>CM033477.1:43572163-44182494 GCA_019447015.1 Hymenochirus boettgeri | reverse complement strand
ACATAGGTGCCCAAAACACAGTTGGTTACCCATTGGTGCTCAAACTGTTGTGAAGGGGCATTATGGTGAACTGTTGCTGATTTCTGTAAGGCTGGATACATATGATTTTTCAGGCCAACTGACCGATACTTCCAGGTATTGAAAAAATCTGTGGTGTATTCTGTGGTTCCTTATGGAACGCTTGGGACTTGTGTGTTCTCACTGCCACAGCTGACTCCCCTATAAGGAGACTCCCGAACGACCACAAGGCCGCTGAACATTTGGCGGCGCCGAAACACTCATTCGGGAAAGATGCTACACACACTGCCGATCCGAACGTTATCAGGATTTAAAGGATAAGTGCTCTGTAAAATCAAGTTACATTTGAAGCTGAGGCTTTTAAAATACTGTTGCCATATTTTTTTTTTTTTTACCTGTGTCCCTCCAGAGCTAGCTCAGCCTCTGACTCTGAGATTTCTCTGCTTTCTCCTGCTTGAGCCTCAAAATATATGCCTGTGAGTTCGTGCACACGCCACGGTGCACGGAACTCACAGGCATTACTGTTGAGGCTTAAGCCAGAGGGTGGTGGAACTCACAGGCATTACTGTTTGAGGCTTAAGCAGGAGAGTGCACGGCACTCACAGGCATTACTGTTTGAGGCTCAAGCAGGAGAGTGCACGGAACTCACAGGCATTACTGTTTGAGGCTTAAGCCAGAGAGTGCATGGAACTCACAGGCATTACTGTTTGAGGCTTAAGCAGGAGAGTGCACGGCACTCACAGGCATTACTGTTTGAGGCTCAAGCAGGAGAGTGCACGAACTCACAGGCATTACTGTTGAGGCTTAAGCAGAGAGTGCATGAACTCACAGGCATTACTGTTTGAGGCTCAAGCAGGAGAGTGCACGGAAGTTACACAGCATTACTGTTTGAGGCTCAAGCAGGAGAGGGCACGGAACTACGGCATTACTGTTGAGGCTCAGCAGGTAGAGTGCACGACTCACAGGATTACTGTTTGAGCCCAAGCAGGAGAGTGCACGGCACTCAACCGGCTTACTGTTTGGGCTCAAGCAGGAGATGCACGGAAAATCCAGGCATTACTGTTTGAGGTAAGCAGGAGAGTGACGGAACTTACAGGCATTACTGTGTGAGGCTTAAGCAGGAGAGTGCACGGCACTTACAGGCATTACGTTTGAGGGCTCAAGCAGGAGAGTGCACGAAGTTACAGGCATTACTGTTTGAGGCTCAAGCAGGAGAGTGCACGGAAAGTTACAGGCATTACTGTTTGAGGCTTAAGCAGGAGAGGCACGGAACTACAGCATTACTGTTAAGTAAGCAGGAGAGTGCACGGCACTACAGGCATTATGTTTGAGGCTCAAGCAGGAGAGTGCACGGAAGTTACAGGCATTATGTTTGAGGCTCAAGCAGGAGAGTGCACGGAACTCACAGGCATTACTGTTTGGGCTCTCAAGCAGGAGAGTGCAAGGAACTCACAGGCATTACGTTTGGCCTCAAGCAGGAGAGTGCACGGAACTCACTGGCATTACTGTTTGAGGCTCAAGCAGGAGAGTGCACGGAACTCACAGGCATTACTGTTTGAGGCTTAAGCAGGAGAGTGCACGGCACTCACAGGCATTACTGTTTGAGGCTCAACAGGAGAGTGCACGGAAGTTACAGGCATTACTGTTTGAGGTCAAGCAGGAGAGTGCACGGAACTCACAGGCATTCTGTTTGAGGCTCAAGCAGGAGAGTGCAGGAAGTTACAGGCATTACTGTTGGGGCTCAAGTAGGAGAACGCAGGAGGAAATCTCAGAGGGGTGGAACTTAACATTAGCAAACCAGTAACAAGATGTCAGCAACTTTCAAGGCACAAAGGGTAGGCTCTGGAGGGGCATATATATAAGGCAACAGTATTTTAAAGCTGCAGCTTCCAAATGAACATAACTTGATTTACAGTACACTTATCCTTTAAAGGGAAAGTACAGACCCAAAAAAAAAAAACTTACATACAGGTGAATCATCCTCCAAAAACCCTAAACGGTAATAGTTTGAAATCTGAAATATAGAAGTCTTACCTGAAATCCTGCACCTGTTTCTGCTTCCTGGTCCTTCCAGTAGCAACTGTCAGTTATGGATTTGACCGTTGACATCAAAGCTAATGACTGAATGTTAACTCCCCGTCTGCCTCTTCTGAGCATGCCCAGTCAGTACAGGTATCTAAATTGCTCAGTTTCCATGAGGCATCCAGAAGCATAGCAGGCATACAGTAATGAATTCATAGAACAAATATGATATATCAACATATTTTAAGAGGCATTCTTTCAAAAGATGTTCTTGAGGGTGGAGTTGTCCTTTAATTTAGTGCGTAAGCTTAGCTTTAAATAAATTTAAACTATATTTTTGTTATATCTAAAACATTAAATAAAAACAAAGGGACTTTTGTATGACAATGGATATTGTATTCACTTTTTTCTAAGATCCGTTTGATGTTGAATCTGGAAGAGAGTTTTCCAATCTAAACAGAGACATCAGATCAAATAGGTAAGTGGTACAAATAACTACTGTAATCACCTGTGAAAGGACAACTATACTCACTCCTCAGCTCCGCACACACATTGTTACCCTGGGTGAGAACCTAAACTGCTAGTCCTCACCCTGGCTCTTTTTAGTTATGCCGGTATACTTAAAGTTGCATCGCTGCTCCGGTACGCTCCGCCCTCTCCATAAAAAAAATAAAAAATCCATACCAATGCTTGTTGAGGTGAAAGATTATATCCGTGGGATGGATAGACATTTACACCGATTGTTGTTTGCAGAAAGGTAAATGAATGTGATACAGACGAGGATGACAGTGATGGTGGCGATGAAGAATCAGATGAAAGTGAAGGTGAAGAAACAGGTTCTGAAGTTGAAAATGAACAGGAAGCAGCTGCAAGCAAACCAGTTAATATGGAAAGGAGTGAAAAAGAGACTGCGAGACTAGAGTATGAAGTGCAAAATCCTTCATGGTCCTAGTCTTAAGACATATTATTTCTGTGTTGTGGCCTAAATGATGAGTTATACAGATGATATTAAGTCCCTCTGTAAGAGAGCAGCTGTGTAACGTGGGATCATTGGATTTTACATATTTATTATTAATGCTGATCTTGGTAGGATTTGAATTGAATCCTGTTAATGGAGATTTCAAGCTTACAAGACTTGGAAGACAATAATGATAAATGACTGAAAGGAGAATAAAATCTTTAGTTGTGTATTAAGGCCATAAAGGATATGATGTATTTTTTTTAGAAAATTAAACCGTTGGTAAAAAAGGTAAAAAAAAATACCTTTCAATGTTTTACCATTAACCAGCTTTTCATAAACTCATTTTGCTTCTTCTTTGTACTTTCTCTTTAGTTTGCGTATAGTTCATTTGGCCTTAATCTTTTTTACGTGCTTACATGTTTTAAATGAAGTCTGAAGTAATCAGCGGAGTAATGAAAACTTAGGCTGAGGCTACATTGGACCGAGGTATAATGCGCGGTAAAAACGTGTGCACATCAACGTGTTTCCCGCATGTTGCCAATCCATCCATCCAAAACGGACCACATGCGATTTGCAAAAAAATGGTGATCACAGAGCATGCTATTGGAAAACCACATTGACATGCACTGACATGCATTTCTCACTAATGGATCGCTCAACACGGTCAAAGTGCGTTGGAAGCGCACTAGTGTGGCCTAGCCCACTAGCAAAGCACACCGGGCAGACATTTTAGCCAGACTGACTGAAATTCTTAAAATATTGGTTTGTTGGCCCAAAATGTGTACTTGCTTGCACAGCCTAATGTAAATGCTAAAGATATAAGGACGTTTTTGTAGAATATAACTAAAAGTCCTAAAGAACTAAAAGTAAATTGTAAAAATGTGATGTCCAATAAATAATACCCAATACATTTTAAAACAAATGGATGTGAATAGAAAAATGTTCTATTGCAATCTTTAAAGGGTATGTACACTGGAATTCTTTTTTTTTTAATTGACCATTAGTGGAAACTATAATTCATCCCAACTATCACTGCGCTGTTTTTTTGTTAATCTGCCCCCTATTTCATTAGATAACCAATCTGAAAATCTTACGTTTAGCATTTCTGTAAGCCGTTTTGCCGTAGCGGAATGGTTTGACAGTTGGTGTGTGTATACTGTATGCAGTACTGACAGTTGGTATGGGGGAAAATAGTCAGGTCAGTGGTCAGAGCTTGAACAAAAGTATTGTATGAAGGAATGCAGCAACACACACCTAGAGTAAGTGCTACTTACATGTACCGTATATACCGAGTATAAACTGAGGGTACCTATTTTACCCAAAAAAGGAATAAAAACAATTGACTCGAGTATAAACCGAGGGTAGAAATATGAACACTAACTGTACTATGGTACCATAAAAATAGCAGAATGCAGAGACCAACTTTTCCATGGCACTCAGATGTTTGTAAAATACAACTCCCAGCATACTTTGGTTGCTGGGAGTTGTAGTTTCTAAACATCTGGAGTGGCAAAGTCATTTGGCCCTCATAATAAAATAATGCAGTTTCACAACATTATAAAATGCCTTTACTCAGTGCCCTAACTTACCCCAACCCCCCACCCACCCTCCACTGTACAGACTTACGGTATTACCGGTAGCCCACCTTAAACCACCATACATAAGAATTCTTACTGTAGGCTAAAGGCTGACCGGCTCTGCTGTATTCTATTGCATGTCCGGTGCAGTCAGGAGGCGCTGGTGGTGTAAGCAGTACGTGCGTCCTGCGTGATGTGCGTAACGTACTGCGCCGACGTCCCGCACATACTGCCTGCTCTGTACGTTATCCTGCTCTCGGGTGCAATGCCTAAAGCTCTGCAATCGGTAGGCTGTTCTTCCTATGCGTATGACCCGAGTATAAACCGAGGCCAGGTTTTTAAGGTATTTTTTAAAACCTAAAATACCCGGTTTATACTCGAGTTATACGGTATTTATTTATAGATTAAGATGACGCAAAGTCATTTTTTCACTATACATAGACTTTAAGGCCTATCAGGTTAAATATTTTCAACGATGTTTTGGTTTAAATTAGTTGAACATGTTGAAAAATGCAGTCATTAGGCTGTGTGAATAGTCATGGCCAAATATTGCAGATGTCAGATTAGTAGAATGTCAGCCGAAAGTTGGGTTTACCAGGCCTTAATGTATTAATCAAGGACATTAGATTAATTTACAGTTTATTAAATGTAATTGTGTATTTATACTTAGTGTAACTGTGTGTTAGATATAGAGTGATTTGTTGTACAAAAAATTACGAGAAATAAAGAGAAACGTTGCTTATTTATTTCTCACTTTAATATCCAAATCCTACCTGGTCCCCTAAAGGGCTTGTTCACACATAGAAATCAATGGTGCCGTTCACATTAAAGCACTGTGCTGTAGTGTGTTGTGTGCAACCCACTGCATGGGTATTTTGGTGCCTTAATGCACAGCATTGCCATTGAACATAATGATGTGCGTTAATGTAATCGCAAACGCGTTGTTCCACTGCAATCTATAGTAAATGAGCCCAAAGGGTATCTCCACTGTAAAAAACAATTTGGGATAAAATGAATAGCCCAAAGTTGTTTTTCACAGTGGAGCTACCCTTTAAATTATTTTGTTTTTTAAAAGATGGTCACCTCTGGGCAGATAGGCCATAACAAACAGATGCTAGGCTACCGTCTTTAGGATGCTTTATTATACAAACGGGGAAAAAAAAATCACATTTTTAAAGGGGATCTGGAAGTGACGGCACTGTTGGGGGGAAGTGCAGACCTAGAAGTGACATCATGGGGGTGTTTCTGCAAACTTTGGAGCCTTAGAACTTCCTTATGCCTTTCAACAGAAAGTTAAATAATGGATTCCGTTGTTGGAAAGCTCTTTGGGGGACATTTTATAAACTTGCAGTATTGTAATCTCTAAAACCGTGGATCCGTTGCAGTGTAAGGTCATTTTAAAACCATGGCTGTAATATAACCCACAGCAGTAAAATATCGATTTTTATACAGCACAGTCGGTATTTTACACCATTGTTGTATAATACCAATGGTATTGTAGTCATGGTAAAGGTACGATATCTCAGAATAGCGAAATTGTGCCTTTATGCCCAGTACATATATAAATCACTGTCACTATTAAAAAGATACTAATGGGGATCTTGTGTTATCAGAAGTTCTCAAGGCATAGTGATTGTGCTTCACAAAACAGGGATACAAATTCCATTGTCATCAATCACTTCTTGCTTGGGAGATGTTGACACATTTATCTTTAATTATCATCTAAATGTTGATGATACAAAAATCTGTTTTACCCCATGATCACCCAATCACATGTCTCCAACTGCCTCCCTTGCCATCTCCTCCTGGATGGTGCTCTAGAGGTGAGTTTATATGGGCACCTTAAGTTTATGCAGACATTTCCATTCCCTGTATAATTGTTTAGCATCTGAGACTCATGATGATTTATGACACTTGGGTCAAGGGAATAACCATAAAGACGACATTTGCCACTGTATGAGCTCTGTTAGTTACACTTTCAACTGACACCCCTCAGCAGCAGTATACAATTGGTGTGACCAATTAAGTCTTAATTGATTCTGCACTCATCCTGATGAAGATGCTCTGTGAAGCACCAAAGATTGAATGGATTCCTGAGTGCCCAGGATTTTGATCTTATATTGATTCTAACACAATAATGTCACTGGGGGGATGTATACCTTAATATTATTTTTTATTATGTTGCTGTTGGCACCTATACTCACATTGACTTTGCACCTGTAAAGGAAGGAAATAAGGGACTATTCAAGGTTATTTCATTTCACATTTTATAAATGTAATATACAAATATAAAACATTTATCATCAGACATGTAAAAGGTAAGGCTCCTTGCCATCTCTCTATACATCAGACGTAAAGGTACTGCTCCCTTGCCATCTCTCTATACATCAGACATGTAAAGGTACTGCTCCTTGCCTTCCCTCTATACATCAGACATGTAAAGGTACTGCTCCTTGCCTTCCCTCTATACATCAGACATGTAAAAGTACTGCTCCTTGCCATCTCTCTATACATCAGACATGTAAAGGTACTGCTCCTGCCATCTCTCTATACATCAGACATGTAAAGGTACGCTCCTTGCCTACCTCTATACATCAGACATGTAAGGTATGCTCCTTGCCTTCCCTCTATACATCAGACATGTAAAGGTAATGCTCCTTGGCTACCTCTATACATCAGACATGTAAAGGTACTGCTCCTTGCCACTCCTTATACATCAGACATGTAAAGGTACTGCTCCTGCCTTCCCTCTAACATCAGACATGTAAAAGGTACTGCTCTTGCCTACCTCTATACATCAGACATGTAAAGGTACTGCTCTTGCCTACCCTCTTACATCAGACATGTAAAGGTACTGCTCCTTGCTCTTCTCTATACATCAGACATGTAAAGGTAACTGCTCCTTGCCTACCCTCATACATCAGACATGTAAAGGTTTGCTCTGCCTCCCTCTATACATCAGACATGTAAAGGTACTGCTCCTTTGCCGTCCTCTATACAATCAGACATGTAAAGGTACTGCTCTTGCCTTCCCTCTATACATCAGACATGTAAAGGTATGCTCCTTGCTTCCCTCTATACATCAGACATGTAAGGTACTGCTCCTTGGACCCTATACATCAGACATGTAAAGGTTGCTCCTTGCCTTCTCTATACATCAGACATGTAAAGGTACTGCTCCTTGCCTTTCTATACAATAGACATGTAAAGGTACTGCTCCTTGCTACCCTCTATACATCAGACATGTAAAGGTACTGCTCCTGCGTCTCCCTCTATACATCAGACATGTAAAGGTACTGCTCCTTGCCTTCCCTTATACATCAGACATGTAAAGGTACTGCTCCTTGCCTACCCTCTATACATCAGACATGTAAAGGTACGCTCTGCCTCCCTCTATAACATCGACATGTAAAGGTACTGCTCCTTGCCTTCTTCTATACATCAGACTCGTAAAGTACTGCTCCTTGCCTACCTCTCTAACATCAGACATGTAAAGGTACTGCTCCTTGCCTACCCCTATACATCAGACATGTAAAGGTACTGCTCCTTGCCTTCTTTCTATACATCAGACATGTAAAGGTACTGCTCCTTGCCTTCTCTATACATCAGACATGAAAGGTACTGTCCTTGCCTACCCTCTATACATCAGACATGTAAAGGTACTGCTCCTTGCCTTCTTTCTATACATCAGACATGTAAAGGTACTGCTCCTTGCCTACCCTCTATTACATCAGACATGTAAAGGTACTGCTCCTTGCCTACCTCTATACATCAGAAATGTAAAGGTACTGCTCCTTACCTTCCCCATACATCAGCATGTAAGGTACTGCTCCTTGCCTTCTTTCTATACACCAGACATGTAAAGGTACTGCTCCTTGCCTCCCTATACATCAGACATGTTAGGTATTGCTAATTGCCTTCTTCTATACATCAGACATGTAAAAGTAATGCTCCTTGCCTTCCTCTATACATCAGACATTGTAAAAGTACTGCTCCTGCTTCCCTCTATACATCAGACATGTAAAGGTACTGCTCCTTGCCTTCCCTCTATACCTCAGACATGTAATGTACTGCTCCTTGCCTTCCTCCTATACATCAACATGTAAAGGTACTGTCCTTGCCTTCCCTCTATACATAGACATGTAAAGGTACTGCTCCTTGCCTTCCCTCTATACATCAGAACATGTAAAGGTACTGCTCTTGCCTTCCCTCTTATACATCAGACATGTAATGGCACTGTCCTTGCCTTCCCTCTATACATCAGACATGTAAAAGGTACTGCTCCTTGCCTACCCTCTATACATCAGACATGTAAAGGTACTGCTCCTTGCCTTCCCTCTATACATCAGACATGTAAAGGTACTGCTCCTTGCCGTCTCTCTATACATCAGACATGTAATGGTACTGCTCCTTGCCTTCCCTCTATACATCAGACATGTAAAGGTACTGCTCCTTGCCTACCCTCTATACATCAGACATGTAAAGGTACTGCTCCTTGCCTTCCTCTATCATCAGAATGTAAAGGTACTGCCTCTTGCCTTCCCTCTATACATCAGACATGTAAAGGTACTGCTCCTTGCCTCTCTCTAACATCAGACATGTAAAGGTACTGCTCCTTGCCTTCCCTCTATACATAGACATGTAAAGGTACTGCTCCTTGCCTACCCTCTATACATCAGACATGTAAGGTACTGCTCCTTGCCTTCTCATACATCAGACATGTAAAGGTACTGCTCCTTGCCTTCCCTCTATAACATAGACATGTGAAAGGTACTGCTCCTTGCCTACCCTCTATACATCAGACATGTAAAGGTACTGCTCCTGTCTCCTCTATACATCAGACATGTAAAGGTACTGCTCCTTGCCTTCCTCTATACATCAGACATGTAAAGGTACTGCTCCGTGCCGTCCCTCTTATACATCGAACATGTAAAGGTACTGCTCTTGCCTTCCCTCACATCAGAATGTAAGGGACTGCTACTTGCCGGTCTGATGTATAGAGGGAAGGCAAGGAGCAGTACCATTACATGTCTGAGGTATAGAGGGAAGGCAAGGAGCAGTACCTTTACATGTCTGATGTATAGAGGGAAGGCAAGGAGCAGTACTTTTACATGTCTGATGTATAGAGAGAAGGCAAGGAGCATTACTTTTACATGTCTGATGTATAGAAAGAAGGCAATTAGCAATACCTTTACATGTCTGATGTATAGAGGGTAGGCAAGGAGCAGTACCTTTACATGTCTGGTGTATAGAAAGAAGGCAAGGAGCAGTACCTTTACATGTCTGATGTATAGAGGGAAGGTAAGGAGCAGTACCTTTACATGTCTGATGTATAGAGGGTAGGCAAGGAGCAGTACCTTTACATGTCTGATGTATAGAAAGAAGGCAAGGAGCAGTACCTTTACATGTCTGATGTATAGAGGGTAGGCAAGGAGCAGTACCTTTACATGTCTGATGTATAGAAAGAAGGCAAGGAGCAGTACCTTTACATGTCTGATGTATAGAAAGAAGGCAAGGAGCAGTACCTTTACATGTCTGATGTATAGAGGGTAGGCAAGGAGCAGTACCTTTACATGTCTGATGTATAGAGGGAAGGGCAAGGACAGTACCTTTACTGTCTGATGTATAAGGGTAGGCAAGGAGCAGAACCTTTACATGTCTGATGTATGAGGGAAGGCAAGGAGCAGTCATTACTGTCTGATGTATAGAGGAAGGCAAGGAGCAGTACCTTTACATGTTGATGTTAGAGGATGCAAGGAGCAGTACCTTACTGTCTGATGTATAAGGGAAGGCAAGGAGCAGTACCTTTACATGTCTGATGTATAGAGGGAAGGCAAGGAGCAGTACCTTTACATGTCTGAGTATAGAGGAAGGCAAGGAGCAGTACCTTTACATGTCTGATGTATAGAGGGAAGGCAAGGAGCAGTACTTTACATGTCTGATGTATAGAGAAAGGCAAGGAGCATTACTTTACTGTCTATGTATAGAAGAAAGCAAGAATACCTTTACATGTCTGATGTATAGAGGGAGGCAAGGAGCAGTACCTTTACATGTCTGTATGTATAGAGAAGGCAAGGAGCAGTACCTTTACATGTCTGATGTATAGAGGGAAGGAAGGAGCAGTACCTTTACTGTCTGATGTATAGAGGGTAGGCAAGGAGCATTACCTTTACATGTCTGTGTATAGAGGAGGCAAGGAGCAGTACCTTATACATGTCTGATGTATGAAAAGAAGGCAAGGAGCAGTACCTTTACATGTCTGATGTATAGAGGGTAGGCAAGAGCAGTACCTTACATGTCTGATGTATAAAAAGAGCAAGGAGCATTACCTTTACATGTCTGATGTATAGAAAGAGCAAGGGGCAGTACCTTTACATGTCTGATGTAGTGGGTAGGCAAGGAGCGTACCTTTACATGTCTGATGTATAGAGGAAGCAAGGAGCAGTACCTTTACATGTCTGATGTATAGAAGAAAGGCGGAGCAGTACCTTTACATGTCTGATGTAAGAGGGTAGGCAAGGAGCAGTACCTTTACTGTCTGATGTATAGAGGGTAGGCAAGAGCAGTACCTTTACTGTCTGATGTATAGAGGAAGGCAGGAGCAGTACCTTTACATGTCTGATGTATAGAGGGTAGGCAAGGAGCAGTACCTTTACATGTCTGATGTATAGAGGGGCAAGGAGCAGTACCTTTACATGTCTGATGTATAGAGGGAAGGCAAGAGCAGTACCTTTACATGTCTGATGTATAGAAAGGCAAGGAGCAGTACCTTTACAGTCTGATGTATAGAGGGTGCAAGAGCAGTACTTTACATGTCTGAGGTATAGAGGGAAGGCAAGAGCAGTACCTTCCATGTCTGATGTATAGAGGGAAGGCAAGGAGCATACCTTTACATGTCTGATGTATAAGAGGGAGGCAGGAGGCACGTACCTTTACATGTCTGATGTATAAGGGAAGGCAAGGAGCAGATACCTTTACATGTCTGATGTATAGAGGGTAGGCAAGGAGCAGTACCTTTACATGTCTGATGTATAGAAAGAAGCAAGGAGCAGTACCTTTACATGTCTGATTTTAAAGAGGGTAGAGCAAGAGCAGTACCTTTACATGTCTGATGTATAGAGAGATGGCAAGGAGCAGTACCTTTACATGTCTGATGTATAGAGAGATGGCAAGGAGCAGTACCTTTACATGTCTGATGTATAGAGAGATGGCAAGGAGCAGTACCTTTACATGTCTGATGTATAGAGAGATGGCAAGGAGCAGTACCTTTACATGTCTGATGTATAGAGAGATGGCAAGGAGCCGTACCTTTACATGTCTGATGATTAAAATGTTTTATATTTGTATATTACATTTAATAAAATGTGAAATTAAATAACCTTGAAATAGTCCCTTACTTCCTTTACAGGTGTCAAAGTCAATGTGAGTATAGGTGCCAACAGCAGAAGAAGGCAAGGAGCAGTGACCTTTACAATGTCTGATGTAGAGAGGGTAGGCAAGGAGCAGTACCTTTACATGTCTGATGTATAGAGGAGGCAAGGAGCAGTACCTTACATGTCTGATGTATAGAGGAAGGCAAGGAGCAGACCTTTACATGTCTGATGTATAGAGGGTAGACAAGGAGCAGAGTACCTTTACATGTCTGATGTATAGAGGGTAGGCAAGCAGAGCTAGTACATTTACATGTATCATGATAAGAGGAAGGCAAGGAGCAGTACCTTTACATGTCTGATGTATAGAGAAACGGCAAGGAGCAGTACCTTACATGTCTGATGTATAGAGGGTAGGCAAGGAGCAGTACCTTCTTTGTCGATGATAGAGGGAGGCAAGGAGCAGTACCTTTACATGTCTGATGTATAGAGGGAAGGCAAGGAGCAGTACCTTTACATGTCTGATGTATAGAGGGACGGCAAGGAGCAGTACCTTTACATGTCTGATGTATAGAGGGAAGGCAAGGAGCAGAACCTTTACATGTCTGATGTATAGAGGGTAGGCAAGGAGCAGTACCTTTACATGTCTGATGTATAGAAAGAAGACAAGGAGCAGTACCTTTACATGTCTGATGTATAGAGGGTAGGCAAGGAGCAGTCCTTTACATGTCTGATGTATAGAGGGTAGGCAAGGAGCAGTACCTTTACATGTTGATGTATGAGGGAAGGCAAGGAGCAGTACCTTTACATGTCTGATGTATAGAGAGGGCAAGGAGCAGTCCTTTACATGTCTGATGTATAGAGGGTGGCAGGAGCAGTACCTTACATGTCTGATGTATAGAGGGAAGGCAAGGAGCAGTACCTTTACATGTCTGATGTATAGAGGGTAGGCAAGGAGCAGTACCTTTACATGTCTGATGTATAGGAGATGGCAAAGGCAGTACCTTTACATGTCTGATGTATAGAGAGATGGCAAGAGCAGTACCTTTACATGTCTGATGTATAGAGGGAAGGCAAGGAGCAGTACCTTTACATGTCTGATGTATAGAGGGTAGGCAAGGAGCAGTACCTTTACATGTCTGATGTATAGAGAGATGGCAAGGAGCAGTACCTTTACATGTCTGATGTATAGAGAGATGGCAAGGAGCAGTACCTTTACATGTCTGATGATTAAAATGTTTTATATTTGGTATATTCTTAATAAAATGTGAAATGAAATAACCTTGAACAAAAAAAAAAAAAAAAAAAAAATTTTTAGTCCCTTATTTCCTTTACAGGTGTCAAAGTCAATGTGAGTATAGGTGCCAACAGCAACATAAATAAAAATAAATATTAAGGTATATACATCACCCAGTGACATTATTGTGTGTAGAATCAATATAAGATCAAAAATCCTGGGCACTCAGGAATCCATGTTCAATCTTTTGGTGCTTCACAGAGCATCTTCATCAGGATGAGTGCAGAATCAATTAAGACTTAATTGGTCACACCAATTGTATACTGCTGCTGAGGGGTGTCAGGTGAAAGTGTAACTAACAGAGCTCATACAGTGGCAAATGTCGTCTTTATGGTTATTCCCTTGACCCAAGTGTCATAAATCATCATGAGTCTCAGATGCTAAACAATTATACAGGGAATGGAAATGTACTGCATAAACTTAAGGTGCCCATATATAACTCACCTCTAGGAGCACCATCCAGGAGGAGATGGCAAGGGAGGCAGTTGGAGACATGTGATTGGGTGATCATGGGGTAGAAAAGCAGATTTTTGTATCATCAACATTTAGATGATAATTAAAGATAAATGTGTCAACATCTCCCAAGCAGAATGTGATTGAATGACAATGGAATTTGTATCCCTGTTTTGTGAAGCACAATCACTATGCCTTGAGAACTTCTGATACACAAGATCCCCATTAGTAGTCTTTTTAATAGTGACAGTGATTTATATATGTACTGGGCATAAAGGCACAATTTCGCTATTCTGAGATATCGTACCTTTACCATGACTACAATACCATGTTGGTATTATACAACAATGGTGTAAAATACCGACTGTGCTGTATAAAAATCGATATTTTACTGCTGTGGGGTTATATTACAGCCATGGTTTTAAAATGACCTTACAACTGCAACGGATCCACGGTTTTAGAGATTACAAATACTGCAGGTTTATAAAAATGTCCCCCAAAGAGCTTTCCAACAAACGGAATCCATTATTTAACTTTCTGTTGAAAGGCATAAGGAAGTTCTAAGGCTCCAAAGTTTGCAGAAACAACCCCATGATGTCACTTCTAGGTCTGCACTTCCCCAACAGTGCCGTCACTTCCAGATCCCCTTTAAAAATGTGATTTTTTTTCCCCGTTTGTATAATAAAGCATCCTAAAGACGGTAGCCTAGCATCTGTTTGTTATGGCCTATCTGCCCAGAGGTGACCATCTTTTAAAAAACAAAAATAATTTAAAGGGTAGCTCCACTGTGAAAAACAACTTTGGGCTATTCAGTTTTATCCCAAAATTGTTTTTTACAGTGGAGATACCCTTTGGGCTCATTTACTATAGATTGCAGTGGAACAACGCGTTTGCGATTACATTAACGCACATCATTATGTTCAATGGCAATGCTGTGCATTAAGGCACCAAAATACTGCATGCAGTGGGTTGCACACAACACACTACAGCACAGTGCTTTAATGTGAACGGCACCATTGATTTCTATGTGTGAACAAGCCCTTTAGGGGACCAGGTAGGATTGGATATTAAAGTGAGAAATAAATAAAGCAACGTTTCTCTTTATTTCTCGTATATTTTTTGTACAACAAATCACTCTATATCTAACACACAGTTACACTAAGTAATAAATACACAATTACATTTAATAAACTGTAAATTAATCTAATGTCCTTGATTAATACATTAAGGCCTGGTACACCCTAACTTTCGGCTGACATTCTACTAATCTGACATCTGCAATATTTTGCCATGACTATTCACACAGCCTAATGACTGCATTTTTCAACATGTTCAACTAATTTAAACCAAAACATCAGTTGAAAATATTTAACCTGATCAGGCCTTAAAGTCTATGTATAGTGAAAAAATGACTTTGCGTCATCTTAATCTATAAATAAATACCGTATATACTCGAGTATAAACCGGGTATTTTAGGTTTTAAAAATACCTTAAAAACCTGGCCTCGGTTTATACTCGGGTCATACGCATAGGAAGAACAGCCTACCGATTGCAGAGCTTTAGGCATTGCACCCGAGAGCAGGATACGAACAGTCAAGAGCAGGCAGTATGTGCGGGACGTCGGGCATGTACGTTACGCACATCACGCAGGACGCACGTACTGCTTACACCACCAGCGCCTCCTGACTGCACCGGACATGCAATAGAATACAGCAGAGCCTGTCAGCTTTAGCCTACAGTAAGGAAATTCTTATGTATGGTGGGTTTAAGGTGGGCTACCGGTATACCGTAAGTCTGTACAGTGGAGGGGTGGGGGGGGTTGGGGTAAGTTAGGGCACTGAGTAAAGGCATTTTATAATGTTGTGAAACTGCATTATTTTATTATGAGGGCCAAATGACTTTGCCACTCCAGATGTTTAGAAACTACAACTCCCAGCAACCAAAGTATGCTGGGAGTTGTAGTTTACAAACATCTGGAGTGCCATGGAAAAGTTGGTTACTGCATTCTGCTATTTTTATGGTACCATATAGTACAGTTAGTGTTCATATTTTCTACCCTCGGTTTATACTCGAGTCAATTGTTTTTATTCCTTTTTTGGGTAAAATAGGTACCTCAGTTTATACTCGAGTATATACGGTACATGTAAGTAGCACTTACTCTGAGGTGTGTGTTGCTGCATTCCTTCAATACAATACTTTTGTTCAAGCTCTGACCACTGACCTGACTATTTTCCCCCATACCAACTGTCAGTACTGCATACAGTATACAGCACACCAACTGTCAAACCATTCCAGCTACGGCAAAACGGCTTACAGAAATGCTAAAACGTAAGATGTTTCAGATTGGTTATCTAATGAAATAGGGGGCAGATTAACAAAAAAACAGCGCAGTGATAGTTGGGATGAATTATAGTTTCCACTAATGGTCAATTAAAAAAAAAAAAGAATTCCAGTGTACATACCCTTTAAAGATTGCAATAGAACATTTTTCTATTCACATCCATTTGTTTTAAAATGTATTGGGTATTATTTATTGGACATTCACATTTTTACAATTTACTTTTAGTTCTTTAGGACTTTTAGTTATATTCTACAAAAACGTCCTTATATCTTTAGCATTTACATTAGGCTGTGCAAGCAAGTACACATTTTGGGCCAACAAACCAATATTTTAAGAATTTCAGTCAGTCTGGCTAAAATGTCTGCCCGTGTGTGCTTTGCTAGTGGGCTAGGCCACACTAGTGCGCTTCCAACGCACTTTCGACCGTGTTGAGCGATCCATTAGTGAGAAATGCATGTCAGTGCATGTCAATGTGGGTTTTCCAGATAGCATGCTCTGTGATCACCATTTTTTTGCAAATCGCATGTGGTCCGGTTTTGGATGGATGGATGGCAACATGCGGGAAACACGTTGATGTGCACACGTTTTTACCGCGCATTACCGTCGGTCCAATGTAGCCTCAGCCTAAGGTTTACATTACTCGCTGATTACTTCAGACTTCATTTAAAACATGTAAGCACGTAAAAAAGATTAAGGCCAAATGAACTATACGCAAACTAAAGAGAAAGTACAAAGAGAAAGCAAAATGAGTTTAATGAAAAGCTGGTTAATGGTAAAACATTGAAAGGTATTTTTTTACCAACGGTTTAATTTTCTAAAAAAAATACATCATATTACTTTATGGCCTTAATACACAACTTAAAGATTTTTATTCTCCTTTCAGTCATTTATCATTATTGTATCTTCCAAGTCTTGTAAGCATTGAAATCTCCATTAACAGGATTCAATTCAAATCCTACCAAGATCGAGCATTAATAATAAATATGTAAAATCCAAATGATCCACGTTACACAGCTGCTCTCTTACAGAGGGACTTAATATCATCTGTATAACTCATCATTTAGGCCACAACAGCAGAAATAAATCTGTCTTAGACTATGACCATGAAGGATCTTGCACTTCATACTCTAGTCTCGCAGTCTCTTTTTCACTCCTTTCCATATTACTGGTTTGCTTGCAGCTGCTTCCTGTTCATTTTCAACTTCAGAACCTGTTTCTTCACCTTCACTTTCATCTGATTCTTCATCGCCACCATCACTGTCATCCTCGTCTGTATCACATTCATTTACCTTTCTGCAAACAAACAATCGGTGTAAATGTCTATTCCATCCCACGGATTATAATCTTTCACCTCAACAAGCATTGGTATGGATTTTTATTTTTTTTTATGGAGAGGGCGGAGCGTACCGGAGCAGCGATGCAACTTTTAAGTATACCGGCATAACTAAAAAGAGCCCAGGGTGAGGACCTAGCAGTTTAGGTTCTCACCCAGGGTACAATGTGTGTGCGGAGCATGAGGGAGGTGAGTATAGTTGTCCTTTCACAGGTGATTACATTAGTTATTTAGTACCACTTACCTATTTGATCTGATGTCTCTGTTTAGATTGGAAAACTCTCTTCCAGATTCAACATCAAACGGATCTTAGAAAAAAGTGAATACAATATCCACTGTCAATACAAAAGTCCCTTTGTTTTATTAATGTTTTAGATATAACAAAAATATAGTTTAAATTTATTTAAAGCTAAGCTTAAGCACTAAATTTAAAGGACAACTCCACCCTCATAAGAACATCTTTTAGAAAGAATGGCCTCTTTAAAATATGTTGATATATTATATTTTGTTCTATGAATTCATTACTGTATGCCTGCTATGCTTCTGGATGCCTCATGGAAACTGAGCAATTTAGATACCTGTACTGAGCCTGGGCATGCTCAGAAGAGGCAGACAGGGGATTAACATTCAGTCATTAGCTGTGATGTCAACTGTCAAATCCATAACTGACAGTTGCTAACTGGAAGGACCAGGAAGCAGAAACAGGTGCAGGATTTCAGGTAAGACTTCTATATTTCAGATTTCAAACTATTACCGTTTAGGGTTTTGGAGGATGATTCACCTGTATGTAAGTTTTTTTTATTTTGGGGCTGTACTTTCCCTTTAAAGGATAAGTGTACTGTAAAATCAAGTTATGTTCATTTGGAAGCTGCAGCTTTAAAAATACTGTTGCCTTATTATATATGCCCCTCCAGAGCCTACCCTTTGTGCCTTGAAAGTTGCTGACATCTTGTTACTGGTTTGCTGAATGTTAAGTTCCACCCCTCTGAGATTTCCTCTGCGTTCTCCTACTTGAGCCTCCAACAGTAATGCCTGTAACTTCCATGCACTCTCCTGCTTGAGCCTCAAACAGTAATGCCTGTGAGTTCCGTGCACTCTCCTGCTTGAGCCTCAAACAGTAATGCCGGGGAGTGCCGTGCACTTCCTGCTTAGCTCCAAACAGTAATGCCTGAGTTCCGTGCACTCTCCTGCTTGAGCCTCAAACAGTAATGCCGTGAGTTCCGTGCACTCTCCTGCTTGAGCTCAAAAAGTAAGCCTGTGAGTTCCGTGCACTCTCCTGCTTGAGCCTCAAACAGTAATGCCTGTGAGTTCCGTGCACTCTCCTGCTGAGGCTCTCAACACGTAATGCCTGTAACTTCCGTGCACTCTCCTGCTTGAGCCTCAAACAGTAATGCCTGTAGTGCCGTGCACTCTCCTGCTTAAGCCCTCAAACAGTAATGCCTGTAGTTCCGTGCACTCTCCTGCTTAAGCCTCAAACAGTAATGCCTGTAACTTCGTGCAATCTCCTGCTTGAGCCTCAAACAGTAATGCCTGTATTCCGTGCACTCTCCTGCTTGAGCCTCAAACAGTAATGCCTGTAGTCCGTGCACTCTCCTGCTTAGCCTCAAACAGTAATGCCTGTAGTTCCGTGCACTCTCCTGCTTAAGCCTCAAACAGTAATGTGGAGTTTCGTGCATCTCCTGTTGAGCCTCAAACAGTAATGCCTGTGAGTCCGTGCACTCTCCTGCTTGAGGCTCAAACAGTAATGCCTGTGAGTTCCGTGCACTCTCCTGCTTGAGCCTCAAACAGTAATGCCTGTGAGTTCCGTGCACTCTCCTGCTTGAGCCTCAAACAGTAATGCCTGATTCCGTGCACTCCTGCTTGAGCCTCAAACAGTAATGCCTGTGAGTTCCATGCACTCTCTGGCTTAAGCCTCAAACAGTAATGCCTGTGAGTTCCGTGCACTCTCCTGCTTGAGCCTCAAACAGTAATGCCTGTGAGTGCCGTGCACTCTCCTGCTTAAGCCTCAAACAGTAATGCCTGTGAGTTCCATGCACCCTCTGGCTTAAGCCTCAAACAGTAATGCCTGTGAGTTCCGTGCACTCTCCTGCTTGAGCTCAACAGTCATGCCGTGAGTGCCGTGCACTCTCCTGCTTAAGCCTCAAACAGTAATGCCTGTGAGTGCCGTGCACCCTCTGGCTTAAGCCTCAAACAGTAATGCCTGTGAGTTCCGTGCACGTAACTCACAGGCATTATAGTTTGAGGCTCAAGCAGGAGAAAGCAGAGGAAATCTCAGAGTCAGAGGCTGGAAGCTAGGCTCTGGAGGGACACAGGTAAAAAAAAAAAAATATGGCAACAGTATTTTTAAAGCTGCAGCTTCCAAATGTAACTTGATTTTACAGAGCACTTATCCTTTAAATCCCTGATACGTTCGGATCGGCAGTGTGTGTAGCATCTTTCCCGAATGAGTGTTCGGCCGCCAAATGTTCAGGTCGGCCTTGTGGTCGTTCGGGAGTCTCCTTATAGGGGAGTCAGCTGTGGCAGTGAGAAACACACAGTCCCAAGCGTTCCATAAGGAACCACAGAATACACCACAGATTTTTTCAATACCTGGAAGTATCGGTCAGTTGGCCTGAAAAATCATATGTATCCAGCCTTACAGAATATCAGCAACAGTTCACCATAATGCCCCTTCACAACAGTTTGAGCACCAATGTGTACCAAACTGTGTTTTGGGCAACTATGTATGAGCGCCGTTCGGTACACATCTTGTGTGTACCGAACGTACAAAGCTTAAGTGTTCCATATTAATATTGTGGGTGCCGACCCGTGACACACGTTGTGTATGAACGGCCGTTCCGGACTATAAAGTGCCCATGCACCCGTGCCCATGCACCCGTGATCACACATGTGTATGAACCATAACAGTTTGAACCGAGTTCTTTAATTTAAAACAAAACAAAAGACTACCGTAACCAGAAAACAGAACCAGGCCCATTCTGCATTGCCCTTTGCATGCTGCAGGGAGTGGTTGCACATCAAGTAGAGATTTGTGGAGTATCCTAGCAACTATATCATTCTGGTACTCCTAAAAAACTGGATTTTATATATATATAACTCAACAACAGTTCAAACACAGAAATGTACACCAGAACAACAAACACTAAGACAGTGCATTTAACAATGCATAAATATCAAACACATAAGGATGGCCAGCTCCAATAGAAATACACCATCTCAAAAAAAAAAAAAATGTAGAACTACTTAGGAACAGTTGTACTCTAAAATTATTTAAAAAATCATCAAGCCATGAAAAGCATAAATTAATATATTCTTCCAAGTTGGTATAAATGTATAATTCACAAATCACATAACTGCTAGAAACTGAGCAGTAATGCTACGTACACACATCCAATTTGACAGACAAGGCGTGACGCTTAAGCGGGTGACAACTGTGGTGAACCACCCTTTTCAGCTGATAGTCGTGTGTGTGCATTCATTAGCTTGGACGTAGTTCGTTGATTTCCCTGGCTGATTGATGAAGGATGCCAGAGCAAGTGCATGTACGTGCAATTATCAGCCGAAACTGCCTTTCACTACGCGTGTGAACGTGCTCCGGCCTTGACCACCAAATCGGACATTTGAACCTGTGACCATATTGTTTGTGTTTCTAAAATTAGCATTTTAGACAGCTGAGCCACCAAAGCATGTGCAAAGAACAGAGGTGTATTTAGAAACTTTATATATACTAAGAACAAAAAAAATTACAGTAAAATTGTATTGTTGGAAGATTGGAAAGCTGTCAGTACCGCATGATAATTGGGAAATAAACTGCAGGGTAACAAGCAGCTTTCAAGGTCTTATTAGGGACTTCCATATTCGTGTGGAGAAAACCTTATAGAAAATACTGCGCTTAGAGAAAGTGAATACTTAGGTCAGGGGGCGTGGTAGACTAAATAGGGTGTTATATGTACTAGTAACAACATGGAAACCTTCTTATTATTATTATAGAATCAATTTCTTGCATGTATGTAAATGCAACTTTCTAGAGAAGAATCTTACATTCCTCTCTGTTTTCTGGCTGCATAATCCTCGTCCCCTGTGTATAATAAAATATAAAAACATGTAGTATGAGTGTGATCTAAATTCTTACATTGTATAGGTGTTCTGAGGAGAAAAGCTTTCAAATTATGTTTTAAAAATTTAAGTTTAGTTAAGTGTATATGAACATCTGTAAACATCCAGGAATTTTATGTTGCTCCCTACGGTACAAATATCTTACCAATTTCCTCCTTGTCTTTATCATGGGCCCCTGCTAGGAATTCACGCTCTATTTTCAGCATTTCTTCCACATTCTGGCTGTTGCTGTACTTATCCAGCAGATCCTTGTTTAGCTCAATGAAAACTTTTCCCCATTTAAATTTTCTCAGGAGAATTGTTGCTAAATCTGGGAAACCTTTCAGAATAAGCACATATATTTCATTATTGGAACAATGTGCAAATCCAATACACTGAGAAAAAACTTAGCAAAACCTAATCTTGTTTATAATGATATCAGACAAAGGTGTACATTAAAAGGCCTTAAGCTGGGTACCCACATCAACGATCTTTGAAAGATAATCCTGATTGTCATTTTCCAATGATCCCCTTACAAACAGTCCCAAACATTCTCCCTATGTAAAGCATAGAGAGAACGCTCAGGACTGCACATTTCCCTCAACCACAGCCGACTCCCTATACCTTAAGTGCAGGGAGATGACCGCATCTGAGGGAAACGATCCAAACTAATGTCTAACAGTGAAAGTTTGGCAGCCTTGCAATCATATGGACCGTTGGTATTGGGGCATACAGCTGCGGGAACATTCCCACATGCCTCACAGTCGTTTGGGAAAGACCGAAAATTTCCCTCACCCGCAGTAATATCCCTGTAGGGGAGACGGCTGCAGTTGTGTGAAACATGCATTACCGAACATTGCTGTGTATAAGCTGTGCATAGGGAGAACGCTCAGGACTGTGTGTATCCTGATTTTTGAAAAATGTTGTAGATCCTGTATGTTATCTTTAAAAGGTCTGCCATGTGTGTACCCAGCTTAGGAACCGCCGAGCCAGTTTTTTTTTGCCATCAACTTCAGAAAGTAGCTACAATCATTTAACCAATCGACTTGGGAAAATGTACAATTTCAGCCAATCAATGGAAATGTCAGATTGTACATAATATCGTCCTAATATATGGTCACCACAAATGTGTGTTTGGTCGATTGTACAATCTTTTAACTTGTTTGGAAGCAGGTATCTTAATCTTGAACTGTAAACACCAACTTGGATCCAGTTTTCGAAACCTTCCAAGAGACTAGTCACATAAGACGAGCGTTCAGATGTTCACAAGATACTATTCTGCTGCACCTGCTCCCAGAGTTCACAGTATTTTATTTACTTGTTTATTTTTATAAAATAATAAAAATTTCAATTTAAAAAATGACATTTAAGGGTTCCTTTAAGCAACATAAGAACATACTGTCCTCTTACCCACAATACAAAATGTTGCAGCAAAAGCCTCTACACAGGACAACTTGCAGGGGCGCCCATAATTGACAGGGTTTGCTGCTATTAGGTAAGGCAGCAGGCGCAGGTGACTTCCTTTCATTTTAGCAAATGGCGTCTCATCCAGTTTAGCCCATGAGCAATCTATGACTGCCAAGCCACTGTCTGCTACTATCTGTCTGGAGAAAAAAATGGAAATTTATTGGACTGGTTTACTAACCATCAATTAAAAGATATTTTATGGCTCCTACCATAGAGCTCCAACTCTTTATACAATAAAACAGGGCATGTGCCCCCCAAAACTAAAATTCAATCCACTACATGCCCCACTGTGTAGAGTTCAAAAATCCTTACCTTACATCTCTGCTCCAAATGGTTCTCCTGCAATGCCTGTTCAAAGTTAGGAAAAGTGAAGAGAAGGAGCGGTCTGTGAGTCATCCGGATAACTGCTGCTTCCTTGTCCTTGTTGAGGTTTCGGCATGTGCAAGGGAACCCTCCCCCCCTCTCCCTCTATCCCTTTGGATCTATCTAGCATACAGAATTCGTTGGGACCTCTCATAGGAGGTGGCAAAGGAGCGAGAGACCAGGTACATTCTGCAACTTCATTCCCGGCTCCTGAACGTTTTATTGAAGAATTGGAGGTAAGACTCAGCTCCTTTACCTCCTGTTCTTCAATAAAACTTAATTGAAAAAAGTTATTTTAGCAGTGGAGATGCCCTTTAAAGGGTTATAGGGTAAAGTGAACAGTGGCTTTTAACTTTAAGTGAAGAATGGGAGGTAAACTAAAATGTCTTACCTCCCATTCTTCACTTAATGTACCGGGAAAGAAGAGAGAACTTACCCACAGCGCAATCCACCACTAGATCATCTAAAAGGTAGCAACTGCTTCTGGCTATAAGTAAACTAGAGCACGCGTTCGTGCTATAGTTTACTTACGTCCTGAAGCGGTGGGGACCTGTCAGGAGCCAGAGGTGGGCCGCAAATTTACGACAAAAGGCTTTTTATTTAACCTTTGTTTGTAAAAGTTGGAGACTACACTATAATGTTAGTGTCCCTATTACACAAAAAATAAACTGATTATTTCCCCTTTAATAAAATATTTTCTAAGAATTTGATTTTTGCAATACATTTCAAGTCATCCAAATCTATTGCTTACTTGTCAGCTGGAGAGACATATGTGGTTGCCATTGGACTGAGAATTACTCCACTAAACCGTTGATTAATACGGAGGTTGCGCACCAGACCTTTTCGGATGAGCTTTCGGCCAGTGCATTTCTTTGGGTCACAGTGTCCCAGTTCCCACATAGCTAGTGGGCAAGGTAACTTAAATGCTGCTTTGATGTCTTCACCTGCTCCATCCTGACGAACACTGGCTTTCGATGCCAAACACAAAGGATAAAAATGAAAATAATGGTAAAAATTAGAATTGCGAAAATCTTTTTCAACAGTTAAAAACAAATACGTAAAGGAAAATTGACATTCTAACCAATATTCACAACCAAAACATGTAGACAATGTTACCATAAATCAAATTAATGTTTTTCAGCTATACCACGAGCAGAACAGCTGGCATGCATGCTTCAGCTTCCATGTAGGAGCTGCCATTGTTAAATTGATGTAGTGCTGGTAAAATAATACATGGGTTTGTCCCATGTAGGACCTGCCACTGAAAAGTTGATGTAGTACTGGTATCATAATACATTGGTTGGTCCCATAATGTGTGAACATTCTTTCTTTCTAGATTTAATTCATCTTGGGGAGAAAACTAAACTAAATGGGATGCATTTTTCAAAGCTTTAATAAATATATAATTTTAAAATAATAAGATTACAAAACATTTGTACCTTCTAAGGCGTCATGGACTTCACTAGCAAAAGTTTCTAGATTCTTCGATGTTTTCTTATAATGGGATTCTTTCTGTTTAGCACTCCTTCCATCTCTTGGAGGTTTCTTTTTCCCCATAGTGTCTGTTTAGGTAAACTGATGGCACCCAATATCTAAAAATGTTTGAATAAATATTCAGGCTGTTATATTTAAAAGTGTCTAGATACTTATCTTTAATAACACACGACCGAACGCCCCATACACAAACGGATTATTGTATAAAATGGGCGTTTGTCTGTATTTTGCTATTGCACCTAGCTTAAGGAACTGTACTGAAAAACACTTTACAACAAGAACACAGCAAGCAGTGTCAAACTCGAGAATCCCCCGGTGGGCCAACAGCCCAGTCACCCAAGAAAACTATTAAAATGTAAATACGAAGCCAAAGGGACAGTAAGAAATGCATTTTAGTAAAAAAAATAGCAGTCAGTAGGAGTAAGATAGATATGTAAACGAGTGACAATAGAGATATTAAATGTTAGGTGGACCCCTAAAATTATGGTCTCAGATTCCCTGGTGGGACCAAACAGTCCATTCTGACACTGAGAGCAAGTAGCAGTGTGATCTGCACATACTCTGATAAGGACACAAATATGTGCATTGCCCTGCTGCCAGACTGCATTGGCACCAATAAAAAACACGAACATACAAAATGATGCTCTTACTTCTGTATCTCAAAAGTTTATGCCTCCTCTTCAAGCTCTTTACAAGCTTTTAGATGCTCGGAAGAGGCAGGTAAGGGAATTGCATTTAATTATTGGCTGCAATGGCATCTCTTACATCCATCACTGACAGCTGCTAACTGGATTTATTTAATTTGAGAGGGGAACTTGCGCTTTAAGTTTGGAAGTTTATTACACTTATCAAGCCCCTCAAACACATTACAATCAACATTTGACAGGTGTCAGTGCTTTTTGCAGTAGAATTGCTTCCTATTCCCTGTAAAACTGATCACTAAAATTGTGTGCAGAAAGGCTGGTCAGAAATTGAATTGACTTTAGAAGCCTAAAGGAGGCTGCAATAATTTAGGTGTAGCCTCCCCCACCTCAGCCTGAGATCTATTCAATGGGAAGAAGCGCTTCTTTGTGAAGTGTGTGTTCCAGTTGGTTAGACCCTATGCCAGGGATGTCAAACGTGTGGCCCTCCAGATATTTGAAAACTACAACTCCCAGCATTCCCTGCCAGCAGAATGCTAAGCGTGGTATTTTGACATCCCTGGCATAGGCCATAAAAGGGTTTGGTGGTGGTTGCAGAACAGTTCTCCTTTAAAGGGCATGTCCACCCTTATAATAAACTTTTCACATATAATAGGTTGCCTTCCCCCAGCCCCAACCGCTATAAAATAATTTTAAGAAAGTGTCCCGATCTTTACTTACCTTCCCTCTCTCCTCCGACACACTGCCCAGCCTTCTGCTTGCAATACACTGCAAGCAGGGGGTGGGACCGGCAGCCGCGTCCGTGATCACGAATGCGGCTGCCGGCATCTCAGAATGACGGGGGAGAGAGGGACGGTAACTAGTTCGGGGGACTTTCTTCAAATTATTTTTTAGCGGTTGGGGCTGGGGAAAGGAAACCTAATACATGGCCAAGGGTTTTTATGGTAGGGGGAGGGATCACAAAACGGGACAGGGAGGGGGAGAAGGGCTGCAGTGCGCATGCCAAACTTCTCCCGGAGGCGAGACAGGAGGCAGAGTCCTATATGGACTCTGCTATCCTCCTGGTGGGCAGTTTTTGGGACTTTGGGGGGGGGGGGGGCTCCAGGAGAACCATATGGAGCTGGGATGTGACATAAGGATTTTATTACACTACATGGTGGGGCCATTAGTGGGGGGATTATAGTTTTGGGGGTGGACATTCCCTTTAATGAACTGCTCCTTTCCTATATGCAGGGTCTTTCACATGTCTACCCCATTCCCAGCTCTGTGTGGGACCAGTCA
The DNA here is from genome assembly GCA_019447015.1 of Hymenochirus boettgeri. Classification (NCBI taxonomy): domain Eukaryota; kingdom Metazoa; phylum Chordata; class Amphibia; order Anura; family Pipidae; genus Hymenochirus; species Hymenochirus boettgeri. The sequence continues at coordinate 44,155,781 of CM033477.1, read as the reverse complement.
GATGGATATTACATGGATGTGAGTTTATAATTGGAGGGGCCATACTATCTGCTGTAATGGAGTTACGAAGGAAACCCCAGTCTGTCTCTAATCCCAATCCACCCTCATACCCTATTAATGCTGCCCCCTTCGATATTGAGGTTACACATCCTTTCACCCCAAACCAAAAGGCTACAGCGAGATACAAGCGGACCCACTGCCATGTTGTTCTTCCCGCTGTGCCTTGGGTCTGCACCTTATCTCACAAGCAGTCCGTCACGCTCCATTTAGTGGGAAAGGGTCAAACCCACAGACACTACAGCCAAGGAGGATTTCCGTGTTCCCAGGGTGTAAAGGGGCAGCACTTCCTGGTTTTAGAGCTGTTGCGTGGTTGTTCCTGACTCTGGATGATGACGACGATGATGTGTTCCATGTATCTACTGCTGCTGGCCTGGGGTGGGTATTATTAACATTACTGAATGGTTTCCGACCCAAGGAGTAGAGAATCCCTCAATGGAGTCCTACGTAATTTAGAATAATGAATGTAATCATAATAATGGTTTTAAAAAAATGTTCCCTGGTGCTGATGTTTGTTAGCACTAAGGAGAACTATGGTGTACATTGTACATACATATACATACATATATGTATATTATATCTCATGGGTCCAGGAGGGCTGACTTTGAACACGGGCACAAATCATTTCAGAATTGAAAAAGTTTACATTCCAAACCCAGAATTGTCGATTACACTATTAATGTGATTCAGCGACACATATAATGCACGTTTCTGGTTCCTGCAATGTGTTTATAGTGATTAATCACTTCTCTTTTAACCAATTCACACAAGAGTGTGAACTAAGTCAAATCTTTACTTACGTCCTTACTCCCTCCTCCATTCTCCCAGAGGGACAGACATGCTCAGTGTGCTTTATCCTGCCCATTTCATGAATCCTAGTTTGAAAACTTTTCTCCCTAGAAAATCCTATACTTCTCTCTCTATTTAACATACATGTAGAAAGTATATTGTGTAACTAAACGGCTTCCTTGTGGTTGCCAGTACAACTAGCAGCCCGTGTAGTCTTTAAATGGCCTTATGAGTATGTGTACCTATTGGCCATGCACCCTGACCCCAGTATTCACGGTCTATACATAGAGTATTTTCTATGCAAATGTCTCCATACCAGTATGGAAGCCCCTTTGGTTTACTTCCTGGCCAGCATGAGTGGCACAAAGAACAGCCTACCAGAAAAGCTAAGTTTACTGTTAAGTTGTTCCATCATGTTCAAGTTTCTAAATGTACAGATATTCTATATATTGTCTATGGTAGGAAAGCGGTTTGGTGCTTTGCTTTTAGCAAGACAGAGTACAGAGGTTGTAGTTTACTGTTAAAGGGCATGTCCACCCCTGTAAAGAACTTTTGACACATAGTAGGGTTCCTAACCCCAACCGCTATAAAAGATTTTTCAGAAAGTCCCCCAGAACGCCGGGGGAGAGAGGTAAGGTAAGTAGAGTGCAGGGGACTTTCTGAAAAATCTTTTATAGCGGTTGGGACTGGGGGAAGGAACCCTACTATGTGTCAAAAGTTCTTTATGCTAGGGGGAGGGTTTGCAAAACGGGAGGGCTACAGTGCGCATGCCAAACTTCTCCCTGAGAGGCAGAGTCCTATACGGACTCTGCTAGGCTCCTGGTGGCCTGTTTTTGGGACTTTGGAGGGGGCATTACAGGAGATCCATTTGAAGCTGGGATGTAAGGTAAGGATTTTATTACACTACAGAGTGGGGCCAGTATGGGGTTAAGTTATAGTTTTGGGGGTGGACATTCCCTTTAAGTGTATTGCATACACTTAGCTGGGCAGGACTTCCAAAAAAACAAAGATTTGGAATATGGGAACTGACCCCTACTACCCACAGGTTAATTTCATAAATCTACCAGCAGCAACAGCAAAGGGAGCAGTAAGACACAGCTTGTGTACCTTTGTGAATGTGCTCTGTTTATTGGGACATTGTTGTCTGTTGACTTTAGTTCCCCTTTAATATACAGTTTATGTATGTTATTTTTTGAAGCTGGTCATGCTGCAGCAGGAAAGATGAAGATTGTTGAAGAGCCAAACACATTTGGGTAAGATATAAGAGGAAAAAAAGCTATTATTGCTGGACAGCCATTTAGAAGTTTAAATTCAAAAGGATTATGCAACCAGTGGTCTGGTATTTTGTGTGTCCAATAAATCATTTAAAGGGTAACTGTGGTCTCCAAGTCTTCCAAACTAGTAAGAATTGTATAAAAAGCCTTCCATCGTACCTCCAAAATAAAACCTAAATCACATCTCTAGATAAAATGTCTGAGAAGTTATTGCTGGAAAGGTTCAGCAAAATTACTTCCTGCTTAAACTCTTCCTGTTTTCAGCCATGTGACCAGCTTGTAGTCATGTGACCGGCCTGCCTGCATTAATAGGCTCCCCTTCTCAACTGTCAATTTTTACCCCAGGTACTTCCTGATTTTGCCAGCATTAAGTCTTTACTGAGCATGCTTCTCCCCCGTGGGAAAAGGGCCATCAGAGGTAAGGTGGTAAGGTGATGTCACTCAACCTACTGGAAGCAGGAAGTTTGAACATTCACCTCAATATCATTTCTCACAGGCTGAAGCAAGAGATGTGATTACCAGCTCACTATAAAATAAATACTGCAGGCTTTCATTTAACCCTGACTTGTTTGGAGACCACAGTTGCCCTTTAAGGAATATGGGAATAGTAACGACATTAAAGAAAGCTGCTAAAAGGTTTTAGAATGAATGCCTGTACCAAATAATCTATGTGTGTTTAATCTGCCCTGTTCAGGGTCTTTTTTTCCCCTCATTTCTGCTGCATGAGATGTAAATGGATCCACAAAGTTATCCGGGCTCATAAGTATTTAAGAAACAGTGTAAGCACAGTCAAAAAGCATAATCTGATCATTGGACAAGATCATTTTCAGCGTTCAAAAGGGATAGAACTATCCATAGGTCCTGTATAGGCAGTAGTGCACTGGCAGCATTTATTGTGCTTCCTAATAATTGTTTCATTTTTTTAAGGTTGAACAACCCTTATTTATCCCAGACAAACAAATTACAACCACGAGAGCAGCCATCACCAGTCTCAGGTAATACATAAACTAAGCCTACAGACGCTTGAAACTGGGCAATAACCTGCATTTGAACATATTGGATGAGCTGTTGGCTACTGAGCAGCCTTTGGTTATCCATGCTTGTACACCTCCCAGTTCATCTGCTTTAAAGGGTATGTCCACCCTTTATAAAAACTTTTTGTATATGAAAGTTCTAGCTCCCCCAGCCCCAACCACATTAGTATAATTTCAAGAAAGTGCCCCGATATTTACTTACCTTACCTCTCTCCTTCGATGCGGCTGCCGGCTGCACAGAACGCCGGAGGATACAGGGGAAGGTAAGTAACTATCGGGGCACTTTCTTGAAATTATACTAATGCGGTTGGGGCTGGGGGAGCAAGAACTTTCATATGGGAAAGGGGTTTTACACTAGGACTACACTAGGGGGAGGGAGACCAAAACGGGGGGGGGCTGAACTGCGCATGGCAAAATTCTCCCAGAGGGGAGACAGGAGGCAGAGTCCTATATGGACTCTGCTATCCTCCTGGTGGTCAGTTTTTGGGACTTGGGGGGGGGGGGGGGGGGGGGATTACTGGAGAACCATTTGGAGCAGGGATGTAAGGTAAGGATTTTATTAAACTACAGAGTAGGGCCAGTAGTGGGGGGGCCCCACTCTGTATCCTTTTAATAATGTAAGATCTGTTTTGCATTTGGCATTCAGTTGAAATTGTTTTGCTAAATTTGGCCCAAGGAGTTTTTAGGTTTAAAGGGCATGTCCACCCCAAAACTATAATTTAACCCACTACTGGCCCCACTGTGTAGTGTAGTAAAATCCTTACCTTACATCCCTGCTCCAAATGGTTCTCCTGTAACGTCCCTCCAAAGTCCAAAAAACTGACCACCGGGAGCCTGGCCGAGTCCATATAGGACACTGCCTCCTGTCTCTCCTCCGGGAGAAAGATGGCATGCACACTGCAGCCCTACCACTCTCCCTCCCGTTTCTCTTTCCCTCCCCCTAGCTCCAATCCCCTTTTCTGTAGTGTAGGGATCCCAACCCCAAACTCCATAGTTATTTGAAGCAAACTCCCCCAATCATTACTTACATTGCCTCTCCCCCCTCCCCCCATGTTCAGTACAGCTGGAAGCCAAATCCGTGATTGGGCTGCCTCTCTGCCAATCACAGACATGGCTGCTGGTCCGGCCCCCTGCTTGCAGTTTCATGCAAGCAAAGGGCCAGGACTGAACGTCAGGGAAATAGGCAGTGTAAGTAATGATCGGGGGAGTTTTGCTTTAAATAACTATAGCGTTTGGGGGAGGGAGCCCTACACTACAGAAAAAGTTCTAAAAACGGATGGACATGCCCTTTAAGGAGTAAAATTGCTTTATCAAATGGGAAACAGAGGTGTTGCATATATTTGTTCCAGAAATAAAAAAACTGCATTATGTGTTCAGCCAGTATTTTTGTTATGCTGGGTACACACAGTACCAATCTTTAGCAGATCACAGACAGATTCCAGTGGATTTTGTCCACGATCTGCTAAAGATGAGGCTACACATAGTCCTGATCTGATCTCACTGGATATAGGGAAGATCATTCGGGTGGATACACATGTAGCACTACTAAAGAATAGGGAGCAGACAGCAAGGAAATTTTCAGCCAGAAATGACCGATGCTGAGGCAGATGGCTATAGTTTGTTGGCTGCGGGATCTGCCAATATCTTGCCATACACACATATATGGTGTGTATATTTCTGTTATTATATGTCACCTTCTATAATACAGGACCCCCAACACACATGACTGTGTTCAGTCGAGTTGGATCATCAACAACGCCCAAACAAGCACCCATAAACCTACCGATACTCGGCTGAAATGGCCGTTCGTCTTACAGTTGTGAGTAGTGGATCTGAGTGGACTTTTAGAGTGCTGATATGCAATAGACCTCTACGACAGTCTTATTTTTCCTTCACCCAATTGTGCAAAGCTTGTGTGTTATCATTTAAAATGCTAGACCCCGGGACTGACTGAGAAAAGGAATTTTTACATAAAATGACATTAGGCCATGTGTTGGAATGTGTTGATAATTCCTTACAAAAACTGAAAGTGTTAGTATATGACTGGTGTCTTCTAAATTATATCAGCATAGATGTAAATAAATAAATATTATAATAAAGACATCTTATGTAATAAAAGAAATCAGTGTAACTTTTTGCAGATTGACCTTGTCTGATTTTAGTTGGTCAGTGGAAGCTTTGTCATTAGAGAGCACAAAATGTGCTTGATTTGTTTTGTCTGATTGTTTAAACTGATCATCCACACCAGAACTCACCTGGATGACTCAGCATGCCCCAAAGTGTAAAATTTGGAAGAATATGATTATGTCCGACCTCCCCTTAATAAGACTTATATAGATAGAGGTACACTGGATGAATTTGTCAAAATATGGACACCCTGGTACAAGTACACGGGTATAGATATCAAACCTCCATTGAGGCAAGATGACACAACAACAACCTATGGACAACCCTATGAGAATTATAATACTTACACCCAAAAGCAAAAGGAACAAACAGAACAATCAGACTAATCATATTCTGAACAGATGGTTACTACTGATATAGATTTGTACAACACACCAGGAAGAGATCTCCCCTCCCTCTTTTCCTCCCTCTCCCTTGTTATTCTTAATCAGATATAATTTTAAAAGCACAGGTATATGGATGTATAGCGAAGTAGATTGATTGTTTAATGTATAGACTGTAATATACATTCTTGTCCTGTTTTCAAAATAAAACTTGTTTAAAAAAAACTGATCATCAACAGACTGTTTATTGTACTACTAGGTCCACCCCACCTTTACCGACTGTCAGGAAAGTGCTTTAACTTTGTGCAATCCACGTAAGTCCGATTTCAATATTGAAATTCTCCACAATTAGATGCACTAAATTTTCAGTTCTTTCTCTCTATTTCTATAATTTTTTTTTACAGATACAAGTATGAATTTTGTCCTTTCCACAATGTTACACAACATGAACAGTCCTTTCGATGGAATGCCTACAGTGGGATCTTGGGGTGAGTCCCTCCATTAAATCAAGCTTTATTTATCCTGTTAAATATATTAATTAGAAGTTTTTTGATATTACAACTGCAATTAAAAAACAGAACCTGCTTTATAGTTTACCCATTCACATCGGGTGCTGTTCTAAGTCAGATTCAGAAATTAGTATGTCTTTATGAATGTGTAAGAAGACCGAAGTACCTGGAGGAAACCCACACAAGAACATACAAACAGGCAATATTTAGGCAAAGGACAATTATTGTTTACTCTGTCTTTGTATTTTGATGTTGCTGTAGAAGAGACCTGTTGAATGTTTAGCACTCTTTGTAGCTCTACATGAGAATATTTTCCCAGAACTCCCTGCTGCATTTGTATCCATAACTTTTGATTCCTGAAAATGCAAATAATGTATGGCATATCTTGGAAAGAAAACAAATACTAGAATCCTCAGTAGTTTTGGTGATATTTTAAATTTTATTTTCTAGAATATGGCAAGAATGGGAAATTGAAAACAATACCTTCACCGCAATGTGGATGAGAGAAGGGGATTCTTGTGGAAACAAAAACCGTCAAACCAAGGTGTGTTGATCACATTGTTTTAATTGTACCTATTTGTTTCATCTAATGAACCCCTGGGAGTACATTGGTCCTCTTCACAGATATATTACATTATTATTGTGGATTTATATAGCGCCAACATCTTCCTTAGTGCTTTACAACTACATGTATACATTCACACCAGGAAAAATGAGAACGAGTCCTCAAAGTATATGTGAAAAAACATGTTCACATAGCTTTATTCACACCCTATGCACACCTCACAGCTGTGTCCTTCCTGAAGCCTTAGTAAAGTGATCACACCAAGTGGTTTTTCTAGGCAATATCCCCTCTCCTAAGGGAGTGTACCTATTCAATTATTTAATGAACATCTGTGGAACATCAAAGTGATTAATGCGTATATATTTTATAACAAATATTTTTTTTAAATAGTCTATATAAAGAAAGTCCAGTTCTAAAACTAAAATAAAGTGCTAAACATATGTGATAATAAAGTGCTGATTGTTCATATCCATAAAAACACGTTTTTTCACATATACTTGGAGGACTCTCATTTTTTTCACTTTGGACAATTATTTGAACTTATTGGCAGTGGACTCAGAGAACTAAGGACCTCCTTATAACTGTGAGTGGTAACTCAAATTCACATTTATACATTCAGGCCCTGCCCGAAGAGCTTACAATCTAAACACATTTATTTGACACATACAACCTATCAGTATGTCTTTATTATTATGGGAGAAAATACAAACTCCTTGCAGATGTGTCCAAGGGTGGATTTGAACTTAAGACTTCAGTGCTGCAAGGCATCAGATCTAAGCCACCGTGCTCCCCAATTACATTAGGCTTTAAATAATTCATTTGTTTTCTCTTTGTTTGCTTTCACGGGTAGTTGTGTGGTAACTCTATCCCTTTGTATTTATCTTTTTTCCATAGGTCCTTCTTGTATGTGGCAAGAGCAATAAATTGTCACAGGTCTCTGAGCCAAGCACGTGTGTCTACCACTTAACCTTTGAAACCCCGCTGGTTTGCCACCCACATGCTCTGTTAGGTAGGTTAAAAAACAGACTGTCATTGTACAAAATGACAGTGGGTGGCGGTGATAGCTTAATTATTAGCTCAATATTGCACTGAAATACCCCGTCCCACTTTCTAAGCTAAAGGATGCTCCATAACCATTTGAGGTATGTACTAAAAGCTAATCATTTTGTTAATTGGACATAGTTTTGGTTTTAAACTTGATTACATTACGTGTGCTGTGAAAACTACAAGATGTTCTAACCTCACAAAATAGACTGCAAATCCTGTATAAAGCTTGCACCACACATGAAAGAGAATGGGGCCGATTCTGTGGGATCCGACTGAATCCCCTCTTTCTCAGCAATGTGTGTACCACACGAATGACCGTTCCTGATGCCAACGAATATTCGGTATTGGTTGTGCTTGTTTTGTTCGGAAAATTTCCCTCGGAGTCGTAGGAAACAAGCAGTCCAGAACATTCTCCTTATACTGTGTATAGGGGGAGAACACTCAAGACTGTGTGTACCCTCATCTTTGAAAAATGCCAGACAGATTCTTACAGATACTGTCATTTTCCAAAGATTGGTACTGTATGTACCCAGCTTTAAACTTTTGCAAGTTGTTAGTACTTAGCTACAAAGATACACTCTAAGCACAGAGCTTGTGTTAGTGTGTCTTATTTTGAAATCATGGCTCTCAATACCTTTGTACCCTGTGTATTCCTTCTCTCAGGACAGTAAACAAACTAAAAGAAATATTTTTTACATTAAACTGTATCTTGTCTTTGTCATTTATAAGTATACCTGCTGGAATAACATTGATAGGCAAGGACATTAGCCAAAAAAATCAGTATGGAATAAGATGACCTAAAGAAAGACCCCTCTAAAGTTTAACGTTTAACCCTTTCATTGCCACCAATGGTAAATTTTACGGCGCTCTATTTCCTTCCTTTTTTGCCAAGTATGGTAAAATTTACGATTGGTGGCAGTGGCCCTTTAAATCCCTCCCGCGTGTGATCGGAGGGCACTATTCAAGTGCCCTCCCTCTCCCCTCGATCCCCCATCGGATTGGTCCCACACCGAGGGGGATCTCAAGAAATTAACCCCTAAAGTGCCGGATTGTATAGGGAATCCCTCCCACCTCCCGGTACTTCATTCATTGCATAGCCGCAGCGGAAAGGGAAGTCCCGTGACGTCACAGGACGTCCGGAGCTTCCCTTTGATGTTCCCCCCCATATTGCCTGGTGGTCTAGTGGACTAGTAAACTGAGATCGGTTCCGATCTCAGTTTACTACTGAAGTATAGCAGCAGGCACTATGTGCCTGCTTGCTATACTGCATATGAAAAAAATTTAACTGCTAGGGGCAATCGGGGGGCAGCATTCAGGTGCCCCCCTAGCCCCCTCGATCCCCCCTTGATTTCATAAAAATCCGATGGGGGGATCAGGAGATAGCAGTGCCTGAAGTGGTCCCTCTCTGCCTCTGCTAAGATCGGTAAGGGAGACCCCAGTGACATCACAGGGCTTTCCCCTTCACCGGGGTCTTCCCTTACAAGTGCTCTGCTGGTGGCCCCTGGTGGTCTAGTGGAGGTACTGCAGTGTGATCTCCATTCAGATCACGCTGCAGTACCTGTATAGTACAAGCTGTCATGCTGACAGCTTTACTATACATTTTGTGAATGGAACTCAAAGTTCCATTCACAAATAGGATTTTTTTTAAGTCTTTGCGACTTAGCAAAGACTTAGAAAAAAAATGGGGACAGAGATAAAAATTTGTGGTGTTTTTTTATTTTTTTCTTGTAATTGCAATTGCGCATGGGTTCCATTTGAGCTAGTTGGTGGCCCCGTCTCTGTTTGCACCCACCCATATGGCATACTGTTTGATTCAGGACATGTGGGAGATTGCCATTTAGTGGGGTTTTTTTCTTGCCAAGTGGGTTTAGGTAGGATTTCAACCTTTGAGACCTTTTTTTTTTTTTTTCACAAAATCTCCTAAAAGCACGGAGTTCTATGAATAACAGCGTCTGGAATTCTTCATATATATACGAAAGCATGACACCGTTACATAGCTGAAGGTGTGTAGATTCCAAAAATATATAGTTTTTGGGGGGTATTTCCAAGTTGAATAGGCTGTTCAAATTACAGAACACTGATTTTTTCTTGTAATTGCACTTCTGCATGCGTCCCATTTGAGCTAGTTCGTGGCCACACCTCTGTGTGCACCCACGCATATGGCATACCGTTTGATTCAGGACATGTGGGAGATTCACATTTAGTGAGTTTTTTTGCTTGTCAAGTGGGTTTAGGTAGGATTTCAACCTTTGAATCATCTTATTTTTCACAAAATCGCCTAAAAACACAATTCTTTGGATTACTGCGTCTGGAATTCTTTATGTATGTATGAAAGCATGGCACCATTATGTAGCTGAAGGTGTGTAGTTTCCTAAAATCAGATCTGTTTGCAAAGGGTATTTCCACGTTTTGGGCTGTTTTCCTATGAGAAAGGAGCACTTAGATTTTTTTCTTGTATTTGCACTTGTGAATGCTTCCCATTTGAGTTAGTTAGTTGCCACGTGTCTGTTTGCACCCATGCATATGGCATACTGTTTGATTCAAGACATGTGGAAGATTGACATTTAGTGGGGGTTTTTACTTGTCAAGTGGGTTTGTAGTTTCAACCTTTGAATCATCTTATTATTTTTCACAAAATCTTCAAAAAGCATGGAGTTCTATGGATTACTGCGTCTGGAATTCTTCATGTTGTATGTAAGCATGGCACCATTATGTAGCTGAAGGTGTGTATTTTCCTAAAATATATAGTTTTGCGGGGGTATTTCCACGTTTTGGGTCTGTTTCCTATGAGAAAGGACACTTAGATTTTTTCTTGTAATTGCACTTGTGCATGCTTCCCATTTGAGTTAGTTAGTGGCCACGTGTCTGTTTTGCACCCATGCATATGGCATACCGTTTGATTCAGGACATGTGGAAGATTGACATTTAGTGGGTTTTTTTTTACTTGTCAAGTAGGTTTAGGTAGGATTTCAACCTTTGAATCATCTTATTTTATTTTTCACAAAATCTCCAAAAAGCATGGAGTTCTATGATTACTGCGTCTTAAATTCTTCAGTAGTATGAAAGTATGGCACTGTATGTAGCTGAAGGTGAGTAGTTTTCCAAAAATATATAGTCCATGGGGGGTATTCCAAGTTTCTGGCTGTTTCCTTTGAAAAAGGGTAAACTGTTCAAATTACAGAGCACTTTGATTTTTTTCTGTATTTGCGCTTGTGCATGCGTCCCATTTGAGCTAGTTGGTGACCACATCTCTGTTTGCACTCACATATATGGCGTACCATTGATTCAGGAATTGTGGAAGATTGACATTTAGTGGGTTTTTTATTTGTGGGCGGCATTTCCAAGGTTCAGGGCCTGTTCAAAATTACAGAGCACTTTGATTTTTTTTCTTGAACGGCAGGCTTGTGCATGGCTCACTTTGTGACTAGTGGCTTCCACTCATGTGTGTACCATTATATGGCATACCGTTTGAATCAGGGCATTTGGAGATTGATACTTGACAAGTTTTTTTCTATATTGCATGGGATTTGACATGAATTTTAACTTTGAAATTTATTTTTGTACATTTTTCCAGAAAATCTGGTACAATTGTGAAATTCTATGCAGGGTGCCCACACCATTGGTGGGAGCAAAAGAATGGCACCGTTGCGTAGCTGAAGGTGTGTAGATTCCAAGAATATATAGTTTTGGGGGATATTTCTAATAAGAGGGGTGTTTAGTCTGACAAATCTGAAAAGTTGCTGTAATTGGGCCACTGTGCATTGGCTTCCTTTGTGGCTACTCGATTCCACGTCTGCATTTGTAACAACGCATGTGGCATACTGTTTGATTCAGGACATTTGGGAGATTGATATTTGGTAACCCTTTTTTACATCTTGGGGTTTTGGCATGATTTCTAACTTTGAAAGTGTTTTTTTTGTTAATTTTTCAGAAAATCTGCTAAACGTGCAAACTTCTATGAAGAACTGCTCCAACACCATTGATGGTATGAATGAACAAACTAAAGCATTACATACCTGAAGGTGTGTAGATTCCAAGGATATATAGTTTATGGGGAGTATTTCTGAGTTTTGGGGTTGTTTTGTGGTAATTTGGATTGACTAAATATGTTTGCTGTTTTTTAGCCATCGTGCATTGTCTCACTTCGTGGCTAGTAGCTTCCACGTCCACGTGTGTAACCATGCATATGGCATACCATTTGATTCAGGACATTTTGGGATTATGTTTGGTAACTTTTTTTACATTCCATGAGGTTTTGGCATGATTTCTACTCTTTGAAGTTGTTTTTTGTTCATTTTTTCAGAAAAGTGCGATTCTACGAAAAACTGCGCCCACACTATTGATGGTATGAATGAACTAACTACAGTGTGACATAGTGTAAGGTGTGTACATTTCAGGAATATATAGTTTGTGGGGTTGTTTCTGAGTTAGGGGGGTGTTTTGGTGGGAAACTGCAGACTGTTGAAATTCAAAGTTGGTTGAATATTTTTGCTGTTTTGAGCAATCATGCATTGTCTCACTTTGTGGCTTTTCGCTTCCACGTTCACGTTTGAACCACACATATGGCATACCATTTGATTCAGGACATTTGGGGGATTGATATTAGTAACATTTTTGTACATTCCATGAGGTTTTGGCATGATTTCTACCCTTTGAAGTTGTTTTTTGTTCATTTTTTCAGAAAAGTGCGACCTTCCACAAAAAACTGTGCCCAACTATTGATGGTATGAATGAACTAACTACAGTGTTACATAGCTAAGGTGTGTAGATTTCAGGAATATAGCTTGTGGGGGTATTTCTGAGTTAGGGGGGTGTTTTCTGGAAAATACTGCAGACTGTTCAAATTCGGAATATTGGTGCTGTTCCTGAGCCATCTGCATTGTCTCACTTTGTGGCTATTCGCTTCCACGTGCACGTGTGTAACCTCGCATATGGCATACCGTTTGATTCAGGACATTTGGGGGATTGATATTTAGGTGGTTTTTTTTACCTGTCATGGTTATTTAGGTATGATGTTCTGACTTTGAAAACATGTATTTTATTCATTTTTTCAGAAAATCTGCTAAAAGCATGCTATTCTATGAAGGACTGCGTCCGAATTCTGCTTGTATGCATGACACATGACACTATATGGTCGCTGAAACTGTTGTACTTTACAAAAATATATAGTTTGTGGGGGTATTTTTGAGATGGGGGGGCGTTTAGTTTGAAAAAACAAAAGCAGTTCAAAATGCCAAGATGACTGAAATTGTATGTGTAATTTGTCTTTTGCACTGGATGCCTTCAGCTAGTTGGTCCATGTCTCTGTATGTACCCACCCATGTGCATACCATTTTATTCAGGAGGGGTTAGGCTTTCATATTGTGTGGTTTTCAACTCCCCCCCCCCAAAATTTTTCTGTGAATTTACCTTCAACTTTGTCGATGATTTGGTAGGAAAAAGGAAAATAAGAAAATCTTCCAATTGATGAGCTGTTCTGTCCAGGTATTTGCATTTTGATCAAAAATCACACTACTTCTAAAAACCTTAGGATGTGTAGTTTCTAAAATATCTCATTTGTGAGGATGTTTTAGTTAATTTGGATGTTATTCTGCAATGACTGTTAGATGGGCTTTTACATTTCAATTTGGTGTAAAATTTTTCAATGTGCTGTTTAGTTTTGAGGGGTCCTCTGGACAGAAAGTTGGGGTACTTTATACATATCTGGTATCGTTGTACTCTGGAGAATCAGAGCTTTTAGAAACAATTAGATTTTCATGTGTAAACTCAAAAATAGTATTTATTTTTCCAAATAGAAATGGCAAGAAAGTAAAAATTAGCAAATTTTACAGTTTTTTCGACAGTTTTCACCCCAAAATTTCTCTGAAATCTCCAGATAAGTTGCAAATGTCTGTTATCTTTTTAAAGTACATAAAAGGATATATATTTTGCCATGATTCCTGTGAGTTTTCATACCGCAACACTTCACTAAACCATATGAGTGCAAAATCCTGAAAATTCTTCTGGCAAAAAAGGGTAGGCAACTTGCAAAACTGTCTGGCATTGAAAAGGTTAAGGGCACTTATTGATATTTTTGTTGTATAAAAGCATCATAACAGAAAAACATTATAACGGGTTAAATTTGTATCCCCTGGTCTTAGTGTATCCAACACTGTCAGAAAATTTGCAAGAAAAATGGAATGAGGTGGAACAGTCGTTATATGAAGAACTAATCACCAAACAGGTAGGTGCATTTTATGCCTGGAAAATTCATTGTGTAGTAGTTATTTAGCCAGATTACTCCAGTGTAATAAACTATCCAGGCTGCTGATGCATCTGATTGTTTAATCTGAAATAAAACATAATAGTGTGTCTACGCTTGAACTGTATTGAGCAGGAGAGATTTTTTTCATTTAGTTAGACGGCCATACCACAAATGTTTTTTGGTATAAAAACATATTATTGTAGCGTGTGGTGTTTAACCACCAGCATAAAAAGCTATCCAGGCTGCTGATGTATCTGAACTAGCTCTGACCTGATGTGTAATCTGAAATAAAACATACTAGTTTGTTCCACACTGTACTGTATTGAGCAGGAGAGATTTTACATTGAGTTAGACAGACCATACCCACATGATGTTTTGGTATAAAATGCAATATTATTGTGTTGTGTGGTTTAACAATGTGGTGTTAACGGTTAAATTGAACTAACAGACTGTAATTGACTTACTATGACATGCTAGAAGGTTTTATTGCAGTGATATTATCGGAACCAATCAGGTCAATAACATTGTTATGTGTATGTCTTGTCATAGCCAGTTAGAGAGCTTAAAAACTGTCAATGGGAAACATCCTTAGTCAAAGCTCTGTGAACCTGTTAAATTAGCAAACAATTTTACAATGGACTGTGGCAAAATATTCTGAGTACTGCATATTACCAGTAATATTTATAAAGCAGCAAAACAAAGTTTCACCTACAATATCAGCCATTTTTTATTTAACTCTATAACTTTATTAAATATAACAATTTACCTTTTCCACATGTATTGCCATTTGCCAGAATCTTTGGCACATAACATTAAATTACAGCAGTATTTGTAAAGCAGCAAATAATAGATTTATTGGCAAAAAGTTTACACAAAAATATCTCCAAATCTAGGTAGCGTTAATGCATTTTTCTGGACTTTTCTCTCCGGAAATAGATTATTTCCTTACTGGAAGGTGTTTTACATTGCTATGCTGATAAATTGCCTTGGTGTGTTTACCAATAAGCATAGATAAAGATTAGTTTTCAGGGGGTGTTAGACTATTTAACATATATTGAAATTTGCCAATGATGTTTATGGCTTCGCACATACTAAGAATTTCTTTCAAAGACCATCCGCTTCAGGCATCAATTTTATATGTGTATCAGCTCCTGTGGCGCACTTTCTGTGCTGATATGACATGGTTACCAGCCCGCTCACCCGCAGTTGAATGGCACCATACTGTGCTATTTTTTTTTTCACACATGAAAAACGATGCCACTCATACACCAGCAAGCCCTAAGGTGAATTGCTTAGCTGAGACAGTAAATATTGCCAGTGCCAATGCATTTCATGTATTATAACTTACAATATAAACTGTACATTTATTTTTATTTCACCAACTCTACCACCAGGGCTATGGTAAATTACTGAAGGAAATATTCAGGAAGCCGGATACTTAAAAACTCCTGTACACAAAGGAGAGGAAGAGAACCAACTCGAGATCACAAAATACGATTCCTTAGATAAATGTAATACGGTACGTTAATCATTACCATGTAGGCAAATGAAACTCATGAAACAGAAGTTGGAAAAACTCTCCCATCATGTTGTAGATATGCAGAATAAAAAAGAAAATGTTTTGTTTTCGACAGGCCCATGCAGAATTAGCTACAGAAATACATCACCTTAAGAGAGATTTTAAACAACACGGTATCTCCTATGACACTAATGGTGAGTATGCATTAAATCATAGGCCTTTGTTACTAGGAATTGTTTCTATAAATGGCAATTTATATTAAATTGTATATGCGGAAGGGAAAAGGTCTAAATCTCTTATATTGTGCAAAACAATACAATATCTGCAGTTGAACAGAATGCCAGCCTAACGAGGGGCATGAAATGATGTAATATACATATGAGTAGATTATGCGCCTAGACAGGAAAAAAACAGAACACTATATGTTTGTTGTTAGTCATTTTAGATGAAGTTTTAGAGCCCTGTGTCTTTAACTTTTTTTTAATGTTGATTTCTTTGCTGCATTGTTTTAAGCTGCATTTTATAAACAACTAATCGGGATGCTTCAGTTGATACCTTTTACAATATGGAAAACTTCGAATATTGCCATCTATAAAACAAACTTTAAAAAATGTTGATTTATTTATTCATTGTTTTGGATTGCTTTATAAAGGCACAAGCCAAGCAACCGGAGCAAGCATGTCATTGGGAAGATTAGAAGAAAAATTCCATCTCAGGGACACTGGAAAAGAATGTCATTAACTGCAACAGTTAAGGTTCTGCACAAGTGTTCTTAGAACTTTTTCTGTTTATACAAAACTTGGAAGTATACACTGCAGGATTTAGACAGTAAGGGAATGGCCACACTGCATGTGCGATTTTGTTGCATTTGCGCATGCGGTTTTTCGTTACGTATAGAAAAACGCATGCGATTGAGATTAAAACGCGGAACGCAAATCACAATCGCATCCGAAAATTCACTTTTTCGTTGCGTTGCCGCAATTTCAATGATCGGGGGAAAAAAACACATGCGCAAGAAAATCACGACAGTTGGCTTAGCCCTATTCAGTAAAAACAACATTCAGAGCTCTGTTTATTCCTATAATGTAAAACCCTGTTGGTGTAGGGTTATGATTTATGTATATATGTGTATTTTGCACAAGGTTGTATTTTTGAAAAAAGTTGTATTGAATTTCATACTCTTTTCTTCCTTAAGACTAGACTAATAGAGGGTTCTGTGAGATTACAGAGGTTTAACTCCTTTCATAACAAATCTACATCCTTGGACATTTGAATACTTTTTCATTTTTTAACCACTAAACATGGATTAGGAGATATGACTTCTACAAGTAAAGGGCCTGCTGGGAAATGTTCCAGCCTCATTAATGCAGGAAGCCCTAATCCTGCCAATCCTCCTCCTTATTATAACGTGAATACCCCAGCAAACTTTTTAATAGAATGCCTGTAACACTAATGACACCGTTCCTTACAGCCTCACATGCAAAGCAACTTGTTGAAAATTGTGTGAACATTTCACACATTTTTGTACCTGTAACACAAACATGCCAGTTGCGTTTTAAGTGGACTTTTCAAATTAGTCATTGAAGCCATAGAGTTGAAATTCACAGCAAAACCCACTTAAATTCACTCCAAAACAACTGGCACATATTTGAATTGTTGCCATAAAAATCACCAGTAAGAGAACATTTTAACTTTTTAAAAAAGGATAGGTAAATATGGGCTGATATTACAGCCAGCCAAGTGCCCTGCAATATTTGGCTGTGTGGGTCATATTTTAACAAAAAAAAAATGGATGTGGCGTTTCATATTTTGCCCAAGAATGTGATTTTCAATAGGGTAAGTGATCATGCCTTTATTCCCAGCTGACAGACAATTGGTTTGTTGATTGGTAGTCCATTGGGCAGAAAGACTAGGTCAAAATTTACCATATATACCAAGCCTAGTAAATCTTGACCTCAGGCTGAGATTTCTAATGGGTTACCACTAGGTGGTACATATCCTCAAATTTGTTGTGTAACTTGGATGATACAGCCATGCTTTCCATTGAACAAGGTGTTATTACACAACCGCAATGCTAAGTTTAGATGGCATTGTCAACTACCACTCACTATTGATAAATACTGCCCTAATTTAATGTTGATTAAGTAATGCTTAAGTATATGTGTATGATGCCCTTATGCAGAGCCGTTTTAGGCATAAGTGACCTAGGCAACACAGCTAGGGAACCATTCAAATGTGGAGGGTGCCATTTAAAGTATTTTTCTTTTAAGACAGGGCCAATTTATAAGGTGCAGTATACAATACCATTGCAATAGTTTACTACCGCATGGTATTCTACGGCCGAACCTTCGGCGTAAATATACGAACGCCGCCATACATTTACGCCCACCATTGTAATGTACAATAACGCGCAGTATCCATAATGAGTGATACTGCATGTTCATAAATATGGCCCAGAGATCCTTATTAGCCATGGAGAAATAAGCATTTACCAATCTAGTTTCCTGTAGCCTCTCTTTTGCATATAATGAATCATCTGGCTAGTTTCTTATCTTTGTAAAGATTGTTCCAAGAGGTGGTTGGGGGAAGTTTCACTTGGAAAGGGGGAACCTGCTTAGGGCACCAAAATCTAGAACCAGCCCTGCCCTTGTGATCATTTTCACTCTAAGGTTGAAGAAAATTGTTTAAGAACGTTAAATGTCCACCCTTAAAACAAAGACTGGTCACATATCGGTTTCATACTCACCACAAAGTATATATTCAGCAACCCCCCCCAAGTGTTTTTATGCTCCCAAAATAATCCCTAAACAAGCATACATTTTAAAACATATACATAATAATAAAAAAAAAAATCAATACAAATAATTCTAATAAACTATTAATAGTTTCATTATATAAAATACTGTTTTATTGACATTGCATTTGTGAAAGCAACAATTTTCAACATGTTTAAATAAAGCTGGGAAATAAAAGAAATCCGTGAAATTACACTTTTGACCACTGTTCTTGTAAATTCCCTTGGATCATCTGCCACTAAGAAAGTAAAGATGGCAATGCACATCGCTGATACTCAACAAATCCCATCAAATTCTAAGGGATATGCAGAATCTCTGAGATCTCTCAGAAATGCCAATGGACTAACGCCGTCACCATTGCGGTCGTAATCAGGTGTATGGCTAGGTACACACGAACAGATATTTTGGTAATTTTACGTCCGCAGGCAACCGACGTCCGAATCAGACATGTTGGTAAATCACGGCTGATCATGCAGTCTCCTATGGACCTGCACGGTCTGTTGCTTTGGACAAAAAATCCCATGTGTACCTAGCCTTACTAACTTTTGGACACACATTGATGGTACTGACCAGAACTATATTGTGAATTCAAAAGCATTGAAGTAAAAATGTTATGTATGTCAAATAAACAATATCACAGTTAACTTTGGCTTAGCTTGGATGTTTTATTAAGAACATGCTGAAGTTATTTAACACTACAGGTAAGTCCCTGGGCGATTGCTTGGAACCATACTGTGAGTTGAATTATTCTGTATTTTTTCAATGAGTGGGATAACGGTCTTTGCTTAGAAAACTTAAACCCAAATGCACTGATTTGCTTGTTTGGCTTGAATGATTTGGTTTAGAGAGAAGTGAAAAGGGTTGGGCCCACTGTCACTTCTCCGTATGTTGAGGCATCAACAAACCAAGACAGAAAGGCAGCAATCCTGTGGGATAAGGCAGTCAACAGTCTGCTGAGGGGCCCACACAAGCAGAGTCTGGATTCTGCCTTAAACAAACAAACTGCTTGGCAGTGTTTCGGTATAATTGTTGGCTTTAGGAATACAGGGAATTTTTTTCTTAAACATCTGTTGAGGAAATATTATAATAGTGCTCGCATGGCCATAAAAAGGTGTTGCAATTATAACAGTTGTATGAAATGTTAGATTAAACATGCAATACTAAATGTACAAGAGAAGAAGGGCAGTATTTAAGTGATCAACATCAATAAATGCAGATAGCCATTTCCCACCATCTTCGTTATATTGCTGATCTTTATTAGTTAATTGGGGACCGCTATAGAGATTGATTTAAACTGTATTAATCCTTTATAAATACTGTCCTGTGGTTCTATGACCCACGTTTAAAATACTCCAAAAGGATTGGTCTAAAACTCACATTTAGAAGAAAGACATTCCTACACCATCATGTATATTTTCTTTAATTGCTGCCAGAATGTCAAATCCATATGCTCTTTTCATTCGTGTAACAATTGCTGTGGTGTACATTTTGTAGAAAGGTCTATGACAAGAGCTGTAGAAATATACAATAACTAGAGAGATCAAAAAAAGAAATATATAGCTGCAACACTCTATGTATCGTGTCAAACTAAAAGTCCATTATTACAGAAGGGTTATAATAAAAACACTTAAAAACCTAAACAGGGTTAACACCTCACTGCCATGACTCTACCCAAGTCATAATCCAAGACATCAATGTAAAGACCTTATATAGCCAGTAATAAGCTGTGATTACGTATAGCTACCAGTCTCCTGTCTTATCGTCAGTGCCTTCCGTTGGTGCCTGGTGGGTGAAACCCTGTATGGAAGCAAAGCGATGGGACGCGTTTTGCTCCTCCTATCCAAGTACCGGAGCTTTCTCAGCCATTCTGCTCTGTCCACCACTCAACCGTCTATTTATCTAGGCTGCACAAAATTGATACTCGTTTTAATTGGAAACGAAGTTCTATCTAATTTTTGGGTTATTTAGGAATAGCATATACAGGGCACGCTGCGGGTCCCTAGAAATGTATGGAACTAATATATATTTCTTATATATACCTACGAAGTTTGGACCATTATTCCGCTTTTACTAGCGACTGGATCATCCATGCGCTTTTTGTATGTGTTCACAGATATAAGCATATGTAGAATCATGGTACATGTACTGTACATTGCACTTTATAAGCTTTTCTGTATATTTGAATGTTATTTGCACAGTTATTGAAGCACTTTATATCACTGTATAATATAGAATATGACTTCCGGTTCGGGAGGACTTACATTGGACAAGATTGACAGAAATTCCCCACTTCCGTATATGACGTGCGCAAGCGCGACCAATGGGATTGCGTCGTGGTAGCTATTATGATCACAGTTTATTACTGGCTATATAAAGGTCTTTTACATTGATGTCTTGACGTATTATGACTTGGGTGGAGTCATGGCAGTTAGGTGTTAACCCTGTATATGTTTAAGTGTTTTTATTATACCCTTCTGTAAATAAGGACTTTTAGTTTGACACAATACAATGTGTTGCAGCCTATATATTTTCTCTTTTTTGATCTCTCTAGTTATTGTATATATTTTACATATTTATAGGCTTTCTGCACCTCACTCTACTTGAGATAAACACATAATGCAAATGGCCTATCTGTCCTCTTTTGAAACTATGACAAGAGCTGTAGAACATCTTTGATTCTGGACACCTTTAAAACATAGTTTCTTCATTTGTATCAGAGCTGTCATACTCCTTCATAGGGCCTCTGCTTTCTGCACAGTGGTGTCGGTGCGCTGCCCTCAAACCACCCATGTAGTCCATAAGGATCTGAAATATTTGTCAGGAACCTGAAGAAGAGAAGAAATATGTATAAATAAAAAAACATCTTGATTATAATTATTATTTACATCTTGCTGTGTTATAATTATACATGATTTGACGTGGATGATGAGTGTTTTTACAAAAAAAAACTGGCAGGAGGGCTGTTGGCATAGATTATTGTTTATGCAAAACTTTCTATTTCCAATTGTGTGGATTTGTCGTGGGAAATGCCATACTTCTTGCATCTGACAAATACAATTCCACCTAAGGGCGAAATTGCAATACATTGCACAGCAATATTTTAGCTCCAAAATTTACCTTTCCCAAATCCGAGATAGTTATAGTTACTTACCAGCACTCAGTGCCTGAATCCCATAATACTTACATATCTCCACTGTGGTTTTCCAACTCATATTTAACTCATCCCTGTTAGCTCAGAGGTAAAAATCAAGTGTTTTAGTGGACACCTGTGACCGATGCCGGTCGTCTAGATCGGACCTGCTGGTAAATAATGGCACGATCGGTTGCAGCAAACTGCTGGCCACGGCATGACCAACAGTGATGTCTCGCAGCCGACTAGTCATCAGTGGTGAACGGTCAGCTGAGACAAAGAATCAAAGATTCAGTCCTTGTCTCCTGTTAGCTCAGAGTTATTACAGAGGAGGTGCACAGTTATTAGCTGGGAATCTGGGAGAAAGTCAACATCTTTTTTATTGGCGGTCTTCTTGCGATGACTAAGTTTATGGGCTTCAGTGACCAAGGAAAGGTAAGTACCTTTCATGCTAAAAGTGAACTATTCCTTTAAAGGGTATGTCCACCCTTAAATCTATTTTTAATATAGCCTTCCCCTGGTCCCCCAGCCCCAACATTTTTATTTTTAGAAAGTGCCCAAAACTTTTACTTACCTCCCCTCTTTCCTCGTCGCGCTGCCGCCCTCTGCTTGCGAGAATGCACAGAGGGGCGGGACCGGCAGTCGCGTCTGTGATTGGCTGAGCGGAGCCAATCACGGACGCGGCTGCCGTCATTCAGTGCAGCGGAGGAAAAAGGGGAGGTAAGTAAAAGTTTGGGGCACTTTCTAAAAATAAAAATGGTGCGGTTGGGGCTGGGGAACAGGGGATTACTATATTAAAGGGTTAATGCTAGGGGGAGGGAATCCGGAGAGGGAGGGGAGAAGGGCTGCAGTATGCATGCCAAACTTCTCCCGGAGGCCAGGTAGGAGGCAGATCCTATATGGACTCTGCTATCCTACTGGTGGGGCAGTTATTGGGACTTTGGGGGGGGACTACTGGAGAACCATATGGAGCTGGGATGTGAGGTAAGGATTAAACTACACTACACAAGGGGCCAGTAGTTGGGGGATTATAGTTTTGGGGGTGGACATGCCCTTTAATGTATGATTGAAGCGGGGAGGTTTTGGAGCTATGCCTTACCTCCCGTTCTTCAATTAATAATGTAGGGTCAGGGAACAAGGTAAGAGAAACTAACCTTTTGCATGATCCACTGCGGGCACACTAAAATCTTGACGGCTTCCCTGTTCTGCACAGATATAGCACTTTTTATTGTGCATGTGCGCTTTACTCACTGCCTTCTTGCACAGTGGCTGCAAACTTATAAGTTCTGCACAGCCTCACCATAGACCTGCTCTGCTTACATGTCCCCTTTCTCTCCCCCTTCCTTCTTTTCTCTGCTTATCCTTTAATTGTTGCAGAAAGTGGGCAGCCAAATCCTAGTAAGAGGTCAGGAATGGGCACATACAGTTTCTGCTTCTGTGAGTGCCACTTCTTGCTCCTCTAAATGCTGTAATTTCAAATGATGATTTTCAGAATCTACAGCTTAGATATAAATCTGAAAAAGTTTTGGAGTAGTGTTATAAGCTATTCATATTAACCTACTATGCATGGGCTGGTTTCACACACACAGTAAATTCACATTCAAAAACATTACAGTTGATTTTAAAGGGCATGTCCACCCCCAAAACTAAAATTTAACCCACTACTGACCCCACTGTGAGTTTAAAAAATCCTTACCTTACATCTCAGCTCCTTATGGTTCTGCAGTGCTTGTTTAAAGTCCAGGAAATAAGAGTAGGAGCTGTCTCCCTCGAACGCTCCGGATCCTTACATGCCTGCCTCACCCCCTTTAAATGAACTTTCTGTAGAGTAGCAGCAGAAACATACTTGGTTGCTTTGGCTGTCTTCGCCGCCAGCCCATCTGTGATTGGCTGCCTTTGCATATTATACAAACACCTGCCAGTCCGGCCCCAGGGAGTCGAAATCAGAACAAGCCTCTGTAAGTAAATTTCTGCTGCTTTTTTTTACTAATCTAACTGGTGGTTGGGGTGGACAGGGGGTGCCCTACAGTATATTAAAAATTTTGTTTAGGGTGGAGATACCCTTTAACTTTTTTAATGTAGTTCCATCACCAAAATATAATTTAAATTATTATAACACTAATTGGGCTGACTAATATTTGGTAAGAAATAAAAATAAACTTACTGTAAAGCTAGGTACACACCTAGCGATTTTTCCTCCTTGACCGACCGTTCGATACTTTCGACCGGTCAGCCAGGAGGAAGCAAAAGCAGCCACATCCGACAGTTACCGTGACCGATCGTGCGGTCCATCGAGGACCGCACGACCGGACGAGGTTTTCCATCATGTCAGATCGTCCGATTCGGACGAACGATCGGTCGGACATGGCTGTATTCGGATGCGATAATTTCGGTCCGATTGACCGATACACTGAACTATCGGTCGATCGGTAATACTCATCGTGTGTTACCCAACTTTAGTCCACATTTTTACATAACCCAGTGGTAGTAGATTAAAATACATTGGCTCCAGACTAATCCTAGACAGTGCACATCTGCTGAACAGTGGGGTGTAAAAAGATCAATGCAGAACAACTGCTGGAGGAAAATGTGCTGTGTGTACATACCTTAATAGCTTTTGATATAAAAAAAACAACTAAAATAAGTACAGTATTCTTATTAATTTTTATACAGTTATCTCTAAATGAGATGATGTTAATGGGAACGTTAAAGCAAAAGTTGTATATAGGTAAATCATCCCCCCAAACTGAAACAGGGAGAAAGTGGCTGACAAATGGCTAATCTGCTATGAATTAAAATTATGCTTTCCCCTTCTCCATGCTTTTTTACTAGCTTTTAACATGCTCAGAGTTGCAGCTTGTGGAATATATTCAGACATTGGCTGTAAAGCCATCTGTTACAATCCATGACTGACCGTGTTACTAGAAGAACCAGTAAGGCAGAAGAGTTTAACAATATCAGGATGCATTTCAGGTAGCATTACCATCGCTAAAAACGTCACCACATGTGAAACCACAAGGTAACATCACCTACATCGCCAGTGAGATTTACCCCTGATTGTTTGTTCCCTAGCATGACTGAAGCCTTTATCCCATTCTACCACCCAGACTGTCCTTGTCCTTAGGGCTATTCTATCGTCTTCCAGGTTTCTTCTCTCCCAGGTAATTTACAGGCAGTTATTATAAGTAAAAATTCTCATATTCGAACATTTCATTGAAACCATCACCCAGGCAGCATTTTTCTCCCCTTCTCCCAGTGTTTCTCTTTCGCTCCCTCTTCTCATATAAATCTTCAGTATATGAGAGCTAATAATGAGAACTCTCAGGGCTTGTGGTTGAAATCTCATTCTCATCCAAGTTAAATTTACATTTGGTTTACAACTCCATGATTGTGCTATTCCCTATGTCGAAAGAAACAAAACCTTAATGTTCCCCATGGTAAACTGCAATGTTTTCTAATGATCTAATTCCTCCCTCATTGTATTAAGATACAAGAGTCTGAATTCTGTAGGTTAATATGAGAATGAGGTTAGGAAATCAGAACAGCCAGAATGCACATTTACCGTCAAAAGATTTTTATTCATTGTTAATTTTAACCCTGGAAGTACTTTTAATATCTGTTTCTGTTTGAATAAAAGTCCACAATTAAAGGGAAACTGTGGTCTCCAAACAAGTTTATTTTAAATAAAAGGCCAGGTTTCTACCTTTAAAACGTGATATCAACCACCTCTCTATGTGCTGCACAGCCCAAAATATAAGGAAATCACTGATCAGAAAGTTAGGGAGTGGGAGGTTCTGAATCTGTGGTCAGAAATACTACTTCCTCCTCTAATCTGCTGTTTGGCACTGCTCAGTGGTTGACTGAAGGGTAGGAGGGGGGTGGGAAGAACAGCACAGCCCACAGCAACTGCTTTTTTTAGATGTCCCACTTGCTGGCCCTTTCTACTCATGGGCCCTTTGTCCCCTCCCCTTGCAGACCCAACCTGGCCCCTTCCCTTGCAGTGCCCTTTGGCCCCTCCCACCCACGGACTCTTTTGCCCCTACCCACTGCACCTCAGACCAATACCCTCCAACAGAAGACTGTAAAAGCAGCCTTTTTCAGCAGAGAAAGAATCAAACAAAGTTTACAACTGCTGATTCTTTCTCTGCTAAAAGGCTCTTTGACAGTTTTCTGTAAGGGGGGGTATTGGTCTGAGGTGGGGAGGGGCAATGAGGAGCCCACAAGGGGGAGGGGTCATTGGAGCCCACAAGGGGAGGGTTCATTGGGGCCTGTGAGTGGGGAGTGGGTCATTGGGGCCTGTGAGTGGGAGGGGGCCACAGGAGGTGGCAAGGAAAAGGCCCAAGGGGTCTGCAGGGAAAGGGCCATGTGGCCAACAAGTTGAAGGGACTACATGATCCATGAGTGGGAGGGTTCCACAAAGCACATGAGTGGGAGTGCCCAGGAGGCTGCAAGGAAAGGCCCAAGGGGCTGCAAGAGAAGGGGCCAGAGTGGGTCTGCAAGGGGAGGGGCCATGGGGGCCCACAAAGAGGAGGAGACGGAAGAGGACTGTCACATGGTTTAAGGCAGGAAGTGCAGGGGATCTGGTGATGCTGCTCCCATATCACACATAAATGTAATATCTTTAAGACTATGTAAAACAATAATGAAAGTAAATTGCATAAATCCTCAGGAAAGCAATTCCTGCCCATTACCTAAAGTAATTTTTGGACCACAGTTACCCTTTAACTGCAGGATTATTGGTTTCAAAGGCCGTTCGAAGTCGAGCAACAATAATTCAACCGGCTGACCAGTCGAACGCTGCTACCAGTTTCTCAGGTTTTTGTTAAAAATTTAAATTACAGTGTATCTGTTTTTATTTCAATTAGATCAACTGGACTTAAGTTTAGTTCTTGAAGACGTTTCGCTAGTCATCCAAATGGCTTTCCAATTCAGAATTCTGAATTGAGAAAGCCAGTCGATGACTAGCGAAACGTCTTCAAGAACTAAACTTCAAGTCCAGTTGATCTAATTGAATACAACAGATATACCATGACCTGATGAATGGAGACCCTTCACAAGCTTAAATTACAGTGGTTTGGGTTCCCATTTAATTGAAATTATATGAATCTGTGTAGATTTTTGCTTTTATTTCGTCTACAACCCACCCTCCACATCATTCACATTATAGCCAGTATAAATTGTATAAAAAACACAGAGCATGGAAACAGCTCCATCTACTACAAAGTATTTCTAATTTGAATGGACCCATATACTAGTGCTCGCAGCAGACATTCCCCGCATTCTGATAACCCCCTGGACTGATAACACCCCTTAGGCGTAGTGTCGATCGTAAGTGGTCATCTGTTGAAGATAGGGGCCGACAGAACTTTTTCCGCCTTGCCCGAGCTTTGCTTTTTGATAACCGCTTTTGGGGCCTGACAAATCATATGTACCCAGCCCTACATAATATCAGCAAACAGTTTCACCCATAATGCCCCCGTCACAACAGTTTTGAGCACCAATGTGTACCAAACGTGTGTTTTTGGCAACATGTGATAGCGCCGTTCGGTACAACATCTTGTGTGTACCCGAAGTACACAAGCTTAAGGTTCCATATTAATATGTGTGGGTGCCGACCCGTGACACAACGTTGTGTAGAAAGGCCGTTCCGGACTATAAAGTGCCCATGCACGGGTCAGCCCCGTGATCACACATGTGTATGAACCATAACAGTTTGAACCGATTCTTTAATTTAAAACAAAACAAAAGACTACCGTAACCAGAAAACAGAACCAGGCCCATTCTGCATTGCCCTTTCTGCTGCCAGGGAGTGGTTGCACAATCAAGTAGAGATTTGTGAGTATCCTAGCAACTATATCATTCTGGTACTCCTAAAAACTTGGATTTTATATATATATTATATATCTCAGCAACAGTTCAAACACAGAATTACACCAGAACAACAAACACTAAGACAGTGAAAATACATTTAACAAATGCATAAATATCAACACATAAGGATGGCCAGCTCCAATAGAAATCAAACACCATCTCAAAAAAAAAAAAAATGTAGAACTACTTAGGAAACAGTTGTACTCTAAAATTATTTAAAAAATCATCAAAGCCATGAAAGCATAAATTAATATATTCTTCCAAGTTGGTATAATGTATAATTCACAAATCACATAACTGCTTAGAAAACTGAGCAGTAATGCTACGTACACACATCCAATTTGACAGACAAGGCGTGACGCTTGAGAGCGGGTGACAACTGTGGTGAACCACCCTTTTCAGCTGATGTCTTGTGTGTGGCATTCATTAGCTTGGACGTAGTTCGCTGATTTCCCTGGCTGATTGATGAAGGATGCCAGAGCAAGTGCATGTACGGCAATTATCAGCCGAAACTGCCTTTCACTACGCGTGTGAACGTGCTCCGGCTCTTTGACCACCAAATCGGACATTTGAACCTGTGACCATATGTTTTTGTGTTTCTAAAATTAGCACTTTAGAACAGCTGAGCCACCCAAGCATGTGCAAAGAACAGGGTGTATTTGAGGAACTTTATATATACTAGGAACAAAAAAAATTACAGTAAAATTGTATTGTTGGAAGATTGGAAAGCTGTCAGTACCGCATGATAATTGGGAAATAAACTGCAGGGTAACAAGCAGCTTTCAAGGTCTTATTAGGGACTTCCATATTCGTGTGAGAGAAAACCTTATAGAAAATACTGCCGCTTAGAGAAAGTGATACTTAGGTCAGGGGGCGTGGTGAACTTAAATAGGGTGTTTATATGTACTAGTAACAACAGGAAACCTTCTATTATTATTATAGAATCATTTTCTTGCATGTATGTAAATGCAACTTTCTAGAGAGAATCTTACATCCTCTCTGTTTTCTGGCGCTAAAATCTCTCCCCTGTGTATATAATAATATATAAAAACATGTAGTAAGAGTGTGAATCTAAATTCTTACATTGTATAGGTGTTCTGAGGAGAAAAGCTTTCAAATTATGTTTTAAAAATTTAAGTTTAGTTAAGTGTATATGAACATCTGTAAACATCCAGGAATTTTATGTTTGCTCCCTACGGTACAATATCTTACCAATTTCCCTCCTTGTCTTTATCATGGCCCCTGCTAGGAATTCACCTCTATTTCAGCATTTTCTTTCCACATTCTGGCTGTTGCTGTACTTATCCAGCAGATCCTTGTTTAGCTAATGAAACTTTTCCCCATTTAAATTTTCTTCAGGAGAATTGTTGCTAAATCTGGGAAACCTTTCAGAAATAAGCACATAATATTTCTTATTGGAACAATGTGGCAAATCCAATACACTGAGAAAAAACTTAGCAAAACCTAATCTTGTTTATATGATTATTCAGACACAAGGTGTAATTAAAAGGCCCTTAAGCTGGGTACCACACATCAACGATCTTTGAAAGATAATCCTGATTGTCATTTTCCAATGATCCCCTTACAAACAGTCCCAACATTCTCCTATGTAAGCATAGAGAAACGCTCGACTGGCACATTTCCCTCAACCACAGCCGACTCCCCTATACCTTAAGTGCAGGAGATGACCGCATCTGAGGGAAACGATCCAAACTAATGTGAGTCTAACAGTGAAAGTTTGGCAGCCTTGCAATCATATGGACCGTTGGTATTGTGGGCATACAGCTGCGGGAACATTCCCACATGCCTCACAGTCGTTTGGGAAAGACCGAAAAATTTCCTCTCCTCACCCTCAGTAATCCCTGTAGGGAGACGGCTGCAGTTGTGTGAAACATGCATTACCGAACATTGCTGTGTATACAGCTGTGGCATAGGGAAGAACGCTCAGGACTGTGTGTATCCTGATTTTTTGAAAAATGTTGTAGATCCTGTATGTTATCTTTAAAGGTCTGCCATGTGTGTACCCAGCTTAGGAACCGCCGAGCCAGTTTTTTTTTGCCATCACTTCAGAAAGTAGCTACCATCATTTAAACCAATCGACTTGGGAAATGTACAATTTCAGCCAATCAATGGAAATTGTTCAGATTGTACATAATATCGTCCTATATATGGTCCACCCACAAACTGGTGGTGTTTGGTCGATTGTACAATCTTTAACTTGTTTGGAAGCAGGTATCTTATCTTGAACTGTAACACCAACTTGGATCCAGTTTTCGAAACCTTCCAAGACTAGTCCACATAAGACGAGCGTTCAGATGTTCACAAGATACTATTCTGCTGCACCTGCTCCCAGAGTTCACAGTATTTTATTTACTTGTTTTATTTTTATAAATAATAAAAATTTTCAATTTAAAAAATGACATTTAAGGGTTCCTTTAGCAACATAAGAACATACTGTCCTCTTACCCACAATACAAAATGTTGCAGCAACAGCCTCCTCTCAACAGGACAACTTGCAGGGGCGCCCATAATTGACAGGGTTTGCTGCTATTAGGTAAGGCAGCAGGCGCAGGTGACTTCCTTCTCATTTTAGCAATGGCGTCTCATCAGTTTAGCCCATGATGCAATCTAATGACTGCCAAGCCACTGTCTGCTACTATCTGTCTGGAGAAAAAAATGGAAATTTATTGGACTGTTTTACTAACCATCAATTAAAAGATATTTTATGGGCCTCTACCATAGAGCTCCAACTCTTTATACAATAAAACATGGGCATGTGCCCCCCAAAACTAAAATTCAATCCACTACATGCCCCCACTGTGTAGAGTTCAAAAATCCTTACCTACATCTCTGCTCCAAATTGGTTCTCCCTGCAATGCCTGTTCAAAGTTAGGAAAAGTGAAGAGAAGGAGCGGTCTGTGAGTCATCCGGATACTGCTGCTTCCTTGGTCCTTGTTTGAGGTTTCGGCATGTGGCAGGGAACCCTCCCCCCCTCTCCTCCCTCTATCCCTTTGGATCTATCTAGCATACAAATTCGTTGGGACCTCTCATAGGAGGTGGCAAAGGAGCGAGGACCAGGTTACATTCTGCAACTTCATTCCCGGCTCCTGAACGTTTTATTGAAGAATTGGGAGGTAAGACTCAGCTCCTTTACCTCCCGTGTCTTTCAATAAAACTTAATTTGAAAAAAGTTATTTTAGCAGTGGAGTGCCCTTAAAGTGGTTATAGGGTAAATGAACATTGGGCTTTTAACTTTAAGTGAAGAATGGGAGGTAAACTAAAATGTCTTACCTCCCATTCTTCACTTAATGTACCGTGAAATAGAGAGAGACACTTACCCACAGCGCAATCCACCACTAGATCATCTAAAAGGTAGCAACTGCTTCTGGCTATAAGTAAAACTAGAGCACGCGTTCGTGCTATAGTTTTACGTTACGTCCTGAAGCGGTGGGGGACCTGTCGGGAGCCAGAGGTGGGCCCGCAAATTTAACGACAAAAGGCTTTTTATTTAAACCTTTGTTTGTAAAGTTGGAGACTACAATTAACTTTAAAAGGCTCTATTTGTCATTTTAAATATAAGTTAGTGTCCCTATTACACAAAAATAAACTGATTATTTCCCCCTTTAATAAAATATTTTCTAAGAATTTGATTTTTGCAATACATTTCAAGTCATCCAAATCTATTGCTTACTTGTCAGCTGGAGAGACATATGTGTTTGCCATTGGACTGAGAATAATATCCACTAAACCGTTGATTAATACGGAGTTGCGCACCAGACCTTTTCGGATGAGCTTTCGGCCAGTGGCATTTCTTCTTGGGTCACACGTGTCCCATTCCCACATAGCTAGTGGGCAAGGAATAACTTAAATGCTGCTTTGATGTCTTCACCTGCTCCATCCTCCTGACGAACCTGGCTTTCGATGCCAAACACAAAGGATAAAATGAAAATAATGGTAAAAATTGAATTGCGAAAATCTTTTTCAACAGTTAAAAAAAATACGTAAAGAAAATTGACATTCTAACCAATATTCACAACCAAAACATGTAGACAATGTTTACCATAAATCAAATTAATGTTTTTCAGCTATAACCACGAGCAGACAAGCTGGCATGCATGCTTCAGCTTCCATGTAGGAGCGGCCATTGTTAATATTGATGTAGTGCTGGTAAAATAATACATGGGTTTGTCCATGTAGGACCTGCCACTGAAAAGTTGATGTAGTACTGGTATCATAATACATTGGTTGGTCCCAATAATGTGTGAACATTCTTTCTTTCTAGATTTAATTCATCTTGGGGAGAAAACCTAAACTAAATGGGATGCATTTTTCAAGCTTTAATAAATTATAATTTTAAAATAATAAGATTACAAAACATTTGTACCTTCTAAGGCGTCATGGACTTTCACTAGCAAAAGTTTCAGATTCTTCGATGTTTTCTTAATAATGGGATTCTTTCTGTTTAGGCACTCCTTCCATCTCTTGGAGGTTTCTTTTTCCCATAGTGGTCTGTAGTAACTGATGGCACCCAATATCTAAAAATGTTGAATAAATATTCAGGCTGTTATATTTAAAAGTGTCTAGATACTTATCTTTTAATAACACACGACCGAACGCACCCATACACAAAACGATTATTGTATAAAATGGGCCGTTTGTCTGTATTTTGCTATTGCACCTAGCTTAAGGAACTGTACTGAAAAACACTTTACAACAAGAACACAGCAGCAGTGTCAAACTCTCGAGAATCCCCCCGGTGGGCCAACAGCCCAGTCACCCAGAAAACTATTAAATGTAAATACGAATGCAAAGGGACAGTAAGAATGCATTTTAAGTAAAAAAACATAGCAGTCAGTAAGGATAAGATAGATATGTAAACGAGTGACAATTAGAGATATTAAATGTTTAGGTGGACCCCTAAAATTATGGTCTCAATTCCCTGGTGGGACCAAACAGTCCATTCTGACACATGAAGCAAGTAGCAGTGTGATCTGCACATACTCTGATAAGGACACAAATATGTGCATTGCCCTGCGCCAGACTGCATTGGCACCAATAAAAACACGAACATACAAAATGATGCTCTTACTTCTGTATCTCAAAATTTATGCCTCCTCTTCAAGCTCTTCTACAAGCTTTTAGATGCTCGGAAGAGGCAGTAAGGGAATAGCATTTATTATTGGCTGCAATGGCATCTCTTAACATCCATCACTGATAGCTGCTAACTGGATTTATTTAATTTGAGAGGGAACTTTGCGTTTAGTTTGGAAGGTTTATTACACTTATCAGCCCCTCAAACACATTACATCAACATTTGACAGGTGTCAGTGCTTTTTGTGCAGTAGAATTGCTTCCTATTCCCTGTAAAACTGATCACTAAAATTGTGTGCAGAAAGGCTGGTCAGAAATTGAATTGACTTTAGAAGCCTAAAGGAGGCTGCAATAATTTAGGTGTAGCCTCCCCCACCTCAGCCTGAGATCTATTCAAATGGGAAGAAGCGCTTCTTTGTGAAGTGTGTGTTCCAGTTGGTTAGACCCTATGCCAGGGATGTCAAACGTGTGGCCCTCCAGATATTTGAAAACTACAACTCCCAGCATTCCCTGCCAGCAGAATGCTAAGCGTGGTATTTTGACATCCCTGGCATAGCCATAAAGGTTTTGTGGTGGTTGCAGAACAGTTCTCCTTTAAAGGGCATGTCCACCCTTATAATAAACTTTTCCACATATAATAGGTTGCCTTCCCCCGCCCCAACCGCTATAAAAAATTTAAGAAAGTGTCCCGCTTTACTTACCTCCCCTCTCTCCTCCGACGACACTGCCCAGCCTTCTGCTTGCAATACACTGCAAGCAGGGGGCGGGACCGGCAGCCGCGTCCGTGGTCACGAATGCGGCTGCCGGCTTCTCAGAATGACGGGGGAGAGAGGGACGGTAATATGTTCGGGGGACTTTTCTTCAAATTATTTTTTAGCGGTGGGGCTGGGGAAAGGAAACCTAATACATGGCCAAGGGTTTTTATGGTAGGGGAGGGGATCACAAAACGGGACAGGGAGGGGGAGAAGGGCTGCAGTGCGCATGCCAAACTTCTCCCCGAGGCGAGACAGGAGGCAGAGTCCTATAGGACTCTGCTATCCTCCTGGTGGGCAGTTTTTGGGACTTGGGGGGGGGGGGGGGGGGGGGGGGGGGGGGGGGGGACGACTACATCAGGAGAACCATATGGAGCTGGGATGTGACGTAAGGATTTTATTACACTACATTAGTGGGGGGGATTATAGTTTTTGGGGGTGGACATCCCTTTAATGAACTGCTCCTTTTCCTATATGCAGGGTTCTTTCACATGTCTAACCCATTCCCAGCTGTGTGGGACCAGTCAGATGGATATTACATGGATGTGAGTTTATAATTGGAGGGGCCATACTATCTGCTGAATGAAGTTTACGAAGGAAACCCCAGTCTGTCTGTCTCTAATCCCAATCCCCCTCATACCCTATTAATGCTGCCCCCTTCGATATTGAGGTTACACATCCTTTCACCCCAAACCAAAAGGCTACAGCGGTACAAGCGGACCCCTGCCATGTTGTTCTTCCCCGCTGTGCCTTGGGTCTGCACCTTATCTCACAAGCAGTCCGTCCACGCTCCATTTAGTGGGAAAGGGTCAAACCCACAGACACTACAGCCAAGGAGGATTTCCGTGTTCCCAGGGTGTAAAGGGGCAGCACTTCCTGTTTTAGAGCTGTTGCGTGGTTGTTCCTGACTCTGGATGATGACGACGATGATGTGTTCCATGTATCTACTGCTTGCTGGCCTGGGGTGGGTATTATTAACATTACTGAATGGTTTCCGACCCAGGAGTAGAGAATCCCTCAATGGAGTCCTACGTAATTTAGATAATGAATGTAATCATAATAATGGTTTTAAAAAAAATGTTCCCTGGTGCTGATGTTTGTTTAGCACTAAGGAGAACTATGGTGTACTTTGTACATACATATACATACATATATGTATATTATATCTCATGGTGTCCAGGAGGCTGACTTTGAACACGGGCACAAATCATTTTCCAGAATTGAAAAGTTTACATTCCAAACCCAGATTGTCGATTACACTATTAATGTGATTCAGCGACACATATAATGCACGTTTCTGGTTCCTGCAATGTGTTTATAGTATTAATCACTTCTCTTTTAAAACCAATTCACACAAGAGTGTGAACTAAGTCAAATCTTTACTTACGTCCTTACTCCCTCCTCCATTCTCCCAGAGGGAACAGACATGCTCAGTGTGCTTTATCCTGCCCATTTCATGAATCCTAAGTTTGAAAACTTTCTCCCTAGAAAATCCTATACTTCTCTCTCTATTTAACATACATGTAGAAAGTATATGTGTAACTAAAACGGCTTCCTTGTGGTTGCCAGTACAACTAGCAGCCCGTGTACGTGTAGTCTTTAAATGGCCTTATGAGTATGTGTACCTATTGGCCATGCACCCTGACCCCAGTATTCACGGTCTATACATAGAGTATTTTCTATGCAAATGTCCTCCATAACCAGTATGGAACCCCTTTGGTTTACTTCTGGCCAGCATGAGTGGCACAAAAAGAACAGCCTACCAGAAAAGCTAAGTTTTACTGTTAAGTTGGTTCCACTCATGTTCAAGTTTCTAAATGTACAGATATTCTATATATTGTCTATGGTAGGAAAGCGGTTTGGTGCTTTGCTTTTAGCAAGACAGAGTACAGAGGTTGTAGTTTACTGTTAAAGGGCATGTCCACCCCTGTAAAGAACTTTTTGACACATAGTAGGGTTCCTTCCCCCAACCCCAACCGCTATAAAAGATTTTTCAGAAAGTCCCCCAGCTGCCGCATCACTGATTGGCTGAGAGGTAGCCAATTGTGGCTGCTGGCTGCGCAGAACGCCGGGGGAGAGAGGTAAGGTAAGTAGGTGCAGGGGACTTTCTGAAAAATCTTTTATAGCGGTTTGGGACTGGGGGAAGGAACCCTACTATGTGTCAAAAGTTCTTTATGCTAGGGGAGGGTTTGCAAAACGGGAGGGCTACAGTGCGCATGCCAACTTCTCCCTGAGGGAGACAGAGCAGAGTCCTATATGGACTCTGCTAGGCTCCTGGTGGCCTGTTTTTGGGACTTTGGAGGGGGCATTACAGGAGATCCATTTGAAGCTGGGATGTAAGGTAGGATTTTATTACACTACAGAGTGGGGCCAGTTATGGGGTTAAGTTAAAGTTTTGGGGGGTGGACATTCCCTTTAAGTGTACTGCATACACTTAGCTGGGCAGGACTTCCAAAAAACAAAAGATTTTGGAATATGGGAACTGACCCCTACTACCCACAGGTTAATTTCATAAATCTACCAGCAGCACAGCAAAGGGAGCAGTAAGACACAGCTTGTGTACCTTTGTGAATGTGCTCTGTTTATTGGGACATTGTTGTCTGTTGACTTTAGTTCCCCTTTAATATACAGTTTATGTATGTTATTTTTTTGAAGCTGGTCATGCTGCAGCAGGAAAGATGAAGATTGTTGAAGAGCCAAACACATTTGGTAGAATAAGAGGAAAAAAAGCTATTATTGCTGGACAGCCATTTAGAAGTTTAAATTCAAAAGGATATGCAACCATGGTCTGGTATTTTGTGTGTCCAATAAATCATTTAAAGGGTAACTGTGGTCTCCAAGTCTTCCAAACTAGTAAGATTTGTATAAAAAGCCTTCCATCGTACCTCCAAAATAAAAAACCTAAATCACATCTCTAGATAAAATGTCTGAGAAGTTATTGCTGGAAAGGTTCAGCAAAATTACTTCCTGCTTAACTCTTCCTGTTTTCAGCCATGTGACCAGCTTGTAGTCATGTGACCGGCCTGCCTGCATTAATAGGCTCCCCTTCTCAACTGTCAATTTTTACTACCCCAGTACTCCTGATTTTGCCAGCATTAAGTCTTTACTGAGCCATGCTTCTCCCCCGTGGGAAAAGGGCCATCAGAGGTTAAGGTGATGTCACTCAACTACTGGAAGCAGGAAGTTGAACATTCACCTCAATCATTTCTCACAGGCTGAAGCAAGAGATGTGATTACCACTCACTATAAATAAATACTGCAGGCTTTCATTTAACCCTGACTTTTTGGAGACCACAGTTGCCCTTTAAGGAATATGGGAATAGTAACGGCATTAAAGAAAGCTGCTAAAAGGTTTTTAGAATGAATGCCTGTACCAATAATCTATGTGTGTTTAATCTGCCCTGTTCAGGGTCCTTTTTTTCCCCCTCATTTCTGCTGCATGAGATGTAATGGATCCACAAAGTTATCCGGGCTCATAAGTATTTAAGAAACAGTGTAAGCCACAGTCAAAAAGCATAATCTGATCATTGGACAAGATCATTTTCAGCGTTCAAAAGGGATAGAACTATCCATAGGTCCTGTATAGGCAGTAGTGCACTGGCAGCATTTTATTGTGCTTCCTAATAATTGTTTCATTTTTTTAAGGTTGAACAACCCTATTTTATCCCAGACAAACAATTACAACCACGAAGCAGAGCCATCACCAGTCTCAGGTAATACATAAACTAAGCCTACAGACGCTTGAAACTGGGCAAAAACCTGCATTTGAACATATTGGATGCTCTTTTGGCTACTGAGCAGCCTTTGGTTATCCATGCTTGTACACCTCCCCAGTTCATCTGCTTTAAAGGGTATGTCCACCCTTTAAAAACTTTTTGTATATGAAATTTCTAGCTCCCCCAGCCCCAACCACATTAGTATAATTTAAGAAAGTGCCCCGATATTTACTTGCCTTACCTCTCTCCTTCGCCACACATTCCGGCCCTCTACTTGCATAGAACGCAGCAGGGGGCGGGACCGGCACCCGTCTTTGATTGGCTGAGAGGCACGAATCACAGACGCGCTGCCGGCTGCACAGAACCGGAGGATACAGGAAGGTAAGTAACTATCGGGGCACTTCTTGAAATTAACTAATGCGGTTGGGGCTGGGGGAGCAAAACTTTCATATGGGAAAGGGGTTTTAACACTAGGACTACACTAGGGGGAGGGAGACCAAAATGGGGGGGGGGGGGGGGCTGAACTGCGCAGGCAAAATTCTCCCAGAGAGGAGACAGGAGGCAGAGTCCTATATGGACTCTGCTATCCTCCTGGTGGTCAGTTTTTGGGACTTTGGGGGGGGGGGATTACTGAGAACCATTTGGAGCAGGGATGTAAGGTAAGGATTTTATTTACAGAGTGGGAATAGCTACTGTAGTAAGTGGGGTTATAGTTTTGGGTGTGGACATGCCCTTTAAAGCACATCTGCATGTGAAAGTGGTCTATATCCTTTTAATAATGTAAGATCTGTTTTGCATTTGGCATTCAGTTGAAATTGTTTTGCTAAATTTGGCCCAAGGAGTTTTTATAGGTTTAAAGGGCATGTCACCCAAAACTATAATTTAACCCACTACTGGCCCCACTGTGTAGTGTAGTAAATCCTTACCTTACATCCCTGCTCCAAATGGTTCTCCTGTAACGTCCCTCCAAAGTCCAAAAACTGACCACCAGAGCCTGGCCGAGTCCATATAGGACACTGCCTCCTGTCTCTCCTCCGGGAGAAAGATGGCATGCCCACTGCAGCCCTACCACTCTCCCTCCCGTTTCTCTCTCCCTCCCCCTAGCTCCAATCCCCTTTTCTGTAGTGTAGGGATCCCAACCCCAAACTCCATTGTTATTTGAAGCAAACTCCCCCAATCATTACTTACATTGCCTCTTCCCCCCCCCAATGTTCAGTACAGCTGGAAGCCAAATCTGTGATTGGGCTGCCTCTCAGCCAATTACAGACATGGCTGCTGGTCCGGCCCCCTGCTTGCAGTTTCATGCAAGCAAAGGGCCAGGACTGAACGTCAGGGGAAATAGGCAGTGTAAGTAATGATCGGGGGAGTTTTGCTTTTAATAACTATAGCGTTTGGGGTAGGGGGAGGGAGCTCTACTCTACAGAAAAAGTTCTAAAAACGGATGGACATGCCCTTTAAGGAGTAAAATTGCTTGATCAAATGGGAAACAGAGGTGTTGCATATATTTGTTCCAGAAATAAAAAAACTGCATTATGTGTTCAGCCAGTATTTTTGTTATGCTGGGTACACACAGTACCAATCTTTAGCAGATCACAGACAGATTCCAGTGGATTTTGTCCACAATCTGCTAAAGATGAGGCTACACACAGTCCTGATCTGATCTCACTGGATATAGGGAAGATCATTCGGGTGGATACACATGTAGCACTACTAAAGAATAGGGAGCAGACAGCAAGGAAATTTTTCAGCCAGAAATGACCGATGCTGAGGCAGATGGCTATAGTTTGTTGGCTGCGGGATCTGCCAATATCTTGCCATACACACATATATGGTGTGTATATTTCTGTTATTATATGTCACCTTCTATAATACAGGACCCCCAACACACATGACTGTGTTCAGTCGAGTTGGATCATCAACAACGCCCAAACAAGCCACCCATAAACCTACCGATACTCGGCTGAAATGGCCGTTCGTCTTACAGTTGTGAGTAGTGGATCTGAGTGGACTTTTAGAGTGCTGATATGCAATAGACCTCTACGACAGTCTTATTTTTCCTTCACCCAATTGTGCAAAGCTTGTGTGTTATCATTTAAAATGCTAGACCCCGGGACTGACTGAGAAAAGGAATTTTTTACATAAAATGACATTAGGCCATGTGTTGGAATGTGTTGATAATTCCTTACAAAAACTGAAAGTGTTAGTATATGACTGGTGTCTTCTAAATTATATCAGCATAGTGTAAAATAAATAAATATTATAATAAAGACATCTTATGTAATAAAAGAAATCTTGTAACTTTTTGCAGATTGACCTTGTCTGATTTTAGTTGGTCAGTGGAAGCTTTGTCATTAGAGAGCACAAAATGTGCTTGATTTGTTTTGTCTGATTGTTTAAAACTGATCATCCACACAGAACTCACCTGGATGACTCAGCATGCCCCAAAGTGTAAAATTTGGAAGAATATGATTAGTCCGACCTCCCCTTAATAAGACTTATATAGATAGAGGTACACTGGATGAATTTGTCAAATATGGACACCCTGGTACAAGTACACGGGTATAGATATCAAACCTCCATTGAGGCAAGATGACACAACACAACCTATGACAACCCTATGAGAATTATAATACTTACAAACACCAAAAGCAAAAGGAACAAACAGAACAATCAGACTAATCATATTCTGAACAGATGGTTACTACTGATATAGATTTGTACAACACACCAGGAAGAGATCTCCCCCTCCCTCTTTTCCTCCTCTCCCTCCCTTGTTATTCTTAATCAGATATAATTTTTAAAAGCACAGGTATATGGATGTATAGCGAAGTAGATTGATTGTTTAATGTATAGACTGTAATATACATTCTTGTCCTGTTTTCAAAATAAAACTTGTTTAAAAAAAACTGATCATCAACAGACTGTTTATTGTACTACTAGGTCCACCCCACCTTTACCGACTGTCAGGAAAGTGCTTTAACTTTGTGCAATCCACGTAAGTCCGATTTCATATTGAAATTCTCCACAATTAGATGCACTAAATTTTCAGTTCTTTCTCTCTATTTCTATAAAAAATTTTACAGATACAAGTATGAATTTTGTCCTTTCCACAATGTTACACAACATGAACAGTCCTTTCGATGGAATGCCTACAGTGGGATCTTGGGGTAAGTCCCTCCATTAAATCAAGCTTTATTTATCCTGTTAAATTATTAATTAGAAGTTTTTTGATATTACAACTGCAATTAAAAAACAGAACCTGCTTTATAGTTTACCCATTCACATCGGGTGCTGTTCTAAGTCAGATTCAGAAATTAGTATGTCTTTATGAATGTGTAGAAGACCGAAGTACCTGGAGGAAACCCACCAAAGACATACAAAAAACAGCAATATTTAGGCAAAGGACAATTATTGTTTACTCTGTCTTTGTATTTTGATGTTGCTGTAGAAGAGACCTGTTGAATGTTTAGCACTCTTTGTAGCTCTACATGAGAATATTTTCCCAGAACTCCCTGCTGCATTTTTATCCATAACTTTTGATTCCTGAAAATGCAAAAAATGTATGGCATATCTTGGAAAGAAAACAAACAAATACTAGAATCCTCAGTAGTTTTGGTGATATTTTAATTTTATTTTCTAGAATATGGCAAGAATGGGAAATTGAAAACAATACCTTCACCGCAATGTGGATGAGAGAAGGGGATTCTTGTGGAAAACAAAAACCGTCAAACCAAGGTGTGTTGATCACATTGTTTTAATTGTACCTATGTTGTTCATCTAATGAACCCCTGGAGTAACTTGGTCCTCTTCACAGATATATTACATTATTATTGTGGATTTATATAGCGCCAACATCTTCCTTAGTGCTTTACAACTACATGTAACATTCACACCAGGAAAAATGAGAACGAGTCCCAAAGTATATGTGAAAAAACATGTTCACATAGCTTTATCATCACCTATGCACACCTCACAGCTGTGTCCTTCCTGAAGCCTTAGTAAAGTGATCACACCAAGTGGTTTTTCTAGGCAATATCCCCTCTCCTAAGGGAGTGTACCTATTCAATTATTTAATGAACATCTGTGGAACATCAAAGTGATTATGCGTATATATTTTATAACAAATATTTTTTTTAAATAGTCTATATAAAGAAAGTCCAGTTCTAAAACTAAAATAAAGTGCTAAACATATGTGATAATAAAGTGCTGATTGTTCATATCCATAAAAACACGTTTTTTCACATATACTTGGAGGACTCTCATTTTTTTCACTTTGGACAATTATTTGAACTTATTGGCAGTGGACTCAGAGAACTAAGGACCTCCTTATAACTGTGAGTGGTAACTCAAATTCACATTTATACATTCAGGCCCTCCCGAAAGAGCTTACAATCTAAACACATTTATTTGACACATACAACCTATCAGTATGTCTTTATTTATGGGAGAAAATACAAACTCCTTGCAGATGTGTCCAAGGGTGGATTTGAACTTAAGACTTCAGTGTGCAAGGCATCAGATCTAAGCCACCGTGCTCCCCAATTACATTAGGCTTTAAATAATTCATTTGTTTTCTCTTTGTTTGCTTTCACGGGTAGTTGTGTGGTAACTCTATCCCTTTGTATTTCTTTTTTCCATAGGTCCTTCTTGTATGTGGCAAGAGCAATAAATTGTCACAGGTCTCTGAGCCAAGCACTGGGTCTACCACTTAACCTTTGAAACCCCGCTGGTTTGCCACCCACATGCTCTGTTAGGTAGGTTAAAAAACAGACTGTCATTGTACAAATGACAGTGGTGGGCGGTGATAGCTTAATTATTAGCTCAATATTGCACTGAAATACCCCGTCCCACTTTCTAAGCTAAGGATGCTCCATAACCATTTGAGGTATGTACTAAAAGCTAATCATTTTGTTAATTGGACATAGTTTTGGTTTTAAACTTGATTACATTACGTGTGCTGTGAAAACTACAAGATGTTCTAACCTCACAAAATAGACTGCAAATCCTGTATAAACTTGCACCACACATGAAAGAGAATGGGGCCATTCTGTGGGATCCGACTGAATCCCCTCTTTCTCACAATGTGTGTACCACACGAATGACCGTTCCTGATGCCAACGAATATTCGGTATTGGTTGTGCTTGTTTTGTTCGGAAAATTTCCCCCGGCCTTGGCCGGCCCCCCAGTAATAAAGTATAGGGAGTCGTAGGAAACAAGCAGTCCAGAACATTCTCCTTATACTGTGTATAGGGGAGAACACTCAAGACTGTGTGTACCCTCATCTTTGAAAAATGCCAGACAGATTCTTACAGATACTGTCATTTTCCAAAGATTGGTACTGTATGTACCCAGCTTTAAACTTTTGCAAGTTGTTAGTACTTAGCTACAAAGATACACTCTAAGCACAGAGCTTGTGTTAGTGTGTCTTATTTTGAAATCATGGCTCTCATACCTTTGTACCCTGTGTATTCCTTCTCTCAGGACAGTAACAACAAAATTAAAGAAAAAATTAAACTGTATCTTGTCTTTGTCATTATAAAGTATACCTGCTGGAATAACATTGATAGGCAGGACATTAGCCAAAAAAATCAGTATGGAATAAGATGACCTAAAGAAAGACCCTCTAAAGTTTAACGTTAACCCTTTCATTCCACCAATGGTAAATTTTACGGCGCTCTATTTCCTTCCTTTTTTGCCAAGTATGGTAAAATTTACGATTGGTGGCAGTGGCCCTTTAAATCCCTCCCGCGTGTGATCGGAGGGCACTATTCAAGTGCCCTCCCTCTCCCCTCGATCCCCCATCGGATTGGTCCACACCGAGGGGGATCTCAAGAAATTAACCCCTAAAGTGCCGGATTGTATGGAATCCCTCCCACCTCCCGGTACTTCATTCATTGCATAGCCGCAGCGGAAAGGGAAGTCCTGTGACGTCACAGACGTCCGGAGCTTCCCTTTGATGTTCCCCCCATATTGCCTGGTGGTCTAGTGGACTAGTAAACTGAGATTGTTTCCGATCTCAGTTAACTACTGAAGTATAGCAGCAGGCACTATGTGCCTGCTTGCTATAGCATATGAAAAAAATTAACTGCTAGGGGCAATCAGGGGCAGCATTCAGTGCCCCCCTAGCCCCCTCGATCCCCCCTTGATTTCATAAAAATCCGATGGGGGATCGAGAGATAGCAGTGCCTGAAGTGGTCCCTCTCTGCCTCTGCTAAGATCGGTAAGGGAGACCCCAGTGACATCACAGGGCTTTCCCCTTCACCGGGGTCTTCCCTTACAGTGCTCTGCTGGTGGCCCCTGGTGGTCTAGTGGGAGTACTGCAGTGTGATCTCCATTCAGATCACGCTGCAGTACCTGTATAGTACAAGCTGTCATGCTGACAGCTTTACTATACATTTTGTGAATGGAACTCAAAGTTCCATTCACAAATAGGATTTTTTTTAATTCTTTGCGACTTAGCAAAGACTTAGAAAAAAAATGGGGACAGAGATAAAAATTTGTGGTGTTTTTTTTATTTTTTCTTGTAATTGCAATTGCGCATGGGTTCCATTTGAGCTAGTTGGTGCCCGTCTCTGTTTGCACCCCACCCATATGGCATACTGTTTGATTCAGGACATGTGGGAGATTGCCATTTAGTGGGGTTTTTTTTCTTGCCAAGTGGGTTTAGGTAGGATTTCAACCTTTGAGACCTTTTTTTTTTTTTTTTCACAAAATCTCCTAAAAGCACGGAGTTCTATGAATAACAGCGTCTGGAATTCTTCATATATATACGAAAGCATGACACCGTTACATAGCTGAAGGTGTGTAGATTCCAAAATATATAGTTTTTGGGGGGTATTTCCAAGTTGAATAGGCTGTTCAAATTCACGAACACTGATTTTTTCTTGTAATTGCACTTCTGCATGCGTCCCATTTGAGCTAGTTCGGGGCCACACCTCTGTGTGCACCCACGCATATGGCATACCGTTTGATTCAGGACATGTGGGAGATTCACATTTAGTGAGTTTTTTGCTTGTCAAGTGGGTTTAGGTAGGATTTCAACCTTTGAATCATCTTATTTTATTTTTCACAAAATCTTCAAAAAGCATGGAGTTCTATGGATTACTGCGTCTGGAATTCTTCATGTATGTATGTAAGCATGGCACCATTATGTAGCTGAAGGTGTGTAGTTTCCTAA
The DNA here is from genome assembly GCA_019447015.1 of Hymenochirus boettgeri. NCBI lineage: Eukaryota > Metazoa > Chordata > Amphibia > Anura > Pipidae > Hymenochirus > Hymenochirus boettgeri. The sequence continues at coordinate 44,111,701 of CM033477.1, read as the reverse complement.
AATATATAGTTTGCAAAGGGTATTTCCACGTTTTGGGTCTGTTTCCTATGAGAAAGGAGCACTTAGATTTTTTCTTGTATTTGCACTTGTGAATGCTTCCCATTTGAGTTAGTTAGTTGCCACGTGTCTGTTTGCACCCATGCATATGGCATACTGTTTGATTCAAGACATGTGGAAGATTGACATTTAGTGGGGGTTTTTACTTGTCAAGTGGGTTTAGGTAGGATTTCAACCTTTGAATCATCTTATTTTATTTTTCACAAAATCTTCAAAAAGCATGGAGTTCTATGGATTACTGCGTCTGGAATTCTTCATGTATGTATGTAAGCATGGCACCATTATGTAGCTGAAGGTGTGTAGTTTCCTAAAATATATAGTTTTGCGGGGGTATTTCCACGTTTTGGGTCTGTTTCCTATGAGAAAGGAGCACTTAGATTTTTTCTTGTAATTGCACTTGTGCATGCTTCCCATTTGAGTTAGTTAGTGGCCACGTGTCTGTTTGCACCCATGCATATGGCATACCGTTTGATTCAGGACATGTGGAAGATTGACATTTAGTGGGTTTTTTTTACTTGTCAAGTAGGTTTAGGTAGGATTTCAACCTTTGAATCATCTTATTTTATTTTTTCACAAAATCTCCAAAAAGCATGGAGTTCTATGGATTACTGCGTCTTAAATTCTTCATGTATGTATGAAAGTATGGCACTGTTATGTAGCTGAAGGTGAGTAGTTTCCAAAAATATATAGTCCATGGGGGGTATTCCAAGTTTCTGGGCTGTTTCCTTTGAAAAAGGGTAAACTGTTCAAATTACAGAGCACTTTGATTTTTTCTTGTATTTGCGCTTGTGCATGCGTCCCATTTGAGCTAGTTGGTGACCACATCTCTGTTTGCACTCACATATATGGCGTACCATTTGATTCAGGAATTGTGGAAGATTGACATTTAGTGGGTTTTTTATTTGTGGGCGGCATTTCCAAGGTTCAGGGCCTGTTCAAAATTACAGAGCACTTTGATTTTTTTCTTGTAACGGCACTTGTGCATGGCTCACTTTGTGACTAGTGGCTTCCACGTCCATGTGTGTAACCATGTATATGGCATACCGTTTGAATCAGGGCATTTGGGAGATTGATACTTGACAAGTTTTTTTCTATATTGCATGGGAATTTGACATGAATTTTAACTTTGAAATTTATTTTTGTACATTTTTCCAGAAAATCTGGTACAATTGTGAAATTCTATGCAGACGGTGCCCACACCATTGGTGGGATGCATAAAAGAATGGCACCGTTGCGTAGCTGAAGGTGTGTAGATTCCAAGAATATATAGTTTTGGGGGATATTTCTAATAAAGAGGGGTGTTTAGTCTGACAAATCTGAAAAGTTGCTGTAATTGGGCCACTGTGCATTGGCTTCCTTTGTGGCTACTCGATTCCACGTCTGCATGTGTAACAACGCATGTGGCATACTGTTTGATTCAGGACATTTGGGAGATTGATATTTGGTAACCCTTTTTTACATTACTTGGGGTTTTGGCATGATTTCTAACTTTGAAAGTGTTTTTTTGTTAATTTTTCAGAAAATCTGCTAAACGTGCAAACTTCTATGAAGAACTGCTCCAACATCATTGAAGGTATGAATGAACAAACTAAAGCATTACATACCTGAAGGTGTGTAGATTCCAAGGATATATAGTTTATGGGGAGTATTTCTGAGTTTTGGGGTTGTTTTGTGGTAATTTGGATTTGACTAAATATGTTTGCTGTTTTTTAGCCATCGTGCATTGTCTCACTTCGTGGCTAGTAGCTTCCACGTCCACGTGTGTAACCATGCATATGGCATACCATTTGATTCAGGACATTTTGGGGATTGATGTTTGGTAACTTTTTTTTACATTCCATGAGGTTTTGGCATGATTTCTACTCTTTGAAGTTGTTTTTTGTTCATTTTTTCAGAAAAGTGCGATTCTACGAAAAACTGCGCCCACACTATTGATGGTATGAATGAACTAACTACAGTGTTACATAGCTGAAGGTGTGTACATTTCAGGAATATATAGTTTGTGGGGGTTGTTTCTGAGTTAGGGGGGTGTTTTGTGGGAAAAACTGCAGACTGTTGAAATTCAAAGTTGGTTGAATATTTTTGCTGTTTTTGAGCAATCATGCATTGTCTCACTTTGTGGCTTTTCGCTTCCACGTTCACGTGTGTAACCACACATATGGCATACCATTTGATTCAGGACATTTGGGGGATTGATATTTAGTAACTTTTTTGTACATTCCATGAGGTTTTGGCATGATTTCTACCCTTTGAAGTTGTTTTTTGTTCATTTTTTCAGAAAAGTGCGACCTTCCACAAAAAACTGTGCCCACACTATTGATGGTATGAATGAACTAACTACAGTGTTACATAGCTGAAGGTGTGTAGATTTCAGGAATATATAGCTTGTGGGGGTATTTCTGAGTTAGGGGGGTGTTTTCTGGAAAATACTGCAGACTGTTCAAATTCGGAATATTGGTGCTGTTCCTGAGCCATCGTGCATTGTCTCACTTTGTGGCTATTCGCTTCCACGTGCACGTGTGTAACCTCGCATATGGCATACCGTTTGATTCAGGACATTTGGGGGATTGATATTTAGGTGGTTTTTTTTACCTGTCATGGGTATTTAGGTATGATGTTCTGACTTTGAAACATGTATTTTATTCATTTTTTCAGAAAATCTGCTAAAAGCATGCTATTCTATGAAGGACTGCGTCCAGAATTCTGCTTGTATGCATGACACAATGACACTATATGGTCGCTGAAACTGTGTACTTTACAAAAATATATAGTTTGTGGGGGTATTTTTGAGATGGGGGGGGGGGTTTAGTTTGAAAAAACAAAAGCAGTTCAAAATGCCAAGATGACTGAAATTGTATGTGTAATTTGTCTTTATGCACTGGATGCCTTCAGGGCTAGTTGGTAGCCATGTCTCTGTATGTACCCACCCATGTGGCATACCATTTTATTCAGGAGGGGTTAGGCTTTCATATTTGTGTTGGTTTTCAACTCCCCCCCCCCAAAATTTTTCTGTGAAATTTACCTTCAACTTTGTCGATGATTTGGTAGGAAAAAAGGAAAATATGAGAAAAATCTTCCAATTTGATGAGCTGTTCTGTCCAGGTATTTGCATTTTGATCAAAAATCACACTACTTCTAAAAACCTTAGGATGTGTAGTTTCTAAAATTATCTCATTTGTGAGGATGTTTTAGTTAATTTGGATGTTATTCTGCAATGACTGTTAGATGGGCTTTTACATTTCAATTTGGTGTAAAATTTTTCAATGTGCTGTTTTAGTTTTGAGGGGTCTCCTGGACAGAAAGTTTGGGGTACTTTATACATATCTGGTATCGTTGTACTCTGGAGAATCAGAGCTTTTAGAAACAATTAGATTTTCATGTGTAAACTCAAAAATAGTATTTATTTTTCCAAATAGAAATGACAAGAAAAGTAAAAATTTGCAAATTTTACAGTTTTTTCGACAGTTTTCACCCCAAAATTTTCTGAAATCTCCAGATAAGTTGCAAATGTCTGTTATCTTTTTAAAGTACATAAAAAGGATATATATTTTGCCATGATTCCTGTGAGTTTTCATACCGCAACACTTCACTAAACCATATGAGTGCAAAATCCTGAAAATTCTTCTGGCAAAAAAGGGTAGGCAACTTGCAAAACTGTCTGGCATTGAAAAGGTTAAGGGCACTTATTGATATTTTTGTTGTATAAAAAGCATCATAACAGAAAAACATTATAACGGGTTAAATTTGTATCCCCTGGTCTTAGTGTATCCAACACTGTCAGAAAATTTGCAAGAAAAATGGAATGAGGTGGAACAGTCGTTATATGAAGAACTAATCACCAAACAGGTAGGTGCATTTTATGCCTGGAAAATTCATTGTGTAGTAGTTATTTAGCCAGATTACTCCAGTGTAATAAACTATCCAGGCTGCTGATGCATCTGATTGGTGTAATCTGAAATAAAACATAATAGTGTGTTCTACGCTTGAACTGTATTGAGCAGGAGAGATTTTTTTCATTTAGTTAGACAGGCCATACCACAAATGTTTTTGGTATAAAATACAATATTATTGTAGCGTGTGGTGTTTAACCACCAGCATAAAAAGCTATCCAGGCTGCTGATGTATCTGAACTAGCTCTGACCTGATAAGTGTAATCTGAAATAAAACATACTAGTTTGTTCCACACTGTACTGTATTGAGCAGGAGAGATTTTACATTGAGTTAGACAGACCATACCCACATGATGTTTTTGGTATAAAATGCAATATTATTGTGTTGTGTGGTTTAACAATGTGGTGTTTAACGGTTAAATTGAACTAACAGACTGTAATTGACTTACTATGACATGCTAGAAGGTTTTATTGCAGTGATATTATCGGAACCAATCAGGTCAATAACATTGTTATGTGTATGTCTTGTCATAGCCAGTTAGAGAGCTGTAAAAACTGTCAATGGGAAACATCCTTAGTCAAAGACTCTGTGAACCTGTTAAATTGAGCAAACAATTTTACAATGGGACTGTGGCAAAATATTCTGAGTACTGCATATTACCAGTAATATTTATAAAGCAGCAAAACAAAGTTTCACCTACAATATCAGCCATTTTTTATTTAACTCTATAACTTTATTAAAATATAACAATTTACCTTTTTCACACATGTATTGCCATTTGCCAGAATCTTTGGCACATAACATTAAATTACAGCAGTATTTGTAAAGCAGCAAATAATAGATTTATTGGCAAAAAGTTATCACAAAAATATCTCCAAATCTGAGGTAGCGTTAATGCATTTTTCTGGACTTTTCTCTCCTGGAAATAGATTATTTCCTTACTGGAAGGTGTTATTACATTGCTATTGCTGATAAATTGCCTTGGTGTGTTTACCAATAAGCATAGATAAAGATTAGTTTTCAGGGGGTGTTAGACTATTTAACATATATTGAAATTTGCCAATGATGTATTATGGCTTCGCACATACATAAGAATTTCTTTCAAAGACCATCCGCTTCAGGCATCAATTTTATATGTGTATCAGCTCCTGTTGGCGCACTTTCTGTGCTGATATGACAGTGGTTACCAGCCCGCTCACCCGCAGTTGAATGGCACCATACTGTGCTATTTTTTTTTCCACACATGAAAAACGATGCCACTCATACACCAGCAAGCCCTAAGGTGAATTGCTTAGCTGAGACAGTAAATATTGCCAGTGCCAATGCATTTCATGTATATATAAACTTACAATATAAATTGTAAATTTATTTTTATTTCACCAACTCTACCACCAGGGCTATGGTAAATTACTGAAGGAAATATTTCAGGAAGCCGGATACTTAAAAACTCCTGTACACAAAGGAGAAGGGAAAGAGAACCAACTCGAGATCACAAAATACGATTCCTTAGATAAATGTAATACGGTACGTTCTAATCATTTACCATGTAGGCAAATGAAACTCATGAACAAGAAGTTTGGAAAAACTCTCCCATCATGTTGTAGATATGCAGAATAAAAAAGAAAATGTTTTGTTTTCGACAGGCCCATGCAGAATTAGCTACAGAAATACATCACCTTAAAGAGATTTTAAACAAACACGGTATCTCCTATGACACTAATGGTGAGTATGCATTAAAATCATAGGCCTTTGTTACTAGGAATTGTTTCTATAAATGGCAATTTATATTAAATTGTATATGCGGAAGGGAAAAGGTCTAAATCTCTTATATTGTGCAAAACAAATACAATATCTGCAGTTGAACAGAATGCAGCCTAACGAGGGGCATGAAATGATGTAATATACATATGAGTAGATTAATGCGCCTAGACAGGAAAAACCAGAACACTATTAATGTTTGTTTAGTCATTTTAGATGAAAGTTTTAGAGCCCTGTGTCTTTAACTTTTTTTTAATGTTGATTTCTTTGCTGCATTGTTTTAAGCTGCATTTTATAAACAACTAATCGGGATGCTTCAGTTAATTACCTTTTACAAATATGGAAAACTTCGAATATTGCCATCTATAAAACAAACTTTAAAAAATGTTGATTTATGTATTCATTGTTTTGGATTGCTTTATAAAGGCACAAGCCAAGCAACCGGAGCAAGCATGTCATTGGGAAGATTAGAAGAAAAATTCCATCTCCGAGGGGACACTGGAGAAAGAGATGATCATTAACTGCAACAGTTAAGGTTCTGCACAAGTGTTCTTAGAACTTTTTCTGTTTATACAAAGACTTGGAAGTATACACTGCAGGATTATAGACAGTAAGGGAATGGCCACACTGCATGTGCGATTTTGTTGCATTTGCGCATGCGGTTTTTCGTTACGTATAGAAAAACGCATGCGATTGAGATTTAAAACGCGGAACGCAAATCACAATCGCATCCGAAAATTCACTTTTTCGGTGCGTTGCCGCAATTTCAATGATCGGGGGAAAAAAACACATGCGCAAGAAAATCACGACAGTGTGGCTTAGCCCTTATTCAGTAAAAACAACATTCAGAGCTCTGTTTATTCCTATAAATGTAAAACCCTGTTGGTGTAGGGTTGATGATTTATGTATATATGTGTATTTTGCACAAGGTTGTATTTTTTGAAAAAAGTTGTATTGAATTTCATACTCTTTTCTTCCTTAAGACTAGACTAATAGAGGGTTCTGTGTAGATTACAGAGGTTTAATCTCTTTCATACAAATCTACATCCTTTTGGACATTTGAATACTTTTTCATTTTTTAACCACTAAACATGGATTAGGAGATATGACTTCTACAAGTAAAGGGCCTGCTGGGAAATGTTCCAGCCTCATTAATGCAGGAAGCCCTAATCCTGCCAGATCCTCCTCCTTATTATAACGTGAATACCCCAGCAAACGTTTTTAATGAGAATGCCTGTAACACTAATGACACCGTTCCTTACAGCCTCACATGCAAAGCAACTTGTTGAAAATTGTGTGAACATTTCACACATTTTTGTACCTGTAACACAAAACATGCCAGTTGCGTTTTAAGTGGACTTTTCAAATTTAGTCATTGAAGCCATAGAGTTGAAATTTCACAGCAAAACCCACTTAAATTCACTCCAAAACAACTGGCACATATTTGAATTGTTGCCATAAAAATCACCAGTAAGAGAACATTTTAACTTTTTAAAAAAGGATAGGTAAATATGGGCTGATATTACAGGCCAGCCAAGTGCCCTGTGCAATATTTTGGCTGTGTGGGTCATATTTTAACAAAAAAAAAATGGATGGGGCGTTTCATATATTTTGCCCAAGAATGTGATTTTCAATAGGGTAAGTGATCAATGCCTTTTATTCCCAGCTGACAGACAATTGGTTTGTTGATTGGTAGTCCATTGGGCAAGAAGACTAGGTCAAAATTTACCCATATATACCAAGCCTTAGTAAATCTTGACCTCAGGCTGAGATTTCTAATGGTTACCACTAGGTGGTATCATATCCTCAAATTTGTTGTGTAACTTGGATGATACAGCCATGCTTTCCATTGAACAAGGTGTTATTACACAACCGCAATGCTAAGTTTAGATGGCATTGTCAACTACCACTCACTATTGATAAATACTGCCCATAATTTAATGTTGATTAAGTAATGCTTAAGTATATGTGTATGATGCCCTTATGCAGAGCCGTTTCTAGGCATAAGTGACGTAGGCAAACAGCTAGGGAACCATTCAAATGTGGAGGGTGCAATTTAAAGTATTTTTCTTTTAAGACAGGGCCATATTTATAAAGGTGCAGTATACAATACCATTGCAATAGTTTACTACCGCATGGTATTCTACGGCCGAACCTTCGGCGTAAATATACGAACGCCGCCATACATTTACGCCCACCATTGTAATGTAACAATAACGCGCAGTATCCATAATGAGTGATACTGCATGTTCATAAATATGGCCCAGAGATCCTTATTAGCCATGGAGAAATAAGCATTTACCAATCTAGTTTCCTGTAGCCTCTCTTTTTGCATATAATAGAATCATCTTGGCTAAGTTTTCTTATCTTTGTAAAGATTGTTCCAAGAGGTGGTTGGGGGAAGTTTCACTTGGAAAGGGGGAACCTGCTTAGGGCACCAAAATGGCTAGAACCAGCCCTGCCCTTGTGATCATTTTCACTCTAAGGTTGAAGAAAATTGTTTTAAGAACGTTAAATGTCCACCCTTAAAACAAAGACTGGTCACATATCGGTTTCATACTCACCACAAAGTATATATTCAGCAACCCCCCCCCAAGTGTTTTTTATGCTCCCAAAAATAATCCCTAAACAAGCATACATTTTAAAACATATACATAATAATAAAAAAAAAAATCAATACAAATAATTCTAATAAACTATTAATAGTTTCATTATATAAAATACTGTTTTATTGATTCATTGCATTTGTGAAAAGCAGACAATTTTCAACATGTTTAAATAAAGCTGGGAAATAAAAGAAATCCGTGAAATTACACTTTTGACCACTGTTCTGTAAATTCCCCTTGGATCATCTGCCACTAAGAAAGTAAAGATGGCAATGCACATCGCTGATACTCAACAAATCCCATCAAATTCTAAGGGATATGCAGAATCTCTGAGATCTCTCAGAAATGCCAATGGACTAACGCCGTCACCATTGCGGTCGTAATCAGGTGTATGGCTAGGTACACACGAACAGATATTTTGGGTAATTTTACGTCCGCAGGCAACCGACGTCCGAATCAGACATGTTGGTAAATCACGGCTGATCATGCAGTCTCCTATGGACTGCACGGTCTGTTGCTTTGGACAAAAAATCCCATGTGTACCTAGCCTTACTAACTTTTGGACACACATTGAATGGTACTGACCAGAACTATATTGTAGAATTCAAAAGCATTGAAGTAAAAATGTTATGTATGTCAAATAAACAATATCACAGTTTAACTTTGGCTTAGCTTGGATGTTATTAAGAACATGCTGAAGTTATTTAACACTACAGGTAAGTCCCTGGGGCGATTGCTTGGAACCATACTGTGAGTTGAATTATTCTGTATTTTTTCAATGAGTGGATAACGGTCTTTGCTTATGAAAACTTAAACCCAAATGCACTGATTTGCTTGTTTGGCTTGAATGATTTGGTTTAGAGAGAAGTGAAAAGGGGGTTGGGCCACTGTCACTTCTCCGTATGTTGGAGGCATCAACAAACCAAGACAGAAAGGCAGCAATCCTGTGGGATAAGGCAGTCAACAGTCTGCTGAGGGGCCCACACAAGCAGCAAGAGTCTGGAAATTCTGCCTTAAACAAACAAACTGCTTGGCAGTGTTTCGGTATATATTGTTGGCTTTAGGAATACAGGGAATTTTTTCTTAAACATCTGTTGAGGAAAATATTATAATAGTGCTCGCAGTGGCCATAAAAAGGTGTTGCAATTATAACAGTTGTATGAAATGTTAGATTAAACATGCAATACTAAATGTACAAGAGAAAGAAGGGCAGTATTTAAGTGATCAACATCAATAAATGCAGATAGCCATTTACCACCATCTTCGTTATATTGACTGATCTTTATTAGTAATTGGGGACCGCTATAGAGGATTGATATTAAACTGTATTAATCCTTTATAAATACTGTCCTGTGGTTCTATGTGACCCACGTTTAAAATACTCCAAAAGGATTGGTCTAAAACTCACATTTAGAAGAAAGACATTCCTACACCATCATGTATATTTTCTTTTAATTAGCTGCCAGAATGTCAAATCCATATGCTCTTTTCAGTCGTGTAACAATTGCTGTGGTGTACATTTTGTAGAAATGTCTATGACAAGAGCTGTAGAAATATACAATAACTAGAGAGATCAAAAAAAGAGAAATATATAGGCTGCAACACTCTATGTATCGTGTCAAACTAAAAGTCCATTATTACAGAAGGGTTATAATAAAAACACTTAAAAACCTAAACAGGGTTAACACCTCACTGCCATGACTCTACCCAAGTCATAATACGTCAAGACATCAATGTAAAAGACCTTTATATAGCCAGTAATAAGCTGTGATTACGTATAGCTACCAGTCTCCTGTCTTATCGGTCAGTGCCGTCCATGTGGTGCCTGGTGGGTGAAACCCTGTATGGAAGCAAAGCAGATGGGACGCGTTTTGCTCCTCCTATCCAAGTACCGGAGCTTTCTCAGCCATTCTGCTCTGTCCACCACTCAACCGTCTATTTATCTAGGCTGCACAAAATTAGATACTCGTTTTAATTGGAAACGAAGTTCTATCTAATTTTGTGGGTTATTTAGGAATAGCATATACAGGGCACGCTGCGGGTCCCTAGAAATGTATGGAACTAATATATATTTCTTATATATACCTACGAAGTTTGGACCATTATTCCGCTTTTACTAGCGACTGGATACATCCATGCAGCTTTTTGTATGTGTTCCACAGATATAAGCATATGTAGATACATGGTACATGTACTGTACATTGCACTTTATAAGCTTTTCTGTATATTTGAATGTTATATGCACAGTTATTGAAGCACTTTATATCACTGTATATATATAGAATATGACTTCCGGTTCGGGAGGGACTTACATTGGACAAGATTGACAGAAATTCCCCACTTCCGTATATGACGTGCGCAAGCGCGACCAATGGGATTGCGTCGTGGTAGCTATATATGATCACAGTTTATTACTGGCTATATAAAGGTCTTTTACATTGATGTCTTGACGTATTATGACTTGGGTGGAGTCATGGCAGTTAGGTGTTAACCCTGTATATGTTTAAGTGTTTTTATTATAACCCTTCTGTAATAAAGGACTTTTAGTTTGACACAATACATAGTGTTGCAGCCTATATATTTCTCTTTTTTTGATCTCTCTAGTTATTGTATATATTTACATATTTATAGGCTTTTCTGCACCTCTACTCTACTTGAGATACACACATAATGCAAAGTGCCCTATCTGTCCTCTTTTGAAACTATGACAAGAGCTGTAGAACATCTTTGATTCTGGACACCTTTAAAACATTAGTTTCTTCATTTGTATCAGAGCTGTCATACTCCTTCATTAGGGCCTCTGCTTTCTGCACAGTGGTGTCGCGTGCGCTGCCCTTCAAACCACCCATGTAGTCCATAAGGATCTTGAAATATTTGTCAGGAACCTGAAGAAGAGAAGAAATATGTATAAATACAAAAACAATCTTGATTATAATTATTATTTTACATCTTGCTGTGTTATAATTATACATGATTTGACGTGGATGATGAAGTGTATTTTACAAAAAAAAACTGGCAGGAGGGCTGTTGGCATAGATTATTGTTTATGCAAAACTTTCTATTTCCAATTGTGTGGATTTGTCGTGGGAAATGCCATACTTCTTGCATCTGACAAAAATACAATTCCACCTAAGGGCGAAATTGCAATACATTGCACAAGCAATATTTTAGCTCCAAAATTTACCTTTCCCAAATCCGAGATAGTTATAGTTACTTACCAGCACTCAGTGCCTGAATCCCATAATACTTACATATCTCCACTGTGGTTATCCAACTCATATTTAACTCATCCCTGTTAGCTCAGAGGTAAAAATCAAGTGTTTTAGTGGACACCTGTGACCGATGCCGGTCGTCTAGATCGGACCTGCTGGTAAATAATGGCACGATCGGTTGCAGCAAACTGCTGGCCACGGCATGACCACAGTGATGTCTCGCAGCCGACTAGTCATCAGTGTTGAACGGTCAGCTGAGACAAGAATCAAAGATTCAGTCCTTGTCTCCTGTTAGCTCAGAGTTATTACAGAGGAGGTGCACAGTATTATAGCTGGAATCTGGGAGAAAGTCAACAATCTTTTATTTGCGGTCTTCCTTGCGTGACTAAGTTTATGGGCTTCAGTGACCAAGGAAAGGTAAGTACCTTTCATGCTAAAAGTGAACTATTCCTTTAGGGTATGTCCACCCTTAAATCTATTTTTTAATATAGCCTTCCCCCTGGTCCCCCAGCCCCAACATTTTTATTTTATAGAAGTGCCCAAAACTTTTACTTACCTCCCCTCTTTCCTTCGTCGCGCGGCCGGCCCTCTGCTTGCGAAATGCAAGCAGAGGGGCGGGACCGGCAGTCGCGTCTGTGATTGGCTGAGCGGCGCCAATCACGGACGCGGCTGCCGGTCATTCAGTGCAGCGGAGAAAAAGGGGAGGTAAGTAAAATTTTGGGGCACTTTCTAAAAATAAAAATGGTGCGGTTGGGGCTGGGGAAACAGGGGGATTACTATATTAAAGGGGATTAATGCTAGGGGAGGGAATCCGGAGGGAGGGGAGAAGGGCTGCAGTATGCATGCCAAACTTCTCCCGGAGGCCAGGTAGGAGGCAGAGTCCTATATGGACTCTGCTATCCTACTGGTGGGCAGTTATTGGGACTTTGGGGGGGGACTACTGGAGAACCATATGGAGCTGGGATGTGAGGTAAGGATTAAACTACACTACACAAGGGGGCCAGTAGTTGGGGGGATTATAGTTTTGGGGGTGGACATGCCCTTTAATGTATTGATTGAAGCGAGGGAGGTTATGGAGCTATGCCTTACCTCCCGTTCTTCAATTAATAATGTAGGGTCAGGGAACAAAGGTAAGAGAAACTAACCTTTTGCATGATCCACTGCGGGCACACTAAAATCTTGACGGCTTCCCTGTTCTGCACAGATATAGCACTTTTTATTGTGCATGTGCGCTTTACTCACTGCCTTCTTGCACAGTGGCTGCAACACTTATAAGTTCTGCACAGCCTCACCATAGACACTGCTCTGCTTACATGTCTCCCTTTCTCTCCCCCTTCCTTCTTTTCTCTGCTGATTCTCTTTAATTGTTGCAGAAAGTGGGCAGCCAAAGATCCTAGTAAGAGGTCAGGAATGGGCACATACAGTTTCTGCTTCTGGAGTGCCACTTCTTGCTCCTCTAAATGCTGTAATTTCAAATGATGATTTTCAGAATCTACAGCTTAGATATAAATCTGAAAAAGTTTTGGAGTAGTGTTATAAGCTATTCATATTAACCTACTATGCATGGGCTGGTTTCACACACACAGTAAATTCACATTCAAAAACATTACAGTTGATTTTAAAGGGCATGTCCACCCCCAAAACTAAAATTTAACCCACTACTGACCCCACTGTGTAGTTTAAAAAAATCCTTACCTTACATCTCAGCTCCTTATGGTTCTGCAGTGCTTGTTTAAAGTCCAGGAAACTTAAGAGTAGGAGCTGTCTCCCTCGAACGCTCCGGATCCTTACATGCCTGCCTCACCCCCTTTAAATGAACTTTCTGTAGAGTAGCAGCAGAAACATACTTGGTTGCTTTGGCTGTCTTCGCCGCCAGCCGCATCTGTGATTGGCTGCCTTTGCATATTATACAAACACGGCTGCCAGTCCGGCCCCAGGGAGTCGAAATCAGAACAAAGCTCTGTAAGTAAATTTCTGCTGCTTTTTTTTACTAATCTAACTTGGTGGTTGGGGTGGACAGGGGGTGCCCTACAGTATATTAAAAATTTATGTTTAGGGTGGAGATACCCTTTAACTTTTTTAATGTAGTTCCATCACCAAAATATAAATTTAAATTATTATAACACTAATTGGGCTGACTGAATATTTGGTAAGAAATAAAAATAAACTTACTGTAAAGCTAGGTACACACCTAGCGATTTTTCCTCCTGACCGACCGTTCGATACTTTCGACCGGTCAGCCAGGAGGAAGCAAAAGCAGCCACATCCGACAGTTACCGTGACCGATCGTGCGGTCCATCGAGGACCGCACGATCGGACGAGGTTTTCCATCATGTCAGATCGTCCGATTCGGACGAACGATCGGTCGGACATGGCTGTATTCGGATGCGATAATTTCGGTCCGATTGACCGATACACTGAACTATCGGTCGATCGGTAATATCTCATCGTGTGTACCCAACTTTAGTCTACATTTTTACATAAACCAGGTGTAGTAGATTAAAATACATTGGCTCCAGACTAAATCCTAGACAGGTGCACATCTGCTGAACAGTGGGGTGTAAAAAGATCAATGCAGAACAACTGCTGGAGGAAAATGTGCTGTGTGTACATACCTTAATAGCTTTTGATAATAAAAAAAACAACTAGAAATAAGTACAGTAATTCTTATTAATTTTTATATACAGTTATCTCTAAATGAGATGATGTTAATGGGAACGTTAAAGCAAAAAGTTGTATATAGGTAAATCATCCCCCCAAACTGAAACAGGGAGAAAGTGGACTGACAAATGGCTAATCTGCTATGAATTAAAATTATGCTTTCCCCTTCTCCATGCTTTTTTACTAGCTTTTACATGCTCAGAGTTGGCAGCTTGTGGAATATCATTCAGACATTGGCTGTAAAGCCATCTGTTACATCCATGACTGACCGCTGTTACTAGAAGAACCAGTAAGCAGAGAGAGAGTTAACAATATCAGGATGCATTTCAGGTAGCATTACCATCGCATAAAACGTCACCAGCATGTGAAACCACAAGGTAACATCACACTACATCGCCAGTGAGATATTACCCCTGCATTGTTTGTTCCCTAGCATGACTGAAGCCTTTATCCCATTCTACCACCCAGACTGTCCTTGTCCTTATGGCTATTCTATCGTCTTCCAGGTTTCTTCTCTCCCAGGTAATTTACAGGCAGTTTTATAAGTAAAAATTCATCATATTCGAACATTTCATTGAAACCATCACCCAGGCAGCATTTTCTCCCCCTTCTCCCAGTGTTTCTCTTTCGCTCCCTCTTCTCATATAAATCTTCAGTATATGAGAGCTAATAAATGAGAACTCTCAGGGCTTGTGGTTGAAATCTCATTCTCATCCAAGTTAAATTTACATTTGGTTTACAACTCCATGATTGTGCTAATTCCTATGTCGAAAGAAACAAAACCTTAATGTTCCCCATGGTAAACTGCAATGTTTTCTAATGATCTAATTCCTCCCTCATTGTATTAAGGATACAAGAGTCTGAATTCTGTAGGTTAATATGAGAATGAGGTTAGGAAATCAGAACAGCCAGAATGCACATTTACCGTCAAAAGATTTTTATTCATTGTTAATTTTAACCCTGGAAGTACTTTTAATATCTGTTTCTGTTTGAATAAAAGTCACACATTAAAGGGGAACTGTGGTCTCCAAACAAGTTTATTTTAAATAAAAGGCCAGGTTTCTACCTTTAAAACGTGATATCAACCACCTCTCTATGTGCTGCACAGCCCAAAATATAAGGAAATCACTGATCAGAAAGTTAGGGAGTGGGAGGTTCTGAATCTGTGGTCAGAAATACTACTTCCTCCTCTAATCTGCTGTTGGCACATGCTCAGTGGTTGACTGAAGGGTAGGAGGGGGGTGGGAAGAACAGCACAGCCCACAGCACTGCTTTTTTTAATGACTCCCACTTGCTGGCCCTTTCTACTCATGGGCCCTTTGTCCCCTCCCCTTGCAGACCCAACCTGGCCCCTTCCCTTGCAGTGCCCTGTGGCCCCTCCCACCCACAGACTCTTTTGCCCCTACCCACTTGCACCTCAGACCAATACCCTCCAACAGAAGACTGTAAAAGCAGCCTTTTCAGCAGAGAAAGAATCAAACAAAGTTTACAACTGCTGATTCTTTCTCTGCTAAAAAGGCTGCTTTGACAGTTTTCTGTAAGGGGGGGTATTGGTCTGAGGTGGGGAGGGGCAATGAGGAGCCCACAAGGGGGAGGGGTCATTGGAGCCCACAAGGGGGAGGGGTCATTGGGGCCTGTGAGTGGGAGGGGGTCATTGGGGCCTGTGAGTGGGAGGGGGCCACAGGAGGTGGCAAGGAAAAGGCCCAGGGGGGCTGCAAGGGAAAGGGGCCATGTGGCCAACAAGTTGAAGGGACTACATGATCCATGAGTGGGAGGGGTCACAAAGCACATGAGTGGGAGGTGCCACAGGAGGCTGCAAGGGAAAGGCCCAAGGGGGCTGCAAGAGAAGGGGCCAGAGTGGGTCTGCAAGGGGAGGGGCCATGGGGGCCCACAAAGAGGAGGAGACGGAAGAGGGACTGTCACATGGTTTAAGGCAGGAAGTGCAGGGGATCTGGTGATGCTGCTCCCATATCACACATATAAATGTAAATATCTTTAAGACTATGTAAAACAAATAATGAAAGTAAATTGCATAAATCCTCAGGAAAGCAATTCCTGCCCATTTACCTAAAGTAATTTTTGGACCACAGTTACCCTTTAAACTGCAGGATTATTGGTTTCAAAGGCCGTTCGAAGTCGAGCAACAATAATTCAACCGGGCTGACCAGTCGAACGCTGCTACCAGTTTCTCAGGTTTTTGTTAAAAATTTAAATTACAGTGTATCTGTTTTATTCAATTAGATCAACTGGACTTAAGTTTAGTTCTTGAAGACGTTTCGCTAGTCATCCAAATGCCTTTCTCAATTCAGAATTCTGAATTGAGAAAGCCAGTCGGATGACTAGCGAAACGTCTTCAAGAACTAAACTTCAAGTCCAGTTGATCTAATTGAATACAACAGATATACCATGACCTGGATGAATGAGAACCTTCACAAGCTTAAATTACAGTGGTTTGGGTTCCCATTTAATTGAAAATTATATGAATCTGTGTAGATTTTTAGCTTTTATTTCGTCTACAACCCACCCTCCACATCATTCACATTATAGCCAGTATAAATTGTATAAAAAACACAGAGCATGGGAACAGCTCCATCTACTACAAAGTATTTCTAATTTGAATGGACCCATATACTAGTGCTCGCACGCAGACATTCCCCGCATTCTGGATAACCCCCTGGACTGATAACACCCCTTAGGCGTAGTGTCGATCGTAAAGTGTCATCTGTTGAAGATAGGGGCCGACAGAACTTTTTCCGCCTTGCCCGAGCTTTGCTTTTTTGATAAACCGCTCGATATTGTTGATTGGACTATCCTCTCCACATGCTCAAGCTTGTAAAAGGCTCTTCGAGCAGAGGGGGGAGGCAGATACCTTTGCCAAAAAGGAATTGAAATATCTATTTACAAATGTATGTAATAAACTGGTAAATAGCAGTTGGGGTTGACAAGTCACCATTTTTTTGTCAGACTGCAAAACCTTTTCTGCATGCTTGTAAATGGTTAAAAATAATCAATATGAGTAACTGACATTATGTAACATCACAAGCTAACCTTTTCTGGGTCATACATGTTCAGTAGGAGCCAAGTTTGTCTCGTCTTTTGAAACCTCCATTCCTCGTGGCTTTTGGACCAGCTGCAAAAAAAAGTCACATTGCAGTCAGAAATAACAGATTCATTATTAGCCATCAGTGAATCTATAACCTCCTATTATCTGTCAATCAGCAACTAGCAGAGAAGAAATTAAGGATGCAATGTAAAACAAAAGTGCCATGTCTGTGTATGCCTGTATATATTGTGTATTGTGTCTGACAGCAAGGAACTATTTGATTGCAAAGGCTTAAAGGGACAGTTCAGTGGAAAATACCAATATTTTAAAGTATTAGTTTATATTATACATATCAAGTTATTCTACATATTCTCCTTCTTTTTCCCAGGATACACCACATCCTTGGAATGTTCCTAACAGTAATTTCTACTGATTGGATGTTGGATGGGTCAAACATGCTCAGATCTCTACTGAGCAACTGAATCAAACCAACCGCTGAATCAACCCAACCGCTGGGTCAAGGGCAAGACCATAACGGTCTCTACTAGGGGTCCTGCAAACAGGAAGTTAGTATTTCAGTTGCATTTATTTATATACAGACAAAATGCTGACTTGGCAGATTAAGGTCATTGGGATGGAAAAATACTGCTCTTTTTTTCTAAAAAGCATATGTATTTGCACTGAACTTCCCCTTAAAGCAAAAAACATAATCCTGAAATTGTCGGCCAGTACTTTTGATTTAAATGATGCATCACTCTTTCATTAGGAATCACTGAGAAAAAACACCTGTATTCCTGGCCATCCCCAGGTAGCAGTTACACAAAGGGTTAAGCTTCCCCTTGTTTGCTGGATAAGGAAGATAACACACCTCCCAATTAATTAAATCAACTCCTCCTCCTCACCTGGATTGTCTTTTTGTTTTTCTTCTGTCAGTGCTGGGTAAAGGTTCGCACACACGTGCGGTCGCGGGTCCTGACCCGTGGCGCAAGATGTGTACGAACGTTTGTTTCGGCCGAAAATCGTCCCGTGTATGGGCCCTTTATCGGTCTTTAATTGTTGTGAGTGCCATGCGCCACTCAGGCAGGAGAACCTCTCCCCTTAGACCAGACCCCGGCTGGTACACGAAGTGGAACTCACTTGGAACGCAAGATTGCACAACCCGGAAGTTTGGCCACGTAAGGAATGGCGTCATCAGTAGTGAACCCACAAAAATCTATTTTAACCAGCTGGAAACTGCGTTCTCAGCCTTGTCTATCCTGCCAGTATACCTAGCTGCAATGGAGCCGGCTGCCAGAGGGAAAGGAGGGTCTAGGGGAGGTGGTAAGTCTATCTACTGTTGTTTTGAAGAGATTTAAAGGAGCAGTATTGTTAACAGAGTACTTTCTCTCTGTTTATATTTTCCAGTCTATCTTGGCCATTCTGAGCAAAAAGAGACTGAGAAGCTCAAGTCCTCTATCTGCAAATTGCAAAACTTGTTCTAATCCAGTCAAGCAAGGAAAGAATATATGTTAAGACTGTATGTTTCTGCACCCCAGCAGCCTAAATCTAAGCATAGCAGGCATGGGGATTCTGAAAGAGGGCATTCATCCAAAGAGGATCCTTATATTCTAAATTGGATCTCAGAGGCTGTCGCAAAGTGATTTAAAGAAGCCTCTGCTCATACTAAGGATATATTAGATGAGCATACAGAGGAGCAGCATTACAATTGTAATTCATCTGAAGGGTCGGATGATGAGTCTGAGGACTTTAACTTTGACCTGAGACAGGTGTCTACTTTAATCAAAGCAGTAAGGCATACCTTAACAACTGAGGAATCAAATCAGCCTTCAACTTTGGTACTCTTTCAGAAAAAGAAAGAACATGCTTTTCCATTGTATCAAGAAATTGAAAATTTTCTTGATACAGAATGGCACAAATTCTGCAGACGGGTCCCTGTAGAAGCCAAGTTTGATAAGCTCTACCCCTTCCCAGAAAGATAAATAAGGAAAACCACCTACAGTGGATTCTCCAGTGCCAAGATTGTCCAGCAGATCTACACGGCCCATTGACAATGCTTCCTCTTTAAAGCATCCAATGGAAAGACGTATGGAGGCAGAGTTAAAAAAATCTTGTGACAGCAGGGGCAAGATGTAAGGCCTCACCAGCTCTTATTTCAGTCTCAAAAGCCCTCTCTGTCTGGGTAGACAGATTGGAAGAAGCAATAAAAGATGGGACAAGAAGAGAGGAACAACTGCAGGAATTTCCTAATTTCCGCATGGCAGCCAATTTCATACTGGAGATATCTGCAAACCTGACAAAACTACAGGCCTGTAAGATGGCACTTCATCTAAAATATACTTGTGCAAACTACCTTATGAACAAGGCCCTTTATTTGGAAAAGCACAAGAGGAAATCATATCTAAAACCACAGGAGGCAAAAGAACATTTCTTCCCCAGGCCCCTAAGAGATTTCGAAGGCAAGAAAGAAAAAGTTTTTTCTAGATTTCCGTCCCAAAGAAGAGAGGACCCAAAAAATAATATGCAAGAACCATAGCCAGGAAAAGGGGTCAATTTTCATTGTTCAAAAACACCAGACCCAACGCTAGTAGGTCTCCAAAGCAGTCTAAATCAGCATGACATGAGGACAGTTGGGGCCAAGCTATTAAGCTTCAGATACGTGGGTGCTTTCAGTGGTCTCCAGGGGGTACCATCTGGAATTCAAGGCAAAACCAAAGCAAGATTTCTTCCATCGAAAATCTCTTCCATTCAATATAGAAAAGAGAAGATTATTACAGGAGTATCTCCAGCAACTCCTGCTCAAGGAAGCTATATTTCCTGTGCCAGTCCAAGAACAGGGAACCGGATTTTATTCTCCACTATTTTTGGTTCCCAAAACAACAGTCGAGTTAGTCCAGTTCTGGATCTGAGGAAACTCAATACTCACATAAATTGTTGGAAATTCAAGATGAAGACTCTTCAGACGATAACACCAGCCATCTTCCAAGGAGACTGTCTCTGTATGGTGGATTTGACAGACGCCTATCTCCATATTCCAATTGCAAAGGAACACTGGCATTTCCGGAGATTCATGCTGGGAGTCTATCATTTCCAGTTTCAGTGTCTACCATTCGGGCTGTCAACATCCCCCAGAAACATTCACCAAAGTCCTAATAGTTTTGTTTGCCAACCTGAGGAAGAAAGGTCTTTGTCTCTTTCATTACTTAGATGACCTATTATTAGTAGCGGAGACAAGTCAAGAGATTTACCAACACAGAAACATTGGATAGCTTATAAACGGAAAAAAAGAGCCAATTATGTCCAATATAAAGATCTGGTTTATCTAGGAGCCAGGATAAATAAATACAGCTATGGGTCTTCAGTTTCTTCCCTAGGAGATTATCAAGATAACGGAGATGGCAATATCCATATCTTATCAGACCAAAGTAACAGCTCGGGAATCAGTGAAGTTCCTGGGTCTTCTAGCATTCACAATTCCGATTGTGAAATGGGCAAGATGGAGAACAAGACCCTTACAACTTTATTTCCTAAGGAGATGGAACAAAAAAAAGTCAAGATCTCACTCAAATTATCGTGTTAGATCTCACCTTCAAGGAGAATCTCCATTGGTGGATGATCCCTAGCCATCTGAGAGTGGGAGTTCCCATTCATGAGCCCGAATGGATAGAAGTATACACAGATGCATCCGGAATAGGTTGGGGAGCCCATGTTCAAGGTGTAATTGCTCAAGGGCAGTGGAGGAAAGATATTTCCTCATTACCGTCAGGAGTGTTGAAACCACCAGGCCCTGAAAGCCTTCCAGTCCCTCCTTCAAGGGTTGCCTGTGCGAATAAGAACAATCAAGCAGCAGCTTTATATATAAAGAAGCAGGGAGGTACCAAGAGTGCCAGACTAATCAGAGAGGTGCAACCTATTATGAGCTGGGCTCAGAGAAACCTGACACAATTGACTGCCCTATACTTACCGGGTTGCTAGAATGTTTAAGTGGATTGTCTTTCTCTGTGAACAATACAGAATGGAGAATGGAACCTGAACGAGGAGATTTTCCAAATGGTTGTGTCCAAGTTGGGTCTCCTGGATACAGATTTAATGGCCTCAGAGACGAGCAGAAAGTTGAAGAATTACTTCTCCAGGCATTACAGCAGGACAGCAGTGGCGACAGATGCATTAGCTCAGAATTGGAACTAACTAAATGCCTTCATATTCCCACCAATACCAATGATATTCAGAGTCCTAAGGAAAATATCAATCTCACAAATGCAAGTATTAGCAATCCTACCGAATTGGCCACATCGCCCATGGTTTCCACTGTTGAAGAGCCTAAAAAGGTAATAGAGGCTTTTATCAAATCAAGAAAATCCTCTACTTCTTCAAGATATGCTATCATCTGGGATATGCTTGTGAAGGTTCTCATTCATCCAGGTCATGGTATATCTGTTGTATTCAATTAGATCAACTGGACTTGAAGTTTAGTTCTTGAAGACGTTTCGCTATTCATCCGACTGGCTTTCTCAATTCAGAATGACTTGTACAAGAATCTGTGGCAATTATGTACCCTGGAATATCCCAATTAGCATATCACAGCCAAGTGTTAAGGGCGTGATTGGATAGTGGCTAAGAGGTGTTATAGGAACGCCCAGAGTAAGGTGTCAAAACAGCAATGTACATGGCAGACAGTTGGTGTCGGACCCCCCCCCACCTCTATTTAGGCTTGGTTTCTTTATTTTCACATAAATGGCCTCCTTAACACCTCTCTTGAACCAGTCACGTTCCTTTGCCAATATGTTAACATTACAATTTTCAAAGGTATGTCCTTTATCCTTAAGATGCAGGTACACGGCTGAGTCCTGACACGAGGAATTTGCTCTTCTGTGCTGGGCCATACGTTGATGCAGTTGCTGTTTGGTCTCCCCCATATACAAATCAGAGCATTCTTCGCCAGCACTGCGTATATGATGCCGCTTTTCTTGTGTTTGTGTATTGGGTCTTTCGGATGTACCAATTGCTGCCTTAGTGCGTAGTTCAGTTTAAAGCAGACAGGGATACAGTGTTTTTTGAAAATTCTTCTTAATTTCTCAGAGACCCCTGCTACATATGGGATGACCATGTTCTTTCATGGTCTTGCTTTTCCCCTTCACTGTTGGTATATGTGTTCTTTTCTTTCCTTCTACTTCTTTTGACAAAGGCCCACTCTGGATATCCACAAGTTTTAAGGGCTTCTATGAGATGTTTTATTTCTTTCGCCTTCGCCTCTGTGCTAGTAGGGATGTTCTCAGCTCTGAGTTGCAGGGTTCTGACGACACCCAGCTTGTGATCTAAAGGGTGGTGGGAGTCAAACATCAAATACTGATCTGTGTGTGTTGGTTTTCTGTAAACCTCTACTTCCAGTTTACCATTTTCCTTAACTTCTACCAAGCAGTCCAAGAAAGCCAGTTTGTTGTTTTGTACCTCTTTCCTTGTAAATTTGATGTTTTGGTCTACCGCATTAATGTGTTCTGTGTAAGCTTGTACTTGAAGGAAGTACAAGCTTTCACAGAACACATTAATGTGGTAGAACTTACCAGTGGTCCTTTCAGCCTTAAATGGCATGTCCACCCCCAAAACTATAATTTAACCACTATTGGCCCCATTCTGTAGTGCATAAAAATCATTACCTTACATCCCTGCTCCAAATGGTTCTCCTGTAATGTCCCTCCAAAGTCCAGAAAACTGACCACCAGGAGCCTGGCCACCAGGGAAATTGTTTCCACCTCTGAGATGTCCTCTCAGAGGTTTTTGGCTTGCTCAGAGCAGCCCTTCACTCCCCCCCCCTCCATCCCTCTCCCACCCGTTTTGTTCTCCCTCCCCCTAGTGTGAAACCCCTTGTACATAAAGTAGTGCTAGTTCCCCCAGCCCCAACCACTATAATATATATTCAGAAAGTCCCCCGAACTCTACTTACCTTCCCTCTATCCTCCGGCATTCTGAACTGCCGTCAGCCGCATCCGTGATTGGCTGCCTCTCAGCCAATCACTGACATGGCTGCCGGTCCGGCCCCTTGCTTGCAGTTCCATGCAAGCAGAAGGCCGGGCAGTGCGGCGCAGGAAAGAGGAAAGGTAAGTAACGATCGGGGGACTTTATGTAAAATATATTATAGCGGTTGGGGCTGGGGGAACTAGTACTACTATATGTGAAAAATTACCAAAAGGGGTGGACATGCCCTTTAACAAAAGAACCCATTGAGCCTTTGGAAGATATTTCATTGTGGGATTCATCACTAAATCTAACCCTTTTAACAGCATTAGTTTCAGGAAGAAGAGCATGCGAACTGCAAGCACTGTCAATAAATCCTTCATGTCTGCAGCTTCAGCCTGATGCGGTGGTCCTCTTACCTAATGAGTAGTTCATCCCAAAGGTGGTCACGCAATTTCATTTGAATGAACCGATTATAATTCCAAAGGTCCTACTGCAGGATTCTATAGAAATGTCGAATTTAGATGTATACAACATACTTAAAGTTTACTTAGACAAAACAGCAAGCTTCAGTAAGACACAAGCTTTGTTTATCCTTCTAATTGGTGCAAGAAAAGGGGAACCAGCTAAGACTTCTACGATAAGAAGATGGATCGTACAGGCAATCCAAAAGGCCTACATGTCTACTAATAAGACACTACCCCAAAAGATAACGGCCCATTCCACGAGAAGAATCATGACATCTTGGACGGCAGAAGCAGGTACCTCTACTAAAACTATTTGTAAGGCAGCTACTTGGGCTATTTCTTCCACTTTCATAAAACACTGCAAGTTAAACTTTAGGGTAGCTTCTGAAACTAATTTTGGTCACAAGGTCCTAGAAGCAGTGAACAGAGCTTGAAATTAAATAATGTTTTTTTCTTTCGGAAATTTGTAGTGTTCATATTATTTTCCCTCCCATAACGTTTAGCTTGTGTACAAACCCTTTGTGTAACTGCTGCCTGGGGATGGCCAGGAAAGTATAAACTCCTATCATACTTACCGGGAGTTTCTTTTCCTGGCCATTCCACCAGGCAGCAGACCCTATTGTTACTAATGTTTTGTTTTGACAGCTTTTCAACTAAGACAATCCAGGTGAGGAGTTGAATTAATTAGTTTTTCTTCCTTATCCAGCAAACTGGGGAGCTTAAAGGGCATCTATAGTGAAATTTATACATTGATCCAATCCAGCTATAATAAAAGGTTAGTGTATTCTGCCTTATTCTTACCTTCCTCTGTGGCTCCATGTTTGCACACTGTCTGATTTACTGCAGGGCTCCCCACTCCCCCTCCCCCCTCTGGTTATTCCCCGTTCATTTAGTCCGGCTGTAAATTAAGCCTGTG
The DNA here is from genome assembly GCA_019447015.1 of Hymenochirus boettgeri. NCBI lineage: Eukaryota > Metazoa > Chordata > Amphibia > Anura > Pipidae > Hymenochirus > Hymenochirus boettgeri. Next base: position 44,087,141 of record CM033477.1, on the reverse strand, counting down.
AAACAAGCTGCTCATGCGCATTAATCCTCCTACACATGACACATCACTCTAACCTTTGTAAACAAAAAAAACCCTTGGTATGTAAGCTTGTAGAGAGGAAGTTTCTCCGTTGTTCTGAAGATAGTGCTTCTAAGGAATGGGGGGGGGGGGGGGTTTGGAGAGACCAAGTCCTGAATCACTGCAACCTGGTCTCCCTTTGACAGGCAATAAATCGGTGAAAGCTTGCGGAGGAGGGGGACTTCTCCTTCCCTTTACTTCTGTTTTTAACCCAGTATTTGCCAAGCATTTTTGTGAGCTGGAAGGAGTCATTGGGAGACTGGCTGTAAATCCTGTGTAAGCCTACACACTATACCAACATGATGTTAGGGGATTTGATTGACAGCTCAAGCAGCTGATATCTTCACTGCTTTTAACTTGTATATCTCAGGACAGAGGTGGAATCTGAAGAAAATAAAGGTACTCTGGGGGTTGGGGGGAATTATAGAACACATAGAAAGTGTAATTTTCCCACTATAGATGCCCTTTAACCCTTTGTGTAACTGCTGCCTGGTGGGATGGCCAGGAAAAAGAAACTCCCAGTAAGTATAATAGCAGTTTATACTTTACATCAGTAAAATCTTTCACGACAGCCATTTCCTCACATCTCCTGGTACTTTTAATTTATACCAGAGTAACTTACTGAAGAGCATCCATCTCCCTGTATTTTGCTGGTGGTGCTCCTTAACAAAACGATATTGAAAAGTAAGAATAATCAATTCTACCTCCATGCCCCAGGTTCTTTTCACTTTTTAAAACTTTATTTTTACCTGTAGAGTTGTCCTTTAACATATGGGAATAAATGCCTGGATTTTTAATTTGCTAAGTTTTTTTTTTTTTACTGTGCCGAGAATTTTTACCTACAAAATTACTTAAGAAATGATTGATCTTAAGCCTTGACCTAATAAAACAATCTCTACACAAAATTAATGATACAATGCAAATAGTTTATAAATATTGCATTTTATATGACAGGGTAACAAGCATTAATTTAAAATAGAACTTTTGTCAAATACGCTGGTCCAACAGTAAAATATAATTTATTATTAATACAATTACTAAAAATATTCAATATTTCTATACCATAGGACAGATTTACACAGCCCAGATCACAAGAGCTTACAATCTAAATGTATTTGTGTGGGTCATTTCAGGGATACAGCTTACTGTGGAACAGGCAAGATTCACCAAGTAAACTGGAAAATCAGTTCCTTTCTATTATTAAATATATAGCTGGAGCAGAACCTTCTTATAACAGAAGGTATCTTGCAGTCTCATGCTATATGAATAGAATTACCCACAAAATCTAAGGCTGAGTACACACCAGCATATATTTTCGGCTGACCGACTGATTCACAGCACTTTCAGTCGGCCGAAAATATTTGCTGGTGTGGGTTGGACCGCACATTCGATCGCTCGCAAATTCGACCGTGGCCGAGCGCTCAGTCAGGACAAATAGTCCCTCTGTGTGTACCCAGCCTTAGAAACAACAAGTAATTTCTTACTCCCAGGTTCCCCAGAGTAAGGGGCGGAGATATGCAAAATTCTCCTTTATGTCCCATGGCTTATGCTTGTGTCCAGAACCACTGGCTTAATAACACAATATATAGCCTATTAGCTTCCTTGTCTAAATATATATTCAAACTGTGTGAATGCTTGTGAAGCATTGCTTTTTCCACATGGAATTCTTATTGGAAAACTACAAAGAAATGTAACATATTCTGCATTTCTCTACCTAAACCTTATTTATAAAAAATCTGACATTGCTACCGAATGTAGCACTGAATTGCTACTGAACAAAATGCCACAGTAAAGACATTCTCTCTAGCATGAAGAGAAAAAATGTCCTTTTGGGTAACTAGTAGATTTACATTTCATCTTTCCGAGTTTCCGTTCTCTTAGTATTGACAAAGAAAGCTTTTAAACAGTGTGAAATTGTCTGGAAAAGTGGTTAAACAAAAGCCTATCTATCCTGAGTGCTGTCCTGAAAGCCGAACATGTGTCTATTTTATAAGTTCCAGACCAACGCTTTGGCAAACATTTTTTATGTTCATATTTGCACTGTGGAAATGGACAGTTAAGTTCAAAGTAGAACATAATTCACCTTATGTATATACCAGGCAAAGCTTTCATGTCCATTTAGAAAGAGCAAACGCATAAGGAATGGTTGAATTAAAGAGAAAGTATTATTCCCATAAAAGAGAGCACGTATTAGTTTACATTTATATACTTTCGTATCCATATTTCATACCCGGATTTATGTAGGACCTAATAGAACCTATATTTAACGGTATCCTATCCTAGTCTATATCCAACTATATCCTATCCTAGTCTATATCCAACTATATCCTATATCCAACTATATTCTATATCCAACTATATCCTATACTATATCATTCTATATCCAAATGTATTCTATCTTATTCTCCATCCAACTATATCCGACCTATATCCAACTATATCCTATTCTATATACAACTATATACTATTTTATATCCAACTCCTTTCCTATTCTATACCCAACTATATCCTATTCTATATACAACTATATACTATCCAATATCCTATTCTGTATCCAACTATATACTATCCTATATCATATTCTATATCCAGCTATATTTTATTCTACTATCATATATCATATTCTATTCTATATCCAACTATATTCTATTCTATATCTAACTATATCCTATCCTATATCTAAGTCTACAAATGTTTATGTTTCAAATGTTGCTGTTTACGCCTTGTCTTTTCATGTTATATATGAGAGAATTCAGATAACCACCCAAAGCACTTTATTACAGGCTGTGTGCCCTGTTAAAGAATATATCCAATATTAGAAAAAAGGAACTGTCCTGGTTAAGACCATAAAGGAATTAGGGACCAAGGAGAACAAGTAACTGCAAAGAACTTCAAAGTAAAGGAGGCCATACATATGTTCGATATTACTTACCCGACCGAATGGGATTTTGCGATCGCATGTCGGTCACATATAAGATCGGGATAGATGTTCCGGCAGGATCGCGTGAACATCGCGTGAGTGCTCGGTCGTGTAAGTAATATCGAACATATGTATGGCCACCTTTAGTTACAGTGGCGTAACCCAGAATTGTCTCCTTCTCTCTGTCCAGGCTGCTATGGTCTGTATACATGAATCAGCTTTATTTGTTCACCTGACCAATTTAGTGATTGATATTCTAATTAAAATACACACTTTTGGCCATGATTTACCAGCAGAATTGATCATCCAAAATCAATCTCGTCCAACTGCTCATCTGTTGGTTTACTACCAGTCCCAGATAAATCGATCAAATTATAGAACAGGGAATCAATAATATAGCACCAACATCTTCCGTGGTGCTTTACAAAGCCCATAAGATCTTACAATCTTAACACTTAATCTTATACATACAACCTATCCGTATGTCTTTATGATTGTGGGGGAATCCGTAGTGCCCTCCTGAAGTTTAAGGGCATGTCCACCCCCAAAACTATAATCCCCCCAACTACTGGCCCCACCATGTAGTGTAGTTTAATCCTTACCTCACATCCCAGCTCCATAGGGTTCTCCTGTAAACCCCCCCCCCAAGTCCAAAAACTAACCACCAGGAGGTAGCAGGGCTCTGCTGCTACTCTTGCCTCCGGTGATTTTTTTGCCATGCGCACTGCAGCCCTTCTCCCCCCTCCCTCCCCCTCCCTCTCCCTCCCTCCCGTTCTACTATCCCTCCCCCAAGCATAACCCCCTTAATATTGCTGCCCCCCCATGTCCCCCACCCCAACCGCATGTTTTTTTTTTTTTCAAAAAGCTCCCCAAACTCTTACTTACCTCTCCGCTTTCCTCCTCTGCACTGAATGACCGGCAGCCGCGTCCGTGATTGGCTGCCGCTCAGCCAATCACGCCCCTCTGCTTGCATTCTCGCAAGCAGAGGGCCGGCAGTGCGGCGGAGGATCGAGGGGAGGTAAGTAGAGGTTTGGGGAGCTTTTTGAAAAAAGAAACATGCGGTTGGGGCTGGGGGACATGGGGGAGCAGAATATTAAAAACCTATTTTAGGGGTGGACATACCCTTTAAGGGCAAGGCCCCACTAGGACACGCAGAAAAACACAAAATGCCGCACTGCGCTTCTGGTATTGAACCCTATTGGAGGGCACCTTGTGGGGCAATGCTATACACATCACATGGAATTCAGGCTGCTCCTTGCGCTTCTGCAACATGTTTATTGCTGCCTATAAACAAAATCTGAGCACACAAAGAAGCATGACCCATATTAAAATAGGAATCTCAGCTTACTTACTGTAAGTAAGATTATTACTACTGTGGATTTATACAGTGCCAACCTCTTTCATAGTGCTTTACAATAACTTGTAAAGCACTTATGTATGTATGTATAATTTTATTTATAAAGCGCCACTTGGGTATGCAGCGCTGTACATTATAAAATACAGAGTATACAAACAAGGGCAAGCCATTATACAGATTAAATACTATTTCATACATCAGTTAAGAAAGCATATATATAAATTATGTATAAATGGATATAAGTGCAACAAGCCTTGACACATTAGGAATGAGATCCCCGAAGAGCTTACAATCTAAGTAGGAGGGACAACATACAGATACAAGTGGGGGGATGGGTACAAAGTGCTTAAAAGGGCTAACAATCATTTGTTCTGCTGATGCTCAGAAAGGTAGGATAACAGTCTAGATTTGAAAGCATTAATGGGTGTCACCAGATGAAGTGAGCGAGGGAAAGAGTTCCAAAGGTAGGGAGAAGCAAGAGAGAAAGGTTTACGGTGGGAGGCAGCAGTGTTAGTTGGGGGTCTGTGGAGAAGATTTGCTTGTGAGGAACGGAGGGCACTTCCTGGAACATAAGGGACCAAGAGACAAGATAAGTAGGGAGGAGCAGTATAGCGAAGGGATTTAAAGGTTAAAAGAAGGGTATTGAATATGATTCTTTGTTTGATGGGAAGTCACCCTATGGACTGAAGTATCGGTGTTGTTTGGAGGAGAGCGAGATGATCCGAGCTGCCGAGTTTAAGATAAGACTGGAGAGGAGAGAGATGAGAGGCTGGGAGTCCAAGTAGTAGAATGTTACAGTAGTCAAGACGGGAGATTATATGGGCATAGATGAGCATTTTAGTAGTGGAAAGAGAGAGAGAAAAGGGCGGGTCTTGGCAATATTGCGAAGGAGAAAACAACAGGTCCAAGTGACATTGTTAATGTGATGATGGAAGGAAAGAGAGGAGTCAAAGATAACTCCAAGGCAGCGTGTAGATTCAACTGGGTTAATGACCATATTGTCAATAGACATGGAGAAGGGAGGACTAGGTCCCAGTTTGGGGGGGGGGGGGATGATTCATTCCGTTTTGGATAGATTGAGTTTAAGGCGGTGGTGCGCCACCCAGGAAGAGATAGAGAGCAGACATTTAGAGATTTAGGATTGAACTTCAGGGGTTAGCGCGGGGTGGACAAATAAATTTGGGTATCATCAGCATATAAGTGATACTTAAAATTGAAAGAACTGATTATTTCTCCCAGAGAGATTTAGCAGAGGGAGAACAGCAAGGGTCCTAAAACCGAGCCCTGAGGGACCCCCACACTAAGAGGAACAGGAGAGGAAGTCTTATTAGCAAAAGAGACAGAGAAAGATCTGTTAGAGAGATAAGAAGACAACCACGCCGCAGCTTGATTTCGGATGCCGAGAGAATATGTATCTGCATAAGAAGAGAGTGGTCCACAGTATCAAAGGCAGCCGATAGATCAAGCAGAATGAGGACCGAAAACTGTTCTTTGGCAGCTTGTAGGTCATTTGAGACTTTGCAGAAGGTCATTTCAGTTGAATGACCCGGTCAGAATTCTGATTGCAACGGGTCCAATAAGTTATTATATATTATATCAGCAAAAGTTCCAGGTGTACAATGGCACACTGCTGTTGGCTGGTTAGCCAGACAAGTTGGTAGGTGCAGTCCTCTCAACCCCCTACTTCCAGGGCTACACAATTCGAGTGGAATATAGAGCAGAGGAGCACACTACTTAGGTAAACATAACATACAACGTTTCAGGACACACATACCTGAGGAAGGGACAGTGTGTCCCCAAACGTTGTATGTTATGTTTTTGCACCAATAAATGAAGTTTTCACCTAAGTAGTGTGCTCCTCTGCTCTATATTACAATAAGTTATTAGCATGGAGGTATTTAGTAATGCGTGTAGAGACAAGACACTCAATTAGTTTTGATGCAAACGGTAAAAGGGAGATAGGGCGGTAGTTTGAGAGACTGGTAGGGTCCAGAGAGGGTTTTTTAAGAAGAGGTTTGGCATGTTTAAAGGCAGCAGGAAAAATCCCAGAGGTCAGGGAGGAATTGAAAATGTGAGAAAGAGCAGGGGAAAGTATTTTAGCGCAGTGTCTGAGTAGGTAGTAGGCATGGGATCAAGGGTACACAGGACAACAGAATGTCGAAGACTTCAGAATGGGTGACAGGGGTGAAAGATTCCAGAACTGCAGGTGATGTTGAGTGTGAAATAGCGAAAATAGACGACGTGGGTTATTTTTGTTATTGTTTATGTGTGCTAAAGTAGAAGTGTTTAGCTGCTGAAAGAGCCGAATTAAGATACAACAACATCCGCTTGAAACTGCCTGACTGCTTAACTTTTTCCACAGCCGTTCAACTGCACGAATACAGCGCCGTAGGAACTTGGTATCTGAATTGAGCCAAGGATGGGGATTAGCAGGGCAACTTTTGTGAGTTTGTAGGGGGGCAACGGAGTCAATAGGAGTGGATAAGAGAGTTATACAAAAGTATTAGGGAATCAGGGTTAGACTCAGACATGAGGGCAGCGAGGCTAGAACCGAGGAGGATAGAGCCGGAAGTAAATAGATTGTGATTAGTGGGAAGGAGTTACTAGCAAACTGATGGACAGAAAGATTTTTAGTAAAGACAAAGTCCAGGAATTGGTCATCCTTATGGGTGCTAGTGTTGGTCTACTGCTGGAGGGAGGAGGAAGTTAGGTGGATAAAGCGAGAGGGCCAGGATTGCTTAGCGTTAATTGAAGTCACCTAGAAATATAGCCGGACCGTCGGAGGAAAGAAAGATAGAGAGCCAGGTTTCAAACTCGGTAAGGAAAGTGGCTGGGTCTGAGGCAGAAGGGGGTCTGTATACGACTGCTACTCGTAGACATAAGGGGTGAAAAAAGTTGGACAGCATGGACATCAAATGAGGAAAAAGCCACATAGGCCGGAGAAACAAGTTTAAAGGGCATGTCCACCCCCAAAACTAAAATTTAACCCACTACTGGCCCGACTGTGTAGTTTATAAAAATCCTTACCTTACATCCCAGCTCCATGGTTCTCCTGTAATGTCCGCCCAAAGTTAAAAAAACTGACCACCAGGAGCCTGGCCACCAGGGAAATTGTTTCCGCCTCTGAGCTATCCTCTCAGAGGCTTTTGGCTTGCTCAGAGCAGCCCTTCACTCCCTCCCCCCCCTCCCTCTCCCTCCCATTTTGTTCTCCCTACCCCTAGTGTAAAAACCCTTTCCCACATATTAGGCATATAGGCAGCCCCAACCGCTATAAAATATTGTAAGAAAATCACCCGATCTTTACTTACCTTCCCTCTCCTCCGGCGTTCTGAACTGCCGGCAGTCGCGTCTGTGATTGGCTGCGGCTGCCGGTCCGGCCCCCTGCTTGCAGTTCCTTGCAAGCAGAAGGCCGGGCATTGCGGCGGAGGAGAGAGGGAAGGTTAGTAACAATTGGTGGACTTTCTTGAATATACAATATAGTGGTTGGGGCTGGGGGAACTAGCCCTACAACATATTAAAAATTATCAAAAGGAATGGACATGCCCTTCAAAGCGGCAGATAGGGGAACGAGGCGAATGAGAGAAAGATAACCACCATGTGTAATCGAAGCTTCGACTGCAGTATCATGGTGGGAGATCCAAGTCTCCGTAAGAGCCAGGAGATGAAAGGCATTAGAACAGAGCAGGTCATGAATTAAGGTGTATTTGTTAGCAAGAGAGTGTGTATTAAGGAGGAAAAGCGAAGAAGTGAAGGTGTAAGAGTAGGGACAGTTATAATATTAGAAAGATTAGAGCCTCTAAAGGAATGTGTGGGGGGGGGTAGAAACGCGAGGATGACGGCGGGTGGAAATGTTGCAGGGTCCAGGGTTGGGAGCAGTATCCCCAGCAGCAAAAAGGAGAATAATAAACAGGGAGTGGAGGTGGGCTAAGGATTTATACTGAAGTTTCCTGGGTTGTTTGGACTTAGTGAAAGGAACAGCATTGTGTAAGTGCTGGTAGAGTGTGAAGAAATACTGGTAAGAGAGGCGGAGATTAAGACAGAATAGGGATAGGAGGGGAATGAATGGGAAGGATATTTTGGAGCCAGGGAGTAGATAAGACTAAAGCAGAGCACACTTGTAAACATTGTTGAAATTCAGGTAGAGTTTGCCTTGTCAATCTCCTTGTTGAACTCCCTTGTTAAACTCCAATATCACTTAGGAGAACTTCACTTTGGATGAGCTTCAGTTTGGATGGACTTCCCTGCAAAGCTACACCCCTGCAAATCTATTTCCCTATGTTTTGTCTAAACATATAGGGATAAAAATAAGACACAGGACAGGGAAATTAAGTAATGAGCAGAGTGCAATTACCACAACAAAGTGATCACCAGCTATGCAACATGGACTAGCAGGGAAGATACCAACTCTTTAAGACACAAACTCATTTGTAAGGAAACAGAGGAAAAAGTAACTAACTGTGACCCTATTCAAAATATTTCATGATTAATAACAAACTGTTCAGAAAAACAATACACAGTACTGGAATTAACAATGCGTACCAATTATGAATTATACAGAGGAGAGGATGTAGTTCTGATATTGAAGCAGAGGGTAAGGCAAAGCAGTCAATGGATGATAACAATGCGTACCAATTATGAATTATACAGAGGAGGAGATGTAGTTGTGATATTGAACCAGAGGGTAAGTCAAAGCAGTCTAAGCACATTTATTTGACACATACAACCTATCAGTATGTCTTTATGACTTAGGACTTTTATCGATGGTCATTTAAATGGTAATAGTGAGATAGAACACACATACATATACCTTTCCTATATTCCTGTAATATCCTATACCCCCCACCACATTGGTAGTTCCTAAAAATTTTATGCAAACTCCTATGAAGATATAAATATATTCATATAATATAAAGGATATATACGGTATATACACAGGAAGGATTGTTCCATATATTCTTTAATTGCTCAATGTGCCCATACATGGTCTGATATTATTGTCTCCTTCTACTGTAGTAAAGGGAACTGGTAATGGAAATTTTTCATCTTGCCTGATAGGTCCAGAAACCAACAATATTCAGCAAATTCTGTCAGATTCACCGTCGGTGTCACAGCTCTGACTTTGAAAGACCCTTACGTAATGTAGTGCAAATATGGATGTCTCAGTAAAAGAGAACTTTGTCCCGACCATCTGCCGATATCGTCAGCCATCAGCACTGTCGGTTGCAGAGAATGTCTCCTATGGACTGCACAATCAGCAGTAATTTACTGTCATGTCCAATCGCCCTTTCATCTGATCCAGCGGTCGCCACCAGCTACTGAAATAAGATTTCTTTCCCCAAAATTGCGTACCCAGCTAATGAATATACTTTATAACAAAAGTAAAGGATATATCTGTATTGGCTAACTGTTATAATAATTATGGCAAGTTGAGAATATATATAATATTATTATTATATGATAAGTTATAATAAAATATATGGCTCTGTGTTAGATAAAGAAACTACGGTATGTTATATATAGAAACTATGTTTTGAAACTAGGCCACACTGCGCCGCAAACGCAACAAAGTCGCACATGAAATCTGAAATTCCGTGTGCTTTAGTGGCGCAGTGTGGCCGTGCGCTAACTGCATGTTTTTATAATTAAAATGTGTATTTCATTACTAATATGCTAATTATGTATATCCCAACTCTTTCTGTATATAAAGGCGTTGTTAAGCCGTTCTGTGTGTGCATTTACAAATACAATTGAAGTTTTAAAACCCTCCAGCTTGGAGCCCGTTGTTTGCAGTGTATATGTTTTCAAGGACTGAGGCCACACTGAAGTGAAGTGCTCGCACAAGTGCGTTACAGTGTGTCCAACAGTCCAGTCCAACACTGCTGGTATACAAAGACAAATTGCATTGGGGTGAAATTAGAAAGGGGGGAATAAAGTGATCAGGAGTTAAACAGATATTTTATAAAAGAGCAGGATAAGTAGTATAGTAGTATTATAGTAAATCGTATTATTCGGTCATAAAATAAAAAGGCAGATATGAAGCAAAACTGCAGACACAACACGTTCTAAAGTGAGAGTGGGTAGGAGACACCTAGTGAGAGAAGCCATGAAGTGTACAGCACCACAGGTCATGTCTGCAAGTCCCATGCAGACTTAAAGGGCTGACTAGATGAAATCTGTGCTGGTATTCTGAAAGCCAAGCATCTTTCACGATTCCTTTTTTGGGTTTTGCCCAATATTTCTTTTTTATGTTTTGTTTTTTTAGGGTATTACCGGTACATTTTTATTAACTTTCTCCCAATTCCATTAGTTTATTATCACAGCTGGAAACAAAGTGGGTAGTTTGTCCTAACATACAAACACAGGACATTGGGTTTATTGTGATTACAAGATCTCCATCCTGTTTATAAAGTCCTGCCTTTTTCAAGGAAGTGATGAGATTAATGGAAAGCACAGAAAAATTGTATTTATTTATATTTATAAATTGTTCCATAAGAGCAACTGTATCAAACTCATGCCTGATCAAAAGGAGGTGTGTGTGTGTGTCAATAGCAACTGTATGAGCTGCTCTTTAAAAGCCAGCACTTTCAGCCCAATGCACAGAGAGCCACTATTGGCAACCTGGTGCAAACAGCCGGTGATGGTATATGCTGATATCGGCTCTCGGTGCTTCTCTAACTGCCATTTTGCTATTTCGGCATTTAACGCCAGCTATTATCTGGCATTTAAAGTGTCACACTAAAATGCTGCTTTCGGCCTATAACACCACTTGCGCTGGCTGCGCGGTTAACTTCCGCGTCATCCACTGCCACAATTAAGGAGTTTAAGTCACAATAACCGATATAACATCAGTTAGCGTACTTTAAACTCCAGAACTCCGTTGGTGCATTGCCCTGTTTGTCTTTTAATGTACCCTGCATCAGCCATAGTCATAGTGACCAGTCAGGAAAGGCTGATCCTGTGGTTTTATTTGGACTGCGGCATTGCTCGAGCCAGAACATCAATTTAATTTCATACCGAAAGACCATGGTATTTGGTAGGCCTGTTGGAAGAAATATTGGCCTTTAGCCTGTGTGCATAGTCCACCCATTCACTTCTCCTTAAATGACCCTTACAATGTGACACTTTATTCTTATATTCTATATGTTTATTTATGGAAGAGTCACAACTGACATTTTATTATGGCAAATCTGTAACTTCTTCAAAGACAAGGTCAGACTTAAGGCCCTTTTACATGCCAACCTCCCCACTGCCCTGCTGTCAACAAGAAGAGATCTTTTTATTGTGACACCTAAATTAATTCAATTCAGCATAGGAAAATTCTATTTATCTACAAATTTTTCAGCACAGGATTTTATCTCCTAGCATGGTAAGAACATCAAGCAATAAATGAAACTGCACTGTACAGCACTGGGTTGTGCGGTAATGCAGGGTATTTCCAGGTGATTCTGAGAAATAATCCTTCAAGTTGACTTGCCCCTATTTTGTGGTTTTTGTGGGATTTATTTTACCAAACAGAAAGGAAAAGCCAAAGCCTATTTCATCACACAGCTAAACACAAACCAGATGGTCCAGTGAAATGCAGAGCCTCAGAACAACCACAAGGAGTCCCAGACATAAAACTTGTGTTGGGCTCTCTTGCTATACTCTCCGGGTTAAATGAATGTAAGTATGTGCTGTACCTAACATGTAATCACTCTGCCATTCATTTCCTCCATCACTCAAATCAAACAGGTGTGTTTGTTTAAACAGCATCTGTTAAGGTTCGAACACACATGAAATTGTGGTGCCGACCCACAACGAATGATGTGTAATCAAGAGGCTGACAATCGTTCAGTGTGTGTGGGAGGTTGGTCAGACAAAACAGTCATTAGGCATCGTTGATGATCTGCCAGGTCCGGACAGAATGATTGTCCTCCAAAATGCCCGTTAGTCAGCCCCCCAGTCTACCATGCTTTATATGGGAATGTAGGTCCCATTACTTTACCATATTCACATTTATAGACTGTAAGATTGTTATTCAGTTGCTTTATATTTGTATAAATTTGCAGACCTAAAGGTTGGTTCACATTTTCTAATACTCGAATAATATTTTAGGCAAAATCAGTTGGTCTAAGCAATTGTTTATATCACTAAATTATGGTATTTTAATTCCTAGCTGACAGACTATCCCACTTCTATATCTCTCAGTTGGTCTGTTCACGGGAATATCAACCCTTATGCTGGCGACACATGGCCAAATGTTCTTCTCATCAGTTTTCTGATTGAACTAATCGAAGTTCCCCACCTTGAGGCTCTGATCTTTCCACAGATTTCCCTTTGAAATCTGCAGAAAGGTGGACACTAAAGATAGTGCCAACGGCAAATTTTCCGCAATCTAAACTATATTGTCACAGTCGCCTTTTCTTTATGAAAACATGACCAATGGTAATTTCTGGATTGCCAATTAAAATACTAAACATTATTAAATAACAAACCATTTACAGGTGTATTTAAAATTTTACATAGTTTCCTCCATCCTGATTTAAAAACATTCTTGGTTGTGCCTTGACTTATACTATATACTGCCATTGACTTGTATTGCACAGCATCACCACACCGTGAGCAGGATTTTCACCCTGCTTCATGGATCCGGCAGCCCTGAACACTTACTAAGTGACCAAAGAAGATCACAAATCGGGGTGGTGCAATAGGGAGCATTATCGCCCAAATGAGTGTAAAATTTTCAATTCCCAATGTAATGAATGAACAAAACATCTATTGGATCAGGGTTTAAAACCCACACAATGAGCGCTTCTTACCTTACCTTACCACGCTCCTGTGATGCAATAATCAATTTGCAAAAGTTAACGCATTGTGGGAGTATATTCAATACTATATTGTATACCAATCCTAGCATCCCACACTAAAACTATAATAAGCTCTTAATAGAATTACCCAGTGTTCACAGCATGCCTATCTCCCACCCAAAACTAATTTGTGTTAAAGGGACCAGATTCCTCTAATACGATCATTAAATAATCTGGCAGGTATTAAAATAAATATATAAAGTTAAATGAAAGATTATGCAAGCGCTGACCTTTTTAAGTACTGTAAAGCTAGCTCACATGCTGAAGGTTTTTGGGGTTCTTCTTTCTTCTCCTCAATACCGCTCTCTCTTTTCATCCTCTTTTCTTCCTTCTTGCGTTCCTTTTTAAGTTTTCTTTCTAGCACTCGACGTTCTTCAGGAGTAAGATTTCCAATTGCAATATTTTCATCAGCCTCTTCCTAAAATAAATTGGTAATTTCCAGATTACAAACCAAAGCACAAATTATATCAATATACTTCCAACAACCAATAGGATTATTAAAGAAAAGAAACAAAAATGTACTGAAGCTTGTTGCACTGTTTGAACATACTAATACTTCCTGTCGTGATCCCTAAATTTCTCACTTTCAGCCTTTTAGACAGGTACAAGCAGGTCAGTAATGACCCTATCAAAACCTGCAGAAATTATAGATAATTGCTCCAAAATGCTGTTGATTTCAGGAGGTTAAACACACAGGATAATGTTTATTATAAATTACAGAAACTGTCCCGTTTCATTTAAAAAGAACAAGGGCAAAAAAAATGTTTCACTCATGGTGCCAGTGCCTTTTGTACTAAACAAAAACTTGAATTTATATAGGTAAACCCATCCTGCATGCTTCCTGAGATCATCTAATGCATTTAATTAATAAACTTCTAATACCAAAGAAACTCACGAGTGAGGAACCCATGATAGACTCTAATCAGCAGTGGTCTTCACGGTGTGGAATTTTCATATTCTTTGGCAGGAGCTGCTATTACTGAAATTTCATTTCACAGCCTTGTGCATTTATTTAATAAAACCCATACAATTCCTTCCAAACTCATCTCTTATTTTTCTGAAACTTAAGTTACTAAAAGATGATAAGTGTCAAGTAAAGGGTTCCCTATTCAATTATTATATAACCCAACAAGCAACATTCTGTGACAGTTGCTAGGAAACATAGATCTGCAAATATGGAAACTTCACAAATACCTTTATAGCAGGGTCCTAACTACTACTTGTTGGGGGCTGCATTAGTGGCATTGCAGTAATTAATTGGGCATATTCTTTGACTCTGCCCCCAGCCCACTGAAGCTCTGCCCTGACCCACCCAAATTCTTCCCCGCTTGCCCATAACCCTTTCCCCCCCAATGGTTTTGCGGGTTGCAAAAAGAAAGTTAGATTACCTCACCTGGAGAAAAGTTTAATTCAATCTTTACTTAGTTCTGCTTGAAAAGTTACTCTCGAAGGACAACTATGCACCAAGAAAACTTTTGTTATTAAAAAGTCTCTATCCTAGGGACGTAGGAAATCTATATCTACATCCTTGGGTGGGTGCATGCATGAGTGGGTCTGCGTGTGAAGCAACTGACAGTTGACCGCTCCCTTTAGTGTGTCCACAGCATAACTCTCTGCCCTATCTCTAGCATTAGAGTAGATTGACACAAGTGTACTAAATCGAGCGGTGAGCGGTCAGCCACAGCTTACATTACAAGGACTGTGGGAGCACTCCTTAGGCTAAATTACAATGACATTTATGGGGAGGTGCTACTGATCTGGTCAATCATTATACAAACAAAATATAATCAATGCCCATTCCTAGGCCCCATACAATTTCATATTATCTGCAAACTTGTATAGATTATAAACAAAAGGGTTTTAATATACAGTATAGCACTGTGATCACATGAATGAAAAGCCTTCCAACCACGTCAAGGTAACCCCAGTCTGGAAGGTCCTAACTTCTAACCTTTTTTTTACTTATTTTTAATATTATAATTATGATTAGCAAATTTTTGCATTTCCCATACTTGCGCACTAAATCTATATAGCAGGCTCTCTCACTTCCCCTCAGCCCATTGGCTTTTTATAGTGAGTTAATTACATTTTGCTATCTTTTTACTTACTATTGAATGTATTATGAAGCATGTTTAAGCTTCCATGTGGTAATAGCACTCAGGGGTTACCACAGAACAAGCACAGTAGGAAGTTCATGACCAAATACATCCAAATACTATTATATATGGATCATATCCATATATCCCTTATATTATATAAATAAATGTATATCTTCATAAGAGATTGCATTGAGTTTTTAGGAGCTACCAATGAGGAAGGGGGTATAGGATATTACATATAGGAAAGGTGTATATGTTTGTGTGTACTATCTCACTATTACCATTTAAATGACCACCAATAAAGGTTTATAAAGAATAGCACTGACTTTATTAGGTACAACATAAAATATATAAACTTACTTACAGAGCTGAAATCCCTATTTCAACATGGAATGGTCAAAATGGGAGGTTAAACCACACCCCTGTGTCTGCTCCATGTGAAAGGAGGTGTAATTCAAAAAAAGTTTCTGTCTGCTACACAGGATGTGATATGTATTTTAATGGACATATACACCAAGGCTCCTTATATACCACTTCCAGCCTGCAGGTGGTGTCAGTGAGTAATAAGAGACAAGACATTCCTGCTCTCTATGGCTGGGAGGAGAGAAAGTGAAAGTAGATTGTAGTGTGTGCTTTGGAGTGATATTGGAATGTAAAACACAAGACCGGTGTATTAAGACCCCTGTGTATAACATCCTGTGTATAAGACCCTGTGTATTAGATCCTGTGTATAACATCCTATGTATTAGATCCTGTGTATAAGATCCTGTGTATAAGACCCTGTGTATTAAACCCTGTGTATAAGACCCTGTGTATTAGATCCTGTGTATTAAACCCTGTGTATAAGACCCTGTGTATTAGATCCTGTGTATAAGACCCTGTGTATAAGACCCCGTGTATAAGACCCAGACCCCGTGTACAGACCCTGTGTGTTAGGATCCTGTGTATAGGACGAGAGAAAGTGAAAGTGATTGTAGTGTGTGCTTTGGAGTGATATTGAATGTAACACAAGATCCTGTGTACCCTGTGTAACATCCTGTTTATAAACCCTGTGTATTAGTCCTGTGTATAACATCCTATGTATTAGATCCTGTGTATAAGATCCTGTGTATAAACCCTGTGTATTAAACCCTGTGTATAAGACCCTGTGTATTAGATCCTGTGTATTAAACCCTGTGTATAAGACCCTGTGTATTAGATATCCTGTGTATAAGACCCTGTGTATAAGACCCCGTGTATAAGACCCCGTGTAAAGACCCTGGGTGTTAGATCCTGTGTATAGGACCCTGTGTATTAAATCCTGTGTTTAACATCTGGTGTATAACATCCTGTGTTAAAGATCCTGTGTATAAGACCCTGAGTATAAGACCCTGTGTCAATGACCCTGTGTATAAGACCCTGTGTATAAGATCCTGTGTATAATCCTGTGTATAGACCCGGTGAAGACGATCCTGTGAATAAGATCCTGTGTATAGGACCCTGTATATTAGTCCTGTTTTAACATCCTGTGTATAAGATCCTGTGTATAAGATCCTGTGTATAAGATCCTGTGTAAGAAACCCTGTGGTAATAAGACCCTGTGTATAAGGACCCTGTGTATAAGACTTAACGCTGACTGGAGGGCTGACTTAACACTGGTGGTCTGGTGCCGAAATGCGGTATTGCAGGAAGTAGTTTTTTATTAACTGCCGCCTTTTAAGTGTTTAGCAGGGTGCGCCCTGAGCAAATGTTTCAGTTTGCTTTATGGTAGGGGCACCCCTGAGTGTGGCAGGATTGCCTGGGTCTACTCTCAGGCCTTCAGATTATCCTATTTGGTTCCTCTGGAAGCTGGTGACTGTATGAGTAACAGTTTAAAACATCCCTGTGTAAAGATTCTATTCCACTATATCCACACAATTGCAAAACATAAACACAAATAATTTCCATGGTGTACCACAACGGGCACACTTTGCTAGTATATATATATATATATATATAATATATATATAATATATTATATACACACACTACATACATACAAACATACATAGAGTTAGCCATACAGAATCACCTTTACTTTACTTTTTAAAAAAAAGTATATTACTTTGTACCTTCTGTTCTACTGTTTTACTTTCCATACAACCTGGCACAAACTTTAAAGGACATTTCCTCCCATATATCTTAATTTTGCAAACTGCTTAGCACACCCCCTCTCCTAAACACATATTTCATTATATTTACTTTTACCAAATATGCTTCTAAATTAACACAGCTGGATCCCTTGCCACATCTTCTGCTCCTCTGCAGCTTCTGGGTCGGACATCAGTCAAATCCATGATGCTTTATGTCACTGTCAATGGCTGCTGGACATACCTGAAGCTGCTCCCTCTGCTGCTGTGCGCAATCCGGTAAAATAGAATTTGACCTCTATTGTAAGCAGAATGGCACTGGGCAGTCTTCTCACGGCAACGCTCCCCTAGCAGTGCTTCGGGCTCTGCACACGTAAATTACACATATGCAGCAGAGAGACAGCTAGTGAGGGATCGGTCTGTGTAGGGTTAGCATTTATGTGTAAAGGGAAGTATATGAAAAATGTGTTTGGGGGGGGGCTGAAAAGGGAAAGTGTGGTCTCCAAACAGGTGATTTTTAAATGAAAGGACAGGTTCTGACCTTTAAAATGAGCCATCAACCACCTCTCCATGTGCTGTATAGCCCAATATATAAAGAATCACTAATCAGAAGTTAGGTGGTGGGAGGTTCTGACAGGCAACACTAGCACATTTCTCATGCTCTAATTTTAGTGCATGTGAATATGTGGCAGTCAGTGGCGTATCTACGTTAAAACATTCGGAGACAGTGCCCCGATGTTTGCCAAGTGCCCCGAATGTTTTCCTGACTGTGCCCCTAGTTCCGACTCCCCGGCGGACTCCGTCGGCGCGATGACGTCACGCGCACGCCGCGCAATGACGTCACGCGCGCGACGGCGCAGAACATACAGACGGCCTCTGCGCTCCCGGCCTTCTCCTACTAGATATTAGAGTTAGATAGCAGCGTTAGATAGCAGCGTTAGTAGATGATAGATAGAGAGAGTTAGATAGATAGATAGATAGATAGATAGATAGCTAGCGAGTTAGATAGATATGTGATAGAGTTAGATAGATAGATAGCAGAGTTAGATAGTTAATAGATAGATAGATAGATAGATAGATAGAGAGCAGAGTTATATAGATAGATAGATAGCAGAGTTAGATAGATAGATAGATGAGTTAATAGATAGTAGACAGATTAGAATAGATAGAACAGAGTTAGATAGATAGATAGCAGAGTTAGATAGATAGATAGAGTTAGATAGATAGCAGAGTAGATAGATAGACAGATGAGATAGATAAGATAGATAAGATAGATAGATAGATAGATATCAGAGTTATATAGTAGCAGAGTTAGATAGATAGATAGATAGCAGAGTTAGATAGATAGATAGATAGCAAGTTTAGATAGTAGATAATAGACAGGTTGATGATAGCAGAGTTAGATAGATAGATATAGAGTTAGAATAGATAGCAGATTAGATAGATAGCAGAGTTAGATAGATAGATAGATAGATAGATAGATAGATAGATAGCAGAGTTAGATAGATAGATAGATAATATAGCAGAGTAGATAGATAGATAGATAGATAGCAGATTTAGATAATAGCAGAGTTAGATAGATAGATAGATAGATAGATAGCAGAGTTAGATAGATAGATAGCAGAGTTAGATAGATAGAAGTTAGTGATAGCAGAGTTAGATAGATAGATAAGCATAGTTATAGATAGATAGATAGCAGATAAGATGATAGAGTAGATAGATAGATAGATAGATAGATAGATATAGATAGATAATAGCAGAGTTAGATAGATAGATAGCAGATTTAGATAGATACATAGATACAGAGTTAGATAGATAGATGCAGATAAGAGGGACGATAGATAGTAGAGATTAGATAGATAGATAGCAGAAGTTAGATAGAATAAGATAGATAGAAGTTAGATAGATAGATATACAGAGAGAGGGACAGATAGATAGGGCAGAGGTCCATGTAAAAGGTACAAGAAGGTCTCCCTGGCCAAAGGTATGGCCAAGCGACTGACTACAACTGAACACAACAGTAAGTTTAAAATTACCAGATTGCTACCAGTATATAATGATATTGCCAGTTTACTGTGCCTTTGTGTCATTAATTTGTGTCTCTCTATCCAAATCTCTATCTCTGTCTGTCTATTTCACTGTCTTTCTGTCTGTTTATCACTATCGGGCTGTGTGTCTATGTTTGTGGTTATCTATCTGTCTGTCTGTGCTTTTTGGCCATCTCATTAAGTACTTATGGGTATGTCCTAATTGGGGCGGAGAAAGGGGCGTGGCCTAAAAAATTTTGCGCCCGATGCGCGCGGCGCATGGGGTGCCCCAGATCTTCTTAGACCCTAGATACGCCCCTGGTGGCAGTGCATATCAAAGGGTGCCACACTGCATGTACTGCATTGCAATCCCCAATTTTTTGCAAATCACATGTGCTCCAATAACACATAATTTTGCAAAATGCGGAGAAAATGGATGGTAACTTGTGAAACGTGAGCCAATAGGCAACAAAAATGATTTGCAGAATGTGAAAGATATATTTCACCTTATAAAAGAATGGCTGTCCAGTAATATGCTGCTGTCAATCAGAAGGCAGACTGCAACTTTTTTGAAAGAAACAAAAATGCTACTTCTCAGAATAAATTACAATGTTACAATCTCTGTAACAAGTGCTGGAGAAGTACAGCAGCAGACTAACTTTTCACACAGACAACAAGGGGGGATTCCCAGGCACTGGTAATCCCATCCCACCCCCAAAATGTCTTTAATTGAGGTCCTTGCCTTTAATACAAAGCACGGATAGACGGACTCTTCCCTATAAAAGCCATTGGGCTGGGGGGAGGTGAGAGAGCCTGCTATATTGATCCAGTGGCGCAAGTACGAGAAATGCAATGTTTGCTAAAAGTAATAAGTAAAAAAAAGTTTAACGTTCCAGACTGGGGTTACCTTGACGTGGTTGGAAGGCTTTTCATTCATGTGTTCACAGCAATTTAACTAAAACCCTTTGTTTATAATGTATGCAAGTTGCAGATGTGCATTGATCTTTTTATGTTTGTATAAATGATTGATCAGATCAGTAGAATTTCCACAAAATTTAAAGGGCAGTCCCCCCATAAAAATAAATTTCCCATATTGATAATGCACCCCCCACCCCCAACCTAAGTTAATTTTACTTACCTTCTCCAAAGACGCCCAGTAACATACTTACGACCTGGTCATTCCTGCCCTGTGCTGCCCCTTGTTGCAAACGAGAACAGGAGCTTCCCGCTCACGGGACAGACATCTGTGACCAGGAAGCGAGCAGCAAAGGACCAGCCTTGTATGTATGTTTCTGGGCATCTTTGCGGGTGGGTAAGTAAAACAGAACTTTGTGGGGAAACATCTGTATGTGAGATTTCTTTTTATGGGTGGACATGCCCTTTATTGTAATTTAGCCTAAAGAGTGCTCCCACTGTCTTTCTATTTTATGTATTTATTAGGAAGTGTAGTCAAGCTTTCATGTTCCAAGTAGCACCCCATACACACACCCTTTAATGGGAGGTCCTATGCTTTTAATATAAAGCACTGGATGGACGGCCTCTTCCTTCATTTGTAAAAAGCCAAAGGGCTGGGGGAAGTGAGAAAGCCTGCTATATTGATCCAGGGTGGCAAGTATGAGAAATGCAAAAGTTTGCTAATTGAAATTGAAGTAAAAAAATTAGAAGTTAGGACCTTCCAGACTAGGGTTACTGTGAATATTTGGAAGGCTTTTCATTCATGTGATCACAGCAATGTATACTAAAACCCCTTTGTTTATATGTATGCCAGTGAGCAGATATCATGATATTGTATGAGGACTAGAAATGTGCATTGATGTTTTCTATGTTTTGTATAACTTTCAACGCTCACCACCCTTTATAAGCCACCCGGTGAGGTAGGAATTGGAATTCTGCCTGGGATATGAACCTTTTTCATTTCAAGGGGGTGGCATTTTGGGCATTGGTGCCACTTAAAGTGTATGTATACTTAAAAAAATACTTTGTGTAAACTTAATCTATAAAAAAATATGTAAGTAGCACATAATCTGAGTGTGTGTGTATTGCTACATGCCTTCAATACAATACTTTTTTGTTCAGGCTCTGACCACTGACCTATTTTCCCCCATATCCAACTGTCAATACTGCATACAGTATACGGCACACACCGTCAAACCATTCCAACGACAGCAAACTGCTACAAAATGCTGGAATGTAAAATGTTTCAGATTGGATAACTAAAGAAATATGGGGGCAGATCACAAAAAATGATATAGTGATAGTTGGGGTGAATTCTATTTTTTCACTAATGGGCAATTAAAAAAAAAATTAACCAGTGTACATACCCTTTAAGCTTTAAACACAGCTTCCCAGAGAGCAATGGAACTGATTAATTCATCTTGTCATTTGACAAATGATAGAGTTTCAACAAACAAACAATTTCCTATACCTCTAGAGGCATAAATCTCCACATAGGAAAAAGGATTTTTAATGTCAATTTGGGACCTGTCCCATATAATATATAACAACTCAGGCTAACATTCCTTGACCACACGGTCATAGTGAAAGAGATTTTAGTTGTGGTTTATAGCCATATGCCCTATTTTGCTTTTCAGTTAAAAACTTTCCACAGTGAAGACAAATTTACTGTCGCAAATTTTTATAAATCCTAATGTGAAACCTTTCCTCCCTAAAACACCAATACTATGTAAGATACTTCTCTAGTAGTTGTCATTTACCTACATGTAAGTGTTTGATTATGTAGAAGGCTTTCATTTTGTTGCCATATACCCACCGTACATGTAATCTTTAAAGAGCCCTGTGAGCATGTGCACATATTGGCCACACTCCCTGCTCCCACTATCACTGTCTCATGTACATAATTTTCTATACAAACATCTACACACACGTATGGAATCCATGGTAGATTTTGAAAGCTGCTTGTTACCCTGCAGTTTATTTTCCAGTCGCATGAATTGCAGCCTAGCCAGGAACAACCCGGGGGCATAACTCACCAGGGGTGAGCTACTGCAGAGGCGGCCCGGGAGCCAAGGGTCTTCTTTATTTTTCCTAAGACAGAATTATCTCCTCCCAGGAAATCACTAGTGAATGAAGCATGGATAGGGCCCCACATCATAGTTTTGCGAGGGGCCCATTGGTTCCTACTTACCACGAGACAGAAATTACAAAATTGGCAACTTAGTCACTAAGACAGAAGTATGAGATACAGGGCTAAAATGTTTTCAGTGACTCACATACACTCTCATCTCTTCTCGTTTCCTTATTCCACATGTTCTTCATTTTCACCATCTGCTAGTTTCTCTCTTTTATATTATCTTCATTTCTCTTCATCTGCTTTCATTCTCACTAGTCTATTCAGATAAAGCTGCTGACAGGGATAGGCATGGCATGTCCTGTCATCAATTCATTTGGCTTGAAAAAGCCAAATTGCTGTTCTTTCTATTTATTCTTCTCTTTTATTCTGCCCATTTTTGGATCTATTTCCTCCCATATATTTCTATGTAGAGACAGAAAGTAGACACTGACATACCACGCATACGGGAGAAGTGTGGTATCTTCTAGGTAAGGATTCGTGAAAGTGTTGAGTTATTGACAAATTTCTTGACATTTTTCACCCAATTATTTTGAATAAATGCACCTGAGGCATAATAAAGTCTGATAACCACTTTCTTGATAAGATCAGAGGGTACTTTTCCAAATCTGACAAACATCACACTTGTCGCTTAAATAAAAATGTCCTTAAATTACAAATAAGGAAAAATTATTTTAATAGAATAAAAACACACACACTTTACGCAGAATGAAGTTTACAACACCCTCTCATTATGATTTTAAACTTACAGCATACACAGAGAAACACATCAATAAGGCTTTTTTAATGACATTTTGTAGTTCATCAACAGTACACCTAACACAGCAGTGAAAGGATATCCTTATTTCTACTCAATACAGCACTCTGTATTCTCAGTAAAAACCAAAAGGTCAACCTAACTTACCCGAATACAGGATGATTCCCTCCTGTAAATTGCTTTGGGTTTTGTAATGTACGCAAAGCCTAATGCAGAGGTGGTTAAGGGGAGATTCCGTTAGTAAGGGGGCCACAAGGAAGACTTGCATAGCGAGCCAAATGTCCATAACTGGCTCTGAATAACTTAATATCATATGACAATTGAATTGTGTGATATACCATGCAACAAAATTGATAACCTTCTTTATCGGGCATGATGAAATAATTTATTTGTAATATTTACTTATATTATATTATATTTACAGATTACAGATGAGACCACTGGATGTTTTTCAAAAACAATCAGGGTTATTCAATAAAAGTTCTTATCATTTAAATAGTGCTAATTTTGCCCCACAATCATGATCTTATTTAACATTTGAAACTAACATCTGATTGGTTGGGGCAAAATTAGCACCATTTTAAACAATAAGAACTTAATTGAATAACCCTGAAGTGTGCTTTGTGGCAATGGTCAGACACTGCTGGAGCTATTGCAATAAGTGCCGTATGCATGGGCTAGAAAGAATAGATACTGTCAGATGCAAAGGCCACTGAGTAGGGATGTATCCAAAAAATGATATATACTTGCATCCTGCAGCACATTGGTACTTGGCACAGTGGCATTTGCTGTGTAGAACTACTTGTAGCTAAAAGAAAAAAAAGCTTAAGGGTATCTCCACTCGTTTTTCTAAGTTTTGTGAATCCGTTCTATTGAAGAACGGGAGGTAAAGGAGCTGTGCCTTACCTTCCGTTCTTCAATAGAACACACAGAGCCAGGAGACAAGTAAGAAACTTACCCGCTCGCTCGCTCCCCCCCCCGGCGCTTGGTCGGACAGGTCCCGACGGCCCTTGTCTTCTATGCGTATAGATTGCGCATGCGCATAGAAGACAAGGTCCGTCGGACCTGTCAGACTACGCGCCGGGGGAGCGAGCGAGCGGTTAAGTTACTTACCTTCTCTCCTGGCTCTGTTGTGTTATCTATGAAGAACGGAAGGTAAGGCACGCTCCTTTACCCAGGGCCACTTCTACCATTAGGCAGAGTGAGACATTTGTCTCAGCGGAACCCCTGCACGGAAGAAAAGGTGGCAGACAGGCAGTGGTAGAAAAAAAAAAAGTTTTCCTTGACTGGTCAAGAAAAAATTTTTTTTTTCCTAGTACAGATATGATTTTGTTAAAATCATTTTTATATTGTTAAGTTAGCTTTAGTTAGTTTTGTGATGGCTAGGTAAGACTATTTTGTTATTAGGGCCCTGTTGAGAGCTACCTTGACATGGTGGAGGGCTTACAAATCTCTTGGCTACATTTTTTTTATACTACGAAGTATTATGCATTTCTAATGCATAATCAAGGGCGGCATTCAAAAGTTTGGCTCAGGCAGCAAAAACCCTAGAAGTGCCCCTGCCTTTACCTCCCGTTCTTCATAGAACCGGGATTCACAAAACTTATAAAACGAGTGGAGATACCCTTTAAGACAACTTAATGGACAGAACAAAAAAAAAAAAGGAAAAAACTTGTTTGGCCTCTACATATATAATACAGTATATACATTCTCCTTACAGAAGTACATCATGAATGAAGTAACAATCATTTTCTGAACGTGCAGAATAGGGACTGATGCACAATAGTGCAAAAGTTTGTCCCTGCAGCAAACAAACTAATGTGAAAAAACATCTACAAAATTAATAGCACAGGAAACTTTTGCACCCACCTATAGCATCAGCCCCCCATAGGGCACCACCGAAAAGAAAGCAGGAATATGTAGAATGTTTATTTTTTTTAAAAATATTATCCTTAAAGCAAAAATTGAATCCAATGTTCCCCAAATCACTACATATACAAAAGACAAGACCACGGATTATTTAGGTTTATTGAACTGGAAATGTTTGTGTATGTTGTTACTCACGAAAGGCTCAAATTCATACCAGAATCCCCATCCATCCATCTGCTTTGGATAACACAAACCATGTGATTTATGGGATGACAGAAAAATACCAATGCCCACTCCTCTTGTACAAACTTAACTGCTATATTTAGCTCCATCCCCCTTGTGTTGTTTGCTCCATGAGGCATGTGATGGATTTGACTGCAAATCAATTAGAAAGTCACAAATCATTTCCCTGAGCTATAATGACATTTCAGTGAAAATAACATGATCTAACATCTGTACTGCCTCAGCGCGAAGTCCTAAAAGGGAATGGTGCTTTCAGTTCCCCACTGTATGGTGGCATATCATTTAATCCTGGACCCTACTAACAGTAATCATCTCCTCATTTTGCTTTAATAATCAACACAAATGATGGTTATCATTTGTCTTCCACGACATGTTTTTTTTCTCAAGCAATGTTTTTTTGTTTTACTGGCAAGACATCAGTTTTTTCTTTTTTTAATTTAAACTATAGCACAGAAAATCAAGCAGAAAAACCTCTAATGGTTGAGAGAGGACGCCAGTTTTTTAATAAAAAACGGGTGTTTTGTGATTCTTTAGTCCTTTATTCATTACCTCATCATTACTTCATGACAGATGAAAATTATACAGACATCCAGATTGCTGTAATTCCCTCTGAGGGTCTTGTTTATCCACTTCAATAAGGAGGTCCAAAATGAATATCCGCAATGCTAGAAAACGCTTAGTTCCATAAAACCTATCGCGGGGCTATCGACAACTGTTGGCTCAAACATGCAATTCCTCCTGGACATTCTGGAAGATCTAATTTTAAGGCCATAAAAAAATAAACCCTTTAGCCAATTGTATAAAAGCAAAAATTAATGTATTTTGGCTCTAGGAGGGTTTTTGTATCCATTTTTTTTAATTTTAAAGGCTATGTCCCCCCTAAATAAAAAATTTATATCATGCTCCCCCATGTCCCCCAGCCCCAACCGCATGTTTAGTTTTTTTAATAAAGCCCCCCAACACTCTTACTTACCCCTCCCTCTACCTCTCTGTCTCGCCGCACTGCCGGCCCTCTGCTTGCGAGAATGCAAGCAGAGGGGCGGGACCGCAGTCGCGTCTGTGATTGGCTGAGCGGCAGCCAATCACGGACGCGGCTGCCGGTCATTCATTGCAGCGAGGAAAGCGGAGAGGTAAGTAAGAGTTTGGGGAGCTTTTTAAAAAAAAAAACATGCGGTTGGGCTGGGGACATGGGGCAGAATAATTTAGGGGTTTTTCGCTAGGGGGAGGGATAGTAGAACGGGAGGAGGAGGGAGAGGGAGGGGGAGGGATGGGGGGAGAAGGCTGGCAGCACACATGGCAGGAATCTCCGGAGGCCCGGTAGCAGGCAGTGTCCTATATGGACCTGCTAGCCTCCTGGTGGGCAGTTTTTGGAACTTTGGGGGGGCTACAGGAGAACAGATGAGTTGGATGTGAGGTAAGGATTAAACTACACTACATGGTGGGGCCAGTGTTGGGGGATTATAGTTTTGGGGGTGGACATGCCCTTTTAATTAATACGCATAAACGTAAGACAAAGACCGCAAACACCAACACAGATTCTCAGAGTTGAAACTTTTCATCTTTATCAAACCAAAATCTTAAATAGAACTAAAAGTCCAAAAGTGTCAAACTCACAAAGCCCCACTCTATGACAGATAATTTTAATGTATTAGGGCCTAGACCCCACTTCCCCATGCCACTGTAGCCAGCCCCACTGTCTGTGCTGTGCTCCTTTCTGAAATTTTTTCCACATTTTTTGGTGCGACTATTGTAGAAAGCGCAGGGTTATAAAGTGCGTGCAAGTGTACCAAAACGCATAGCAAAATCGCAATGTGTTCTTACGTTTTAAGAATTTTGCGAAACCACAGTCTCAGTCAAGCTTTCATCTGAACTGGTTGGTAAATTTTATCCTCAATGACCACTTGTGGCAAAAATGATGGCCTATGCACCTTTTATTTCAACCAGCGGACTATCATTTTATTCTGTCTGTCTGTGTATATAGACCTAACAAGCACAGACACACACATTCTCTTAACCTTAGAAAGTACATTGTTCATTCAGTGACTGACATAGGACCAGTACAGATAAACCAATTTTTAGATCATGAGCTATTTAATAATTTGTTTACTCGAAAGCAACGGGAAATAATGTGAAATGTGATTTGACATCAATTTAGTCTCTTTAAATGAAAACAGTGGCCGAGGCACTGAAGCATCTAGGTAGCGTGACACACTGATTTTCTCTATCTTGCGAGATCCTTTATATATACTACAACAGGGCAGACCACGAAAAGCTCTGCATAGTACGAATCGAACAGGTTTAGCGTACCGGTATCAAAATGTACATGGAGAATTCATGTCCCATGTCGTTCACTAAATACTTTAAATATATGATCGAACTAAAAACCATTCATAAATTTGGTACAAGTAAGCATGTATCTAGAATATGCACTCGAATAATCCCATGAATGTGTGTAGAAATATTTAACGAATTATAATGAAGGCATTAGCTCAGTGTTGTTACTCGATCAGGCAAAGCATAGTAACCGGTAGAACTTTCAAATCACTAAAGGATGCACCACTTTCGTGAACAATCGCTCAACCCGCATCCCGAACTGCGTCGCCAGTGCCTCAACCTTAAACATTGCGTTGTGTTTCACGAATCATGTACAACACTGAGAATGACTGTTAAATACAGCAACAAGAACAGTATTACTACGTATGTATCAGTCATACGGGGACAAACATTGTCGTCTGCTATGTCCCGGTGCTAGTCCTAGTACCCGCGTGGCGTGAGGCAGTTCTCCATACAGAACCCACTCAGGTGACCTTGTGCAATTACCCGCTGGTCCCATGCCGTACACGATGACATTGGAATACGCTATAGCACAGACAACGACAGGTTTTCCGGTCTATATTGCACTACCGGTGGCGACCCACCCACCGATTCCCTGCTGCATAAAGCGAATCCTGTAACTGGCAATGATAGGTGGCTACTAGCCTTAGTGCACCTCACGTGGGACTTTTTTCTGACAACCTGCTGGCGATGTGGCCCATGACGTTGGGTGCACATGGAGACACCATTGCATAGTGTGGTCCTAGGTACGGGCCATGGCAGGAAAGTGGAGAATGGAGTGAGCAGGAGTGGCAGGGTGTGCAGCATTTAGGTATCACCCTGGTTAATATGCTGCCCATGGAGGAAGAGGAGAGCGAGGGGGAGGTGAGTTTACAACTATCCTTAAGGAGGCCAAAACAGTTTTAATGTTAAATACCCCCCTTAACAAAAGGAACTGAAATGCACTCACACACATGCATTCAAGCATCTGCTTCAACATTTAAAGGTTTTTTATTGAGAGCACATCTCCTTTACGTTTCGGTAAGTTTCATAAACAAAATTGATGGTTTTTCAAAAGCAAGACACTTCTTCCTATTTCTTTTAAATCTAGCTGTGGTTTCTAGGTAACCCGCTTAATGAAAAAGATTTGGGAGTTCTGGTAGATAACAACTAGCAACAATATCCAAGACAGCAACGACTCGAGCTAGCAGATATTGTCCTTATAGACAAATGAATAGATTCAAAGGTTCTTACAAGAGGCACTGGTAAGGCCTTATTTATGTTTTAGTAGTTTTGGAATCCCCTATCCAAGGGACAATCTTGGAAATGGAAGGAGTTAGAGAAGGGCAACTAAAATATAAGGAATGAGGGGATTGACTATGTCAGGCAATTGACAAGTTAGGTTGCCTTACACATTGGAAAAGCGACATTTCGAGTGGAGATCATTCCTTTATAAACAAACATATTAATGGGCCATACAATAACTCTTGGTGTATTGTTTACTAATCCAGATCCATATACGAGGACACGTGGAACAACCTTAAGATTTGAAAGACAGAATTTTAATTCTTCAGGTTAAGGACAAGGTTTCTTTACGTGAGATGGTGAAACTGTGAACGTGTCTTCCAGCAGATGTGTACATGGCAAGTTCACTGATAGCTTTAAAAGAAGTGGTCTAGATAAGTTTTCAAAAACCTAAAAAAATTGAAATTACTGGTATTAATACATTACTGCTTTCTGTTGGTAGAGGTATAACTAATAATAACTGAACTTACTCTGGTATTAATACAGTCGGTATACTGTAGTTCTGGTTGGTACCGGGATACAATATGAAATTGAGATTACTGGTATTAAACATATACTTAGTTCTTGGTTGGTAAGGTGTATACTATATAATATTGAGAATTACTGGTTTAATACTTATACTGTAGTTCTGGTTAAACAGGGATACTATATAATATTGAAGAATTACTAGGATTATACATATCTGTAGTTCTGGTTGGTACAGGGATACATATAATGTTGAGATTACTGGTATTATACATATACTGTAGTTCTGGTTGGTACGGGATACCTATATAAGTATTGGAACTACTGGATTAAAGATATAACTGTTGTTCTGGTGTAACGGATACTATATAATATTGAGAATGTACTGGTATTCATAACATATCTGTAGTTCTGGTTGGAACCGGGAACTATATATATTGAGTAATTACTGGTATTAAGGGCATGTCCACCCCCAAAACTATAATCCCACCCACTCCACTGGCCCCCCGTAGTGTAGTTTAACTCTTACCTCACAGTCCCAGCTCCATAGGGTTCTCCTTAGTCCCCCCCCCAAAGTCCCCAAAACTTGACCACCAGGAGGCTAGCAGTCCATATAGGACACTGCTGCTACCTGGCCTCACCGAGATCATTGCCAATGCGTACCTGCACCCTTCTCCCCCCTCCCTCCCCCGCCTCTCCTCCCTCCTCTCCCTCCCCTCCCTCCCTCTCCCTCCCGTTCTGCTATCCCTCCCCTAGCAATAAACTCCCCTTTACAGTAGTAATCCCCCATGTCCCCATTTCCCCAACCTGCATGATTTTCTATTTTATCAAGCTCCCCAAACTTTTATTACCTCTCTGCTTTCCTAACGCTGAGTGAGCTGCCGCAGCCGCGTCCGTGTTGGCTGCCGCTCATGCCAATCACAGACACGGCTGCCGTCCCGTCCCCCCTCTGCTTGCCATTCCGTCACAAAGCAGAGGGCCGGGAGCGCGTCGGCAGGCAAGCAGGAGGTAAGTAGAGTTGGGGGGCTAACAAAAAAAAAAATAATGCGGTTGGTGTGCTGGGAGTCCCATGGGGAATATCATAACAAAATTAGAATTTTAGGTGGACTGCTCTTTAATACATTTACTGTAGTTCTGATGATCCAGGGAACCTTTCCATTGCCGTTTGTTGGAGTCAGGAGAGTAATTCCCCCACCCCCTACTGATCCTGTGTATAAGACCCTGTGTATAAGACCCCGTGTATAAGACCCTGTGTGTTAGATCCTGTGTATAAGATCCTGTGTGTTAGATCCTGTGTATAGGACCCTGTGTATTAAATCCTGTGTTTAACATCTGGTGTATAACATCCTGTGTATAAGATCCTGTGTATAAGACCCTGTGTATAAGACCCTGTGTATAAGACCCTGTTCTCGTGTCACATATAATCCGGATAGATGTTCCGGCAGGATCGCGTGAACATTGCGTGAGTGCTCGGTCGTGTAAGTAATATCGAACATATGTATGGCCACCTTTATTACAGTGGCGTAACCCAGAATTGTCTCCTTCTCTCTGTCCAGGCTGCTACGGTCTGTATACATGAATCAGCTTTATTTGTTCACCTGACCAATTTAGTGATTGATATTCTATTAAAATACACACATTGGCCATGATTTACCATCAGAATTGATCATCCAAATCATCTGGTCCAACTGCTCATCTGTTTGTTTACTTACACCAGTCCCAGATAAATCGATCAAATTATAGAACAGGAATCAATAATATAGCACCAACATCTTCCGTGTGCTTACAATCAAAGCCCATAAGATATTACAATCTTAACACTTAATCTTATACATACACCTATCCGTATGTCTTTTGATTGTGGGGGGAAACCGTAGTGCCCTCCTGAAGTTTAAAGGGCATGTCCACCCCCCAAACTATAATCCCCCCAACTACTGGCCCCACCATGTAGTGTATTTAATCCTTACCTCACATCCCAGCTCCATAGGGTTCTCCTGTAAACCCCCCCCCCAAGTCCCAAACTAACCACCAGGAGGATAGCAGGGCTCTGCCTGCTATCTTGCCTCCGGTAAGATATTTGCCATGCGCACTGCAGCCCTTCTCCCCCCTCCCTCCCCCTCCCTCTCCCTCCCCCCTCCCGTTCTACTATCCCTCCCCCTAGCATTAAACCCCCTTAATATGCTGCTCCCCCATGTCCCCCAGCCCCAACCGCATGTTTTTTTTTTTTTCAAAAAGCTCCCCAAACTCTTACTTACCCTCTCTTCTCCCTTTCCTCCGCTGCACTGATGACCGGCAGCCGCGTCCGTGATTGGCTGCCGCTCAGCCAATCACAGACGCGACTGCCGGTCCCGCCCCTCTGCTTGCATTCTCGCAAGCAGAGGCCGGCAGTGCGGCGGAGGATCGAGGGGAGGTAAGTAAGAGTTTGGGGACTTTTGAAAAAAGAAACATGCGGTTGGGGCTGGGGGACATGGGGGAGCAGAATATTAAAAACCTATTTTAGGGGTGGACATACCCTTTAAGGGCAAGGCCCCACTAGGACACGCAGAAAACACAAAATGCCGCACTGCGCTTCTGGTATTGAACCCTATTGGAGGGGCACCTTGTGGGGCAATGCTATAACACATCACATGGAATTCAGGCTGCTCCTTGGGCTTCTGCAACATGTTTTATTGCTGCCTATAAACAAAATCTGAGCACCACAGAAGCATGACCCATATTAAAATAGGAATCTCAGCTTACTTACTGTAAGTAAGATTATTACTACTGTGGATTTATACAGTGCCAACCTCTTTCATAGTGCTTTACAATAACTTGTAAAGCACTTATGTATGTATGTATAATTTTATTTATAAAGCGCCACTTGGGTATGCAGCGCTGTACATTATAAAATACAGAGTATACAAACAGGGCAAGCCATTATACAGTTAAATACTATTTCATACATCAGTTAGAAGCATATATATAAATTATGTTAAATGGATATAAGTGCAACAAGCCTTGACACACTTAGGAATGAGATCCCCGAAAGCTTACAATCTAAGTAGGAGGGACACACATACAGATACAAGTGGGGGGATGGGTACAAAGTGCTTAAAAAGGGCTACAATCATTTGTTCTGCTGATGCTCAGAAAGGTAGGATAACAGTCTAGATTTGAAAGCATTAATGGGTGTCACCAGATGAAGTGAGCGAGGGAAGAGTTCCAAAGGTAGGGAGAAGCAAGAGAGAAAGGTTTAAGGTGGGAGGCAGCAGTGTTAGTTGTGGGGTCTGTGGAGAAGATTTGCTTGTGAGGAACGGAGGGCACTTCCTGGAACATAAGGGACCAAGAGACAAGATAAGTAGGGAGGAGCAAGAGCGAAGGGATTTAAAGTTAAAAGAAGGGTATTGAATATGATTCTTTGTTTAGGGAAGTCACCCTATGGACTGAAGTATCGTGTTGTTTGGAGGAGAGCGAGATGATCCGAGCTGCCGAGTTTAAGATAAGACTGGAGAGGAGAGAGATGAGAGGCTGGAGTCCATAGTAGAATGTTACAGTAGTCAAGACGGAGATTATATGGGCATAGATGAGCATTTTAGTAGTGGAAAGAGAGAGAAAAGGGCGGGTCTTGCAATATTGCGAAGGAAAAACAACAGGTCCAAGTGACATTGTTAATGTGATGATGGAAGGAAAGAGAGGAGTCAAAGATAACTCCAAGGCAGCGTGTATTCAATCAACTGGGTTAATGACCATATTGTCAATGACATGGAGAACGAGGACTAGGTCCCAGTTTGGGGGGGGGGAAATGATTCATTCCGTTTGGATAGATTGAGTTTAAGAAGGCGGTGGTGCGCCATCCAGGAAGAGATAGAGAGCAACATTTAGAGATTTAGGATTGAACTTCAGGGGTTAGCGCGGGTGGACAATAAATTTGGGTATCATCAGCATTAAGTGATACTTAAAATGAAAGAACTGATTATTTCTCCCAGAGAGATTTAGCAGAGGGAGAACAGCAAGGGTCCTAAAACCGAGCCCTGAGGAACCCCCACACTAAGAGGAACAGGAGGAAGTCTTATTAGCAAAGAGAGCAGAGAAAGATCTGTTAGAGAGATAAGAAGACACACCACGCCGCAGCTTGATTTCGGATGCCAGGAGAATATTATCTGCATAAGAAGAGAGTGGTCCACAGTATCAAGGCAGCCGATAGATCAAGCAGAATGAGGACCGAAAACTGTTCTTTGGCAGCTTGTAGGTCATTTGAGACTTTGCAGAAGGTCATTTCAGTTGAATGACCCGGTCAGAATTCTGATTGCAACGGGTCCAATAAGTTATTATATATATATCAGCAAAATTCCAGGTGTACAATGGCACACTGCTGTTGGCTGGTTAGCCAGACAAGTTGGTAGGTGCAGTCCTCTCAACCCCCTACTTCCAGGGCTACACAATTCAGTGGAATATAGGCAGAGGAGCACACTACTTAGGTAAACATAACATACAACGTTTCAGGACACACATACCTGAGAAGGACAGTGTGTCCCCAAACGTTGTATGTTATGTTTTTTGCACCAATAAATGAAGTTTTCACCTAAGTAGTGTGCTCCTCTGCTCTATATTACAATAAGTTATTAGCATGGAGGTATTTAGTAATGCGTGTAGAGACAAGACACTCAATTAGTTTTGATGCAAACGGTAAAAGGGAGATAGGGCGGTAGTTTGAGAACTGGTAGGGTCCAGAGAGGGTTTTTTAAGAAGAGGTTTGGCATGTTAAAGACAGCAGAAAAATCCCAGAGGTCAGGGAGGAATAATGTGAGAAAGAGCAGGGAAAGTTATTTTAGCGCAGTGTCTGAGTAGGTGTGGGCATGGGATCAAGGGTACACAGGACAACAGAAGGTCGAAGACTTCAGAATGGGTGACAGGGGTGAAAGATTCCAGAACTGCAGGTGATGTTGATGTGAAAGAGCGAAAATAGACGACGTGGGTTATTTTTGTTATTTTTATGTGTGCTAAAGTAGAAGTGTTTAGCTGCTGAAAGAGCCAAATTAAGATACAACAACATCCGCTTGAAACTGCCTGACTGCTTAACTTTTTCCACAGCCGTTCAACTGCACGAATACTGCGCCGTAGGAACTTGGTATCTGAATTGAGCCAAGGATGGGGATTAGCGGGGCAACTTTTGTGAGTTTGTAGGGGGGCACCGGAGTCAATAGGAGTGGTAAGAGAGTTATACAAAGTATTAGGGAATCAGGGTTAGTCAGACATGAGGGCAGCGAGGCTAGAACCGGAGGAGGATAGAGCCGAAGTAAATAGATTGTGATTAGTGGGAAGGAGTTACTAGCAAACTGATGGACAGAAAGATTTTTAGTAAAGACAAAGTCCAGGAATTGGTCATCCTTATGGGTGCTAGTGTTGGTCTACTGCTGGAGGGAGGAGGAAGTTAGGTGGATAAAGCGAGAGGGCCAGGATTGCTTACGTCGTCATGTGACAATTGAAGTCACCTAGAAATATAGCCGGACCGTCGGAGGAAAGAAGATAGAGAGCCAGGTTTCAAACTCGGTAAGGAAAGGGCTGGGTCTGAGGCAGAAGGGGTCTGTATACGACTGCTACTCGTAGACATAAGGGTTGAAAAAGTTGGACAGCATGGACATCAAAGAGGAAAAAGCCACATAGCCGGAGAAACAAGTTTAAAGGGCATGTCCACCCCCAAAACTAAAATTTAACCCCTACTGGCCCGACTGTTAATTTATAAAAATCCTTACCTTACATCCCAGCTCCATGGTTCTCCTGTAATGTCCGCCCAAAGTTAAAAAACTGACCACCAGGAGCCTGGCCACCAGGAAATTGTTTTCCGCCTCTGAGCTATCCTCTCAGAGGCTTTTGGCTTGCTCAAGCAGCCCTTCACTCCCTCCCCCCCCTCCCTCTCCCTCCCATTTTGTTCTCCCTACCCCTAGTGTAAAAACCCTTTCCCACTATTAGGCATAGGCAGCCCCACCGCTATAAATATTGTAAGAAAATCACCCGATCTTTACTTACCTTCCCTCTCCTCCGCGCGTTCTGAACTGCCGGCAGTCGCGTCTGTGATTGGCTGCGGCTGCCGGTCCGGCCCCCCTGCTTGCAGTTCCTTGCAAGCAGAAGGCCGGGCATTGCGGCGGAGGAGAGAGGGAAGGTTAGTAACAATTGGTGGACTTTCTTGAATATACAATATAGTGGTTGGGGCTGGGGGAACTAGCCCTACAACATATTAAAATTATCAAAAGGAATGGACATGCCCTTCAAAGCGGCAGATAGGGGAACGAGGCGAATGAGAGAAAGATAACCACCATGTGTAATCGAAGCTTCGACTGCAGTATCATGGTGGAGATCCAAGTCTCCGTAAGAGCCAGGAGATGAAAGGCATTAGAACAGAGCAGTCATGTAAAGGTGTATTTGTTAGCAAGAGAGTGTGTATTAAGGAGGAAAAGCGAAGAAGTGAAGGTGTAAGTAGGGACAGTTATAATATTAGAAATATTAGAGCCTCTAAAGGAATGTTTGGGGGGGGGTAGAAACGCGAGGATGACGGCGGGTGGAAATGTTGCAGGGTCCAGGGTTGGGAGCAGTATCCCCAGCAGCAAAAAGGAGAATAAAAACAGGAGGAGTGGAGGTGGGCTAAGGATTTATACTGAAGTTTCCTGGTTTGTTTGGACTTAGTGAAAGGAACAGCATTGTGTAAGTGCTGGTAGAGTGTGAAGAAACATGGTAAGAGGCGAGATTAAGACAGAATAGGGATAGGAGGGGAATGAATGGGAAGGATATTTTGGAGCCAGGGAGTAGATAAGACTAAAGCAGAGCACACTTGTAAACATTTGTTGAAATTCAGGTAGAGTTTGCCTTGTCAATCTCCTTGTTGAACTCCCTTGTTAAACTCCAATATCACTTAGAGAACTTCACTTTGGATGAGCTTCAGTTTGGATGGACTTCCCTGCAAAGCTACACCCCTGCAAATCTATTTCCCTATGTTTTGTCTAAACATATAGGGATAAAAATAAGACCCAGGACAGGGAAATTAAGTAATGAGCAGAGTGCAATTACCACAACAAAGTGATCACCAGCTATGCAACATGGACTAGCAGGAAGATACCAACTCTTTAAGACACAAACTCATTTGTAAGGAAACAGAGGAAAAAGTAACTAACTGTGACCCTATTCAAAATATTTCATGATTAATAACAAACTGTTCAGAAAAACAATACACAGTACTGAATTAACAATGCGTACCAATTATGAATTATACAGAGGAGAGGATGTAGTTCTGATATTGAAGCAGAGGGTAAGGCAAAGCAGTCAATGGATGATAACAATGCGTACCAATTATGAATTATACAGAGGAGGAGATGTAGTTTGATATTGAACCAGAGGGTAGTCAAAGCAGTCTAAGCACATTTATTTGACACATACAACCTATCAGTATGTCTTTATGACTTAGGACTTTTATCGATGGTCATTTAAATGGTAATAGTGAATAGAACACACATACATATACCTTTCCTATATTCCGTAATATCCTATACCCCCCACCACATTGGTAGTTCCTAAAAATTTTATGCAAACTCCTATGAAGATATAAATATATTCATATAATATAAAGGATATATACGGTATATACACAGGAAGGATTGTTCCATATATTCTTTAATTGCTCAATGTGCCCATACTGGTCTGATATTATTGTCTCCTTCTACTGTAGTAAAGGGAACTGGTAATGGAAATTTTTCATCTTGCCTGATAGGTCCAGAAACCAACATATTCAGCAAATTCTGTCAGATTCACCGTCGGTGTCACAGCTCTGACTTTGAAAGACCCTTACGTAATGTAGTGCAAATATGGATGTCTCAGTAAAAGAGAACTTTGTCCCGACCATCTGCCGATATCGTCACCATCAGCACTGTCGGTTGCAGAGAATGTCTCCTATGGACTGCACAATCAGCAGTAATTTACTGTCATGTCCAATCGCCCTTTCATCTGATCCAGCGGTCCGCCACCAGCTACTGAAATAAGATTTCTTTCCCCAAATTGCGTACCCAGCTAATGAATATACTTTATAACAAAAGTAAAGGATATATCTGTATTGGCTAACTGTTATAATAATTATGGCAGTTGAGATATATATATTTATTATTATATGATAAGTTATAATAAATATATGGCTCTGTGTTAGATAAAGAAACTACGGTATGTTATATATAGAAACTATGTTTTGAACTAGGCCACACTGCGCGCAAACGCAACAAGTCGCACATGAAATCTGAAATTCCGTGTGCTTTAGTGGCGCAGTGTGGCCGTGCGCTAACTGCATGTTTTTATAATTAAAATGTGTATTTCATTACTAATATGCTAATTATGTATATCCCAACTCTTTCTGTATATAAAGGCGTGTTAAGTAAGCCGTTCTGTGTGTGCATTTACAAATACAATTGAAGTTTTAAAACCCTCCACGCTTGGAGCCCGTTGTTTGCAGTGTATATGTTTTCAAGACTGAGGCCACACTGAAGTGAAGTGCTCGCACAGTGCGTTACAGTGTGTCCAACAGTCCAGTCCAACACTGCTGGTATACAAAGACAAATTGCATTGGGTGAATTAGAAAGGGGGAATAAAGTGATCAGGAGTTAAACAGATATTTTTATAAAGAGCAGGATAAGTAGTATAGTAGTATTATAGTAAATCGTATTATTCGGTCATAAAATAAAAGGCAGATATGAAGCAAAACTGCAGACACAACACGTTCTAAAGTGAGAGTGGGTAGGAGACACCTAGTGAGAGAAGCCATGAAGTGACAGCACCACAGTCATGTCTGCAAGTCCCATGCAGACTTAAAGGGCTGACTAGATGAAATCTGTGCTGGTATTCTGAAAGCCAAGCATCTTTCACGATTCCTTTTTTTGGGTTTTGCCCAATATTTCTTTTTTATGTTTTGTTTTTTTAGGGTATTACCGGTACATTTTTATAAACTTTCTCCCAATTCCATTAGTTTATTATCACAGCTGGAACAAAGTGGGTAGTTTGTCCTAACATACAAACACAGGACATTGGGTTTATTGTGATTACAAGATCTCCATCCTGTTTATAAAGTCCTGCCTTTTTCAAGGAAGTGATGAGATTAATGGAAAGCACAGAAAAATTGTATTTATTTATATTTATAAATTGTTCCATAAGAGCAACTGTATCAAACTCATGCCTGATCAAAAGAGGTGTGTGTGTGTGTCAATAGCAACTGTATGAGCTGCTCTTTAAAAGCCAGCACTTTCAGCCCAATGCACAGAGAGCCACTATTGGCAACCTGGTGCAAACAGCCGGTGATGGTATATGCTGATATCGGCTCTCGGTGCTTCTCTAACTGCCATTTTGCTATTTCGGCATTTAACGCCAGCTATTATCTGGCATTTAAAGTGTCACACTAAAATGCTGCTTTCGGCCTATAACACCACTTGCGCTGGCTGCGCGGTTAACTTCCGCGTCATCCACTGCCACAATTAAGGAGTTTAAGTCACAATAACCGATATAACATCAGTTAGCGTACTTTAAACTCCAGAACTCCGTTGGTGCATTGCCCTGTTTGTCTTTAATGTACCCTGCATCAGCCATAGTCATAGTGACCAGTCAGGAAAGGCTGATCCTGTGGTTTTATTTGGACTGCGGCATTGCTCGAGCCAGAACATCAATTTAATTTCATACCGAAAGACCATGGTATTTGGTAGGCCTGTTGGAAGAAATATTGGCCTTTAGCCTGTGTGCATAGTCCACCCATTCACTTCTCCTTAATGAACCCTTACAATGTGACACTTTATTCTTATATTCTATATGTTTATTTATGGAGAGTCACAACTGACATTTTATTATGGCAAATCTGTAACTTCTTCAAAGACAAGGTCAGACTTAAGGCCCTTTTACATGCCAACCTCCCCACTGCCCTGCTGTCAACAAGAAGAGATCTTTTTATTGTGACACCTAAATTAATTCAATTCAGCATAGGAAATTCTATTTATCTACAATTTTTCAGCACAGGATTTTATCTCCTAGCATGGTAAGAACATCAAGCATAAATGAAACTGCACTGTACAGCACTGGGTTGTGCGGTAATGCAGGGTATTTCCAGGTGATTCTGAGAAATAATCCTTCAAGTTGACGTGCCCCTATTTTGTGGTTTTTGGATTTTTTTACCAAACAGAAGGAAAAGCCAAAGCCTATTTCATCAC
Source organism: Hymenochirus boettgeri (assembly GCA_019447015.1). Taxonomy (NCBI): domain Eukaryota; kingdom Metazoa; phylum Chordata; class Amphibia; order Anura; family Pipidae; genus Hymenochirus; species Hymenochirus boettgeri. Next base: position 44,047,485 of record CM033477.1, on the reverse strand, counting down.
ACAGCTAAACACAAACCAGATGGTCCAGTGAAATGCAGAGCCTCAGAACAACCACAAGGAGTCCCAGACATAAAACTTGTGTTGGGCTCTCTTGCTATACTCTCCGGGTTAAATGAATGTAAGTATGTGCTGTACCTAACATGTAATCACTCTGCCATTCATTTCCTCCATCACTCAAATCAAACAGGTGTGTTTGTTTAAACAGCATCTGTTAAGTTCGACACACATGAAATTGTGGGTGCCGACCCACAACGAATGATGTGTAATCAACAAGGCTGACAATCGTTCAGTGTGTGTGGGAGGTTGGTCAGACAAAACAGTCATTAGGCATCGTTGATGATCTGCCAGGTCCGGACAGAATGATTGTCCTCCAAAATGCCCGTTAGTCAGCCCCCCAGTCTACCATGCTTTATATGGGAATGTAGGTCCCATTACTTTACCATATTCACATTTATAGACTGTAAGATTGTTATTCAGTTGCTTTATATTTGTATAATTGAGACCTAAAGTTGGTTCACATTTTCTAATACTGGAATAATATTTTAGGCAAAATCAGTTGGTCTAAGCAATTTTTTATATCACTAAATTATGGTATTTTAATTCCTAGCTGACAGACTATCCCACTTCTATATCTCTCAGTTGGTCTGTTCACGGGAATATCAACCCTTATGCTGGCGACACATGGCCAAATGTTCTTCTCATCAGTTTTCTGATTGAACTAATCGAAGTTCCCACCTTGAGGCTCTGATCTTTCCACAGATTTCCCTTTGAAATCTGCAGAAAGGTGGCACTAAAGATAGTGCCAACGGCAAATTTTCCGCAATCTAAACTATATTGTCACAGTCGCCTTTTCTTTATGAAAACATGACCAATGGTAATTTCTGGATTGCCAATTAAAATACTAACATTATTAAATAACAAACCATTTACAGTGTATTTTCAATTTTTACATAGTTTCCTCCATCCTGATTTAAAACATTCTGGTTGTGCCTGACTTATACTATATACTGCCATTGACTTGTATTGCACACAGCATCACCACACCCGTGAGCAGGATTTTCACCCCTGCTTCATGGATCCGGCAGCCCTGAACACTTACTAAGTGACCAAAGAGATCACAAATCGGGGTGGTGCAATAGGAGCATTTATCGCCCAAATGAGTGTAAAATTTTCAATTCCCAATGTAATGAATGAACAAACATCTATTGATCAGGGTTTAAAAACCAACACAATGAGCGCTTCTTACCTCTCCACGCTCCTGTGATGCATAATCAATTTGCAAAAGTTAACGCATTGTGGGAGTATATTCAATACTATTTGTATACCAATCCTAGCATCCCACACTAAAACTATAATAAGCTCTTAATATAGAATTACCCAGTGTTCACAGCATGCTATCCCCACCCAAAACTAATTTGTGTTAAAGGGACCAGATTCCTCTAATACGATCATTAAATAATCTGGCAGGTATTAAAATAAATAATAAAGTTAAATGAAAGTTATGCAACGCTGACCTTTTTAAGTCTGTAAAGCTAGCTCACATGCTGAAGGTTTTTGGGTTCTTCTTTCTTCTCCTCAATACCGCTCTCTCTTTTCATCCTCTTTTCTCCTTCTTGCGTTCCTTTTTAAGTTTTCTTTCTAGCACTCGACGTTCTTCAGGAGTAAGATTTCCAATTGCAATATTTTCATCAGCCTCTTCCTAAAATAATTGGTAATTTCCAGATTATAACCAAAGCACAAATTATATTAATATCACTTCCAACAACCATAGGATTAATAAGAGAAAGAACAAAAAAAATGTCTGTAGCTTGTTGCACTGTTTGAACGTACTAATACTTCCTGTCGTGATCCCTAAATTTCTCACTTTCAGCCTTTTAGACAGGTACAAGCAGGTCAGTAATGACCCTATCAAAACCTGCAGAAATTATAGATAATTGCTCCAAATGCTGTTGATTTCAGGAGGTTAAACCACACAGGATAATGTTTTTATAAATTACAGAAACTGTCCGGTTTCATTTATAAAGAACAAGGGCAAAAAAAATGTTTTCACTCAGGGTGCCAGTGCCTTTTGTACTAAACAAAAACTTGAATTTATATAGGTAAACCCATCCTGCATGCTTCCTGAGATCATCTAATGCATTTAATTAATAAACTTCTAATACCAAAGAAACTCACGGTGAGGAACCCATGATAGACTCTAATCAGCAGTGGTCTTCACGGTGGGAATTTTCATATTCTTTGGCAGGAGCTGCTATTACTGAAATTTCATTTCACAGCCTTGTGCATTTATTTAATAAAACCCATACAATTCCTTCCAAACTCATCTCTATTTTTCTGAAACTTAAGTTACTAAAAGATGATAAGTGTCAAGTAAGGGTTCCCTATTCAATTATTATATACCCCAACAAGCAACATTCTGTGACAGTTGCTAGGAAACATAGATCTGCAAATGGAAACTTCACAAATACCTTTATAGCAGGGTGTCCTAACTACTACTTGTTGGGGCGGCATTAGTGGCATTGCAGTAATTAATTGGGCAATTCTTTGACTCTGCCCCCAGCCCACTGAAGCTCTGCCCTGACCCACCCAATTCTTCCCCGCTTCCCATAACCCTTTCCCCCCCAATGGTTTTGGCGGGTTGCAAAAAGAAAGTTAGATTACCTCCCCTGGAGAAAAGTTTCATTCAATCTTTACTTAGTTCTGCTTGAAAAGTTACTCTCGAAGGACAACTATGCACCAAGAAAACTTTTGTTATTAAAAGTCTCTATCCTAGGGACGTAGGAAATCTATATCTACATCCTTGGGTGGGTGCATGCATAGTGGGTCTGCGTGTGAAGCAACTGACAGTTGACCGCTCCTTTAGTGTGTCCAAAGCATAACTCTCTGCCCTATCTCTAGCATTAGAGTAATTACACAAGTGTACTAAATCGAGCGGTGAGCGGTCAGCCAGCTTACATTCAAGGACTGTGGGAGCACTCCTTAGGCTAATTACAATGACATTTATGGGGATGCTACTGATCTGGTCAATCATTATACAAACAAAATATATCAATGCCCTTCCTAGGCCCCATACAATTTCATATTATCTGCAAACTTGTATAGATTATAAACAAAAGGGTTTTAATATACAGTATAGCACTGTGATCACATGAATGAAAAGCCTCCTCCAACCACGTCAAGGTAACCCCAGTCTGGAAGGTCCTAACTTCTAACCTTTTTTTTACTTATTTTTAATATTATAATTATGATTAGCAAATTTTTTGCATTTCCCATACTTGCGCACTAGATCTATATTGCAGGCTCTCTCACTTCCCCTCAGCCCATTGGCTTTTTATGTGAGTTAATTACATTTTGCTATCTTTTTACTTACTATTGAATGTATTATGAAGCATGTTTAAGCTTCCATGTGTGTAATAGCACTCAGGGGTTACCACAGAACAAGCACAGTAGGTTCATGACCAAATACATCCAAATACTATATATATGGATCATATCCTATATCCCTTAATTAATTAAATAAATGTATATCTTCATAAGAGATTGCATTGAGTTTTTAGGAGCTACCAATGAGGAAGGGGGTATAGGATATTACATATAGGAAGGTGTATATGTTTGTGTGTACTATCTCACTATTACCATTTAAATGACCACCAATAAAGGTTTATAAAGAATAGCACTGACTTTATTAGGTACAACATAAAATATATAACTTACTTACAGAGCTGAAATCCCTATTTCAACATGGAATGGTCAAAATGGGAGGTTAAACCACACCCCTGTGTCTGCTCCATGTGAAAGGAGGTGTAATTCAAAAAAAGTTTCTGTCTGCTACACAGGATGTGATATGTATTTTAATGGACATATACACCAAGGCTCCTTATATACCACTTCCAGCCTGCAGGTGGTGTCAGTGAGTAATAAGAGACAAGACATTCCTGCTCTCTATGGCTGGGAGGAGAGAAAGTGAAAGTAGATTGTAGTGTGTGCTTTGGAGTGATATTGAATGTAACACAAGATCCTGTGTATAAGACCCTGTGTATAACATCCTGTGTATAAGACCCTGTGTATTAGATCCTGTGTATAACATCCTATGTATTAGATCCTGTGTATAAGATCCTGTGTATAAGACCCTGTGTATTAAACCCTGTGTATAAGACCCTGTGTATATCCTGTGTATTAAACCCTGTGTATAAGACCCTGTGTATTAGTCCTGTGTATAAGACCCTGTGTATAAGACCCGTGTATAAGACCCCGTGTATAAGACCCTGTGTGTTAGATCCTGTGTATAGGACGAGAGAAGTGAAAGTAGATTGTAGTGTGTGCTTTGGAGTGAATTGAATGTAACACAAATCCTGTGTATAGAACCCTGTGTATAACATCCTTGTATAAGCCCCTGTGTATTAGATCCTGTGTATAACATCCATTAGATCCTGTGTATAAGATCCTGTGTATAAGACCTGTTATTAAACCCTGTGTATAAGACCCTGTGTATTAGATCCTGTGTATAAACCCTGTGTATAAGACCCTGTGTATTAGATCCTGTGTATAAGACCCTGTGTATAAGACCCCGTGTATAAGACCCCGTGTATAAGACCCTGTGTGTTAGATCCTGTGTATAGACCCTGTGTATTAAATCCTGTGTTTAACATCTGGTGTATAACATCCTGTGTATAAGATCCTGTGTATAAGACCCTGAGTATAAGACCCTGTGTATAAGACCCTGTGTATAAGACCCTGTGTATAAGATCCTGTGTATAAGATCCTGTGTATAAGACCCTGTGAAGACGATCCTGTGAATAAGATCCTGTGTATAGGACCCTGTATATTAGATCCTGTGTTTAACATCCTGTGTATAAGATCCTGTGTATAAGATCCTGTGTATAAGATCCTGTGTATAAGACCCTGTGTATAAGACCCTGTGTATAACCCTGTGTATAAGACTTAACGCTGACTGGAGGGCTGACTTAACACTGTGGTCTGGTGCCGAAATGCGGTATTGCAGGAGTAGTTTTTTTATTAACTGCCCCTTTTAAGTGTTTAGCAGGGGTGCGCCCTGAGCAAATGTTTCAGTTTGCTTTATGGTAGGGGCACCCCTGAGTGTGTCAGGATTGCCTGGGTCTACTCTCAGGCCTTCAGGATTATCCTATTTGGTTCCTCTGGAAGCTGGTGACTGTATGAGTAACAGTTTAAAACATCCCTGTGTAAAGATTCTATATCCACTATATCCACACATTGCAAAACATAAACACAAATATATTTCCATGGTGTACCAACGGGCACACTTTTGCTAGTAATATATATATATATATATATATATATATTATAATTATATATAACACCACATACATACATACATACATACATAGAGTTAGCCAATACAGATATCACCTTTACTTTACTTTTTTAAAAAAAGTATATTACTTGTACCTTCTGTTCTACTGTTTTTACTTTCCATACAACCTGGCACAAACTTTAAAGGACATTTCCTCCCATATATCTTAATTTTGCAAACTGCTTAAGCACCCCCTCTCCTAAACACATATTTCATTATATTTACTTTTACCAAATATGCTTCTAAATTAACACAGCTGGATCCCTTGCCACATCTCTCTGCTCCTCTGCAGCTTCTGGGTCTGGACATCAGTCAAATCCATGATGCTTATGTCACTGTCAATGGCTGCTGGACATACCTGAAGCTGCTCCCTCTGCTGCTGTGCGCAATCCGGTAAAATAGAATTTGACCTCTATTGTAAGCAGAATGGCACTGGAGGCAGTCTTCTCAGGCAACGCTCCCCTAGCAGTGCTTCGGGCTCTGCAGCACGTAAATTACACATATCAGCAGAGAGACAGCTAGTGAGGGATCGGTCTGTGTAGGGTTAGCATTTTGGTAGGGAAGTATATGAAAAATGTGTTTGGGGGGGGGCTGAAAAGGGAAAGTGTGGTCTCCAAACAAGGTGATTTTAAATGAAAGGACAGGTTCTGACCTTTAAAATGAGCCATCAACCACCTCTCCATGTGCTGTATAGCCCAATATATAAAGAAATCACTAATCAGAAAGTTAGGTGGTGGGAGGTTCTGAACAGGCAACACTAGCACATTTCTCATGCTCTAATTTTAGTGCATGTGAAATATGTGGCAGTCAGTGGCGTATCTACGTTAAAACATTCGGGACACGTGCCCCGATGTTTTGCAATAGTCCCCGAATGTTTTCCTACTTGTGCCCCTAGTTCCGGACTCCCGCGGACTCCGTCGGCGCGATGACGTCACGCGCACGCCGCGCAATGACGTCACGCGCGCGACGGCGCAGAACATACAGACGGCCTCTGCGCTCCCGGCCTTCTCCTACTAGATAGATAGAGTTAGATAGCAGCGTTAGATAGCAGCGTTAGTGATAGATAGATAGAGAGTTAGATAGATAGATAGATAGATAGATAGATAGCTAGCAGAGTTAGATAGATAGATAGATAGAGTTAGATAGATAAAGATAGCAGAGTAGAAAGTTTTTATATAGATAGATGATAGATAGATAGATAGATAGAAAGCAGATTATATAGATAGATAGATGAGAGTTTAGATAAAGATAGATGTATAGATAGATAGAAGATGTATATGTAGATAGACAGAGTTAGATAGATAGATAGCAGAGTTAGATATGATAGAGAGTTAGATATGATAGCAGTTAGATAGATAGATAGATAGATAGATAGATAGATGATAGATAGATAGATAGTAGATAGCAGAGTTAGATATAGAGTAGATAGATGATGATACAGAGTTAGATAGATAGATAGATAGCAGAGTTAGATATAGATAGATAGACAGAGTTTAGAAGATAGCAGAGTTAGATAGATAGATAGCAGAGTTAGATAGATAGTCAGAGTTAGATAGATAGCAGAGTTAGATAATAGATAGATAGATATATAGATAGATATAGAGAGTTAGATAGATAGCTAGATGATCGCAGAGTTAGTAGATAGATAGATAGATAGCAGAGTTAGATAGATAGTCAGAGTTGATAGATAGTAGATATAGCAGAGTAGAATAGATAGCAGAGTTAGATAGATGCAGAGTTAGATAGATAGAGAGTAGATATATAGCTAGAAGTTAGATAGATAGATAGATAGCAGAGTTAGATAGATAGAGTAGATAGCTAGTAGAAGATAGATAGATAGATAGAAGATAGAGATAATAATAGCAGAGTTAGATAGATAGATAGCAGAGTTAATAGATACATAGATAGCAGAGTTAGATAGATAGATAGCAAGAGAGAGAGGACAGATAATAGATAGGAGTTAGTAGAAGATAGCAGAGTTAGATGATAGATAGATAGCAGAGTTAGATAGATAAACAGAGAGAGAGGACAGATAGATAGGGCAAGTCCATGTAAAAGGTACAAGAAGGTCTCCCTGGCCAAAGGTATGGCCAAGCGACTGACTACAACTGAACACAACAGTAAGTTTAAAATTACCAGATTGCTACCATTATATAATGATATTGCCAGTTTACTGTGCCTTGTGTGGTCATTAATTTGTGTCTCTCTATCCAAATCTCTATCTCTGTCTGTCTATTTTACTGTCTTTCTGTGTGTTTATCACTATCGGGCTGTGTGTCTATGTTTGTGGTTATCTATCTGTCTGTCTGTGTCTTTTTGGCCATCTCATTAAGTACTTAGTGGGTATGTCCTAATTGGGGCGGAGAAAGGGGCGTGGCCTAAAAAATTTTGCGCCGCGATGCGCGCGGCGCATGGGGTGCCCCAGATCTTCTTAGACCCTAGATACGCCCCTGGTGGCAGTGCATATCAAAGGGTGGCCACACTGCATGTACTGCATTGCAATCCCCAATTTTTTGCAAATCACATGTGCTCCAATAACACATAATTTTGCAAAATGCGGAGAAAATGGATGGTAACTTGTGAAACGTGAGCCAATAGACAACAAAAATGATTTGCAGAATGTGAAAGATATATTTCACCTTATAAAAGAATGGGCTGTCCAGTAATATGCTGCTGTCAATCAGAAGGCAGACTGCAACTTTTTTGAAAGAAACAAAAATGCTACTTCTCAGGATAAATTAACAATGTTACAATCTCTGTAACAAGTGCTGGGAGAAGTATAGCAGCAGACTAAAACTTTTCACACAGCAAGCAGAAAGGGGGATTCCCAGGCACTGGTAATCCCATCCCCACCCCCAAAATGTCTTTAATTGAGGTCCTATGCCTTTAATACAAAGCACTGGATAGACGGACTCTTCCCTATAAAAAGCCATTGGGCTGGGGGGAGTGAGAGAGCCTGCTATATTGATCCAGTGCGCAAGTACGAGAAATGCAAATGTTTGCTAAAAGTAATAAAGTAAAAAAAAGTTTAACGTTCCAGACTGGGGTTACCTTGACGTGGTTGGAAGGCTTTTCATTCATGTGTTCACAGCAATGTATACTAAAACCCCTTTGTTTATAATGTATGCAAGTTTGCAGATGTGCATTGATCTTTTTTATGTTTGTATAAATGATTGATCAGATCAGTAGAATTTCCACAAAATTTAAAGGGCACGTCCCCCCATAAAAATAAATTTCCCATATTGATAATGCACCCCCCACCCCCAACCTAAGTTGCATTTTACTTACCTTCTCCAAAGATGCCCAGTAACATACTTACAAGACCTGGTCATTCCCTGCCCTGGTGCTGCCCTTGTTGCAAACGAGAACAGGAGCTTCCCGCTCACGGGACAGACATCTGTGACCAGGAAGCAGAGCAGCAAAGGGACCAGCCTTGTATGTATGTTTCTGGGCATCTTTGCGGTGGGTAAGTAAAACAGAACTTTGTGGGGGAAACAATCTGTATGTGAGATTTCTTTTTATGGGTGGACATGCCCTTTAATTGTAATTTAGCCTAAAGAGTGCTCCCACTGTCTTTCTATTTTATGTATTTATTAGGAAGTGTAGTCAAGCTTTCATGTTCCAAGTAGCACCCCCAACACACCCCTTTAATGGGAGGTCCTATGCTTTTAATATAAAGCACTGGATGGACGGCCTCTTCCTTCATTTGTAAAAAGCCAAAGGGCTGGGGGGAAGTGAGAAAGCCTGCTATATTGATCCAGGGTGCAAGTATGAGAAATGCAAAAGTTTGCTAATTGAAATTGAAGTAAAAAAAATTAGAAGTTAGGACCTTCCAGACTAGGGTTACTGTGACATGGTTGGAAGGCTTTTCATTCATGTGATCACAGCAATGTATACTAAAACCCCTTTGTTTATAATGTATGCCAGTGAGCAGATATCATGATATTGTATGAGGACTAGAAATGTGCATTGATGTTTTCTATGTTTGTATTAACTTTCAACAGCTCACCACCCTTTATATAGCCACCCGGTGAGGTAGGAATTGGAATTCTGCCTGGGATATGAACCTTTTTCATTTCAAAAGGGGTGGCATTTTTGGGCATTGTTGCACTTAAAGTGTATGTATACTTAAAAAAATACTTTGTGTAAACTTAATCTATAAAAAAATATGTGTAAGTAGCACATAATCTGAGGTGTGTGTATTGCTACATGCCTTCAATACAATACTTTTTTGTTCAGGCTCTGACCACTGACCTGACTATTTTCCCCCATACCAACTGTCAATACTGCATACAGTATACGGCACACCAACTGTCAAACCATTCCAGCTACAGCAAAACTGCTAACAGAAATGCTGGAATGTAAAATGTTTCAGATTGGATAACTAAAGAAATATGGGGCAGATCAACAAAAATATGATATAGTGATAGTTGGGGTGAATTATATTTTTCACTAATGGGCAATTAAAAAAAAAAATTAACCAGTGTACATACCCTTTAAGCTTTAAACAGCTTCCCAGAGAGCAATGGAACTGATTAAATTCATCTTGTCATTTGACAAATGATAGAGTTTCAACAAACAAACAATTTCCTATACACTCTAGAGGCAGTAAATCTCCACATAGGAAAAAGGATTTTTTATGCAATTTGGGGACCTGGTCCCATAATAATAATAACAACTCAGGCTAACATTCCTTGACCACACGGTCATAGTGAAAGAGATTTTAGGTTGGTTTTATAGCCATATGCCCTATTTTGCTTTTCAGTTAAAAACTTTCCACAGTGAAGACAAATTTACTGTCGCAAATTTTTATAAATCCTAATGTGAAACCTTTTCTCCCTAAAACACCAATACTATGTAAGATACTTCTCTAGTAAGTTGCATTTACCTACATGTAAGATGTTGATTATGTAAGAAGGCTTTCATTTTGTTGCCAGTATAACCCACCGTACATGTAATCTTTAAAGAGCCCTGTGAGCATGTGCACATATTGGCCACACTCCCTGCTCCACTATTCACTGTCTCATGTACATATTTTCTATACAAACATCTACACACCGATATGGAAGTCCATGGTAAGATTTTGAAAGCTGCTTGTTACCCTGCAGTTTATTTTCCAGTCAGCATGAATTGCAGCCTACCAGGAACAACACGGGGGCATAACTACCAGGGGAGCTACTGCAGAGGGCCCGGGAGCCAAGGGGGATCTTCTTATTTTTCCTAAGACAGATATTATCTCCTCCCAGGAAATCACTAGTGAATGAAGCATGGATAAGGGCCCCATCATAGTTTTGCAGAGGGGCCCATTGATTCCTACTTAGACCACTGGAGAAATTACAAAATTGGCAACTTAGTCACTAAGACAGAAGTATGAGATACAGGGCTAAAATGTTTTCAGTGACTCACATACAACTCTCAATCTTCTCGTTTCCTTATTCCACATGTTCTTCATTTTCACCATCTGCTAGTTTCTCTCTTTTATATTTCTTCATTTCTCTTTCATCTGCTTTCATTCTACTAGTCTATTCAGATAAAGCTGCTGACAGGGATAGGCATGGCATGTCTGTCATCTAATTCATTTGGCTTGAAAAAGCCAAATTGCTGTTCTTTCTATTTATTCTTCTCTTTTATTCTGCCCATTTTTGGATCTATTTCCTCCCATATATTTCTATGTAGAGACAGAAAGTAGACACTGACATACCACGCATACGGGAGAAGTGTGGTATCTTCTAGGTAAGGAATTCGTGAAAGTGTTTGAGTTATTGACAAATTTCTTGACATTTTTCACCCAATTATTTTGAATAAATGCACCTGAGGCATAATAAAGTCTGATAACCACTTTCTTGATAAGATCAGAGGGTACTTTCCAAATCTGACAAACATACACACTTGTCGCTTAAATAAAAATGTCCTTAAATTACAAAATAAGGAAAAAATTATTTTAATAGAATAAAAACACACACACATTTACGCAGAATGAAGTTTGCAATTTACACACCCTCTCATTATGATTTTAAACTTACAGCATACACAGAGAAACACATCAATAAGGCTTTTTTATGACATTTTGTAGTTACTCAACAAGTACACATAACACAGCAGTGAAAGGATATCCTTATTTCTACTCAATACAGCACTCTGTATTCTCAGTAAAAAACAAAAGGTCAACCTAACTTACCCGAATACAGGATGATTCCCTACCTGTAAATTGCTTTGGGTTTTGTAATGTACGCAAAGCCTAATGCAAGAGGTGGTTAAGGGGAGATTAGCGTTAGTAAGGGGGCACAAGGGAAGACTTGCATAGCGAGCCAAAATGTCCATAACTGGCTCTGAATAACTTAATATCATATGACAATTGAATTGTGTGATATACCATGCAACAAAATTGATAACCTTCTTTATCGGGCATGATGAAAATAATTTATTTGTAATATTTACTTATATTATATTAATATTTACAGATTACAGATGAGACCACTGGATGTTTTTCAAAAAACAATCAGGGTTATTCAATAAAAGTTCTTATCATTTAAAATAGTGCTAATTTTGCCCCAACCAATCAGATCTTATTTAACATTTGAAAGCTAACATCTGATTGGTTGGGGCAAAATTAGCACCATTTTAAACAATAAGAACTTTAATTGAATAACCCTGAATGTGTGCTTTGTGCAAATGGTCAGACACTGCTGGAGCTATTGCAATAAGTGCCGATATGCAGTGGGCTAGAAAGAATAGATACTGTCAGATGCAAAGGCCACTGAGTAGGGATGTATCCAAAAAAGGAATATATAGACTTTGCATCCTGCAGCACATTGGTACTTGGCACAGTGGCATTTGCTGTGTAGAACTACTTGTAGCTAAAAGAAAAAAAAAGCTTAAAGGGTATCTCCACTCGTTTTTCTAAGTTTTGTGCATCCAGTTCTATTGAAGAACGGGAGGTAAAGGAGCTGTGCCTTACCTTCCGTTCTTCAATAAACACACAGAGCCAGGAGACAAGGTAAAACTTACCCCTCGCTCGCTCCCCCGGCGCTTGGTCTGACAGGTCCCGACGGACCTTGTCTTCTATGCGTATGATTGCGCATGCGCATAGAAGACAAGGTCCGTCGGGACCTGTCAACTACGCGCCGGGGGAGCGAGCGAGCGGGTAAGTTACTTACCTTCTCTCCTGGCTCTTGTGTGTTCTATTGAAGAACGGAAGGTAAGGCACAGCTCCTTTACCCAGGGCCACTTCTACCATTAGGCAGAGTGAGACATTTGTCTCAGGCGGAACCCCTGCACGGAAGAAGAAAGGTGGCAGACAGGCAGTGGTAGGAAAAAAAAAAAGTTTTCCTTGACTGGTCAAGAAAAAAAATTTTTTTTTCCTAGTAACAGATATGATGTTGTTAAAATCATTTTATATTGTTAAGTTAGCTTTAGTTAGTTTGTGAGGCTAGGTAAGACTAGTTTGGTTAGTTAGGGCCCTGTTGAAAGAGTCTACCTTGACATGGTGGAGGGCTTACAAATCTCTTGGCTACATTTTTTTATACTACAGAAAGTATTATGCATTTCTAATGCATAATCAAGGGCGGCATTCAAAAGTTTGGCTCAGGCAGCAAAAACCCTAGAAGTGCCCCTGCCTTTACCTCCCGTTCTTCAATAGAACTGGATTCACAAAACTTATAAAAACGAGTGGAGATACCCTTTAAGACAACTTAATGGACAGAACAAAAAAAAAAAGGAAAAAACTTGTTTAGCCTCTACATATATAATACAGTATATACATTCTCCTTACAGAAGTACATCAGAATGAAGTAACAATCATTTTCTGAACGTGCAGAATATGGGACTGATGCACAATAAGTGCAAAAGTTTGTCCCTGCAGCAAACAAACTAATGGTGAAAAAACATCTACAAATTAATAGCACAGGGAAACTTTTGCACCACCTATAGCATCAGCCCCATAGGGCACCACCGAGAAAGCAGGAACTATGTAGAATGTTTATTTTTTTAAAAATATATATCCTTAAAGCAAAAATTGAATCCAAATGTCCCATAATCACTACATATACAAAAGACAAGACCACGGATTATTTAGGTTTATTGAACTGGAAATGTTTGTTATGTATGTTACTACGAAAAGGCTCAAATTCATACCAGAATCCCCATCCATCCATCTGCTTTGGATAAACAAACCATGTGATTTATGGGGATGACAGAAAAATACCAATGCCCACTCCCATCTTGTACAAACTTAACTGCTATATTTAGCTCCATCCCCCTTGTGTTGTTTGCTCCATGAGGCATGTGATGGATTTGACTGCAAATCAATTAGAAAGTCACAATCATTTCCTGAGCTATAATGACATTTCAGTGAAAATAACATGGAATCTAAACATCCTGTACTGCACTCAGCGAAGTCCTAAAAGGGAATGGTGCTTTTCAGTTCCCCACTGTATGGTGCATATCATTTAATCCTGGACCCTACTATACAGTATCAGTCCTCATTTTGCTTTAATAATCAGACACAAAAATGATGGTTATCATTTGTCTTCCACGAACATGTTTTTTTTCTCAAGCAATGTTTTTTGTTTTACTGGCAAGACATCAGTTTTCTTTTTTTAATTTAAACTATAGCACAGAAAATCAAGCAGAAAAACCTCTAATGGTTGAGAGAGACGCCAGATTTTAATAAAAAACGGGTGTTTGTGATTCTTTAGTCCTTTCAACCATTACTTGCATGAACAGAATGAAAATTATACAGAGACATCCAGATTGCTGTAATTCCCTCTGAGGGTCTTGTTTATCCACTTCAATAAGGAGGTCCAAAATGAATATCCGCAAATGCTAGAAAACGCTTAGTTCCATAAAACCTAGAGCGGGGCTATCGACAACTGTTGGCTCAAACATGCAATTCCTCCTGGACATTCTGGAAGATCTAATTTAAGGCCATAAAAAAATAAACCCTTTAGCCAAATGTATAAAAAGCAAAAATTAATGTATTTTGGCTCTAGGAGGGTTTTTGTAATCCATTTTTTTTAATTTTAAAGGCTATGTCCACCCCTAAATAAAAAATTTATATCATGCTCCCCCATGTCCCCCAGCCCCAACCGCATGTTTAGTTTTTTTAAAAAGCCCCCCAACACTCTTACTCTACCTCCCTCCGATCCCGCCCGCCGCACTGCCGGCCCTCTGCTTGCGAGAATGCAAGCAGAGGGGCGGGACCGGCAGTCGCGTCTGTGATTGGCTGAGCGGCAGCCAATCACGGACGCGGCTGCCGGTCATTCAGTGCAGCGGAGAAAGCGAGAGGTAATAAGAGTTTGGGGAGCTTTTTAAAAAAAAAAAACATGCGGTTGGGGCTGGGGACATGGGGGAGCAGAATATTTAGGGGTTTTTTCGCTAGGGGAGGGGATAGTAGAACGGGAGGAGAGGGAGGGAGGAGGGGGGGGAGGGAGGGGGGAGAAGGGCTGCAGCACACATGGCAGGAATCTCCGGGAGGCCAGGTAGCAGGCAGTGTCCTATATGGACCTGCTAGCCTCCTGGTGGGCAGTTTTTGGAACTTTGGGGGGGGGCTACAGGAGAACCAGATGGAGTTGGATGTGAGGTAAGGATTAAACTACACTACATGGTGGGGCCAGTAGTTGGGGGGATTTAGTTTTTGGGGGTGGACATGCCCTTTATTATACAGCAATAAAAGCGTAACAAAGACCGCAAAACACCAACACAGATTCTCAGAGTTGAAACTTTTCATCTTTATCAAACCAAAATCTTAAATAGAACTAAAGTCCAAAAGTGTCAAACTCACAAAGCCCCACTCTATGGACATATCTTTTTAAATGTATTAGGGCCTAGACCCCACTTCCCCATGCCAATGTAGCCAGCCCCACTGTCTGTGCTGTGCTCCTTTCTGAAATTTTTTCCACATTTTTGGTGCAGACTATTGTAGAAAGCGCAGGGTTATAAAGTGCGTGCAAGTGTACCAAAACGCATAGCAAAAATCGCAATGTGTTTCTTACGTGTTGAAGAATTTTGCAGAAACCAACAGATCTCAGTCAAGCTTTCATCTGAACTGGTTGGTAAATTTTATCCTCAATGAGCCACTTGTGGCAAAAATGATGGCCTATGCACCTTTTATTTCAACCAGCGGACTATCAGTTTATTCTGTCTGTCTGTGTATATAGACCTAACAAGCAGACAAGACACACAATTCTCTTAACCTTAGAAAGTACATTTGTCATTCAGTGACTGACATAGGACCAGTACAGATAAACCAATATTTTAGATCATGAGCTATTTAATAATTTATTTACGTCTGAAAACAAACGGCTGAAAATAATGTGAAATTGGTTTATTTGGACTTTCATTTTCCTTTAATATAAAAAAACAGGGCACGAGGCACTGAAGATACTGTAGCAATGAAAAGTTTTCTGTCAGCAGAGAAATCTTTTTATCTCTTTAAATGGAGACTAAAAGTCTGAGATGTCTGAATAACTCACTGGTTGTAGAACGGTCAGAGTATAAAATATGAATGGGAGAGCATTATCTCCCAGTGTGTGTTTACAACTAGAATAAACTTTAAATATATTTTCAAACATTAAAACAACCATTCATAAAATTTGCTGTGACCAAGCCTTAAAGGCATTGTATTCTAAGAAATGCACATGTAATAAATCACATATAATAATTTTAAAATATTTGCAGCAGGATCATTTATTAAAAGGACAATTATACTTACCTTTTTACCGATCCATGGCAGCATAGTACCCAGGGTAAGGACCTAAAATCACTAAGGGACTGGCCACACTTCGCGCGTTGTACAATCACACACACAATCGCACAAGCGATTCCAGTGCATTTTTTAATTGCGTTTGGTGTTTCCGCGATTTCTAGAATTGAAAAAAACGCAAACACATGTACAATCATGGGCACAAAAGCATTAGTGTGGCCTAGCCCTTAGTCCTCACCGTGGGTACTTTTCTCCTGCACTAAACATCTGATTTGGCGATCCGCTCGGTCCCTCCTCAGTGACAGTTGGGGTGCAGCCAATTGGAAGACACACCTCCTTGCAGAGTGTGTCTTCCTATTGGCTACAATCGCGATATGTCACTGAAGCAGGAAGAGTGGAGGAATGGAGTGATGCAGGAGTGCAGGGTGTGCAGCGATTTTAGGTACTCACCCTGGGTAATATGCTGCCATGGAGGAAGAGGAGCGAGGGGGAGGTGAGTTAAACTATCCTTTAAAGGAGACCAAAACAGTTTTAATGTTAAATTACCCCCCTTACAAAAAGGAACTGAAATGCACTCACAACACATGCATTCAAGCAGTCTGCTTCAAACATGTAAAGGTTTATTGAGAGCACAATCTACTTTACGTTCGGTAAGTTCAATAAACATAAATTGATGGGTTTTTCAAAAGCAAAGACACTTCTTCCTATTTCTTTTAAAAATCTAGCTAGTGTGTACCCAGCTTAATGGAAAAAGATTTGGAGGTTCTGGTAGATAACAGACTAGCAAACAATACCAGACAGCAACGACTCGAGCTAGCAAGATATTGTCTTATAGACAAATAGAATAGATTCAAAGGTTCTTTACAAGGCACTGGTAAGGCCTTATTTAGTATTTAGTAGTTTTGGAATCCCATATACAAAGGGACATCTTGGAAATGGAAGGAGTTTAGAGAAGGGCAACTAAAATAATAAAGGGAATGGAGGGGATTGACTATGCAGGCAAATTGGACAAGTTAGGGTTGCTTACATTGGAGAAGCGACATTTCGAGGGGATATGATCACTTTATACAAACATATTAATGGGCCATACAATAAACTCTTTGGTGCATTGTTTACTAATCAGTCATATCAGAGGACACGTGGACAACCTTTAAGATTGGAAGACAAGAAGTTTTATCTTCAGGTTAGGAAAGGTTTCTTTACAGTGAGAATGGTGAAACTGTGGAACTGTCTTCCAGCAGATGTGGTAATGGCAAGTTCACTGAATAGCTTTAAAAGTGGTCTAGATAAGTTTCTAAAAACTAAAAAATATTGAGAATTACTGGTATTAATACATATACTGCATTTCTGGTTGGTACAGGTATACTATATAATACTGAGAATTACTGGTATTAATACATACGGTATACTGTAGTTCTGGTTGGTACAGGGATACAATATGAAATTGAGGATTACTGGTATTAATACATATACTGTAGTTCTTGTTGGTAAGTGTATACTATATAATATTGAGAATTACTGGTATTAATACTTATACTGTAGTTCTGGTTAGAACAGGGATACTATATAATATTGAGAATTACTGGAATTAACACATTTACTGTAGTTCTGGTTGGAACAGGGATACTATATAATATTGAGAATTACTGGTATTTATACATATACTGTAGTTCTGGTTGGTACAGGGATACTATATAATGTTGAGAATTACTGGTATTAATACATATACTGTAGTTCTGGTTGGTACGGGGATACTATATAATATTGAGAACTACTGGTATTAATATCTTTCAAGGGATTATCAACCCTATTGCTGGCCGACACATGGCCAAATGTGTCTTCTATCATTTTTGAATTGGAACAATCGAATTCCCACCTTGAGGGCTCTGATCTTCCCACAGATTTCCCTTGAAAATCGGCAAGAAAGGTGGCCACTAAAGATAGTGCCAACGCAAACAATTTTACGCAATCTAAACTAATATTGGTCACAGCTCGCCTTCCTTTTCTTATGAAAAAACTGGATCCTAATGTAAGTTTCTGGATTGCCTTATATTAAAAATACTAAACATATTAAATAAACAAACCATTTACAGGTTTGCTATTCATTAATTTACATAGTTTCCCATCCTGATTTAAAACATTGCTGGTGTGCCTGACTTATACTATATACTGCCATTGACTTGTATTGCACACGACATCACACACACATCAACGTGAGCAGGATTTCATTTCACCCTGCTTTCATGGATCCGGCAGCCCTTGAACTGTACTAAGTGACCAAAGAAGAACGATCACAAATCGGGGTGGTGCTCCAATAGGGGCTTTTTTATTTGTTTTATCGCCAAATGAGTTGTAAAATTTTCAATTCCCAATTGTAATGAATGAACAAAACATCTATTGATCAGGGTTTTAAAACCCACACAATGAGCGCTTCTTACCTACTTACCACGCTCCTGTTGATGCAATAATCATTGCAAAAGTTTAACGCATTGGGGAGTATATTCAATACTATATTGTATACCAATCCTAGCATCCCACCCTAAAACTATAATAAGCTCTTTAATTAGAATTACCCAGCTGTTCACAGCATGCCTTATCCCCACCCAAAACTAATTTGTGTTAAAGGGACCAGATGCTCTCTAATACGATCATTAAATAATCTGGCAGGTATTAAAATAAATATATAAAGTTAAATGAAAGATTATGCAAAGCGCTGACCTTTTTAAGTACGTAAGCTAGCCTCACATGCTGAAGGTTTTGGGGTTCTTCTTTCTTCTCCTCAATACCGCTCTCCTCTTTAATCTCTTTTCTTCCTTCTTGCGTTCCTTTTTAAAGTTTTCTTTCTAGCACTCGACGTTCTTCAGGAGTAAGATTTCCAATTGCAATATTTTCATCAGACTCTTCCTAAAATAAATTGGTAATTTCCAATTACAAAACCAAAGCACAAATTAATCAATATACTTCACAACCACATAGGAATTTAAAGAAAAGAACAAAAATGTACTGAAGCTTGTTGCACTGTTTGACATACTAATACTTTCCTGTCGTGATCCCTAAATTTCTCACTTTCAGCCTTTTAGCAGTACAGCAGGTCAGTAATGACCCTATCAAAACCTGCAGAAATTATAGATAATTGCTCCCAAAATGCTGTTGATTTCAGGAGGTTAAAAACAGGATAATGTTTTTATTAAGTTACGAGAAACTGTCCCGGTTCATTTAAAAGAACAAGGGCAAAAAAAAAAATGTTTCACTCATGGTGCCAGTTGCCTTTTGTACTAAACAAAAACTGATTTATATAGGGAAACCCATCCTGATGCTTCCTGAGATCATCTAATATCATTTAATTAATAAACTTCTAATACCAAAGAAACTCACGGTGAGGAACCCATGATAGACTCTATCAGCAGTGGTCTTACACGGTGGGAATTTTCATATTCTTGGCAGGAGCTGCTATTACTGAAATTTCATTTCACAGCCTTGTGCATTTATTATAAAACCCATACAATTCCTTCCAAACTCATCTCTTATTTTTCGAAACTTAAGTTCTAAAAGATGATAAGTGTCAAGTAAGGGTTCCCTATTCAATTATATAGCACACAACAAGCAACATTCTGTGACAGTTGCTAGGAAACATAGATCTGCAAATACTGAAACTTCACAAATACCTTTATAGCAGGGTCCTAACTACTACTGTGTGGGGGCGGCTGCATTAGTGTGGCATTGCAGTAATTAAGGGCAATCTTGACGTTGCCCCAGCCCACTGAGTCTTTGCTCCGCCTCCCGATCTGCCCTCGCCACCCACCCCAATTCTTCCCGTGCCCCCTCCCCATAACCCTTTCCCCCCCAATGTTTTGCGGGTTGCAAAAAAAAAGAAGTTAGAGAAAGAACGAAAGTTAGATGACCTCACCTCTGGGAAAAGTGTGGAAGAAAAGTAGAAAATTATTCATCTTTACTTAGTTCTGCTTGAAAAGTTACTCTCGAAGGAAACTATCCAGAAGAAAACTTTTGTTATTAAAAGTCTCTATACTAGGACGTAGAAATCTTATTACACCCTTTTGGGTGGTGCATGCATTGAAGTGGGTCTGCGTGGTGTGAAAGCAAGCAACTGACAGTTGACCGCTCCCTTTAGGGTGTCCACAGCATAACTCTCTGCCTCTCTAGATTGAGTAGATTGACACAAGTGTACTAATCGAGCGGTGATGCGGGTCAGCCACAGATTACATTACAAGGACTGTGGGAGCACTCCTTAGGCTAATCTACATGACATTTATGGGGAGGTTGCTACTGATCTGGTCATCATATATACAAACAAAATATAATCAATGCCATTCCTAGGCCCCCATACAATTTCATATTATCTGCAAACTTGTATAGATTATAAACAAACAGGGTTGTTAATATTTACAGTAATAGGATAGCACTGTATCACATGAATGAAAAGCCATTCCACCAGTCAAGGTAACCCCAGTCTGGAAGGTCCCAACTTCTAACCTTTTTTTTTACTTATTTTTAATATTATAATTTATGATTAGAAATTTTTGCATTTCCATACTTGCGCACTAAATCCTATTAGCAGGCTCTCTCACTCCCTCAGCCCATTGGCTTTTTAGTGAGTTAATTACATTTTGCTATCTTTTTACTTACTATTGAATGTATTATGAAGCATGTTTAAGCTTCCATGTGGTAATAGCACTCAGGGGTTACCACAGAACAAGCACAGTAGGAGAGTTCATGACCAAATACATCCAAATACTTATATATGGGTCATTCCATATATCCCTTATATATATTAAATAATGTATATCTTCATAAGAGATTGCATTGAGTTTTTAGGAGCTACCAATGAGGAAGGGGTATGGTAGACCTATAGGAACGTGTTTAAGGTGTTTATATGTTTGTGTGTATTACTATCTCACTATTACCATTTAAATGACCACCAATAAGGTTTATAAAGAATAGCCACTGACTTTATTAGGTACAACATAAAATATATAAACTTACTTACAGAGCTGAAATCCCTATTTCAACATGGAATGGTCAAAATGGGAGGTTAAACCACACCCCTGTGTCTGCTCCAGTGTGGAAAAAGGAGTGTAATTCAAAAAAGTTTCTGTTGCTTACACAGGATGTGATATGTATTTTAATGGACATATACACCAAGGCTCCTTATAACCACTTCCAGACCGCAGGTGGTGTCAATGAGTAATAAGAGACAAGACATTCCTGCTCTCTATGGCTGGGAGTGGAGAAGTGAAAGTGTAGATGTATTATGTGTGTGTGCTTTGAGTGAGTGATATTGGAATGTAACACAAGATCCGTGTTATAAGACCCTGTGTATAACATCCGTGTATAAGACCCTGTGTGCATTAGATCCTGTGTATAACATCCTATGTATTAGATCATGTGTATAAGTTATAAAGATCCTGTGTGTTATAAGACACCTCAGTGTGTATTAAACCCTGTGTTAAGACCCTGTGATGCTATGTTGTTGTATATAGATCCTGTGTATAAAACCTGGTGTTATAAGACCTGTGTATTAGTAGATCTGTGTATATAATAAGACCTGTGTATAAGACCGTGTATAAGACCTGTTGTAGATCCTGTTAAGATCCTGGGTGTTATCCTGTGTATAGACCCTGTGTATAAACCGTGTTTACATCTGGTGTATAACATCCGGTGTAAGATCCTTGTATAAGACCTGGTATAAGACCCTGTGTATAAGACCCGTATAAGACCCGTGATAAGACCCTGTGATTATAAGACCCTGTGTATAAGACCCTGTGTATAAGACCCTGTGATGGAAGACAGATCCTGTGTATAAGATCCTGTGTATAAGACCCTGTGTATTAGATCCTGTGTATAAGATCCTGTGTATAAGATCCTGTGTATAAGATCCTGTGTATAAGATCCTGTGTATAAGACCCTGTGTATAAGACCCTGTGAAGACGATCCTGTGAATAAGATCCTGTGTATAGGACCCTGTGTATTAGATCCTGTGTATAAGATCCTGTGTACAAGATCCTGTGTATAAGATCCTGTGTATAAGATCCTGTGTATAAGACTTAACGCTGACTGGAGGGCTGACTTAACACTGGTGGTCTGGTGCCGAAATGCGGGTATGCAGGAGTAGTTTTTTATTAACTGCCGCCTTTTAAGTGTTTAGCAGGGGTGCGCCCTGAGCAAATGTTTCAGTTTGCTTTATGGTAGGGGCACCCCTGAGTGTGTCAGGATTGCCTGGGTCTACTCTCGCCTTCAGGGATTATCCTATTTGGTTCCTCTGGAAGCTGGTGATTGTATGAGAACAGTTTAAAACATCCCTGTGTAAAGTTCTATATCCACTATATCCACACATTGCAAACATAAACAATTTCCATGGTGTACCAACGGGCACACTTTTGCTAGTATATATATATATATATATAATATATATATATATAATCATAAATAATATAATACACCACACACACACACATACATACACAACACTTTTGCTTATAATATATATATATTATATATATATATATATATATATATATATACACACACATACATACATACATACTAGAGTTAGCCAATACAGATTCACCTTACTTTACTTTTTAAAAAAAGTAATATTACTTGTACCTTCTGTTCTACTGTTTTTTTTCCATACAACCTGGCACAAACTTTAAAGGACATTTCCTCCCATATTCTTAATTTTGCAAACTGCTTAAGCACCCCCTCTCCTAAAACATATTTCATTATATTTACTTTACCAAATCATGCTTCTAAATTACACAGCTGGATCCCTTGCCACATCTCTCTGCTCCTCTGCAGCTTCTGGGTCTGGACATCAGTCAAATCCATGATGCTTATGTCACTGTCAATGGCTGCTGGACATACTGAAGCTGCTCCCTCTGCTTGCTGTGCGCAATCCGGTAAAATAGAATTTTGACCTTATTGTAAGCAGAATGGCACTGGAGGCAGTCTTCTCTCTAGGCAACGCTCCCCTAGCAGTGCTTCGGGCTCTGCAGCAC
The DNA here is from genome assembly GCA_019447015.1 of Hymenochirus boettgeri. NCBI lineage: Eukaryota > Metazoa > Chordata > Amphibia > Anura > Pipidae > Hymenochirus > Hymenochirus boettgeri. The sequence continues at coordinate 44,024,435 of CM033477.1, read as the reverse complement.
GTAAATTACACATATAGCAGCAGAGACAGCTAGTGAGGGATCGGTCTGTGTAGGTTAGCATTTATGGTAAGGGAAGTTATAGAAAAATGTGTTTGGGGGGGGGGTGAAAAGGGAAAGTGGTGGTCTCCAAACAAGGTGATTTTAAATGAAAGGACAGGTTGACCTTAAAATGAGCATCAACCACCTCTCCATGTGCTGTATAGCCCCATATTAAAGAAATCACTAATCAGAAAGTTAGGTGGTGGGAGGTTCTGAACAGGCAACACTAGCACATTTCTCATGCTCTAATTTTAGTGCATGTGAAATATGTGGCAGTGCATATCAAAGGGTGGCCACACTGCATGTACTGCGTTGCAATCCCCAATTTTTTGCGAATCCATGTGCTCCCAATAACACATAATTTTGCAAAATGCGGAGAAAATGGATGGTAACTTGTGAAACGTGAGCCAATAGACAACAAAATGATTTGCGAATGTGAAAGATATATTCACCTTATAAAAGAATGGGCTGTCCAGTAATATGCTGCTGTCAATCAGAAGGCAGACTGCAACTTTTTTGAAAGAAACAAAAATGCTACTTCTCAGGATTAAATTAACAATGTTACAATCTCTGTTAACAAGTGCTGGAGAAGTATGAGCAGGACTAAAAATTTTCAACAGCAAGCAGAGAAGGGGGATTCCAGGCACTGGTAATCCCATCCCCACCCCCAAAATGTTTTAATTGAGGTCCTAGCCTTTATACAAAGCATGGATAGACGGACTCTTCCCTATAAAAAGCCATTGGGCGGGGGGGAGTGAGAGAGCTGCTATATTGATCCAGTGCGCAAGTACGAGAAATGCAAATGTTTGCTAAAAGTAATAAAGTAAAAAAAGTTTAACGTTCCAGACTGGGGTTACCTTGACGGGTTGGAAGGCTTTTCATTCAGTGTTCACAGCATGATACTAAAACCCTTTGGTTATAATGTATGCAAGTTTGAGATGTGCATTGATCTTTTTTATGTTTGTATAAATGATTGATCAGATCAGTAGAAATTCCACAAAATTTAAAGGGCACGTCCCCCCATAAAATAAATTTCCCATATGAAATGCACCCCCACCCCCAACCTAAGTTGCATTTTACTTACTTCTCCAAAGATGCCCAGTAACATACTTACAAGACCTGGTCATTCCCTGCCCTGGTGCTGCCCTTGTTGCAAACGAGAACAGAGCTTCCCGCTCACGGGACAGACATCTGTGACCAGGAAGCAGAGCAGCAAAGGGACCAGCCTTGTATGTATGTCTGGGCATCTTTGCGGTGGGTAATAAAAAGAAATTTGTGGGGGAAAAATCTGTATGTGAGATTTCTTTTTATGGGTGGACTGCCCTTTAATTGTAATTAGCCTAAAGAGTGCTCCCATGTCTTTCTATTTTATGTATTTATTAGGAAGTGTAGTCAAGCTTTCATGTTCCAAGTAGCACCCCCAACACCACCCCTTTAATGGGAGGTCCTAGCTTTTAATATAAAGCACTGGATGGACGGCCTCTTCCTTCATTTGTAAAAAGCCAAAGGGCTGGGGGGAAGTGAGAAAGCCTGCATATTGATCCAGGTGCAAGTATGAGAAATGCAAAAGTTTGCTAATTTGAAATGAAGTAAAAAAAATTAGATGTAGGACTTCCAGACTAGGGTTAACTGTGACATGGTTGGAAGGCTTTTCATTTGTGATCACAGCAATGTATACTAAAACCCCTTTGTTTATAATGTATGCCAGTGAGAGATATCATGATATTGTATGAGGACTAGAAATGTGCATTGATTTTCTATTTGTATTAACTTTCAACAGCTCACCACCCTTTAATAGCCACCGGTGAGGTAGGATTGGAATTCTGCCTGGGATATGAACCTTTTTCATTTCAAAAGGGGTGGCATTTTTGGGCATTGTTGCACTTAAAGTGTATGTATACTTAAAAAAATACTTTGTGTAAACTTAATCGATAAATAAATATGTGTAGTAGCACATAATCTGAGGTGTGTGTATTGCTACTCCCTTCAATACAATACTTTTTTGTTCAGGCTCTGACCACTGACCTGACATTTCCCCCATACCAACTGTCAATACTGCATACAGTACGGCACACCAACTGTCAAACCATTCCAGCTACAGAAAACTGCTAACAGAAATGCTGGAATGTAAAATGTTTCGATTGGATAACTAAAGAAATAGGGGCAGATCAACAAAAATATGATATAGTGATAGTTGGGGTGAATTATATTTTCACTAATGGGCAATTAAAAAAAAAAAATTAACACAGTGTACATACCCTTTAGCTTTAAACAGCTTCCCAGAGAGCAATGGACAATGATTAAATTCATTTGTCATTTGACAAATGATAGAGTTTCAACAAACAAACAATTTCTATACACTCTAGAGGCAGAGTAAATCTCCACATAGGAAAAAGGATTTTTTATGCAATTTGGGGACCTGGTCCCATAATAATAAAACAACTCAGGCTAACATTCCTGACCCACGGTCATAGTGAAAGAGATTTTAGGTTGGTTTTTGCCATATGCCTATTTTGCTTTTCAGTTAAAACTTTCCACAGTGAAGACAATTTACTGTCGCAAATTTTTATAATCCTAATGTGAAACCTTTTCTCCCTAAAACACCACATAATATGTAGATACTTCTAGTAAGTTGCATTACCTACATGTAAGATGTTGATTATGTAAGAAGGCTTTCATTTTGTTGCCAGTATAACCCACGTACATGTAATCTTTAAAGAGCCCTGTGAGCAGTGCACATATGGCCACACTCCTGCTCCACTATTCACTGTCTCATGTACATATTTTCTATACAACATCTACACACGCGTATGGAAGTCCATGGTAAGATTTGAAAGCTGCTTGTTACCCTGCGTTTATTTTCCAGTCAGCATGAATTGCAGCCTACCAGGAACAACACGGGGGCATAACTACCAGGGGATACTGCAGGGCCCGGGAGCCAAGGGGGATCTTCTTATTTTCCTAAGACAGATATTATCTCCTCCCAGGAAATCACTAGTGAATGAAGCATGGATAAGGGCCCCATCATAGTTTTGCAGAGGGGCCCATTGATTCCTATTAGACCACTGGAGAAATTACAAAATTGGCAACTTAGTCACTAAGACAGAAGTATGAGATCCAGGGCTAAAATGTTTTCAGTACTCACATACAACTCTCAATCTTCTCGTTTCCTTATTCCACATGTTCTTCATTTTCACCATCTGCTAGTTTCTCTTTTTATATTTCTTCATTTCTCTTTCATCTGCTTTCATTCTACTAGTCTATCAGATAAAAGCTGCTGACAGGGATAGACATGGCATGTCTGTCATCTAATTCAATTGGCTTGAAAAAGCCAATTGCTGTTCTTTCTATTTTTCTTCTCTTTTATTCTGCCCATTTTTGGATCTATTCCTCCCATATATTTCTATGTAGAGACAGAAAGTAGACACTGACATACCACGCATACGGAGAAGTGTGGTATCTTCTAGGTAAGGAATTCGTGAAAGTGTTGGTTATTGACAAATTTCTTGACATTTTTCACCAATTATTTTGAATAAAGCACCTGAGGCATATAAAGTCTGATAACCACTTTCTGATAAGATCAGAGGGTACTTTCCAATCTGACAAACATACACACTTGTCGCTTAAATAAAATGTCCTTAAATTACAAAATAAGGAAAAAATTATTTTAATAGAATAAAAACACACACACATTTACGCAGAATGAGTTTGCAATTTACACACCCTCTCATTATGATTTTAAACTTACAGCATACACAGAGAAACACATCAATAAGGCTTTTTTATGACATTTGTAGTTACTCAACAAGTACACATAACACAGCAGTGAAAGGATATCCTTATTTCTACTCAATACAGCACTCTGTATTCTCAGTAAAAAACAAAAGGTCAACCTAACTTACCCGAATACAGGATGATTCCCTACCTGTAAATTGCTTTGGGTTTTGTAATGTACGCAAAGCCTAATGCAGAGGTGGTTAAGGGGAGATTAGCGTTAGTAAGGGGGCACAAGGGAAGACTTGCATAGCGAGCCAAATGTCCATAACTGGCTCTGAATAACTTAATATCATATGACAATTGAATTGTGTGATATACCATGCAACAAAATTGATAACCTTCTTTATCGGGCATGATGAAAATAATTTATTTGTAATATTTACTTAATTATATTAATATTTACAGATTACAGATGAGACCACTGGATGTTTTTTCAAAAACAACAGGGTTATTCAATAAAAGTTCTTATCATTTAAAATAGTGCTATTTTGCCCCAACCAATCAGATCTTATTTAACATTTGAAAGCTAACATCTGATTGGTTGGGGCAAAATTAGCACCATTTTAAACAATAAGAACTTTAATTGAATAACCCTGAATGTGTGCTTTGTGCAAATGGTCAGACACTGCTGGAGCTATGCAATAAGTGCCGATATGCAGTGGGCTAGAAAGAATAGATACTGTCAGATGCAAAGGCCACTGAGTAGGGATGTATCCAAAAAAGGAATATATAGACTTTGCATCCTGCAGCACATTGGTACTTGGCACAGTGGCATTTGCTGTGTAGAACTACTTGTAGCTAAAAAAAAAAAAAAAGCTTAAGGGTATCTCCACTCGTTTTTCTAAGTTTTGTGAATCCAGTTCTATTGAAGAACGGGAGGTAAAGGAGCTGTGCCTTACCTTCCGTTCTTCAATAGAACACACAGGAGCCAGGAGACAAGGTAAGAAACTTACCGTCGCTCGCTCCCCCGGCGCTTGGTCTGACAGGTCCCGACGGACCTTGTCTTCTATGCGCATAGATTGCGCATGCGCATAGAAGACAAGGTCCGTCGGGACCTGTCAGACTACGCGCCGGGGGAGCGAGCGAGCGGGTAAGTTACTTACCTTCTCTCCTGGCTCCTGTGTGTTCTATGAAGAACGGAAGGTAAGGCACAGCTCCTTTACCCAGGGCCACTTCTACCATTAGGCAGAGTGAGACATTTGTCTCAGGCGGAACCCCTGCACGGAAGAAGAAGGTGGCAGACAGGCAGTGGTAGAAAAAAAAAAAAAGTTTTCCTTGACTGGTCAAGAAAAAAATTTTTTTTTTTCCTAGTAACAGATATGATTGTTGTTAAAATCATTTTATATTGTTAAGTTAGCTTTAGTTAGTTTGTGAGGCTAGGTAAGACTAGTTTGGTTAGTTTAGGGCCCTGTTGAAAGAGTCTACCTTGACAGGTGGAGGGCTTACAAATCTCTTGGCTACATTTTTTTATACTACAGAAAGTATTATGCATTTTAATGCATAATCAAGGGCGGCATTCAAAAGTTTGGCTCAGGCAGCAAAAACCCTAGAAGTGCCCCTGCCTTTACCTCCCGTTCTTCAATAGAACTGGATTCACAAAACTTATAAAAACGAGTGGAGATACCCTTTAAGACAACTTATGGCAGAACAAAAAAAAAAAAGGAAAAAACTTGTTTAGCCTCTACATATATAATACAGTATATACATTCTCCTTACAGAACTACATCAGAATGAAGTAACAATCATTTTCTGAACGTGCAGAATATGGGACTGATGCACAATAAGTGCAAAAGTTTGTCCCTGCAGCAAACAAACTAATGGTGAAAAAACATCTACAAATTAATAGCACAGGGAAACTTTTGCACACCTATAGCATCAGCCCCATAGGGCACCACCGAGAAAGCAGGAACTATGTAGAATGTTTATTTTTTAAAAATATATATCTTAAAGCAAAAATTGAATCCAAATGTCCCATAATCACTAACATATACAAAAGACAAGACCACGGATTATTTAGGTTTATTGAACTGGAAATGTTTGATGTATGTTACTACGAAAAGGCTCAAATTCATACCAGAATCCCCATCCATCCATCTGCTTTGGATAAACAAACCATGTGATTTATGGGGATGACAGAAAAATACCAATGCCCACTCCCATCTTGTACAAACTTAACTGCTATATTTAGCTCCATCCCCCTTGTGTGTGTTTGCTCCATAGGCAGCTGTGATGGATTTGACTGCAAATCAATTAGAAAGTCACAATCATTTCCTGAGCTATAATGACATTTCAGTGAAAATAACATGATCTAAACATCTGTACTGCACTCAGCGAAGTCCTAAAAGGGAAGGTGCTTTTCAGTTCCCCATGTATGGTGCATATCATTTAATCCTGGACCCTATTACAGTATCAGTCCTCATTTTGCTTTAATAATCAGACACAAAAATGATGGTTATCATTTGTCTTCCACGAACATGTTTTTTTTCTCAAGCAATGTTTTTTGTTTTTACTGGCAAGACATCAGTTTTCTTTTTTTAATTTAAACTATGCACAGAAAATCAAGCAGAAAAACCTCTAATGGTTGAGGAGACGCCAGATTTAATAAAAAACGGGTGTTGTGATTCTTTAGTCCTTTCAACCATTACTTGCATGAACTGAATGAAAATTATACAGAGACATCCAGATTGCTGTAATCCCTCTGAGGGTCTTGTTTATCCACTTCAATAAGGAGGTCAAATGAATATCCGCAATGCTAGAAAACGCTTAGTTCCATAAAATCTAGAGCGGGGCTATCGACAACTGTTGGCTCAAACATGCAATTCCTCCTGGACTTCTGGAAGATCTAATTTAAGGCCATAAAAAAAAAACCTTTAGCCAATGTATAAAAAGCAAAAATTAATGTATTTTGGCTCTAGGAGGGTTTTTGTATCCATTTTTTTTTAATTTTAAAGGCTATGTCCACCCCTAAAATAAAAAATTTATATCATGCTCCCCCATGTCCCCCAGCCCCAACCGCATGTTTAGTTTTTTTAAAAAGCCCCCCAAATCTTACTTACCTCCCCTCGATCCTCCGCCGCACTGCCGGCCCTCTGCTTGCGAGAATGCAAGCAGAGGGGCGGGACCGGCAGTCGCGTCTGTGATTGGCTGAGCGGCAGCCAATCACGGACGCGGCTGCCGGTCATTCAGTGCAGCGGAGGAAAGCGAGAGGTAAGTAAGAGTTTGGGAGCTTTTTAAAAAAAAAAACATGCGGTTGGGGCTGGGGACATGGGGGAGCAGAATATTTAGGGGTTTTTTCGCTGAGGGGAGGGATAGTAGAACGGGGAGAGGGAGGGGAGGGGAGGGGGGAGGGAGGGGGGAGAAGGGCTGCAGCACACATGGCAGGAATCTCCGGGAGGCCAGGTGCAGCAGTGTCCTATATGGACCTGCTAGCCTCCTGGTGGGCAGTTTTTGGAACTTTGGGGGGGGGCTACAGGAGAACCAGATGGAGTTGGGATGTGAGGTAAGGATTAAACTACACTACATGGTGGGGCCAGTAGTTGGGGGGATTATAGTTTTGGGGGTGGACATGCCCTTTAATTATACAGCAATAAAAGCGTAAGCAAAGACCGCAAACACCAACACAGATTCTCAGAGTTGAAACTTTTCATCTTTATCAACCAAAATCTTAAATAGAACTAAAGTCCAAAAGTGTCAAACTCACAAACCCACTCTATGACAGATAATTTTAAATGTATTAGGGCCTAGACCCCACTTCCCCATGCCAATGTAGCCAGCCCCACTGTCTGTGCTGTGCTCCTTTCTGAAATTTTTTCCACATTTTTGGTGCAGACTATTGTAGAAAGCGCAGGGTTATAAAGTGCGTGCAAGTGTACCAAAACGCATAGCAAAAATCGCAATGTGTTTCTTACGTGTTGAAGAATTTTGCAGAAACCAACAGATCTCAGTCAAGCTTTCATCTGAACTGGTTGGTAAATTTTATCCTCAATGAGCCACTTGTGGCAAAATGATGGCCTATGCACCTTTTATTTCAACCAGCGGACTATCAGTTTATTCTGTCTGTCTGTGTATATAGACCTAACAAGCGACAAGACACACAATTCTCTTAACCTTAGAAAGTACATTTGTCATTCAGTGACTGACATAGGACCAGTACAGATAAACCAATATTTTAGATCATGAGCTATTTAATAATTTATTTACGTCTGAAAACAAACGGCTGAAAATAATGTGAATTGGTTTATTTGGACTTTCATTTTCCTTTAATATAAAAAAACAGGGCACGAGGCACTGAAGATACTGTAGCAATGAAAAGTTTTCTGTCAGCAGAGAAATCTTTTTATCTCTTTAAATGGAGACTAAAAGTCTGAGATGTCTGAATAACTCACTGGTTGTAGAACGGTCAGAGTATAAAATATGAATGGGAGAGCATTATCTCCCAGTGTGTGTTTACAACTAGATAAACTTTAAATATATTTTCAAACATTAAAACAACCATTAAAAATTTGCTGTGACCAAGCCTTAAAGGCATTGTATTCTAAGAAATGCACATGTAATAAATCACATATATAATTTTAAAATATTTGCAGCAGGATCATTTATTAAAAGGACAATTATACTTACCTTTTTACCGATCCATGGCAGCATAGTACCCAGGGTAAGGACCTAAAATCACTAAGGGACTGGCCACACTTCGCGCGTTGTACAATCACACAACACAATCGCACAAGCGATTCCAGTGCATTTTTTAATTGCGTTGGTTTGTTTCGCGATTTCTAGAATTGAAAAAAACGCAAACACATGTACAATCATGGGCACAAAAGCATTAGTGTGGCCTAGCCCTTAGTCCTCACCGTGTGGTACTTTTCTCCTGCACTAAACATCTGATTTGGCGATCCGCTCGGTCCCTCCTCAGTGACAGTTGGGGTGCAGCCATTGGAAGACACACCTCCTTGCAGAGTGTGTCTTCCTATTGGCTACAATCGCGATATGTCACTGAAGCAGGAAGAGTGGAGGAATGGAGTGATGCAGGAGTGCAGGGTGTGCAGCGATTTTAGGTACTCACCCTGGGTAATATGCTGCCATGGAGGAAGAGGAGCGAGGGGGAGTGAGTTAAACTATCCTTTAAAGGAGACCAAAACAGTTTTAATGTTAAATTACCCCCCTTACAAAAGGAACTGAAATGCACTCACCACACATGCATTCAAGCAGTCTGCTTCAAACATGTAAAGGTTTATTGAGAGCACAATCTACTTTACGTTCGGTAAGTCAATAAACATAAATTGATGGGTTTTTCAAAAGCAAAGACACTTCTTCCTATTTCTTTTAAAAATCTAGCTAGTGTGTACCCAGCTTAATGGAAAAAGATTTGGGGTTCTGGTAGATAACAGACTTAGCTGTAGCAAACAATACCAGACAGCAACGACTCGAGCTAGCAAGATATTGTCTTATAGACAAATAGAATAGATTCAAAGGTTCTTTACAAGGCACTGGTAAGGCCTTATTTAGTATTTAGTAGTTTTGGAATCCCATATACAAAGGGACATCTTGGAAATGGAAGGAGTTTAGAGAAGGGCAACTAAAATAATAAGGGAATGGAGGGGATTGACTATGCAGGCAAATGGACAAGTTAGGGTTGCTTACATTGGAGAAGCGACATTTCGAGGGGATATGATCACTTTATACAAACATATTAATGGGCCATACAATAAACTCTTTGGTGCATTGTTTACTAATCAGTCATATCAGAGGACACGTGGACAACCTTTAAGATTGGAAGACAAGAAGTTTTATCTTCAGGTTAGGAAAGGTTTCTTTACAGTGAGAATGGTGAAACTGTGGAACTGTCTTCCAGCAGATGTGGTAATGGCAAGTTCACTGAATAGCTTTAAAAGTGGTCTAGATAAGTTTAAAAACTAAAAAATATTGAGAATTACTGGTATTAATACAATATACTGCATTTCTGGTTGGTACAGGATACTATAATACTGAGAATTACTGGTATTAATACATACGGTATACTGTAGTTCTGGTTGGTACAGGGATACAATATGAAATTGAGGATTACTGGTATTAATACATATACTGTAGTTCTTGTTGGTAAGTGTATACTATATAAATTGAGAATTACTGGTATTAATACTTATACTGTAGTTCTGGTTAGAACGGGATACTATATAATATTGAGAATTACTGGAATTAACACATTTACTGTAGTTCTGGTTGGAACAGGGATACTATATAATATTGAGAATTACTGGTATTAAACATATACTGTAGTTCTGGTTGGTACAGGGATACTATATAATGTAGAATTACTGGTATTAAACATATACTGTAGTTCTGGTTGGTACGGGGATACTATATATATTGACTATGGTATTAATAGATATACTGTAGTTCTGGTTGGTACAGGGATACTATATAATATTGAGAATTACTGGTATTAATACATATACTGTAGTTCTGGTTGGAACAGGATACTATAAATATTGAGAATTACTGGTATTAAAGGGCATGTCCACCCCCAAACATATAATCCCCCCCAACTACTGGCCCCACCATGTAGTGTAGTTTAATCCTTACCTCACATCCCAGCTCCATAGGGTTCTCCTGTAGTCCCCCCCAAAGTCCCAAAAAATGACCACCAGGAGGCTAGCAGGTCCATATAGGACACTGCCTGCTACCTGGCCTCCCGGAGATCATTGCCATGCGTACTGCAGCCCTTCTCCCCCCCTCCCTCCCCCCCTCCCTCTCCCTCCTCTCCCTCCCGTTCTGCTATCCCTCCCCCTAGCATAAATCCCCTTTACAGTAGTAATCCCCCATGTCCCCAGCCCCAACCGCATGATTTTTATTTTTATAAAGCTCCCAAACTTTTACTTACCTCTCTGCTTTCCTACGCTGGAGTGAGCTGCCGGCAGCCGCGTCCGTGATTGGCTGCCGCTCAGCCAATCACAGACGCGGCTGCGTCCCGCCCCTCTGCTTGCATTTCCTCGCTTATAGTTTTGGGGGTGGACATGCCCTTTAATACCAGTAATTCTCAATATTATATAGTATCCCTGTTCCAACCAGAACTACAGTATATGTATTAATACCAGTAATTCTCAATATTATATAGTATCCCTGTACCAACCAGAACTACAGTATATCTATTAATACCAGTAATTCTCAATATTATATAGTATCCCTGTACCAACATATACTGTAGTTCTGGTTGGTACAGGGATACTATATAATATTGAGAATTACTGGTATTAAACATATACTGGTTTCTGGTTGAACAGGATACTATATAATTGAGAATCTCGGTATTAAAGGGCATGTCCACCCCCAAAACTATAATCCCCCCAACTACTGGCCCCACCATGTAGTGTAGTTTAATCCTTACCTCACATCCCAGCTCCATAGGGTTCTCCTGTAGTCCCCCCCCCCAAAGTCCCAAAAAATGACCACCAGGAGGCTAGCAGTCCATATAGGACACTGCCTGCTCCTGGCCTCCCGAGATCATTGCCATGCGTACTGCAGCCCTTCTCCCCCCTCCCTCCCCTCCCCTCCCTCCCTCCTCTCCCTCCCGTTCTGCTATCCCTCCCCCTAGCATAAATCCCCTTTACAGTAGTAATCCCCCATGTCCCCCCAGACCACCGCATGTTTTTATTTTTATAAAGCTCCCCAAACTTTTACTTACCTCTCTGCTTTCCTACGCTGGAGTGAGCTGCCGGCAGCCGCGTCCGTGATTGGCTGCCGCTCAGCCAATCACAGACGCGGCTGCCGGTCCCGCCCCTCTGCTTGCATTTCCTCGCAAGCAGAGGCCGGGAGCGCGTCGGAGGAAAGAGGGAGGTAAGTAGAGTTTGGGGGCTTAACAAAAAAAAAAATAATGCGGTTGGGCTGGGACCCATGGGAAATAGCATAACAAAATTTAAATTTAGGGTGGACATGCTCTTTAAACATTTACTGTATTCTGATTGATCCAGGGAACCTTTCCAATTGCCGTTTGGAGTCAGGGAGTAATTCCCCCACCCCCTACTTTTTAAGGATTATTTTTTATTTTTTTCCTTCTTCTGGATCAACTGTTAGGTAGGGTGGGGATTGGACTGGATGACAAATGTCTTTAATAATGTTGCTATGTATTTGGTCAAAGGTAAATACTATTATTTACAAGACCTAGGGCCCTCTCTAAGGAATGTTTACCCCTCTCTACAAAAATCTATATCTTGTACAATACCCCCCAAACCTGGACATCCTATCTCATTTTATATAAAATCTTTAATTCAGGTCCCCAGAGATATTATATTTACACTAGACATTAAGCCCGCTACAATAACAGGCGCTAGAAGCACAGAGTGCCCCCTTAGTGTACCAAGGCCATAGTCCTCCATGTCCCAAGGCCAGAGTACCCTCTTAGTGTCCCAAGGCCAGAGACCCCCCTCTGTCCAAGGCCAGTGCCCCCTGTCCCAAATCCAAAGGCACCCCTCTGTCCCAAATCCAGCCCCCCCTGTCCCAAATCCAGGTCTCCCCCTCTGTACCAAATCCAGGGCCCCCCCTCTGTCCCAATCCGGGGACCCCACTGTCCCAAATCCAAGGGTCCCCCATCTGTCCCGAATCCAGGCCCCCCTCTGTCCCAAATCCAGGGGCCCCTGTCCAAGCAACCTTACCTGCAGTCTGTTTAATTGCTGTTCTCCCTCTGTGTGTTTTCCTGTGTTTCTCCCTCTAGTGGTGAATCAACAGGAACTGCAGACACTCTCCCTCTCTAGTGGTGAGTCCATAGGAACTGCAGACACTCTTCCTCTATGGTGAGTCCATAGGAACAGCAGACTCTCCCTCTAGTGGTGAGTCCATAGGAACTGCAGTGACACACACACACGGACACAGGGACGCACACTTAGGGTTTTATTATATATGTGTCTCCCCTCGATCCCTCACTGCGGCTCTGTACTTCCAGGTAAGGCAGTCAGTGCAGGCCGTGACAGTGACGTCATGGCCAATTACTGACTGCCATTCCCGGCAGCTCTCCACTGTGGCTGCTCGGGAAAACAAAAAAAAACAGCAGCCACAGTGGAGACAGAGTGAGGAGACCGGAAGCGGCAGTTTACGGAGAAACTTGAAGTATAATATCTCTGGCTGCAAGCTAAATTAAAGATTTGTATAAAACGATGGTTTTGGGGTATTATACAGATAGATTTTTGTAGGGTGGACATTCCCTTTTTGGACCAAGAAGAGGGAATGCTGGGAACATTGTCGGAGTAAAGCTGCCTGACTTTTTAAATTTGACAATTGTAGGTTATGTTCATGAGTATATGGCAACATTAATCTAAAATGAAAGCAAGCACCCGGCTATAATGTACCTGAAAAGCAGAGGCATAACTACCACTGGAGCAGCCCCTGCAACGGATAGGGGTTCAAGGGGCTAGGAAAGACCCAACTCCGTGGGTCCGTCCACTGTAGGATCAGGTTCTATAATAGGCTAGAATGGTCTTTGGAATAGGGAAGTATTAGGGAAAGTAGGTTTGTTTTTTTTTAAGCCATATAGAAAGTTTATTTTCAGAGGGTAGATATACCCTTTAAAATAGCGAGAATTTTATAGTGGATAGACCCGTCATTTCTGATGGTGTAGAATTGATACTATATATTCAACACATTGGCCCAGTATCCTCTATAGTCAACTCACATGTTTAATACAATGCATATATACAATAGCTATATGTGCACATCTGCTATCACTTGGTTAAGCTATGTTCCCACACTACTGTAGTATGTACGCCAGATTTGATTGTTAAGACTGAACATTAGACAATAGATTCCTACATCTTTTACAAGAGAAGGGTGCTTGGACATATGACAAGTTCAATACCTGTTCTATAGAAGGGGGAGCCCCCTGTAGGGACATGCAGGGAGATTCATAAAAGTTCTTATCGTTTAAAATGGTGGTAATTTAACCCCAACCAATCAATCTTATTTACATTTGAAAGCTAACACTCTGATTGGTTGGGGGCAAAATTAGCACCATTTTTAACGATAAGAACTTGTATTGAATAACCCTGATGGTTATTAATCCAGCAGAACAGATCACTAAACAAGATGATGGGAACAACACACTACTTATATTTGTTGGCTTGAAGCAGTTGGTCTTCTTCAGCTGACAATTATCCAACGTTTGTACAAAGCTTTAGGGTGGGTGTCAGATGGCGATAGTGACCTGACGAATCATCAATGACACACGACCAAATGCCCATACAAAAAACTAATTTTCGTCCGAAACACCCGTTCAGCTGTTCCCAGGTTTGAGACCTGCACACACAGCAAAAATTGGGCTTGGAAAGTAGGCCATAGAAACAAAATTAAAGTGCCAACAGCGGGAATTTAAAAGAAGAAGAGATTGACGGCAGCCCCTACAAACACTGGTGTCCCTATGCACGCGCATAATGGTATATATACCCCGCCCTGCATAGCGTACAAATAAAACTGCAAATTTATCTAATTAGATAATGATCTGTAACTAATTAAAAAATTGGAAAATTCACATTTTGAAATACTTAACTGAATTTAAAAAGTTTAATACCATAAAAGAAAACATTACACAAAATAATTCAGCATTTAATCATTCAACAGAGATGTTAAAACTCTTAAGTTGGGTACACACACTAACAATAAAGCCCCGATACCGTTGGATCCGACGGTATCGGGGCTTTATCTTATGTGTGTGCGCTTGTTTCCCGAACGAGCACGCGGCCGCCAAACGATCGGGTCGGCCGAACGCTCATTCGGGAAAGGCCGAATTTCCATCGGCCGTGCTAGACTCCCTATAGAGGAGTCTCAGCGCGCCGATGGAAACACACAGTCCCGAGCGTTTCTCCTTATGAAGTTCATAGGGAGAACGCTCGGGACTGTGTGTATGCAGATCTTAAAAATGATGGCAGACAGGATCTTGCAGATCCTGTCTGTCATCTTTCAGAAATCTGTGCTGTGTGTACCTAGCTTTACTTTTTGCCTACAACTACAAACATGGCCTGTCAATTACCAAAACTCTTCTTAATTAAAGCTTCTCCATGTTTGTACAACCAAAAACCTGTTGTATTACAATCAGAAAGAACAAACAGAAGATTTCTAATGGATCTGAAAGAATCTTCAGGAATGTGGATCTACAGTAAAGATTAAACCCATCAGTAAATTTGTTTTTGGATATATGCCAATGCTGCATTTACCTAACATACATTCTTCTTTCTTTAGCATGTACATTAAAAGATAATTGTACTTACCTTCCCCACTCCTCTTATCTTCTCACCATTACTTTCCCTTGCTGCTCCAGTGTCAGTCTGTAATCTGGCCAATCGAAAGATGTGTTTTTTACAAAATGTGTCTTCCCTTCGGTCTTGTCACAGCTGATCCACCCTTTACCCAGGAGTGAGGACCTGCGGTTTAGGTCCCCACCCTGGGCACTTTAAATGGTAGAGTACATTTGCCCTTTAATACGTTAAGAAATGGTGTGCAAAAAACACCAAAGATTTTTCTCCCTCATTAGGTTACCCAACAGCATAGGTTTACAGAAGGCAGTCAAACTATTTTTAATAATCATGGAAAATAACCACAGCGCCATAGTTTTTCTCGGTTTAGTGGTTTGGCTTAAGGGGCCTAGGAAAGGTGCGCCAGTGTAAGGAAAATATCATTTTGCTTAATTTCTGTAATTAAGGTCTCAATAAATCCATTATAATACATTACCCACATGTGGGAATGAGAGAATGTGTAGCAGAGTAGACATATTTCTCCATGTGTCAAACTATATTAATCAGCATCTAAAACCTAAAAATCCCAAAATGTAATGCAAAGCTTTTATTAAATGCAGCTAGAATATGAATAACATTTAAAATACCTTTAGCACCTAAGTGCTAAATGTTCATAACCAAAATTATTCTGGACACTATGGTTACCATTCACAGCTCTCAAAGTGTAGGGTGAGGTATAGGATTCAGTCTTTAGGCTGGCAGTGGTTTGTGTACGTGATCTGGATTACAGTCCACCAGAAATTGTTTTTGTTAACTAAATCTATCAGCTATACCAATATGGATAACCAACCTGTATCTAGGGTAAGGGGAGATAAACTGGAATTTTATAGGGGCATGGTACCCTCCTTCTAATACTTCTATTTCCCTATAAGAATGCTCACTAGTAATGTTTTTAACATTGGTACATATGAGTAAACTCTAGCCTGATATTCCTAGTGACGGACCAATTCCTATTTTTTTCAGCACAAACAAACCCCCATGTTTACTGCCAGGACTGGTCACATGCCAACAAATGATTCCTGATATCAATTAGAGAGATTGTTCATATTGGTAAGTACAGATGATAGCTCTTTGGGCAGGATCCTATTGTACTGTATTATCATGGTATTGCTGTAAATAACACCCCACTCTGTACTTATAATATGTATAACTGTGTATGTATATGTATAACTTTGTATACTATGGGGGTTATTCAATTAAGTTCTTTAGGCTAATTTTGCCCCAACCAATCAGATGTTAGCTTTCAAATGTTACATAAGTTCTGATTGGTTGGGGCAAAATTAGCACCATTTTAAAACGCATAAGCTTTTAATAATCTCTTCCTCACAAGCAGAGGGCCGGGAGCGCGTCGGAGGAAAGAGGGGAGGTAAGTAGAGTTTGGGGGGCTTAACAAAAAAAAAAATAATGCGGTTGGGGCTGGGAGCCCATGGGGAATAGCATAACAAAAATTTAAATTTAGGGTGGACATGCTCTTTAATACATTTACTGTAGTTCTGATTGATCCAGGGAACCTTTCCAATTGCCGTTTGGAGTCAGGGAGTAATTCCCCCACCCCCTACTTTTTAATGGATTATTTTTTATTTTTTTCCTTCTTCTGGATCAACTGTTAGGTAGGGGGTGGGGATTGGACTGGATGGACAAATGTCTTTATAATATGTTGCTATGTATTTTGGTCAAAGGTAAATACTATTATTTACAAGACCTAGGGCCCTATCTTAAAGGGAATGTTTACCCCTCTCTACAAAAATCTATATCTTGTACAATACCCCCCAAAACCTGGACATCCTATCTCATTTTATATAAAATCTTTAATTCAGGTCCCATCCAGAGATATTATATTTACACTAGACATTAAGCCCGCTACAATAACAGGCGCTAGAAGCACAGAGTGCCCCCTTAGTGTACCAAGGCCATAGTCCTCCATGTCCCAAGGCCAGAGTACCCTCTTAGTGTCCCAAGGCCAGAGACCCCCCTCTGTCCAAGGCCAGGTGCCCCCTGTCCCAAATCCAAAGGCACCCCTCTGTCCCAAATCCAGCCCCCCCTGTCCCAAATCCAGGTCTCCCCCTCTGTACCAAATCCAGGGCCCCCCTCTGTCCCAAATCCAGGGGGACCCCACTGTCCCAAATCCAAGGGTCCCCCATCTGTCCCGAATCCAGGGCCCCCCTCTGTCCCAAATCCAGGGGCCCCTGTCCCAAGCAACCTTACCTGCAGTCTGTTTAATTGCTGTTCTCCCTCTGTGTGTTTCCTGTGTTTCTCCCTCTAGTGGTGAATCAACAGGAACTGCAGACACTCTCCCTCTAGTGGTGAGTCCATAGGAACTGCAGACACTCTTCCTCTAGTGGTGAGTCCATAGGAACAGCAGACTCTCCCTCTAGTGGTGAGTCCATAGGAACTGCAGTGACACACACACGGACACAGGGACGCACACTTAGGGTTTTATTATATATGATGCTCCTCCTCGATCCCTCACTGCGGCTCTGTACTTCCAGGTAAGGCAGTCAGTGCAGGCCGTGACAGTGACGTCATGGCCAATTACTGACTGCCATTCCCGGAGCAGTCTCCACTGTGGCTGCTCGGGAAAACAAAAAGAAAACAGCAGCCACAGTGGAGACAGAGTGAGGAGACCGGAAGCGGCAGTTTATCGAGAAACTTGTAAGTATAATATCTCTGGCTGCAAGCTAAATTAAAGATTTTGTATAAAACAATGGTTTTGGGGGTATTATACAAGATATAGATTTTTGTAGGGGGTGGACATTCCCTTTTTGGACCAAGAAGAGGGAATGCTGGGAACATTGTCGGGAGGTAAAGCTGCCTGACTTTTTAGAAATTTGACAATTGTATGTTATGTCTCATGAGTATATGGCGAACATTAATCTAAAATGAAAGCAAGCACCCGGCTATAATGTACCTGAAAAGCAGAGGCATAACTACCACTGGAGCAGCCCCTGCAACTGATAGGGGTTCAAGGGGCTAGGAAAGACCCAACTCCGTTGGGTCCGTCCACTGTAGGATCAGGTTCTATAAATAAGGCTAGAATGGTCTTTGGAATAGGGAAGTATTAGGGAAAGTAGGTTTAAGTTTTTTTTTAAGCCATATAGAAAGTTTAGTTCAGAGGGTAGATATACCCTTTAAAATAGCGAGAATTTTATATGGATAGAACCCAGTCATTTCTGATGGTGTAGAATATGATACTATATATTCAACACATTGGCCCAGTATCTCTTATAGTCAACTCACATGTTTAAATACAATGCATATGAATACAATAGCTATATGTGCACATCTGCTATCACT
Source organism: Hymenochirus boettgeri (assembly GCA_019447015.1). Classification (NCBI taxonomy): domain Eukaryota; kingdom Metazoa; phylum Chordata; class Amphibia; order Anura; family Pipidae; genus Hymenochirus; species Hymenochirus boettgeri. The sequence continues at coordinate 44,006,052 of CM033477.1, read as the reverse complement.
TGGTTAAGCTATGTTCCCACACTACTGTAGATGTGAGCCAGATTTGATTGTTAAGACTGAACATTAGACAATAGATTCCTACAATCTTTTACAAGAGAAGGGTGCTTGGACATATGACAAGTTCAATACCTGTTCTATAGAAAGGGGGAGCCCCCTGTAGGGGACATGCAGGGAGATTCAATAAAAGTTCTTATCGTTTAAAATGGTGGTAATTTAACCCCAACCAATCAGATCTTATTTAACATTTGAAAGCTAACATCTGATTGGTTGGGGCAAAATTAGCACCATTTTTAACGATAAGAACTTGTATTGAATAACCCTGATGGTTTAGTAATCCAGCAGAACAGATCACTAAACAAAGATGATGGGAACAGACACATACATTATATTGTTGGCTTGAAGCAGTTGGTCTTCTTCAGCTGACAATTATCCAACGTTTGTACAAAGCTTTAGGGTGGGTACAGATGTGCGATAGTGACCTGACGAATCATCAATGACACACGACCAAATGCCCATACAAAAACTAATTTTCGTCCGAAACACCCGTTCAGCTGTTCCCAGGTTTGAGACCTGCACACACAGCAAAAATTGGGCTTGGAAAGTAGGCCATAGAAACAAAATTAAAGTGCCAACAGCGGGAATTTAAAAAGAAGAAGAGATTGACGGCAGCCCCTACAAACACTGGTGTCCCTATGCACGCGCATAATGGTATATATACCGCCCTGCATAGCGTACAAATAAAACTGCAAATTTATCTAATTAGATAATGATCTGTAACTAATTAAAAAATTGGAAAATTACATTTTGAAATACTTAACTGAATTTAAAAAGTTTAATACCATAAAAGAAAACATTAACAAAAATAATTCAGCATTTAATCATTCAACAGAGATGTTTAAAACCTCTTAAGTTGGGTACACACACTAACAATAAAGCCCCGATACCGTTGGATCCGACGGTATCGGGGCTTTATCGTTATGTGTGTGCGCTTGTTTCCCGAACGAGCACGCGGCCGCCAAACGATCGGGTCGGCCGAACGCTCATTCGGGAAAGGCCGAAAATTTCCATCGGCCGTGCTAGACTCCCTATAGAGGAGTCTAGCGCGGCCGATGGAAACACACAGTCCCGAGCGTTCTCCTTATGAAGTTCATAGGGAGAACGCTCGGGACTGTGTGTATGCAGATCTTTAAATGATGGCAGACAGGATCTTGCAGATCCTGTCTGTCATCTTTCAGAAATCTGTGCTGTGTGTACCTAGCTTTACTTTGCCTACAACTACAAACATGGCCTGTCAATTACCAAAAACTCTTCTTAATTAAAGCTTCTCCATGTTTGTACAACCAAAAAACCTGTTGTATTACAATCAGAAAGAACAACAGAAAGGATTTCTAATGGGATCTGAAAGAAGCTTCAGGAATGTGGATCTACAGTAAATAGACTAAACCCATCAGTAAATTTGTTTTTGGATATATGCCTAATGCTGCATTTACCTAAACATACATTCTTCTTTCTTTAGCATGTACATTAAAAGATAATTGTACTTACCTTCCCCACTCCTCTTATCTTCTCACCATTACTTTCCCTTGCTGCTCCAGTGTCAGTCTGTAATCTGGCCAATCGAAAGATGTGTTTTTTACAAAATGTGTCTTCCCTTCGGTCTTGTCACAGCTGATCCACCCTTTACCCAGGAGTGAGGACCTTGCGGTTTAGGTCCCCACCCTGGGCACTTTAAATGGTAGAGTACATTTGCCCTTTAATACGTTAAGAAATGGTGTGCAAAAAACACCAAAGATTTTTCTCCCTCATTAGGTTACCCAAACAGCATATGGTTTACAGAAGGCAGTCAAACTATTGTTTAATAATCATGGGAAAATAAACCACAGGCCATAGTTTTCTTCGGTTTAGTGGTTTAGTAAGGGGCCTAGGAAAGGTGCTGCCAGTGTAAGGAAAATATCATTTTGCTTAAATTTCTGTAATTAAGGTCTCAATAAATCCATTATAATACATTACCCACATAGTGGGAATGAGAGAATGTGTAGCAGAATGTAGACATATTTCTCCATGTGTCAAACTATATTAATCAGCATCTAAAACTCTAAAAATCCCAAAATGTAAATGCAAAGCTTTTATTAAATGCAGCTAGAATATGAAATATACATTTAAAAATACCTTTAGCACCTAAGTGCTAAATGTTCATAACCAAAATTATTCTGGAACACATATGGTTACCATTCACAGCTCTCAAAGTGTAGGGTGAGGTATAGGATTCAGTCTTTAGGCTGGCAGTGGTTTGTGTACGTGATCTGGATTACAGTCCACCAGAAATTGTTTTTGTTTAACTAAATCTATCAGCTATACCAATATGGATAACCAACCTGTATCTAGGGTAAGGGGAGATAAACTGGAATTTTATAGGGGCATGGTACCCTCCTTCTAATACTTCCTATTTCCCTATAAGAATGCTCACTAGTAATGTTTTTTAACATTGTGTACATATGAGTAAACTCTAGCCTGATATTCCTAGTGACGGACCAATTCCTATTTTTTTCAGCACAAACAAACCCCCATGATTTACTGCCAGGACTGGTCACATGGCCAACAAATGATTCCTGAATATCAATTAGGAGAGATTGTTCATATTGGTAAGTACAGATGATAGCTCTTTGGGCAGGATCCTATTGTACTGTATTATCATGGTATTGCTGTAAATAACACCCCACTCTGTACTTATAATATGTATAACCTGTGTATGTAATATGTATACTATGGGGGTTATTCAATTAAAGTTCTTTTAGGCTAATTTTGCCCCAACCAATCAGATGTTAGCTTTCAAATGTTACATAAGTTCTGATTGGTTGGGGCAAAATTAGCACCATTTTAAACGATAAGAACTTTTATTGAATCTCCCTGTATGTATTACCCTTGTATGTAATGTATGACTATGTAACTGTAAAGCACCACAGGTGTTGTCGCTATATAAATCCATAATAATAATAATAATAATTTGGCCCAATTAACCAAAATATCTGTGTTGCAGTGGTCAGACAGAAATACTGAATTGTTGTTAATGCACGAATAAATTGTGAAAATTCACTAAGAAGTAGTGTGCTCCTCTTGCTTATATACGCTTTGAATTGCCTACACCCTCTGGGTAGGGGGAACAGGAGGATTGCACCTAACAACTGCTAGGCCAAAGCCAACCACAGTGTGCTAGAGTGGCCTCTAATCGGATTACACAGCCAAATGGACCATATATTTTTAATTAAATTGCTTCAAGATTAAATGGTAACTGTTTGATCCAGAATCTGTTTCTAGAAAGAACACAAACTTATACTGTGATGTGAAAGGTTCAAATACGTATTACTGCCTGAATTTTTTGATATTTTTTTTTTGATATTTATCTGCAGTGAAATTTAAAGGGAAGACTCCTTATGAAAAAAGCAGCAATACTGACCAATAGAATGAAGAAGACATGGTACATTCATAACTATATAAGTGTATCACACACAGGGGTATTCCTAGGGTTTCTGACACCTGAAACAACTTTTAAATGCCCCTATCGGCAGGTGGGTGGCAGCACGTAAAGCAGACGTGGCTTCATCAGGGACTATAGGTGTAGCCTGTGGAGGTGGGTATGGTGGGCTGACAACACTGACTGGTGTACTGGTGCTGAAATGCAGTATTGCAGTTAGGAGGATTTTTTTTAAACAACGCCTTTTAAGTGTTCCGCAGGGTTGCGCCCTGAGCAAATGTTTCAGTTTCCTTCATGGTAGGGTCACCCCTGATCACACATAAGGGAATAGAAAAAAAAAAGAGACAGATCACTGGTTCAAAGCGAAAGGTGCTTTTACCTTCAGCAAAGTATGTAAATCTTCACAATGAGAGCAGTAAAAAAAAAATCTAGACTTGCCTACAGGGTTATTGGGACCAATATTGATGCCAGTAATAAAGATAAAAAGAGATTTAGCTTCCTGCAGGCTACATACAGTATATGATTTACTGCACTTTGTCAGGTTGCATACCAATATTAGCCATGGTGTACCATACATTCCTATATACTGTATAGATTTTACACTGTCACATACCAGTGTTTTCAACAACTCCACAACACTTTCAGGAAGATGCACACAGCCACGAAATAGCAGGAGCCCGGGACACCCCCCCTCCTTCGCGCGAGATTGGAGACCAGGCCCCTGACACACACTTCTTCCCAGCGCACGCAGCAAGCGCTTTTTAAACAGCTGATCACGCGTGTGCTGTAAAGATATGTGCAATCAGCTGTTTAAAGGTTCTGCCGGTTTGGTACCAGATTCTTAAACAGCTGATTGCATGTGTGCTGTAAAGATATGTGCAATCGGCTGTCCGGTATAAAAGTCTGGTATTAAACCGGCAAAACTTTTATACAACTGATCGAGTATACCTTTCGTGCCTACAAGTGTTTAGCTGTTTTAAAACTGCTAGTCGCAGAACTACTGATGTGGGAAAAGAGGGCTCTCTTACCCTCCGAGCCCCCCACCATTGTGTGCTCAATAGTTACGCCACTGGATGTACCTAGCGGTGCAACACTCCTAAATGGAGTTGACGTCAAAATAACCAATGTAATATCAGTTAGAGCAATTTAAACTGCTTCCTTGTGGTGGATATGTGGGTAATGCGGAAGTTAACCATGCAGTCATAGCAAGCAAATATTGCTTAACTATTTACTTTTTAATGCCAGCGAATGTCTTGCGTTAAAATCCCAGTGGTTACCTTGTTTTAAGTTGTATTCTTGTCCCAGCTATTGAGAGATTTATAGTTCTATTTACAGAACACTAGAAAGGCATCATGGCATCCATCATTCTGTGTTCTACAACCTGTATTCTTGCTTATCACAATATCATATACCTAGATGTTCTACTTCTACTACTTTACCAATGACCAATGTTGAAAAAAAACAACCAATTATTAAAAATGTAACATCCATGACAATAAAGCATGTTGAATGATGCAAAGGCACTTCAACAAGATCAGCCTCTTAGGCTGGGTACACACCAGCCTATTATTTGTCCCGACCAAGTGTTCGCTGCAAGCGAGTGCTTGGCCATGACAAATGACTGTCAGTCCCGGCCGACAGTGCGCATGACCAATCGTGCGGTGATTTACCAACGGGCCAGAGCTTGGTCACAGACGGCCAACTGACCGATAGTGGCGGCGATCGGTCGGTCGGAAATATCTGCTGGTGTGCACCTAGCCTTATAGTCTGTATAATTGCTAGCACTTCTTCCTCCTTATGTTTGTATACTCCGTGTAATTGCTACTTCGTAGGAGTGAAGGCCTTAAACTCCATACACAGATCCACCAGCTTGATAATGGTGCAACTGATCGATACTGATCAATACTGATCAAAATTGTGAACGGGTTGTTGACCGATTCAATGAAGTCATCATGTCAATCAGAAAATCTTATTCATGTATGGCCAGGTGATCACTATGTAAACTAGAATTCCTCTATACATGCTAGTAATACAACAGTGCAAATAGAGAGGCAGCATTTGCTGATGTGGTGACGTGTATGATTTACCCGCCTTATATATAAGCAAGGACATTACATTATGGGATTTGTAGTCTGCTTGCAAACGTCTCACACCCGTGCATGAGAAATGTTATTTTTATTTTGTGCCAAACAGCAACTTGAATATTCTGTACACACACAATAGTACTCATACTATAAGACTTGTAAGTAATGATACACAGCACATGGTATGAAGTAAAACATCTTGTTAAGGTGGCAACAACTCCTTGTTGACTTTCCAAATCCTTCTAGTAACAGTCAATATTTACTATTTGAACACAGATTAAATTTAGATTACCATAAATGGCTGTAGTACCCTCAACAACTGATACAGTAAATTATTGCACAGAGATCACAATTCTCTTGGTATAAGGAGAGTGAACTGTGCAAACAGACAGAGCAATTAGGGTCAACTTTCTTCAAATGTCCAACAGGGAACCAAAGCCAAAAATGGATTTCTCCCAGAACGACGGGCATATTGTCAATGATACTTCAAAGCACCAGCATTTCTGTGCCACTCCCTGGCCTCGTTACTAGATGTTCGTAAATCTCAATGTAGAAAATAAAGAGTTTGGGACTTTTCTTCTTCGGAAAAGGCAGTGGCATGCAGGCAGGGTGCCAGCCAGCATGAGCGCAGCGCTTATTGACTCTGTTTAATGAAAGCCAGGAGAGAACACACTACACAGTGTTTCTCTGGAAAGCCAGCTAGCCTTCAGTGATTGCAATCAATAAAAACACTCGGCCAAGAGGCCCAGTGGGGGAGAGAGACAGGGATTGTAAAGGAGAGATCTCTGCAAAAAAGCACTACAGTTTGCCTGCCCTTCTCTCCCTCCCCCCTCAACCAAAAACAAGTGAAACTTTGGAAATCAGAAGACAAACAGGTCTCCTTTCAGCAGGCAGCAGTGCTGTGCAATCCCCCTTCTTTTTCAGTTTCACTAACAGCTTCATCTCATTCCCGAGCTGGCAGGAGATTGGAAGGTTTGTTTTTGTCCTGAGCTTTGTAAAGATTTGGCTCCTAACAAGTGCAGCGCATATCCACAAAGCACGGAAGTGTTTCTCAGGGAAAAGGAGATTTAAATAGACTGGCCATGGGACTGAGCCCTATTAAACCACTGCAGGGTGGGTAGATCACCACTAAAGGATTCTAGCTACATCACAAGGGGACTTAACCGTATTTTTCTGAGATCTTGTTGGTTACATTTAAAGCTACATGTGTTACAAGCCAAGTCAATAGGAGGTAAGTTTTTGTCAATACGTTTGCTTTGTGTTTGTTTCAGTTTAGCTGTACACATACCATTGAGTTCTACACATTATATGAACAGGAGAGAAACCATTCAGTATAGACCGTTCCCCTAGCAATAACATTTACACCTGTAAAGCTGCCAGCCTTATGGCTATAGATGACTCCTGTGTTGTCAAACATGCATTTACAACTTAGTATACCAGTCTTACAGTAAATAAACCACACTCAGCTGTGAATGGAAAGGCCAAGATTGGTTAATTTACATCTTGTTTATCTCTAAATATTGACAGGATATCAAGTAAATGTTAAGTGGAAAATATTTTGCATTCAGAGCCATCAAATACATATCAAATCAGTTTAAATCCAAATAAAAGACTCACATAGTCCGAGAAACTTGCAGTCTGAGCCTTTAAAAGATACAGAGCACTTAAATACAGAAACATATTTTCCTGTTCCCATCAGTGGTGAACTCTGTTCATGTTCCCTGCTGATAGGACAGGAAGGACCCACTGGATTGTTGAAAGCTTTGAATACTTTGGGATATACCCTGGCTCACCAGGAGTTAAACATCAGATCCACAGATCCACTAATCCACTTTTATTTGCTGTACATAGGGAAAACATTTATACAACAAGAACAACCCTGAAACCTTAAATAATATTGTTTATGATAAGTATATATATATGGCCCTGATCAAAGTATTTTAATTTCATACACATATCATTTGTGCAGAAGGTGCTTTCCATAGTTTATTTAATGACAAACACAGTACATGGACTTTTTCATTTAAATGTCACTAATACATCCCTCCCTATAGTGGGAGATACCAGAAGGATAATTAGACCCTCTCCTTGTTATTTTAGGAGCAGGGATGTAAATGTACCAAATATGTGTGTGTGGGGGGGTTAACAGCTCAGGGACCAAATCCATTTTGTCAGACTGCCAGACCCTAATTTGTTACACATGCTTAGCTGGGATATATATCCACACAGCAATTTCTTCATTCTTAATTTCCAGTGCTTGGCATGTTAAAGGGCATGTCCACCCCCAAAACTATCCCCCACTACTGGCCCCACTGTGTAGTGCATAAAAACCCTTACCTTACATCCCAGCTCCAAATATTTCTCCTGTAATGTCCCTCCAAAGTCCAGAAAACTGGCCACCAGGAGGGAGGGAAATTGTTTCTGCCTCTGAGGCATCCTCTCAGAGGTTTTTGGCTTGCTCAGAGCAGCACCCCCCCCCCCTCGTTTTCATCTCCCTCCCCCAAGTGTAAATCCCTTTTCATATATTGTATGGCTTCCTCCCCCTGCCCCAACCGCATTATTATTATGTTAAGAAAGTCCCCCAATCTTTTCTTACCTTCCCTCTCTCCTCCGGCGTTCTGAACTGCCGGCAGCCGCGTCCGTGATTGGCTGCCTCTCAGCCAAACATGGACGCGGCTGCCGGTCCAGCCCCCTGCTTGCAGTTTCATGCAAGCAGAGGGCCGGGCAGTATGGCGGAGGAAAGGTTTTCTATGTTGTCATTTTCATTCATGGAGCATAGCTACCAGGGTAGATATGCCAGATATACCAGCACTTGCTGTAAAGGACACAGGAGGGGGGGGGGCATTGTTTCTAGTTATCCCATTGGTCTTCCAACCCCACTGAGTGTCATTAAGGGGACTTTTATATGCTTTTTTAGCTCTTACAGGATGGAAATTATTATTATTATTGTGGATTTATATAGCGCCAACATCTTCCATAGCGCTTTACAATTACATGGATACATTCACATCAGGCCCTGCCCCGAAGAGCTTACAATCTAAGCACATTTATTTGACATATACAACCTATCAGTATATCTTTATGATTGTGGGGGAAACCGGAGTGCCCGGAGGAAACCCACGCAAGAATGGGGAGAACATACAAACTCCTTGCAGATGTGTCTAAAGGTGGAATTGAACTCAAGACTTCAGCGCTGCAATGCATCAGTGCTAACCACAGACCCACCGTGGTCAGTGAATGTTGGTGCTGCCAAGTCTGGGTCCTGACGCACAGGGGGGCACAGGTCTAAATTCAGCATCAGAACCCCTCTATATACTGTAACATAGTATAGCCGGGGGAAAGAATTGAAACTGTCACAAGAAGGAATGCAAGTGAGGTGATGTAGCCAAGGAAAGTGAACGGTTTGAATCACTAATCTTTTGAATACAGTCATATACAGAGTGATGGAAACCCGCCCACACTATGTTCATCAGTACAAGACCCATTATAGATTCCATCACTTCCTTGGGACTGGATTTTGATCCTCTCTGTTTATTCCACTGGGCTGGGTTCAAAGAATTTTATAATTTCATCAACAGTGAGAAAAGCATACTGTATCGATACTGTACTGTACTTATATTTACCGAAGTTATTTAACCACCCCAGAAATCACTTCCTCGTGCCTTTCATATATAATAACAGGTCCTAACATCCATTGCTGTATGAACAGCAATTTTTACTTTGTAACATCAAAGGTCCTGTCAGTGGTGTGCTGCTTGCAGGACTGCTAACATTTGGTGTTTAGACAGTTGCTCACATTCCTACAGGTACAAACCCTTGTAAGCTGTAACACTATCTGTGCAGCAGGGGCTTTGTGTTTTACACCATGGCCATTATAAAGAAAACTTGTTAACATTCTTCAACAGTGAGTGTCCTCATTATCAGGCTACATACAATGTTAATTTGGGGTAGGGATTTTAACAAAAACATACATGTGAAAACAAATGTGCCAAAGCAAGTCAAACGTTTATTTATATTTCAATCATGGTACAACTGTTATGTTACTGCACTGGCATTCTAATTAAGATATGGTTGATTCTGTTCTGGACTCCTTTTCTTTCCTGTGCACAGGGGGATTATCAAATTGACTCATGTAGCTAATCTTGAGTCAGAAAGGTATTTTAAAGGTGGGTACACACCTTCCAATCATTTCTCCTGACCGACGGTTCGGCATTTCCGACCAGTCGGCCAGGAGCAAGGACTTTCGGTTGCGGCAAAAGTAGCCAAGTCCAACACTTTGCCATGACCGAGCATGCGGTCAATAGAGGACCTCATGACCGGTCATGGTTTTCAGACAGGTCCGATCATTCGTACGTCCGAACGGACAGTTGGATGACGATCACATCTGCCCGGAAATATTGGATTGTGTGTACCCAGCTTTAGGTAGGTAGGGTAAATGACTGGAAGATCCCTGGTAAATCCTCGCTCAACAGCACAGAACAGGCTGCTCGACTAGTTCAGGCCAGACTGCCTGTACATTTAATGTTGATGTAATAATTGCTTCAAATGACATTTTTCTAATGTGTGTTCCATGCTTCTCATATGATGCTTGGAATCTTCCCTCTAGTGATGATAAGGGCAGTTATCCATTTATTGCAACTAAAAAATGAAATCTGTAGAGTTGTTTTAAGTTTTAACTATCAATGTAAAATAACATACGGGGCCATTTTCCCAAAGGTTGTCAATGCTAATCTAAGATGGTTTTAAAAAACTAAAATTACAAGTCTTCGCTTGTATTTATTCAAATTAGATGGAATTTGCATAAAAGTTTAAATTATACTAGAACAGATTACAAAAAATTACCCATATATATTTAATGGTTGGTAGACTGCAGCATTTCGTTTTGGGATAACAAGGAAAGAGAAACCAATTGTCTATTATCTGAACTGTACTGCAGTGGAACATTGGAAAAGAAAGAAATCCCATCCATCATTCAGACATCCTATATATTTATATAAGGAAAAGGCCTACCGTACAAGGCATTGCATGTGTCACAGCTTTCACCTCCAGCAGAGATGAAAACTTTGATTGTGCAAACCTTTATATATATGGATAGACAGGCCAAAAAGCCTTTTCTTAAATTGGCTATAATCACATAAAACAGTTTATTATTAAAAAAAAAAGGTCTTGCAATATCTCATACCACTATAAATTAAATGAATTATTGATCTGATACCACCCTTACCCTGTGTAGTTGCACCCAGGCAGAAGAACTAAAATGCATTATTCTGACCTCTGGAATCTAAATGGAGAAATTATCAATATATAAATGTCTGCTGCAGTCCGGGTGCCACCTCCTTATTCGGCAGCCAAGTAAACCAATGATCTGAAGGAGGCGTGATTTCGCTAGTATGGAACACAGGGCGATCCAGGGATGCACTGGTTTCTAGGACTTAACCATGGAAAACTTATTAAACAAGGGACACACATTCATAGGTAGAGTAGGTTTAGGAAAAGAAAACAGTCTTGTATATGGGCTTCACTTTCTATAAACACTCATACTCATGCTGTGAAAAGACAGCAGCAGAGCCTTTGATCTTTTAAAACATTTTCCACCCACAAAAATGTATGCTTTTTAAGTGAAGACGAACACTTGGTTTACTATAAAATCTTGGCACAAGAATCTTTAGCTATAATAAGCAACGGGTGTGTTTGGTCATAGGGTTTTGAGCCAGCGTATCCCTTCCAATTCTAGAAAACCTCATTTGTTACGGTAGTGGAGCACTGCTGGAATTGTGTGTTTGCAGATTTCAATGTGCTTTCAGTTATGCACCCACCAAACATTCTACTGTCTTCCTTTCTTTCTATTGTTTAAGGGCTAGGCCACAGTGTGGCCTGAGCCTTACTTAAATCTAAAACACATTCATATACCTATTTAACTGCAGAAACTTCCAAACATAAACTACAACTGTGTCCAGTACTGCATTGTCTGGAAACGTCTTAGTGTGGAACATACACACGCACTATAAAGCTGTGGCCCCACTTGAGCGCACGCGAGAAAGTTATTGAGCCCTATTGAAGCACATGCGATCCCCCGGTCCCCATAGGATTCGAAATGCCCTGTGCTTCCACTAGTGCGAACAAAGTTTGCTGGTTATGGGTCGAAAATGATATAACACAGAAATTTAGGGTAATTACTGTCAGTTCTTATTAGGCTACCAAATTAAGGCTGGGTACACCCGTGGGAACAATGTGGATTGACTAAAACTAAACTTTAGGTAATACCAACTGAAATAAAAATAATCCAGACCTAAATACATAAAGCAAAAGACAAAGTGAAATGTATGCACTGCTAACCTCTTATTACCAGATACAGTACATTTTGGGTTATGACATTAATCATTTCAGATTTCAGTCTCTAATTAGCAGGGTACTCAACACCCTTATTCTTATTGCTGTTCACCCTTCTTATTTCTTAGTGTTGCAATAACACATTGGCACTTCATAAACACATAATAATTATGACTGAGTGTAGTGCTGAAACCTCAGCTATAATACAAGCTCATAAACTTAGCAGTCACTCATCAAGGGCATCTGGTTATTGTTCTAAAACATTGCCTATTCTCTATCTCTTTTCTACCACTTTTTTATCTAAAGCGGCAGAAATGTTTGTTTCACGAAACGTTATAAAGGTCTGAGGACAGTTTAGCGGGGCTAGCAGTATACAGAGATCTACCCTTCCTATGTGAGGAACACACCCAGCACTGCTTCCACTTTATGAATCACAGGACTGTGCTCTGACCCTGTTAAGCCATATACAACATATACTCAAGTGAAGTGTGTCTTCTTTCTCACATGGAATTCTGGGTCTATTCTAAATAAACATGACTCTAACAATCAGCTGACACACATGTCCTAAGGAGAAATGACACGTAGAATAGTCACATTGCATTATTCAGGGATACATCAGGGATACATACAGTATATATCTTTTTGGTAATGGGCATTGCTATATAAAATGGTGAAAAGGTGGACCAAATTACATGGGATGAAAATATACATGGATGACTGTGGTTCAAAGATCAACCTTCTGTTTTTATTAGTACATTGTGTGGCAGTTGACAAATACCTGAAAAGCATCAACATGTTCCTTGTCTGCTCCCATAAAAGTACAAGATAACATTATGCACATACATTAGTAATTTCAAAATGAACAGCCTGCATCTACACGATCTTCATATACAACTGACCTCCAACATAATCTTACACAACTGACCTCCAACATAATCTTAAAATTTTGCGTGAGATGGGATAACAAATATGATGCAGAATTGTAACACTGTATAGTTAGGTTAGATGACATGCTTAATAGAGAAAATGCCATCAAACAGCCAAAACAAGACACAAATTTGCATTTTAGAGTTTGATCAGCTGCTAGTCCCAATTATATACTGAATGTGTTTGTCACTGAAGAGACCTGCACAGTAATGTAATTTATAGGGCAACAATAATCACCCAATCCAGCACCACCCCAGGGTAAGGACCTAAACTACCAAGTCCTTAACCCCAGGGTTTTCGCTAGTTTCCCCAAGCAAAGCAGAGAAAGAAGGGCGTGTAGTGTCCACAAATGCTGCACTTGACTTCTCTTATTTTCTGAACAAGCAGACTTCACAGTCTGGCAGAGGTTAAATGGTGATCATCTTTCTTCAGAAGTATCGTGATTTATTTTACAGCTCTGGAGAGGACCACAGAGAGATTGTAGATGTGAGAAACATCAGATAATAGAGAGATTAAATAACACTATAAATCCAGGTTATACTTGTGCAGTGTTTCTTGGCCATATTCGTAACAAAACAAAAACACAATTAGCTTCCAGTTTACATGGCAGATGTTTGAACACAGCTGAACAAGCAATGTAACAATCATCCTCTCCTCCTCTAATACATAAACACTAAACTAGTATCCCCACAGACTAATCTTTCAGCACTTTGTACAGTGTATTTATTGCACTGCAATAATCATATTAAAATCTTCAGCAAAAAAGATAAAAGATGCTGTCTATATAAAAAAGACCTTGTTACATAATCGGGGAGTACATAAATAAATAATGATTGTGTTCCATATGAAATAATTATTTATCCCTTATACGTTTATTTCATATGGAACACAATCATTATTTATTTATGTGCTCACCTATTATGTAAAGCATTGCTAACAACATACATAAATAAAATGTGCCAATGCTAGCAGATTGCTTTTAAGCATTTACCGTACATACTCGAGTATAAGCCGAGGTTTTTAGGTTTTAAAATAAACCTAAAAACCTTACCTCGGCTTATACTCGAGTCAAGGACCTTCCTTACCCCGATCGATGTTGCTTAACTCCAAATCCGGCTGCCGCATGCTGGGTAAGTCCTGTGGGTTTGCCGTCTGACGTCACTACTCGGCGCCGGGCTGTAAGAGGCGCCGAGTAGTGACGTCAGCCGGCAAATCCACAGGACTTACCGGTACCCAGCGTGCGGCAGCTGGATTTGGAGTTAAGCAACAGGAGCTTTGCTGGAATCAAGGAAGACCATGTCCTGAGCCCGGGTCCTCACTCTCCTATTTGCTGCTTGGTGGTTAGACCAGGTCAGTAGGCAGTGACTACAGAAACGAGAAAATACAAAGGGCTGTAGCACTATCAATTCTGAGAGCAGTAAAAGTAAAGAAATAGGGCTTAGATTTAGACAAATACTGTGTTTTTACTGTAGTTGTAGTTTCCAAACATACAGATGTTTTGGAAACTACAACTCCCAGCATGCTTTAGTTGCTGGGAGTTGTAGTTTTCAAACATCTATATGGTCATATTTCCTAACCTCGGCTTATACTCGAGTCACTCAATTTTTCCTACTTTTTTAGGTAAAAGGGGAACCTCGGCTTATACTCGGGTCGGCTTATACTCGAGTATATACGGTACCAGTAATAATTCTTAAGAAAAAACTGTACAAATGCAGAAAAAAAAAACCCAGATTAATAGACTATGGAAATAATTTTGGCTTCAGATTACCATCAGGCATTGACACCTTTAAAAAACCAAGCATAATGCATAGTGATATTAATGTTAAAGGTCACGTCCACCCCCAAAACTATAATTTCCCCCACCACTGGCCCTACCGTGTAGTGTAGTAAAATCCTTACCTTACATCCCAGATCCAAATGGTTCTCGAGCAACCCCCCCCCCCCCAAATCCAAAAAAGTGGCAACCAGAAGGATAGCAGAGTCCATATAGGACTCTGCCTCCTGTCTCCCCAACGGGAGAATTTTGCCATGCGCAGAGGAGCCCTCCCCCTCCCGTTTCTTTCTCCCTAAGCCCTAGTGTAAAACCCTGTTAGTATATTGTAGGGATAGTTACCCCAGCTCCAACCGCTATAATCTTATATCCAGAAAGTGCCCCGATAGTTACTTACCTTCCCTCTATCCTCCGCCATTGTGAACTGCCGGCAGCCACGTCCATGATTGGCTGCCTCTCAGCCAATCACAGACGTGGCTGCCGGTACCGCCTACTGCTTGCAGTTCCGTGCAAGCAGAGGGCCTGGGCAGTGCGGCGGAGGATAGAGGGAAGTTAAGTAACTATCGGGGCACTTTCTGGATATAAGATTATAGTGGTTGGGGATGGGGGAACTATCTCTACAACATACTAAACGTTTTTAAAACAGGTGGACATGCCCTTTAAGTTCAAAATTGATCTTGGATTATAGTATAGTTTTATGGCAATTTAAACCCCATTTTGGTGCAGGTATATGTCCCTTTGGAGGACAACCGTATATGTTTAAACTTCTTCAAGATCAGGGCCATCATTATCTCATTATCTGTTCCAACTGCACTATGCTATTCTTCTTATTGGCTGTTCAAGATCATTGAAATGCATATTATGACTAAGAGCCAGGAAATAGTTGTTCTGCCATATTCATTATCACAGTGTTTTTCTGTAAAGGTTCCCTGAGATAAAAATATTTTTAATTAAATAAATAGAGATAGATTTATAGATCTATCATTTATATTTGAATAAATTATGTATTTTGATGATTTGATGACTGAAATCTGTGTTCTCCACAGATAAAAAGGATGAGAAACACTGCATTATCATATGGGGAAAAAATCATATAATGCGCAATATCTGCTAATATATTATATTGGTATTTGTAGTCAAATGCACACAAACGGATATATTTCCTGCTCAAACTAGTGAAGTTCAAAAGTAAGAAAGTTCAAATTGCTTTCTTTTTGCCATCTGGCCCAGGTACTGAGACCCTAGTACTGACCCATTGCCTATAATATACATTTGATTACAGTGGAACAGCCGTTAAAGGCAAAGTAAACCAGGTGCTATTTTAACGCCATGTGTGCATAGCCTCACATTAAACACAAAGAAAAAACAAAAACAGAAGGTTTAAAGCTAGGCACACACAGTACCGATAAAGCCTCAATACCGTTGGATCTGGTGGTATCGGGGCTATATAGGTACTTTGCTTTCCGAACGAGCGCTCGGCTGACCAGAACTTTCAGCAGGTGCGCGCTCGTTCGGGAAAAGAGGGAAAATTTCCCTCAGCCACAGTAGACTCCCTATAGAGGAGTCTGCAGAGGCTGTGGGAATCACACAGTCCCGTGCGTTCTCCTATAGAGAGAACGCTTGGGACTATGTGTATGCAGATCTTTGAAAGAAGACAGACATCTTTCAAAAATCTTTCAAACTTCAAATTTTTCAAGTGTGTACCCAGCTTCTCCTTTACCCAAAATAAAGCTGGTTATGTTAAGTGTGCTACTATACCCTTATACCACCATAAGTAGAATGAAGAGCCAGAACTATATTTCCTGAATGCACACAATCTTATTGAACTCGACTTGTACAGACTATGGACTTATTGTTTCCTTACACTAGTATATAATCAAAAGGCAGATTAATAAGCATGATGTCTCCAAAAGGAACTTGGGTCTTTAATTTTCACAAAATCTCTTTGGCAGGTTTGATCTAAAGTTTTCTTTTAAATAGGCTGTAAATCTGCTATGTTCATCTCCTTAAATAGTATTTTATGGAAACTTTGGCATGATGGGTAGATTCCTTACATCCTTGACTTGCTCTAATCAGTCTCTGGTTAACCCTGGTATGACTTCCAGGCCTTTATGTGGTTAGTAATCTGAATGCTGACAACATTTTCGAGGAACTAAATAAATATTTACTCATTTGGCAGCACTAAAGGCCCTCTACAAAAAAAAAGATATACTCCCTCGCACTTTTTCCAGCTAGGGAACTATGCCAGCACTACCAAGTTAATGTAGTGCATTAAAGGGCATGTCCACCCCAAAACTAAAATTTTACCCACTACTGGCCCCACTGTAAAGTTTAAAAAAATTCTTACCTTACATCTCTGTTCCTTTTGGTTCTCCATTAAGTGATGAGTAGGAGTGTCAGTGAATCATCCGGTACCTGCTACTTCCTTAACCTCAGTGAGGACAATGACATGCGCAGGGGAGCCCTTCCCCTCCCACCCACCATCTGGATCCATCAGAGACACGGCTGCTGGTCCAGCCCCCTGCTTGCAAGTTCTGGCAAGCAGAGAGCCGGATCACTTTGCCGCGGGAGCGAAGGGCTGTAAGTACATTTCTAATCATTCTGAATTGAGAAAGCCAGTCGGATGACTAGCGAAACGTCTTCAAGAACTAAACTTCAAGTCCAGTTGATCTAATTGAATACAACAGATATACATTTCTAATTGTTTTTTTAAAGAAATAACATGGCGGTTATGATTTTTAGGGTGGGCATGACTTTAATGCAAATAAGCATGAGAGGTAAACCACATTTTATTTATTAATACTACAGTTAATTTGCCAGGGCATCACTTAATGTGAGAATGAAACAATCCTTCACTGCACACTTCTTTCTACATATACTGTATGTAGCTTCTGCGCTATGTATTCTGGTTACAAACCTGTCAACATGCAATAAACTGTGCTCTAAGGGCCAGGCCACACTGTGCCGCAAACACAATCGCACACGGAATCGCATGCAATTTCGTTGCTTTTGCGCGATTGCGTTTAAAAATGCGGAACGCAAATCGCAATGCACCCAAAAATGCGCATTTTTAATGACCTGAAAAAAGCGCAAACGCATAATAAAAGCAGCAGTGTGGCATAGCCCTAAGTCATTTCTTTGTATGTTAGAGGAATAAATGACAAGTTTGACTTTGAAAAAGGGCATTAGGTTAAAGGTTTGTACACACGTCCGATGTGTGCACCAAGCCACGACCCCCGACAATGATGCATTCGCATGGGAATTCTCGGCCGAAACAGCCGTTCGGTGAGAGAATGCATCGTCATCGGCGGTCGTGGCTTGGTGCAAAATTGGCTGTGTGTATAAACCTTTAGACTTCTAGGTCCTCATTCCAAGGTTCGCCCTAAATCTAACACCTAATTCTGTCTCATAGTGCTAGTGTGGACCCTTTGTCCAACATGCCCCACTTAGTAAATAGCACCATGCAAGAAGAGTGTCTTCCCGTAAACCAGTCCAGTAGAACATTCCCAGACTGTTAAAGGGTGAGACAAACTTTCCAGGTCTGGTATGTAGGATCTAGGGAATGTGAGCTCACATTCAGCTTGTAATGATGTAAACACTGATGTTTCTTAGGGCACGGCCACACTGCAACGTAAACGGAATCGCATACGATTTCATGTGCAATTTTATTGCATTTGCGCATGTGTTTTTTTCATTAAGTATTGAAAACCGCATGCGATTGCGACTTTAAATGCGGAACGCAAATCGCAATCGCAACGCACCCGAAAACGTGTGTTTTCGGTGCATTGCCGCGTTTTCAAGGGTGTTTCAAAAACGCAAGCGCAAACGCAAAAAAAGCGCAGCAGTGTGGCCTAGCCCTTAGACAGAATATTTTGACAAACCATCACTATCTCCCACAGATAATCAGTCTGTATATATCACAGCCCTTAAAGGAATCTTTTAATAATGTAGCTCTTCCCATTATCTTGTGGTATAGCATGCCTAAAACAAATGCAAAAATAAACACACCAGCCAGAAGTTGGGCTGATGAGTAGAGTAGGTAGGGTACCGTAATTCTGACCAGAAGTAGAAATTGCAAGATTGAAAAATAAGAAAGGTGTTCCTAATGGCATTACACATGTAACATGAATATATTTATAGATTCTTCACCAAATCTTTAAAATTGAACAAAGCTTTCATTTAGCTACAGTCATACAATATAATAATCAAACAGTATGTGATTGTACTCTGAACTAATCAGTGTAAGCTGTCACCAATTGTGTTTTTTTAAACAGAAGTAATTTCAACTCATGATACAGTAATTGCTGGCAGTTCCAACATAGCTTTATGGAAGACCAGAGTCCTTTCAGTGAAAAATGCTTAAAATAACTAAGCTGGCAACACATTTCTCAAAAACTTTATGTAGTGCCAACTAGAATCGTTTTTGTTTTCTTCCACAATGTAAAAGCTAAAGGTTCAGACACACATACAATCGCGAGTGCCGACCTGAGATGCACGATGTGTACGAACAGCTGTTTCGGCCGGGTATGGGCACTTTATCATCAGAAACGGCCAATCGGTGGGGCCTGACTGGCTAGGTGGATCTTTAAACGAGCGGGCGTTTCTGCCAATAAAGTGCCCATACAAGGCACGATTATCAGCCGAAACGGCCGTTTGTACACATCATGCATCACGTGTGTACAAACCTTTAGTAATTCAATTTGATGGACAAAACGAACATTAAAAGACCAAATTAGTAACCCCCCCATAACAAAGGCCTTTAGATACCAACCCAACAAAGGGTATACCGAGCCCAACAAAAGCAGCTTTTAACATGTATGCGTGATGGTCCAAAGTACTAATCAAACTGCATCACTGTGGTCCATCAAACTTGAGCAGAAAAGAAGCTGAATTTCAGGCAGGTCCAATCAGCTTATCGAACGGGTTGTATTAATGGGTCAATTTTTTATGCTTACCGTATACTCACAAAGTTAAATGTTTATGGCTATATACAAAACTTAGGTACACATTTAAAAGTAACCACACCAAGGGTGTTAAAAGGCAACATGCAGTATGGAATCCATAATACATTTTTTAAATTGGTTTTACCAATCAGACTTTCTGGCCATTTAAGGCTTTCATTAGCTCTGTAACTCACTGTGAACCTTAATCATACACGGGTAGGTTTTTGAATTCATTTGATCAGTCGATTTTTATTTTTTTTTACCAAATTGATTCTGTTTTCTCATTTATTTGGCAAAAATTAGTTCAAAAGTGATGAATGAATTTGTAGGGTATAGTTGCCCTTTACAAGGTTTATGCAGAAACAAATGACCACATTATTACCAGCAGCAGTTTATGTGGATTTGTTGCTATAGATGTTGCACACTTATTAGTCAGTTCAGCTATAAGAAATAAGTAAATAAATGTATTTTCCCATCTGTGCAGCTAGCAGTGTTAAATAAAGCCAGGCTCAATGGTGGGGCAGAACCGTTTTGTTCTCTGTCTAACAGACTAAGACAGCAAAGGTTGCATGATCTATTTTAGGCTGGAAGGAATACCTTTTGTTTGATTTCTTACAAAATTTTTAATGTACCGCAGCAACTAAAAATTCACAGATGGCAGAAACATAGAGATGTCAATCAGCAATAAGTATTGTGAATTTCTAACACTGCTTACATCGTTATTAAGCCTAGGTGCCACAAAAGTACAAGGGTTGTGAGGCTTACAACTCTCCACTAAATAATAAGCAGTGATTAGTCAATATGGTTCACGTTGATAAAACATGGTGTCCTAATCACATATCTGTCAGTTATAATTATGTCTGCTACTGTGCTACCACGGTCTTACCTGTGCATCTTACCTATTCTCTGGTGCATAAAAAAGCTCCACTCTTAAAAACAAAATCTGATGTAAAAGCTTAGAAAGGTAGGAAATGCTTCTACCTCCCTGGGTGGCAGCCTGTATGAGCTGTGAGCTGCCAAAGTACAACTCGTGCAGTGGCTGCTCACCACTCAATTCAGTGCACCCCTAGCATCTCCCTTATCCTTAACATAAAGAGAGCATTGAGCTGCCAGCTGCTGAATGAGTGGTATTTTGATAGCTTACCACTCATAAATGTGGTCTCCCAGGGAGGTAGGAATGGGATTTCCTACCTCCCTGGGATATCCACTTTAACTTTTACAAATGAAAAGATGTGGATGGTCTTTTTTGGGGCAAAGTTGCCCTTTAAAGCTTCCTTACCACAGGATTTGGTAGTGTGAAGCTGATTGCATACATAGTTTTACCTGACTAAATGGCGTGTGTGAGTATGAATGTTTCATGAAGATTTAAGTACTGCCATTTTCATAGCCAGCAGGAATGTGGTGAGGACACAGTGTGAGCTTTATGGTAAGAAAATTATCAATTTAAAAGAACGAAAAACACATTCATAGCCTAAACTTGTAATCTTGTATGTTAGGATAGTACTGAAAGGAATATCTCACAGCAAAAACCTGCATTGGTTTACAAGTGCAGGGTTGGAGAAATTGATTTCGACATAGTAGCCAATGTGACTTCATTAGACATTAAAGGAAAATCCTCTAAAAAGCTAGGCGACAGGTGTCCGTTTCTAGGCTCATTGTCTACCTGACTTTTGGGATTTGTCGAGTACCGTATATGCAGGCAAAAGATATATAAGTCTTCAAAAAGGGCCAACTGAACTATATTACTTTATATTATGCTCTCTTTTACATGGATCTGCCTCTAAAAGGCTGACAAGGACAATTGAAGAAAAACACAAGGTGCATAGGAGGAAAACATTTAGCAGGATGCGTGGGCTCCTGGAAATAATGAATGCTCCAAGAGTGCTGAATTTCATTACATTCTCCAGCTGGGGATCTAAAGTGAGCGTGTAGAACAAGGAATGCAGTAAAATGGCATCTGGAAATGGTGCTCTGCACTCTATATCAACAGGTGCACATTTATTACAATGCTCTGTCACTGGACAAAAAAAATCAATTACTATTTAAGAGCACAGACTGACGTGTTTACCAGAAAGCGTGTGTTTGTGTGGGTCGAATGTTTGTAAGATGATGTTAATTAAGCATATTATTATCAGCCTTTAATTTCTAAGCTTCTATACCAAGTGGGAAGATAACCCAGTATACTGCATGTAGGCAGGCTTATTGTACTAAAATGGCAACTTTATATAAGTCCATGTGTGGCTTTATGGGGGACGTCTTAAAAAATAATTCTAGCTGAGATTGTTTGCCCTAATTTTACATCAATCCAGTCCCATTCATGAGAAATCACTTTCTGCCCTTGAGCTGCCAGCTTTGGGAGTTAGGTCCCACTGTGCGCGTTGCATTACGTTTTCTGAATCACAATGTAATTTAAAATATAATGGAAATTGCGAAAATCAGTTCCCACTGTATAATTTGTGTTCAAAATCTATGTAGTCCATTTTTTATCTGCTTGCATGCACAAGTTTTGGTTCATGTGTGTCAGAATCACGCTTTAATAATAGTCTATGGGAACGCAAAAAAAACGTGCACACACGCGGACAAATTTATTTTTTGCGTTTTCTGCAGTGTTTCCTGCAGATTTTCCAAAAACTGCATACGCACGCAAATGGACTGAAAATGTAGAAAAATACATGGAAAAACGAATGTCTGTTAACCTGCATATGGACCAGAACGTGGACAAAATGCATTGTCCTAAACGCACTCATTCCTTCATAAACTGCATAGGATTTCAATGATCAGAAGATAATTTCTTGTGAACAAGATTCTGGTTTACAGTAAAAAAAAAAAAAAAGCAAACATCATCAGTTAAAATTTCATTTTAAATCAAGCTTAGGTTTTTCTTTGAGTAAAGTAGTCCTTCAATGAGCTTTTTATAAGGATGGGCATGTGCAGAGGAGGCAGCGGGGCAAACAGCAGTCAATCATTAGTTGTGATATCAGCACTCACAGCCTTCATTGACTGTATGGAGGGAGGAGCCATCTTACTTAAGGGAATTATTTTCCTTAAATATCTGTTTAGTAATGCATCTTATAAAGTGCTAAATATATCAATTGGGTTAGGGGGCAAGTAACTAACAAACCAACCAGTTTTTTTAAGGGTGGACATGCCACATGCCATTTAAATTCTGTAATAGATGCTGTAATGATAAATCTATGTGGACCATAGCATTTGTAGGGTTAAGATAACTACAAAATTCTCTGGAATTAATTTAGCAGGAAATGCATAGATTACTGGATTAAATGTAAACCAAGCACAGACAGACAGAGAGCCCTGCAATATTATATCATAGAAATAACAACTATATGAAACGGTATATGTTTATACATGTGTAATTATCTAGCATTTCTTGTATCACAATTATTACTATAATATTATTACTATAATCACAATAGAAGTTTACCAAAGTAGCAGTATTGGAACTGATCTCTGTGTTGAATTGCCTGATGTTTCTCATTGCAGACAGGATGTGCTTTGTGTTACCCTGGGGAAGACATTAGGCATTTTGTTGCACCTAATACTTTTGTGTGATACCTAACTCTCTTTACTATAATTATACATTTGGGTTTAATAGCTGACATAGCTAAACTCCAGAGCACTATATATATTTATATATATATATATATATATATATATATATATATTTTATTTTATTTTTTTTAATTGATCACAGTGTTTTTACATAGTTTAATAAATGTTTTTAGGATCTATATATACTTGATGGTTATATCTGGTGACATATATTGTATATGTTATTTATTCACTGAGCACTTTGTTTTACACATGCTCACTTTGATTTAGGCCCTTGTGATAGTAGGTGGAGCCATTCACTTTAGTTAATGATGTCACTATATATTCTTTGCACAATGTAGTATTTGGACCCCCCAAAACGTAGTTGTAGTTGGCCTCCCTGCAAATTTATATTGGATATGATACTTACCTGATGTGGCACAGGCCTCAGGGGGTGCACCTGTTGGGACTCCACAAAATATTTGAAAAAAGGTAATCCCTTAGTCAGGTGACACCTGAACAAGGGATTATCCCCCAAGTGTTGCATTCAAGCATTACAATAAAGCTCCTCACAGCATTCCAAAGGTGTACGCTAATGGTTCTCTTAGGGCTTTTTGGATTTGGACCATGAACTGGTACATAATAGCAGGATTGAAAATTTAGACGTATGTGCATAATCTCCAACTGTCCCCATATCAATGGGACAAAACTTTTCTGTGAGACCTATTCCAGTGCCCCAGACAACCAACATTTGTCCTGCACCCACTTCCTATTTCTGGCTGCTCATTAAGGAGTGGGCTTTGGTCATTATAATCTGTTTGCTTATCTTCCTAACATCTGGCTATTTCCTAGAACTGTATGGAATAAGTATTCTCCTTAAGACAGAACTAGAGTTTATTTCTTTTGAACATGTAAGAATTAAACTGAAATGCTTTATCGGACTTATTACTGGTAAATGATGTAGGTTCTACATTTGTTTCTTACTGAATCAATTGCAGTCGTGGTTTCCTGGATCTCACTGACCCAGATACTAATCTCATTACTGTCCTGCCCAAACAGAAGAAGTCAGGGTCAGACAATAGGCAATCTATCATTACAAAAGAAAAAAAAAAAAGAAAAGGCTTGACGTGATCAGCACATCTGCAATAACCATTATATGGTAGAATTAGAAACAAACACGGGAAAGAATATAGACACAGCCAACTAGAGAAGGAATTATCATATTGTTATAGGATTTTTCATATACTGACAGCATGTATAGCTGTTCTGGAAACCTTTGTTATTTTAATTTATAGGAAAACATTTGCTTTCGCCCATAATCAATGTTTACAAGCAGCACATGAAGCTAAACAAATTGTGGACTACTGTCACTTAGGAAGGCCATTCACAACAGCCGACCAACTAACCTGGGCCTGGGCTGATGATTTAGTGATCATTATTATGCCAGTGAATGTCAACCATGGCAATATTTATATTGATTTGATGTTCATATTGAGGCAAATAATGAAACAACCATCAGACCAGTGTATGGCCAGCATTAGACTTCTTAATGGCCCTGCATTAGCTCATCATTGAAGTCTGTGTCTTCCCATAGGGTTGCTAATTAGTGGGGAATATAAATTAGAAACTAGAAAGGCCAGACAAACTGTGCAGTAAAGCTGGGTACACGCTACCAATTTTAAAGATGTGGCTACAAAAAGTCACAAGCGTACTTCTTATTATAAATATAGAGAGATCGATAGTGATTGCCACACACCCTACAATTGCAGCTGAATCCCTATACTTTAGTACAGGGGGTGACGGTAAAGGGAAATTTTCCAGCCAAATCGACAGTTTACAATGCTGACCCACCTTAAAATGCTAGTGTATGTAAATGAAACTACATTTTCCCCAAGAAAAGAAAGGAAGGCCCACACCTACCTCCCTGGATGAGCTTTCGAAGATCTGCTCTTGCTGCTCATCCTCTATACCCCAAGAGTTGACTCTCTCGCTTACTTCTAAAAGCAGGGGGGGGTCCTGCATGTGCAGAGGGATGCAGATGATGAGCAGTGAGCCACAGAACAAGCAGGTCTTTGACAGCTTACTGCCTGTTTAATTTTAAAAAAAATTTTTTAAATTAATTTTTTTTAAAAATAAAGTTTTACTTTAATGACTTCATATATTAAACAAACAGTGTTTTAATTTGATGCGCTAGGCTTACAGCACAGATGAAAGAAAAAGGATGAATCATCCTGTGAGTTTACTGATATCCTAAACCTGTCAGTAATGATTTTTCTAACAGTATTTCCAGCTTTCAAACACAAAACACAATCTTTTAGCAGGTACAACAAGCATCATCTAGTGACAGTTATCATTTCTTTACGAGTTGAGCTCATAAAATAGTTTTCCCTATGGGATTCTCCAGTATCGTATCTCAGATAACACAGGTAATATTTATAAAACAAACAAACAAAATTGTTATAAAAACAAATGGATAATCTTTTGGACTGGCAGAAATAAGAATATTATTATCAAACTATATTTTTTTTGTTTCGGGTATAGCCAACAGTCAATCCCACTTCATTCGTTAACACAAAAGGTCATGCAATTATATGTCTGAGGATGCCACGTTTTTACTCTGCCTATGCTTACTTCTGTCTTCTATAATTCTTTACAATTAGCTTTACTACAGTGTTTTTTATATAAACAGTGGAAACCCAAACAACTAGAGGACCAAACAAGGTCCACTGTTATAATCATGAACTATATTATTCTACATATTGTGCAGCACGGTGGCTCAGTGGTTAGCACTGATTCCTTGCAGTACTGAAGTCCTGAGTTCGATTCCACCCTCGGACACATGTATGTTCTCCCCGTGCTTGTGTGGGTTTCCTCCAGGCACTCTGGTTTCCCCCACAATCATAAAGACATACTGATAACTTGTATGTGTAAATAAATGTGCTTAGATTGTAAGCTCTTCGAGGCAGGGACTGTTGTGAATGTATACATGTAATTGTAAAGCGCTACGGAAGATGTTTGTTCTACATAAATCCACAATAATAATAATTATAATAATAGCACAGCAAAGCTATTCTTTCAGTACAAACTGTAGAGAAGCAGTCCTTAACTTGTACAACTTTCCTCTGTGTTGTTGCCTGGAACTCGTCCCCTATTAGCTTAAAACTACTTCATGATGCTGTAGAATAATGCCAATATGCTGTCTAAAAATTTCAGGATATGTAAAGCTACAGAAAGATTTTGAGCCGATGTCAACGAAAACCACAAGAATGTGTTGACTGAAAACAGCCTTGTTTTAGCTCCAACAAATTTTGTTTTATTCTCAGAGAACCCTCCCCCCAGGGATCACCTGTGATGGTTTCTTTGTTTCTGAGGGGTATTGAAATGTATCTATTACCATGAAGACCTTTGTTTATTAAAACACTCCTGGGCTCTTCCATGTTTTATATTGTCTTTTTGTGGCTAGCCTACCCTATAAGTCATCTGATGTGGAAAGTTGAGTGACTTTTCAGGATCAAATGTATCCATTGTAAATCATGTGTTTGTCTTGCCCAGCAATACAGACATAGAGGTTGTTTCTTAAATTTACGTTTCTGCTATAGACACATTGGCTCTGTGACATTTGTCTTGCCGTGACTAAAAAAAAAAAAAAAGAGCTGGTAGGGTCTGACAAATCAATCTACACTCCATGCTGCCTATTTAGCCAGTACTTACTGATGGAAGTGTATTGATTAACCCAGAGGCAGATCCCACCCAATCATACCTGAGAGAAATAAAGGACAACATATAGCCCCTGTGTTCAAATGCTTTCTCTTGACCATGTATTTTCCAGTAGACCTATTTTCCAATTCCCAGATTTTTAAAACCTTGTTGGTGAACACCCTACAGTAATTTGGTAAGCAAAGTAATACAAAAGCAAATTAAACTTTGTATTTTTGGTTTAGGTTTCCTTTAAGCAGTATATAATTACATAAGACCTATTATTAATCCCAACACACAAATGTCACCCTGCCATATAATTAGAACAGCCAGTATATTATTAATGCCCTTTAACAGGAATGTCACCATACTGCTCTGCTATCAAATGATATGAATAAATTAACATATATTGTATAGACAGTGTGTGCTTAGACATTAACAAATACATTTTATTCTTGTGTTTGGGAAAAGCTCGTCAGATGTACAATGTAGACACCACTAGCTGCCCCTTGCTTGTGGGAGGAGCACATATAGCTACCTTCCCTACTGTGGAGCTGGCATGTACTGGGTCAGAGGGTATGTGAGCAGAAAGGGCTGCTGAGAGCTAAGCATTAGCTTAATGAGGAATTGAGAAAGAGGAAAGTGCCGCTGAGATGTTATAGTTTTATGTTTCTCCTTTAATACTTATGAGAAATCAGCTTTGATGCAGAGGAAATGTATAGCTCAGTTAAAGGTATTGTCCCACATCCAAAAATGTGATATACTAAGGCTAAGGTCACATTGCATGCCTTAAGGCTCAATTCTGCTCAGGTATGATTTTCTGCCTTGGCTGTTGACACTGTTGTTAAATGTGATCTATATCTGATTTCTGTGTACACCGTTTGTGGTCCTAAAGTGATCTCCTAAATGAAAAAAAAATGCTGTCCAGTGGCTTTTATGGGGTAATCTCACATTAGATGTAGTGTAGAAACAAACTAACAAACAAAATCTGATGACAACCGATATATATGAAAATATTGGTCGGTTTGCCCGGAAAAATCATTGTGTGTACTAAGTGTCCTACTTGATAGAGCTCTGCCTTAAAGCAGAAACGTTGTGATTTGCCAGAAATGGTGGGACTGTGATCTGAGATGCTTAACCAATTATACATTTGAATACATCTGCTATACATACATAGCTGTTCATCAATCTACTGCAATTTTTTTTGTCTACTTTTTTGGGTATCAGACACTGATGAGATTTAATTTTTTGACAGGAAAAATTTGGGTCACTTATTGGGTCAGGGTGACCGTAGCCTTAGAGGCTCAGTTTTACTTTATTTTCGTTATTTGTCCTTTCCTTTCCCAAATATCCCTACGATACAGAGAATCTGTCACCATTCTTTCTCCCTCATTCCTCCCTTTCCAGTTCTTCCTTTTTATACGTATTCATATCCTCCATTCAACTTCTTGAACTTTCTGAAATCTGTAATTAAGTCATGGGGAAATACCTTTCCCAGTTCACTAAAGGTGCCTCAATATAATCTATGTCTAACAGGGAGACATGATCAAAACAAGCTATTATCACTGCATGGTGATTAAAGTACTAGCATGCAAAATACCTTTTTCCTTTAAGTGTTTATTAAAGACTTCGGCTTGCTTACAATGGCTTTTTCACTGTAATCACATGTCATGTAATGACTTCCTTCCTGTCAAAATACAGCAGCCTAGTCATGTTTCATGAAAGAGCTTTCTCATAGTGCTGCTGGAAAGACATGGGCAGATGCCTTAAAAGAATTAAATAACAGAGTGGGGAGAACAGTTTCAAGCATAGAACAGTATATGGACATATTAAATGCATATAGAAATTCAACAGTGCCTCTAATCTTGTTTAAAGGGCATACTTACCCACCACACTAAAAATCAACCCACTACTGGCCCCATTGTGTAGTTAAAAAAAATCCTTACCTTACATCTCTGCTCCTTATGGTTCCCCTGCAGTGCCAGTCCAAAGTCCAGGAAACTGAAGAGTAGTAGCTGTCTTCCTGTCCAAAGGTCTCTGCTTTCTGTCTTGCCTCCAGGAGGGATGGTGACATGCGCAGAGGAGCACTTCCCCTTCCCTTCCACCATCTGGATCCATTTGTTACAGCTCTTCCACCTAGTGTAAAAACATTTTGATATAATGTTGGTTACCCCTGCCCACCCTTCGTTTCAGCGCTCTGCATTGCCAGCAACCGTCCCCCTGCTTGCAAGTTCCGGCAAGCAGGGAGCCGGATCAGAGCGCCAGGGGAATGAAGGCATGTAAGTACAGCACTAAATCTTATACTAATATAGCGGTTGGGAGTGGGTAGGGGTAACCTACACTATTTCAAAAGTTTTTATTTAGACTGGACATGCCCTGTAAAGCTAAAAATAAAAAGCAATAATAAAAAAAAGAAAAATGTCATAGATAAGTAAGTAAAAAGTTCGGAATTGGAAACAAAAATAAACAGATATATCCAATCAGTAGTCTCTTAAGCTGGGTACAAGCCATTCAATTTTCTGGGCTGATCAACCTTTATTTTAGTGTATAGGTCAATGGGCCACAAATATTTGATGGTTTTCTTTGCGGCCACGACCAACTTTCGACCGTTCATTAATCTGATTCGGATGAATCTGATTAACCAGAATGCCTGATCACTCAGACAGACCAATATTGCCAAAAACCAGTTGCGTCTTGTCAGAAATGATTGTCTGTGGTGGCCCTTTGAGATAAAATATCAATCTGTGTGTACAAGCCTTAAAACATGTGATTTAGGTCAATGGGTGATGGACCAGGAAATATTTACTTATAAGGAGGGATACATTACATTCCAGACTGACTGATTTTTGCATGCATTGGTCAGTCAGTCTAAAAAATCTGAGCTATATTTGTGGCCAACCGTGACAATGTCGGACATGCCGATAAATCACGGCCGATTGTACGGCCTCCTATGGGCCGCACAATCAGTTGAGGCAAATTATCTCCCAGGACAAACAATCTTTATGGTCTGTACCCATCCTAAGGCTACAGCAAAACACAGAATAGTGTTATTAATGGAAGTTGTTTAGTTCAGTGCAAAAATTTAGGAAAAGAATTTCAGATATGTTAACCCCTTTAAAAAATCACCTCATACAGTTACCTAGACAAAACCCATTCAAAGGTTTGCCTAAAGAGTTAATATATTCAAGGTCAGTACATGACATTCCAGACATATTTATCTTATGCTCATTGGGCAGGAATACGCACAATCATATTGAAGATACTGCTTGGAGTTCAAAGGGTTTCTTTTATTAGAAGAGTTGCACAATCTTCCCGTACTTTCAGCTAGCATTCTTACAATGCTTTAGATACTTTTCTCACAGTCAAGCCAAATATTTCACAACTTCTTGATAAAAGAAAACAAAATAACTGGTTTGTGTACATGGAGGTAGTTTTTTTTTTATCATGAAGTGCTTCTGCTGTCAGTGCACGATTATGAGACAACTAAATCTAGCTACAGACGTGCATTATCTTCAGGCATCTCTCATGTAGTACAGCTGCTACCCACAGTACCTACCGGTATTACACAGTTTACATACACTATGTATATACAAGGTCAGAAAGGAGCACCGATTTGTTTGTTTGTTTTTTTACTATTATTACGTTTGCACATTTAACAAAAACTTAAAAAATGATAATGTTTAAAATAATAATGTTTTATAATGTTTAAAATAATAACTGGTGCCACAAAAGTTCTAGGGTCAAGGAAAATATAATAACGTGCCTTTAAATAAAGGTATGGTTAAATGGTGGTGGTGTGTTAAGCTCACTGCTGATCATAATATCCCTTTTAGAAATCCCTTTGCTTTCTGCTGATATGGTGGCACCCAGCAAACCAATTCCTTTTCTGTATATTTTTAAGAAGTATAGGATTACTATGCATATCTGCTCCTACTAATCGGCTATACACCCTGGGGTGTACAGCCATGTCCTCACGTTCCCTGGGTACAGGTGTCTGAGTTTATTTAAGAACACTGGTTTGCGTCGGTCATTGGCAAGAACACCAGTCTGAAAGAGAAGTTGGAGAAAAGCTGGCTCAGATTACATAACAAAGACATTTAGTCTGAATAAGGTGCTCTTTCTAATTGTCTACACAAACTGTGTACTCCAATCTTGTTTAAATTCAAGTTGTTATTAAATTAAACAATTAGACTGAGGCCACACTATGCCCAAGCGCGGCCGAAATGGGCACACAAGCGCACGTGTTGTGCAATCACATGCGATTAAGCAAAAAATACGTTACGCATGCGCTCCAATTAACGGCTTGCATGTACAGCACGCAAAGCACACCAGCGCACTTGTGTGGCCATATCTTTTAAAAGCACGATCAGATTGTGCTTAAAAGCATATTCGTAAGGTCTAACAAAAAGGCTGGGTACACAAGGGCAGATTTTTTTTTACTTGATATGTGTATCGGTCAATTGGGCCCAAAAATCTGTACAGCTTTCGTCCGCCCAACCGAATGATGTGACGAACGGGCAATTGGACGTGTTGGTAAATCATGGGGAACCGCACGATCAGCCGCGGCCACTTTTGTCACAACCAACAGTCATTTGTCCCAGCGATTGCTCAGTCGGGACAAAAAATCCCTTCATCTGTACCCAGCATAAGGGTTGATTCACAAGAAAACAGTCCAGGTTCTCACAATTATGCAAAAGATTTGATTTAATTACAACTATCAGACACAACTATTGAAAGTTACTGCCACTGCTAAAAGCCTTAGGCTGGTTACAGTTGAAGGGATATTTTGTCCCAACCGAGCGTTCTCTAAGAGCAAGCGCTCGGCTGGGACGAATGACTGTCAGACGCGGCAATAGTGGCCCCAGCCGACAGTTCTCACGAACGATCGTGCGGTACCCTGTGGGACCGTACGATCTGTCGCAGCGGTGGCCGAAAGCAGCACAGATTTTTTGGCCCATTCGACCAATACACTGAAGTATCGGTCGATAGGGCTGAAAAATCTGCTCGTGTGTACCCAGCCTTAGTTGCTCTCTGACAATTTGCTTAACAATTTTGCTATTTTTTTTTTCTTTCTCCATGGCCAAGAGGGATAAAACAGTTTGTTGTTTGAATAGCTTGTAAAATAATTAAATTGACATCCTTTAATGGAAATTGTGTACAATATAGATGTACACACTGAATAGGCATACTGTCCCTTTAACTGCTTAATACATATGAAACATGATATTTAAGTTACAACCTGAACATTAGCCCTTCATGTGTGAAATTAGATCTGACCAGACCATGTGCCATCTGACTCTATGTCATCTGAAAGCTTATAATATTAACATAACACCAGGGTTATTTTGTTTAGCTCACCCCACACACCTCTTAAAGAAAAATAATCTAAAGTTTGCCAAAAGATGCCTGGAGGCAATGATCAGGTCCTACTATTAATGCCCCTTAACCCTCCTGTCAAAATCACTTAGGGCTGTGATTACAGAGAGCTTGTTTTTGTAATGAACAACTCAGCCAATCACAGCAGCCCAGGGATATCTTCTAGGATCTGTGTGTACATAAGATCACGTGGATACTCAGTAAGTTTACCAGCACTAAGAGCACTGCCTCAGTCTTTTGTCTGCATTCTAATTGGAAACTGAATTATGGTTTAGTCACTGTGCACGAACATCAAAAATCTTGGCTCTCTGCTCTTTCTCTGAGTAACAAATTGTTCCTGCCAGCCTGACTGCATGCGAAACAGGATGCGAGCAATAAATGTCAGGTGAGTCTCCTGCATAAACACTTTGCTGTGGTTTTATTTGCCACTTTCAGGAAAATAAAGCCTTTGGTAGGAATCTGTAACCCTTCAGGGTCAAAACAAAAGGAAACGTGGGTTATTGTTGTTCATTTAACCCAATGCACTGGTTTAGTTTTGTATGTATGCTTTGATCATGATGTACTATGTGTATGTATATACTATGTGTACAGATTACATGGCAAACTATCCCATACATATCTCTGATACTGGATGCAAAACAGATTTCCATTAGACAGAGCCATAGCACAGAAGCTTAACATTGGCAGTAATACTTTAAAATGAAACTGCAGCTGGGTCTACAAGCCACTGTCATATGTCTCTATTATTATTGTAATTCCTCTATATAGGGCAGACAATCTGCATGTCAACAAATCCATCTCATTTACTGTACATTTCAGCCATATGGGCCGTATGTCTTAGGTCGTTACATCTAAAACTGTAGATTACAAGCTACAACTAGCACATCCTTATTTACAATGTTTTAAATGTCTGCTTTCTATGTGTTTAACACTGAATTATTACAATACTGTCTTTAAACAATCATGTGGCACAACTGATCTTCTTGGTTACTGGCACGATTTAATTAATTTGCTTACGGTACTTTGCATTGTCAAGAGGGTGAGACGTTTACAAAACGTTCTAGCAAAATACAGGTTAATACACTAGGGAGTGATATTCCAAGCTTAATGACGAAGGGTTTATAGCCCCAAATGTGAATGAAGAAGAAATTGAGGGTCGCACTCCAAGAGTAAATTGGTGACCACACATGAAGAAATCCCAATGTTTTGGGGGGGGTGAACATGCTCCCTTCCTCAGGAGATATATTTTCATCCCCCCCTTCCCATCAGAAAGGTTGTGTTTTTTTCATGTATGGTCACCCAAAAATTTGGTTATTTACTTTTGGGGTGCGACCCTTAATTTCTTCTTCATTCGATATTCCAGTGAGGGTGAAAAATTGGAGGTAAGAGTGCATAGGACTTTTTTGTTTTATTTGGATTGCATTCACCAAATGTGAATGCAGTTTACAGGTGCCATAAATTCCTGTCACCAAATGTGCTCTGTTGACATTTGCTTCCCGAGACAGAGAGGGTTAAAATAAGTCTTAGTCACAAGTGACCTTATGGTTCCCATAGATAGACAGACTGGATGCAAAAGTTGCAAATGATGAATATATTTAAATTGTGGATAATTGTGTGTGTGTAGTGACCACCTTTTTGACATACCTGATCACCTATAAAATGATAAACTGCTTGAAAACAATTGTTTTATATGTGTGAATAGAAGTACATTTTTGAAAATCAGTTTGTATATCTTGTGCCTGAACAGAGGTTTAAAGAGAAGGATAGCTTGGGCCTATGTCTTTATATATATCTAGGGATTGTAGCGTATGCTTCCACATTGTAACTGTCTAATTAAAAAAAAAAACACTGGCAGATATAAATACATTGAAAACCTATACTGTGTTTTTGTAGTCAATCAGCCAATCAGACACTGGCCCCACAGACATTTCTTACCATTGAGTGGGCTTCCTATTTGTATTATTACTTGTGCTACAGAATGCTACAACAAACAACTATTCGGTTAGTATGATATGCCTGTAATTTATATGAATAGAATTGTTAATGAGCTGGGTCAACCTGAATGTGCTTGTGTTTCTATCTGATATGGATACGCTCATACTGTTAGTGCGAATCCGATGTATTCCTATATAAATGGTGGGGAACGGAAATGCAACCCATAATGACCACACAAAATATAATTCATCGATATGCAGTGAAAAGGTAACAGATGACGATGTAAATTGACAATGCAAAGGGAGCAGTAATGTTCATTCTGGATTATGGGCTTATAACCCATTAGTAGTTACTGGCATGACTGCAAACTGTTCAAACATTAGATGCCTAAAACTATGGCTGGTGTTAGTGTAGGAAACAGAGGGAATCAACTTGTGCATGGACGGGGATGTCAGAAATTTAGCCAGTAATAATAGATATCATGATTTACTAGAAATAGGTGCAAAAACAATTTTCTCATGGACAACAGCTCTTGCCGCTTTGCCCTGTGCTCCATCTCCCTTCACACACTGCTCATGTATCAGCCAATTAGGCTATTTTTGACTGAATTGTCTCACCATTGGTCTATGTCAGGGCTGGGTCACTTCTCCATGCTTTAATTTAGGTGACACCTGATACTACCAGGTCAGAGTCAGAGTTCCAGAGCACTGAAAACACTGTTTGTTTCACTGGGAAGTAATCAGCCAACTGGAAGTAGCAGTGGGAGAATCTCCTTTACAGTCTCTATGTAACTGGATCATTTGAACTTGGAAAGTTAATATTTGGAATTGTCATTATTAGCACAGCTGGGATAACATGAAAGCATGGTTTAATATTTAATATAGGACCAAAAAAACACAACACGCATGGCTAGTCAAACCATCTTGATACAGCAGGTTGGCAAAGAAGATTTAATCCACACCCATCCCCTAGGAACTGTAATCCAGGACTGTAGTTTAGGGATCAGGGATTACTTTAGTATTTCAATCAGAAATGAAACAAATGTTTTTTACCATGAAGCTTGTGAATACACCAATCTATAAAGAGTAGGAGTCTGTCCTGCCCACACAAATGTTTTATTCATTTGTTTACGACTCCCTTTGAATTACAAATCCCTGGTCTCTGTGTGCACATTCATTTCCAATTAATAAGGCTCTGGACTGAATTGTTTTCTGGCACAGTGGAATTACTCCAGGTCAATAGCAGTAATTTACACCAGAATTCAGTGGAAATCTACAGTCTTGTTGCATATTTTGCCGACTTCATTTTATTAAAGAAACCTTATAAAACACATGGGTATTTCAATAATAAACATGGCAGTAACCATTTAGGGCACGGTCACACTACCGGCCCAAACGCAATCGCACACGGAATCACATGCGATTTCATGTGCAATTTCGTTACGTTTGCGCATGCGGTTTCTTCATTAGGTATAGGAAACCGCATGCGATTGCGGTTAAAAATGTGGAACGCAAATCGCAATCACAATCGCAACGCTCCCGAAAACGTGCGTTTTCGGTGCTTTGACACGTTTTTAAAGATCTATAAAAAACGCAAGTGCAAACACATAAAAAAACGCAGCAGTGTGGCCTAGCCCTTAATGACCCAAGAAGAGGGAAGACTTGCTGGGTATGTGTTAAATAGTGTCTCCACTGGGGAAATAGAGTTTGTGCATTTGCGCATACAGTACAAACACCATCGGGACCTGTCAGAAGAACAACAGAGGACGTGAGACCAGGTAAGTTCCGTACCTTCTCTCCCGGCTCCTGCAGGTTTTATTGAAGAAAGGGAGGTAAGACATGGCTCCATTACCCCCCATTCTTCAATTAAACTGAAAACCCCAAACTCCATTACCCCAGTGTAATACCTGTTTATTTTGTAGATGATCAAGTGCCAGGGGCAAGCGCAGGATTTCTGTATATTGAAAGGGTTATCATAGTGGTGACTCAACCAATATTTTAACCATGCCTCCTTTAAAAGGCCACTCCATTGTTAAGGTATTCCTAGACATTTTGCTGCATAAGAATAAGGCTTCCCTTTATTTTAAAATCTAAGGATATTAGATGTCACCAAGATGTTTCATGGCATAGGTATGTATATATTGTCTCAAAATGTAGTTATGTTGTTACAGGGAAAAATCTAAAAAAATCGAAGTTTCAAAATGCATACCTTTAGATAGTGTAATGGTCCACTACTTCAACACATTTTTCAGATTTGAAATCCAAGCTGTAGATACTTAGAAATCTTCATTTTAAATAACAGCATGTACAGGGAAAGACCTGTCACTCAAACCAGGTATGCTAATTTGTGTCCCTCCAGTGACCTCTTATTAGGATCTCCCAAAACATGTCAAAACATTTGTTAATACAACCCCAAATATAATGAGCTGATAAATCATTTTGGTCTCCTATCTGTCTAATCTATCGCTCTGTCTGTCTGTTATATATCAATCTATTTATCTATGTCTCTCTGCCTATCTATCTGTCTGTCTGTCTCTCTGCCTATCTATCTGACTGTGTCTGTCTATCTGTCTGTCTCAACCTGTATCAGTCTATCTATCTACTATCTATCTGTCTGTCTGTCTGTCTCTCTGCCTATCTATCTGCCTGTCTGTGTCTGTCTCAACCTGTATCTATCTATCTGTCTCTATCTATCTATCTATATATCTACAGAAGGGAGAAGCATCTCACACAGCAGCCCCTCCCACCCACTTTCAGCAGCATGTACTTAGAAAGTGTCTAACAGCAGCAGCAGCCACACCCACTCTCAGCAGTGTCAGGAAGATAGGGGCATGTCCACCCCTAAAACTATAATTTCCCTTACTGCTGGCCCCACTGTGTAGTGTAATAGAATCCTTACCTTACATCCCAGCTCCAAATGGTTCTCCTGTATTGTCCCTCCAAAGTCTTAAAAACAGGCCACCAGGAGCACTGCAGGGAGGGAAATTGTTTCCGCCGCCACTCAGCCAATCACGGACGTGGCTGCTGATCCGGCCCCCTGCTTGTAGATTCATGCAAGCAGAGGGCCGGGCAGTACGGCGGAGGAAAGAGGGAAGGTAAGTAAAGATCGGGGGAGTTTCTGGGAAATCTATTCTAGCGGTTGGGGCTAGGGGAGGGAGAGCTAATATATAACAAAAAATGTTAAAAGGGGCTCTATAGTGTGTCTATATTATGTAAATGAAGTGTCGGCTGGATTACAAGTGGGCAGTGACTAAGGGAGGTGGGGGCCAGATTGGAGCAGTTATTAAACATTGAAAATTCACTAACAAAGCAGACACAGACACACATGTAAGTAACATTTTACTACCCTAACATTGTACTTTCAGATTTTACAAAGTTGTTTTAGTGAGTATAGTGACCCTTTAAAGTTAAAAAAATATTGCCATACAAGTCCTTGCACCTTTCTGTCGTTGTATACATACAAGCTTAGCAGAGCAGGATTATCCACAAGGCAACCCTAGGCAACTGCCTAGGGCCCAGGAAACTTCTGGGGGCCCAGCTTCAAAAGCAGTAACCATTATAGTCTATACAATATATTTAATAAAAAAGGGGCCCTAAATTATGGCCCTGCCTAGGGCCCCACATGATATTAATCCATCTCTGAAGCTTAGTGGTTAGTATTGTGGGAAGCAGCTGTACTAAAGGGGTAATCGATATGTTACATGAGACAATATGGACAATAAGCCTGAACATGATATGTTCCCCCATTTGTGCCACCGTGTGGCCTCGGACACTGTCAATGTGACTAGTTTCACACTTGTCCCCGTACCACAGCACTTACTTACCATGCCTTCATCTTGGCTACTATTGTTTTAATCCCCTTACAGACTGACACCCATTGCCCTTTCTGATGACCTCAAGGTGACAGTTAAATATAAACTAGATGAAAGGGGGGGGTTAGAGGTACCTGGAATCCCCACTAAAATCTCTCAAAGGTCATTATAGACAGGGAAAGATATAATTCACTAAGAAAAAAGATGCAACAAAATCAGAATATTTGCAAACATGGTTTACACATATAAATATATGAGACAAATGAAAAAACCTTTGCCCGAGCTTATTTAAATTCATTCAGCCCCCTCCATTTAAATAGTTATGTGTACCAGCTAGTGTGTTCCAGGTGAAGCAGTTGATTGGTGGCAAGTTTAAAGGAAACACAGCAGAAAGCAGATTTAATGGTACTGAGAGAAAATATACTGTTTAGGGGCTTATATAATAATAGGTCTATAGCTGCCAATTAGACATCATTTAACTAAAGTAGATCAGCAAAAAGCGATCTACTTTATTGCAGAAAAATATCACAGACTAACTTTTGCACCTCTTATTAAATAAGTTTCAGAAGCTGAATCTTTGCACAACATATTGGGTGAGAATCTAGTGTGACGGCCTGGTAAAGTCTTCAGTAGTTATATCACAGGAATGTTTCAGCCACTTAAGTTCGGTTATGTCTTTACACAAAATATCCTGACCCCTCCAGTTATTCCCATATAAAAACCTAGTACTTCTTTTTACATGGAAGGAGAGCTTGTGACTACAGATAAATTTAGGCACAGTATATCGTCACCAAACGCACTTTGTGAGCTGTGAATTAAGTTAAATAAAATGAAAGGGTGTTTGCAGACTGTTACAAAAAGAAAGGTCTGCTTAAACAGTTTGCATTAAACAAGCAGCTCAAAGTAGATAAAATCTAAGCGTATGAGCATTTGCAGAATTCTCATATCCTGCTTTAGCTTTGCAGGCACTGCAATAAAAATATTGACTTAAAAGGACAATACCCTTGTGCATTCAGTACTTTCCAAATCTGTTTAATACAGACAAAAGCTTTGCACTGCACTCCAACCAAACAACAGCTTGGTCATCAATATTTAACTTGGTCTTTATGTAATAAGAATTCTCGGACAGTTTATACTAAACTGGATACGATAGCAGTTTTACAATGCTTTTGTACAGGATTCTGAAGATTTCAAATATGCGTCATATACTAGACATGTTGGGCCAGGTTTATATAAAACAAAATGAGTTTATCCTTAGAACATAAGATTATTACCAAGTTCATTTTTAAGACCTAGATCTGTGTAATATGACCATCCATGTGTGTGGGCAGTTTACTCAGAATGCAACCTGATGAATGCCTCATCTTAAAGTATGATATTTTATTAAACAAATAATACCTAATTATTTAAGATAAACCTGTGGTTTACAATACTGTGGGGATGGCAAAGCCTTAATTTTTCACATTCTAATGTGGCAAAGAGATGGAACCTACTGACAATTCGAAAATTCAATTGGAGCTTAAACACAATTTTCAATCTAATCATTGAATGTTTGATTTTTTTCTATTCTATTTTTCAATAAATTTTTTCGATTTCCTAAAATTCGATTTTTGATTATTCGATGACAAGTTCTGATGAGTTCCAAGTTCCAAAAATTCCATGAGATCTGCAGATTATTGAAACCAGAGCTCACTACTAATGGTGATACATACCTCACTACTAATGGTGATACATGCTGTAAATAAATGTAAATAGCCATAAAACCACATAGGTTTCAGGGGTTGCACTTCCATTTTATCCCTGGAACTATAAAATAATTTCACCGATGAGTGATCTGCCTTTTCTGTAGGATATTTTATCTACAAATTCTAGTGTATTACAGTTTAGTGTGGTAGTCTTCTCTTCCAGGTAATGGCTGTCAGTCATGGTCTTGACAGTGATGTTACAGCCAATGGCTAACAGCCATTACCGATCGAAGCTGTTACGAGCGTGCTCATAACCAGCTCGCAACAGGAGCAGAGAAGGCGGGCCTTCCATCAATGGATCGCCTGTAAGTAGCTTTATCTCAGTGTTGGAGCATCAGAGAAAGGTAAGATTATAACAAAATTAGGATTTTGGCAGGTTATCTTTCTAAATAGCTTAAAGTTATTTTGAGGCTGGGGTTACCATGACTTACACGGTCTACTACATTACTACAGCTCCCAACCTTAACACCCCCACAACCAGTACAATCCCTCCAAATCAACAAAGCTATAGCATAAACAAAAAACATAAATAAATTAAAGAAGAACCTTAAAAAAGACTGGACGCAGAAGATACAAGATCTCTGCATACAAAATATAACTTCACCATATGTGCCAAAAATACTTTGGAAGTAATCTGTGAAAACTGATCCAACAGTAGAAGTGTTAGAGAGCCTTATCAAAGGGGCACCTGAGTGTCTGTCTTTGGCTTTGTTTAACATATTAGCCGTATCTAGGAAGCACTACTGCTGGCTGCCAAGTGAATGTGAAAGTTAGTACACTGCTCAGAAGGTCAAAAACAAGTGCAGCCTGTGTGAATTCTTATCACATACATTGCACAGGCTGTACAGCACGGAAATAACTATGAACAATTCTCAGGAAACCTGTCAGTTCCTTCCTCTCTGTACCATAAGAACAGCACAGTACAAATCACTTCTACCAGGAGAAAAGCACAGCAAAAGGTAGGCACTTGTTTAAATCATATCCGTACAGTCCTATCTATGGCAGCCTGGGATTGCTAGGAAACTACATTGGTCTGTAGTAGTTACTGTGTTTTCCAAAGGTCAGAAATCTTCCCTCCCTGGCAATTACGGTTCATGAGCCAGAGGGATTACAATGTTATTGTTACAGAAATCTACATAATAGAGGGAAAGGTTCCTTTTTTTCCTAGTTAAAATTGTTTGCCACAATTAGAATGTTAAATATCAGACACATTTCCAAAAGGTTAACAAGAGATTTTTAGGATTCAGACTAGGGATAAACTGTTGCCCGTTTCTGCCATTAGCTCACACCTCAGGTCCCTTCTAATCCATTACCTTTTTTCTGACATGTTTATACTATATTTTTGTTCAAAGATGAATTTGAGTACTAAAGGCAGCCAGACACACACACGAGCTTTAATCGATTTCACTGGCAGATAATGGGGTCCAATAATCTGACTGCAAGTGGCAGGGAGATTATAATTTCCCAATCTTATCCTCTGATCCAAATATTCTTTCCTTGAACAAATTCATTTGTGTTGTTATGACATACAGTATGATGGCAATGGTGATTGGCAAGTTGTCCAATTGATATGTCTGT
This sequence comes from Hymenochirus boettgeri, assembly GCA_019447015.1. Taxonomy (NCBI): domain Eukaryota; kingdom Metazoa; phylum Chordata; class Amphibia; order Anura; family Pipidae; genus Hymenochirus; species Hymenochirus boettgeri. Next base: position 43,964,835 of record CM033477.1, on the reverse strand, counting down.
GTTTGAAACAATCAAGGTTTCACTTTACATTGGGTTTAAGTTGATCCGCTGAAATGAATGCAATGAAATAACATTTTATTCAAAATCATTTTATTCAAAATCTTGGCACACAGAAAAGGTTCAAGTTCTCTGGGAAACGATAACCTAGAACACATTATTCAGATTCACATTGACACTTTAGAACATTGCAGTCAAACACTTAAGTGGGGTGTGTTGTATTAAATGCTTTTATGTTTTGTTTTCATAATTTTGCTTTTAATAATGGATATTATAATTATAATATGAATCACTATAGCTCATCCAATCATATTTCCAAACATCAGCAATACGTAAGTAGAATAACTTAACCACTGCCCTGTCTAATGTAATCGGTTGCACATATAACAAAACAAGGGATACAAATATATAAAAATAAATGATTGTATACTTTCCTTGTTCAGTAAATAAAGTGTCTCACTAACAATACATTATAGTATTGTATCCTCTGTATGGTGGTCCCCTATTTTGTTTTCAATGTGTTCCTTTAGCCCATCACAGAAAGGACAGAAAGAAAGAACACATTTTAATGGTCCTAAATAACACCAGGAGCCCATATTCTGCACATACTATAAAAAGAACAGAAAGATCCAAGCTTCAACAGATACCTGGCTCCATTATAGCATCTTTATATAAGAGTTCTTTCTATATATGATAATATAATCTAAACTAGCACCTCCTCTGCTTTCAGGATTATATATTAACCAGTACCCTGGGGTTGTTGTTTTTTTACATTTTACACATTTATTTAAATTCACACGGATTCTTTAAATCTACCAGCATTACTTGGAATCAAAGCCAGAATCTGCATGTTGTCGAGCAGTATTAAATGATGATGGTAGTAAAATCATGCAAGAATGTAATCCTGGGCAGGGCTGTTTTTATCCCCTAGGCCACAACATCTTTTTTTACTAAGAATTTTCTAGTGCTCATTAACCATTTCATCACTTCATGCAACATTCCTTTATATTTATAAGTTTGCACTGACTTCCTGTTCAGACCAAACATATGGACTGTATTTGTTTGGTATGTTTCCTTATTTACAGTTATATGCTGTACAGTAGTAAACACATTTCATTAGGCTTTAACTTGGATACATTGGTTGGGAAATACAAATCAGAATGTACATAATAAGAATTTATTTTGTAAAATTACAGTAATCTCCACATGATTCTTTTTTTATGTAAAATGACAGGAATATGGATAGGAGGAATTGTTTATTATAATGTATTCAGGGTAATTATCGATTAGATGACTCAGAAGGTTTCAGTAATTAATCTGCACAATTATATTTGTAACCAGTGAAGATGCAAAAGATCAAGAAGAGAATAGTTAGTCATTAATGTCTCTCCGGTGCAGATATAATGGATAGATAAAAATAAAACACTAATGTATTTAATTAAATATTGTACTTATGACCTATTTTTTATTTTTATTCCTTAACAGCTCTGCTGGTGCGCAGCAAACTGGCAGAATATTAGAATGACTATGTGGAGCTGTGAAGATCTTAATTACACTCACAGCAACGAAGAGCAATATCTGTGCAACGAGTTCCATCTTATACTTTTTATCTTTTCCATACTCTACCTCATCATCTGCTTCCCAGTTGGCCTCTGCTACAATGTACAGCTTGTGCTGGTCAACCTGTACAATAAAGCAACCATGACTATGCCAGATGTGTACTTTGTGAACATGGCTATTGCTGGACTTATCATCAATGCAGTAGCCCCTTTATATCTTCTAGGGCCAACCTACACAAAGTGGTTTCTGTGGAGTTTTGGAAATGAGGTTTACATTACCTTACTCATACTCTTTAATGTGTCCTCCTTAGTGATCATGTATTCAACCACTTTACTCAGCCTGGACTACTATATTGAAAGTGCCCTGCCAAGAACCTACATGTCAAGTGTATACAATACAAAGCATGTGTGTGGCTTTATTTGGGGTGGAGCGGTTCTGACCAGCTTTTCGTCTCTCCTTTTTTACATTTGTAACCATGTCTCTACTAAAATCATTGAGTGCTCCAAGATGCAGAATAGGGAAGCTGCAGATGCTATTATGGTCCTCATTGGGTATGTGGTGCCTGTTATTGCAGTAACTTATGCACTGACACTTATCTTGCAAATAAAGAAGGACTCAACCCCGCTTGACCAAGACAGTAGTAGACTTGACCCTTGTGTTCACCGTCTTTTAATTGCCACGGTTTGCACACAGTTTCTGTTATGGACGCCCTATTACATTTTTCTTCTGATGAACACTTTCACAGACGCACGTGTGAAATTACCGGATACGTTCTACACAATGACATTTCAGTTTATTGAAGGCTTGTCTCATTTCTTAGCTTTTTCCAGCAGTTTTGTGATACCTTTGTTGCATAGACATATTAACAAAAATTTCAACAGTAAATTACAAAGACTGGTTAAAAAACTGCACTGTGGAAGCCAAGGCTGTGCGCATGAACACACAGTAGTTCAGCAAGTAATGACGTAAGAAGAATGTTATCACACTAGCGTGGTTCGATATCCATTCATTTATAGCTCATATTGGGTGTTTGTAGCAGTTGTTTTGAGTGTCGGTTAACCTGCATAGCATATATATTGCATGTCTTATTGTAATATATTATTTTCAGTGTCATTGTTTTAAAGATTTGCATCTATTAACATACCGGTGGTCTAACCCTTAAGTTTTTATGGTGGGAGAAGCTGAATGTCTTAATTCATTTAATGTTTAAGAGCTTCTTTAGAAGGCAGACAATCTCAGGATGTGGATGTGCTCTCAGTGCCAGTGACCATTCCAAGTGTCTTTAAACTTCAACTTAAACTATTTCATGGCTGATCTGGGCATGCCTCAACACAACATAATAGTCTAATAATTAATTAAAGGGCATGTCCACCCCCAAAACTATAATCCCCCCAACTACTGGCCCCACCATGTAGTGTAGTTTAATCCTTATCTCACATCCCAGCTCCATCTGGTTCTCCTGTAGTCCCCCCCCAAAGTCCCAAAAACTGCCCATATAGGAGTCCATATTGGACTCTGCCTCCTACCTGGCCTCCGGGAGAAGTTTGGCATGCGTACTGCAGCCCTTCTCCCCCCTCTCTCCCCCTCCCTCTCCCGATTCCCTCCCCCTAGTGTGAAATCCTTCATGTATAAGATTCCCCCTGGGCTCCCAGCCCCAACCGCTATATTGGGGCTGGGAGCCCAGGAAAGAGGGGAGGTAAGTAGAGTTTGGGGGGCTTTCTAAAGATAAAAATATAGCGGTTGGGGCTGGGAGCCCAAGGGAAATCTTATATCAAAAAGTTTATTTTAGGGTGGACATACCCTTTAAGTTCATCTGGTTTCCATGTAATGAGGACCGTATCTACTATGTTGCTATGTCTGCTAAGCTGAAAATATTTTAAAGTCATTTTAATCATTGATTCTCTCTCCTCCTGTTTCCCATGGTCCTTTGCTGCTGGTAAGATAAGTGTCATTCAAATCTAAGGGAGGTGTTCCCATGATTTTGGGGAAAAGAGGAGGAGCAACAAGTACAAACACATAACATTTTTAAGTAACTGATAGCACTTCTAAGGTTAAAAATATGGCAGTTGAGTCCTTTTGACATGGTAAATTACCTGAACTGAATTTATTATTAGACTTATTTTCTCCTTTAAAAACGTGGTTTGTTAATATTTGTATAGAGAGATAAGGTTAAAGCACTTTGACAGTGGAATAGTGTTTTATTTTCTGATCCAAATATATTTTTTCTAAAGTGTGAATTGAAATTGTCTCCAGAAAAATGTGAGGGTTTAGCAGACAAGAACTGCCATAATGACTACTCTACAAAGATCTTAGTAAAAATCTATGGAAGAGAGCTGAAAATCTATGAAAGCATCTGGTTTTTAATTTATTACCACAAAAGAATGAAAAGAAGGGGAAAAAAACAATAAAAATGTCAACCCTAATCTTGTACATATTTGTTAGGCAGAAAATGGCTTACAGGCATGTCTCTGTGAACACTCTGTGTAGAGTCTGAGAAATCATAATTTGAAATCACAATATTTACAGGGAAAGTCCTGTAACCACACCAGAAGTAAAAATTATAATGTGTCCCATCCCTGACCTCTTATAATGATCTTTGCCGTCCTGCCAGCACAGTTTCTGAAACAAGAGAATCAGCATAGAAAAGAAAGGAGGGGGAGCTGTGTAAGCAGAGCAGTGTCTATGGTAAAGCTTAGCAGAACTTATAAGTGTTGAAGTTGAAGACACTACAGGCGATACAGAACTCACTACAAGGAGGCAGTGAGTAAAGGGTGGAGGCAATTAGGATCACTCACTAAACATTAATAATTTAATAACAAAGCAAACACAGATAAAGTACCACCATTTACCTTTCAGATTATGTAAAGTTGTTTTGAGCCTATCTACCCTATCTACCGATCTGTAGTCTGCCTAATGAAAAGAATTGGCTGGTTTGTACAAAGCCTACAGTAAGGTCATCAATGGTAGATTAGAGGTTTGCCACCACAAATCATGGGTGCAAAGTTTCTCTATATTTAGCTTAAAGGTTGTTTCCTTCCAAAGACAAAAGTAGTAAAAAATAAATCTAAGTTCACATATAGATAAATCTCATTTAGTCATTGTTAAGGTGGGTACACATAGTACAAATCCTTGTACACTCGTGACTACACACAGTCACGAGTGTTCTCCCTATATAAATTATAGGGAAATCGTTTCTGACTGCCATACTCCTACGATCACGGCCAACTCCCTATACTTTAGTCAGGGGACCAACCGCCAACGAGGAATATTTTTTGTTTAAAACGACCATTCCTGTTCCGATGTGGAAGTCAGAAACTACTGTTTTGGACATACACACTTTACAGTTAAAGGGACAATCCTGTCGGTACCAACAGAATTGACCCTTTATTGAGAATGTGTGTACCCAGCTTTAGACTATCGTTACAAATGGAATTTATCCAATCACCTCCATACAGACAAATTACTTGACATTAACTGAGCAGCCTGCTTTGAACAATGGGAATTAGGGGGGAGCAATACAGCTACAATGCCCGTTGCTTCCCAATACCATTAAGTGATCCAGTTCAAAGAATTGCTTAATAATGTTTGCCAACAGGTTTACAAATGTTTGATCATCAGCCAGAGTGGTCTTAAATCAGGCATTTTGGCCAATTAAAATTTAACATACATGTCCAGAGTTAAAAAGGAACAGCCACGCACCCAAGAAACCATGTACAAATTGTCTATGGTCAAGGGAAAGAATTCTCACAATTTCAATTTACAATCATATCCCAAATTAAAACAGGAAAAAGCACAGTCAGAAATTTACGTTCAGAAGATTTCCCATGTTAGGGAAACTGGAAGAGAGACAGCATCAATTGTATGCATGTCATACACGTTTTTTTTTTGCCCAACATGGATAAAAAATATGAACAATATCAAGCCATGGATTGAAAAATAGGGTACCGGGTCAGACAGATAAATTCTGTCCACTGCATCATCCAATCCAGATATTCAGCAGATTTATCAATGATGCAAGATGGTGCATTTTCAATCGAATGCCCATGCTGTTGTTAAAGGAAAACTACAGCTAACAAATGTACACTGCAATGCAGCATTGTCACAGTAAGATATTTACATAAATGATGTTTTCATTAAGTTTTTGGCAGCTGTAGTTCTCTTAAAGTTACAAATATATAACATTTCATACCCACACCAGAGGGGGTATCATGTAAAAGTTACCAGCATTTATTTCTCCTTTAAATGCAGTCTGGGATTTCCAGAGACCAATGCCATTTAATTATGTCATTCCCTTATCACAGAGGGGTTTGTTGCTTATGGGGCATGTTTATAGACTGAGCTATAGGGACCTGGATAAAATAACATCTTATATAACATCCGTCAGAAAGAAAACAAGGCTTTGTAAAATAAACCTTGTAAGGAAGGAGTGTTTTTAAAGAGCTCTTGAACAGATGTACAGATTTCCCATTTGCCTTTCTTCTTCTGGACAAATGGTATTTACATTACCAGAAAGTGTGGCATCAGGTTCAGACTTTAAATGTAGAGAAATGATTTCTATAAGCAGAATAGGCTTCCACAGAAAATGTGGAAGGATAAAAGGTAGACTAGAGGGTAACACCCCCTCGAAACTGATGAAGGGAGTGTTACCCTCGAAACGTTGTGTTACATGTTGATGTTTGGCTTACAATAAACGGTTCACTTTGGAGTTCAAGTCTACCTTTTATCCTTTCAGTATTTCGTTCCCTCTGAAGTAGGGGAATTGGACTTTTTGCACCCACCTGAGGATAGTGTGCATATGGACTTCTGTTACATATTTGGATTCCACAGAAAATGTCTATGTTCCCTGGGATAATGAAAAGAAGAAACCAAGCCTGGTATAAAAGTATAAAAACTGATTCGTGTAACACACTAATGCAATTTTAGCTGTTCACAGTATTTGGGGAATGGTATTACAGAGAACAAATTGTAACAGGTTTTATGTAAATTTTGGAGGTTTACAAAATGTTACAAATTAAACAGAAAGTGTATTGTTTTATGGACCTCTACGTTTTTATTTTATATCTAAGCTTAATTGATATGGGCATCCACCAAGCTGCCAGATACGTCCCCTCAAACTCCTGTATGTGGGTTGTACATAGGCCTCTGCTACTAGAGTCTCTTTCTGTGGTGAGAATAGCATGTTGTGCCTCCTGAATTCCTTTAACATTTACAATCTCTGTATCTGCCTAGTTTGTATTTAAATAGACAAAAGCTAGGTACACACAGTACAGATTTCTGAAAGATGACAGACAGGATCTGCAAGATAGGGAGAACGCTCGGGACTGTGTGTTTCCATCGGCCGCGCTAGACTCCTATAGGGAGTCTAGCGCGGCCGATGGAAATTTTCGGCCTTTCCCGAACGAGCGTACGGCCGACCCAATCGTTCGGCGGCCGCGCGCTCTTTCGGGAAACGAACGTACACACAGTAACGATAAAGCCCCGATACCGTCGGATCCGATGGTATCGGGGGATTATCGTTTACGGTGTGTACCCAGATTAACTCAAATTACTATCTGTATTATCCACATGAATCTCACATTTAAGGACTCACAGGTACATAGTTATGGTGAGGCCACACTACAACGTTTCTGGTGTGTGTGCATTGTGATAGCACAATCTTGTGCTTGCGATTGCGTAAAAAATGCGGATTGCATGCGCTCCGATGAATGAATCGCAATTTGTGCAGCGCACTAGTGTGGCCACATCAATTGGGCCACACTAGTGTCTTTTTTTAAAATCGCACTCGTATCACGCATAAAAGCAGTCATGTGGCCTAGTTATTTACCAAGCAATAAGGACCTGGAACACAACTGGGGGCATGTATTGACAGTGCCAAGTCAGTAAGTCATTAGCGCTTCATTACATTTTTATTCCATTCTAACCTTTGTGTGTTTAAGACTTATTTGTTATATTGTTAAAAAGTCCCACAATTCACTTCTTTAATTTACTACCACCTATTTGCAATTTTTCTTGTTCTGACTTATGTACCCTCAAGGTTTTAAGCATTTGTGGATCCAGCCAGCCAACCAAATAATCATAAATCATCACACACCCATAAACCTAAACAGGGCCGACATCTCTAGCAATAGAGGACCAATGGTAAACAGGAAGAGTAGCAGCACAGATGATTTTTTAAAAATTAAAATATAGTGATTTAGGTCCATTACATGGGAAATCCCCAGAAGGAAACTGCAACACAAAAAGTTAAATATTTTTTAAACAGTTTTGTGAACTTGTTTTATAACAAGTGTGGGCACTAGACCAATATACATTCATGTATGACTGCATTTAATTAACATAAATGAAAAAAGAAGGAAAAAAATCTACTGATGTACAAAATTTACATAGAATCTCTGTATATTATTAAATTATTATTATTATTATTTTTTAACAAGAAAGACTATATGGAATTTCTAGAGAAACTGAACTATGAAATAAACTGTTAAATTTGCCTCTGGCTACAACACAATAGGTAGCCAACAATAGCATTCTTTCCAGTGTTCTTTTCAGGCACTTTTGTATGCTAATGTAACATAATGTCAACCAAATAAAGTGACTTGAATGCTATTTACTGGATTTATTTTTATGGTATTGTTTCGAAGGACAATTAATATAAACAACTATTAAAATAACTTTATTCATGTTACAAAATCACGGAACCTTGTATTTATTCTACATGTGCATAGTTAAAGGAGCTAAACTGAAACATTGATTTATAGGGTAAAATAAGTCAGCAATATACCACCCAGGATACTTCCCTTAAACTTCCCAAAAGTTACTATTTCCAGTTAACTTTCATTCCACCACATTAGTGACATCACAAAGTTCTGTATTTTATCCATCCTGGGCATGCGCAGAACATCTCTCTCCTTGTTTAGCTGCTGCATTACCAATGCTGGAAGACAGCAGGACTTCTGGTACTAAAATTAACTCCAACTATCACTGCCAGGGGCAGATTGCCCACAAGGTCACCTAGGCCATGGCCTAAAGTGTAAGGATCTATATGGGTGGCATGTCTGAAGTCCTCAGATTTTACTAAAACATAAATTGTTTACTGCAGTAATAGCAGAGAAACAATGTTTCTATTAAATTAATCTCCTAAATCTGGGCAGGCAGCCAAGACAAAGCAGAGGGGTAAAATGTAACAACTGGTAAAGTCTGAACCAGCCAAGGGATTGAAAAAGAAACAAAAGTAACTAATCTTCCAACTGGTTACACTGTCACCTCCTAATGTATTTACTGGTCCAAAGTTACACATGGACAGATGCAGATCCTTCGTCCTGACTGACCGCTCAGCAAATGAAGCCATGGCCAAGTGTGCAGTACATAGAGGGCTGAACTATCGGGCCAAAATATTGCATTGTGTGTACACAGCTTTAGGATGCAGTAATAATTAGAATCTGTGTTCTAGTGAAAAGGCAAGGGAAAGTGATTGTGGTTCCTATGTATGGGGGAGGGGAACACCAGTAATGCTTGATGGTGCTGGGCAAAATTTTGCAAATTCCACACAATCTAAAGTGAATCTCAGCACAACACAACGCACCTAGTGTGGCCTGACCAATTGGGAAACACTAGCATATGCTTTTTACCTTGCGATTGGATTGCATGTTAAGACGCGCAATTGTGGCATTGCCCCTTATGACAAGCCTGGGCTTCAGACACGAGGTCTCAATCCTATATAAACTGCACTATACAAAAAACTAAGGTGCTTACAGGAAAATGTACTGCTGGCTCTTACGCTAAATACTAATAATAATGAAAAAAATGAGTGTGACTTTAAGATGGGGTATGCAGCAGCTGGCACTGGTATTGCAAATGACCCAATAACAGAAGCTTTTTAATGCCAGCTAATGGGCAGTATTGTGGCATTTTCTAAAGCAGATACAGATGTTTAGTGGCAAGAAATACACCTGGGTGAAAACATGCTGCTTGTGTTAAACTTGTTAAGTCAAGCTAGCCTATGGTAGAAAAAAGTATAAATCCGGCCCTGATTTCTGTACCATTTTTTGTTGATCTATCTACCATTTCTTAAAGGTTATCTCAACCCTAAAAAACAACTTTTTATATGTTGTAGTAGACCCTATCCCACCTCCAAAAGCAAGGTTTGTTTGGTTTTTTTTTTTTTTTTTTTTTTTTAAAAGGCTCAGAACGGTACTTACATGCCTTCATTCCCCTGGACTCTGATCTCGGCCCTCTGCTTGCCGGAACTGCAAGCAGGGGGGCGGACTGGCAGCTGCATTTGTGATTGGCTGAGAGGCAGCCAATCACAGACACGGCTGCCTTTAATGGAGAGCGCCGCAGAAAAGAAGGTCTGTAAGTATCGTTCTGATCTGTTTTTCAGATCAGAACGATACCCAGGTCAATTTTCTTAATGACAGATTGTAAGAATCACCAGCATACATTGCAGACCACAAAGAGAACAATGATCACGAAGATTGAAGGAGGAAGCTTTTTAACATTTTTGTTAGTGATTAGGCTCACTGGGGGCAAGGGATCACAAAATTGTAACTTGACAGCTTAAAGGATTGTACACACGTGTATGGGCCCTTTTTATCAGCCGAAATGGCCGGTCGGTCAGGGATCTCCTGAATGACCGTGCGGATCTCTGAACTACCGGCCGTTTCGGCCAATAAAGGGCCCATACACGGGCTGATTATCGCCCGAAACGAACCTTTGTACTCCTCATGCATCGCGGGTCGGGACCTCCTTTAGGAGCTAAATGGTATTAAATTTAAAAGATCAGTTTATCTCCTATGCAAATTTAGGCATTTTGATCTATTGGACTATATATTCACAAACACGAATGTATTTAAAGGCCACAAAGAAGTAGCTTATCTGTCCTCTTATCTAAAGCCAGCCACACAAAGGAAAACTTTTAATTCTGTGGTCAGTGACATATAGTAAAATACTTAACTAAAGCCTCGTACACACATTGGATAATTTTCATACAATGCAGCCGACGAACGTTTAACAACATTATCGTTAATCTTCATAATTGAAACGACATCTGTACACACAGCAACAATAGTTTCCACGATAGTCGTTAGATATAGACGTTCGTACGTAACGTTTGTATCTTCACGCAATTACAAAAGCAGCGCATGCGCTTTTATATATTTTTTCAGAGAACGTTAACGATAATCTGACGACCATGTACAAATATACAATAATTGGCAGAACAAATCCGCCAGGCTTATCGTCAAAAAAACCTGACAATAGTCGACGGTCGTTGGTCTTTGACGATCGTTGATGGCATATTTTCGTACGAATATCGTGCGATTGCTCGTTCGTTGGCTGCATCGTACAACAATTATCCAATGTGTGTACGAAGCTTAAATCACAGTTCCAGCAGACCGGCTTGAAAACAGATTAGTCTAATGGTCAATATGGAAAAGAAAGCAGCCATGCTGCAAGTCCTTTTAAATCTTTAAAGGACAATCAGAAGCGTAACTACCAGGGGAGCAGGGGAAGCAACCGCAGGTAGGCCAGGAGACAAGGAGACCCCATCCTCTAATTTCCTATGACAGATGTGGATGAAGCACTGATATGGGCCCAGTGATTCCTAGTTATGCCACTGAGGACAATATTGTAAAAATGGATCATACCTAAAATAAAATGCCAATCTGGAGTGATTGCAACCTGTAAGTTCTATCAAATCCACCAGTTCAGTAAAATAATCTTTATAAAAGTGATATCGGAATGGGGAACTGATGATCCTCCCTTCCTGATGCTGTGCATGTGCTGGCCCCCTTAGACAGACACTTGTAGGAGCTATACAATTCCCTTAGCACCCACAGCCTAAAGGTTTATGCACACTGTGCCGACCCGCGAAGCACAATGTGTACGAACGTTCGTTTCAGCCGAGAATTGGCCCGTGTATGGGCACTTTATCTTCTTTAACAGCCGCTCTTTTGGGGTTCGTTGCCCAATCTGCCGGGCAATGCCCCAGTTAGTTTATAATGATATCCCACGCAAGCACCTTTTGTCTAGTGTACAATCTGTCTTCATATTCAATCTTCCTCATTCCTTTAATAATTTCAGTTGCCCTTCTCTGAACCCTTTCCATTTCAAAGATGTCCTTTTTGTACACAGCATTCCAAAATTGCACTGCATATTCCAAATGAGGCCTTACCAATGCTTTGTAAAGAGGGAGAATAACATTTTCCTCCCTTGAATCTATGCCTCTCTTTATACAAGACAATTCCATGCTGGCTCTGGCTGTTGCTGCCTGGCACTGCATGCTACCTTTAAGTTTATTATCCACCAAAACACCACAATCCCTTTCCTACAGAAATTCACTTAACACAGAGCCATTTATAGTATAAGTAGCACAAGGATTTTTTAGTCCAAAATGTATCACCTTACATTTATCAGCATTGAATCTCATCTGCCACTTAGCAGCCAATGTGAAAATCTATCTAGGTCCAGGCACAACAAAAAACAAAAAACTCTTCTTTTTAGTTTTGGCGCGCTGCTCAATTCAATAATGATAGGCAATACCAGTTTCTTGGGCTATATAAGGGTGTTACAAGGTTGTGCATTCGTCAATTCCTTTGTTGAGAAAGTCCGGGATCGGACGAAACGCGTCCAATCTGCTCTGATTTTAAATTGCTCCTGTGCTCCTGCCTGGTTATCTGATGGGCTAAGTATCTACTTACACTATCTCACCACTATGGGGATCTGCCATATATTAGTGTCTTAGTGCTTATTTGCCTCCATCTGTTTAGCTCCCTTATATCTCTATTAGGGCTGGAGTTTGATCCAAATTTTTTTTGTTATTGTAATTGTTATTGAATTATCGTGATATGTATTGCCTATGTCATCAGGGATGTCAATACCATTCTATATGTTAAAGGGTTGATTACCAGGTGTACGCATGATTGTGTGAATGGATATACCGGTATATCGTGATTAATATGATAATATTGAACCAGGATTTGCGCAGGAAGTGTTTTTAATGTTAATTTTTTTGCACTTTATTATAGCCCTCTAGGGCTGGCTATTTTTGCACATATAATAAAAATGCCTTTTATCTATAACACAAATTATAGTGTGTGATTAATTCTTTGTACAAACGGTACCATCAATTACTTAAATTCGTACTAGGTGTGCCCTATTTATCCACAGCTTCTTCTGTGTTTTATTATTGATTAATTGTGGAAGGAGCACCCTGGCTTATTTGGGATACTATTTTTCCTTTAAAATTCACAGTAGTGCCTGAATACATTTGTTTTTCTTTTTCACGCACAACAATTGCACATCCTCTTAAGTTTTTAATGGTCGACAAAGTTTTGTGTCGTCAGAAAACGCACAAACCTTGCTGGCAATACCCACTTCCAAATGATTAATAAACAGATAAAACAGAAGTGGCCCCAACACAGAACCGTGTGGCACCCCACTTAGAACTTTAGTCCATATTGACAAAGCCCCATTAACAACTACTCTCTGCATCCTATCCATCAACCAACTTTTTATCCATGTACAAATGAGCCACCCCAGCCCAACAGACCTTAACTTATACTGTACATTAGTCACCTATGGAGGACTATAAAACAAAGTATAGTCAACCGCTATGCCAGAGTCTAAATTCCTACTCACTTTCTTATAAAATCCAAAGTTAGTTTGACAAGATCTATTCCTCCTTAATCCATGCTGGTTACTACTTATAAGGTCAGTCCTTGAAATATACTCTAAAATATGTTTTCGTATCAAACTTTCCAGTATCTTCCCCACCACACTGAAGTTAAACTTACAGGCTTGTAATTACCTGGCTGTGAACGACTACCCTTTTTTGAATATTGGAATTACGTCAGTTTTTTTCCAATCCGGAGGCACACATCCGGACATGAGGGAATCTAAGAAAATAAGAAAAAATGGGCTAGATAAAACTGAACTTAGCTCCCTAAGGACCCGAGAAAAAATGGTAAAGTATAAATGGACTTTATTTTATAGTTTGCATTGAATAGGCTCCTTGCCAGAATTGTGGGTGCACATGGTTTACATCTGATCTTATTTAAGAATGCTGCAGAGATTTGAATTTTGGATCTGTTCCCGGAGAGACCCGCACTCTTATTTCTTTATTAATACCCCATGTTTTCATCATTAGCAGCCGCTTCACATTCAGTTTAAGAATGAATAAAAAGCCGACATTTATGATATAAATGCTTCCAGGTGGATTCAAACACTACTAAATACTAAATACCAAATATTAGATGCTTTGGAAATTGCACACCTAGCAAGATGTATGGAAGATGTTCCTTATTTCCAGGTGTGTATTGCTCACAGTGATTCAGATACATGTATATCATGTGCTATAGCCAGACAAGAAGGATGGCACTTAATCAAGCATTTTCCTGAGAACATATTCACAACCAGCCAAAATGACGGAACTGAAAGGGTGGTTTACGCCTTTGGCAAAACCCTAACCATGTGTTGGGCCCTACAATAACTAGAAGAATAACTAGATGGAGTGCATATCCCCCCTATAGAAACATCTTAACACCTGGTACTGGAGTTATTCAGCTCTGAGTGCCCTTTACCTGCATGTTCAATGATAAATTCTCACAACTCATATTCTTTATAAATCAGGATGTTCAGCCACTTCTGCAAACATAATGTAAGGGTGCAACCAAGTATAATAAATATGTTGGACAAACAAAGTGACAAATCAAAAGGAATAAAAGAAAATATCTAAATTTATTTAGATGTAACTTGGCCATTACATTGCTCATAATACTTACCTAAGTTTGCAAAGAAGATGCAAAAAGATCTTCCCACTGACTAAATCCTCGTACACATGTGTGATCATGGGTCCCGACCCGCGACGCACAATGTGTCCGAACGTTGGTTTCGCCCGATAATTGGCCTGTGTGGGGGCCCTTTATCACCCGAAACGGCCAGCCGGTCGGTCGGGCAACGATCCCCGACCGATGGGCCGATTCGGCCGATAAAGTGCCCATACATTGGCCGATTATCAAGCGAATCACACATGAGTATGAACTTTAGGGCTTGGTACACACCAGCAGATATTTCCAGCCTACGAATGATTCACGGCACTATCGGCCGTGAAATATCTGCTGGTGTGGGGCGACCACTATTGCCGCGACTGACAGTCATTTGTCCCTGGCCGGGCAGCGAACGCTCGGTCGCCACAAAAAATCCTGCAGTGTGTACCCAGCCTAAAGGAAAGGGGCAAACCAGACCAAAGATCACAAGTCTAGGTAAGAATAAGCAGGTAAGCAGAATAGATGTTTGAGGCCTCTTGCACAAGGGCTTATTAATACTTCACATGAGATTATGCATTACTACACATAAAAATAATACAAAAATGGTTAAACTAATTCTGTACATAGAGAAACACCCTTATTCAATGTTGTATTTGTGCCTTTTGGGGGGAAAAACCTTTTTGATACTGTGTGATATATCGCCACCATATGGATACCAGAGAAACAGCAGCATAATTGTCATTCATTCCATGCTTCTTTTTATGTACTTCCATCAGTTTTGTAAACCACAGTATTTATTCTAGAATGTAAGTGTACTTCCTATGGGAATGTTTTTATTTTTCTTCAGCACAGATGAAGACTTTTACAAATGAACCTAGCCAAATCTCACTTACCCAGATTACTATAAACTTGTTGTTCTTTCAGATGTCATTATAGTATCTTTTACTGGTACACAGAGGATGATATTTGTTCTAATGGACCACCCCAAGTGATCTGTTGGGTGGACCAGAACGTTATCGGCAGTAACTTTCATACACAACCTATAGCTTCCAATCAATATAATATTTATAACCATTTATCAGTGCTGCCAATTTTATTTCTGACTGACATACTAGTAATCAGTTTATCGATAAATAAAATCAGGAACATCCAGGGAGATTCAATAAAAGTTTTTATTAAAAATGGTACCAATTGTTCCGCAACCAATCAGATGTTATTTAACATTTGAAGGCGTATTGGTTGGGCCAAAATTAGCACAATTTTTAACAATAAGAACTTTTATTGAAGCCTCTTGACTGTCCTGCCTGTGCCAGGCGTAATAACATGAACATTTAATGACCAAACTCAGCTTGGACTGCTCCAATTTACACAGCCTGCCCAATATCACAGAACTCCCAAATTCATGGGAGACTGGCAGGGGCTGGGCAGATACAAAATACAATATCCATTGGAATCGTTTTTATTATATAGGTATCTATGGCAGCCAATAAAATGAAAATTAGTTTTTATGTGTGTCATATTTTTAAATTAAATTACAGCACAAAAAACTCAGAGACCAAAAACATGTCTTCCAATGAAATAAACTTCTACTCAAGGCTACATGTTTCTAGATCTACTTCTACAAATACTACCATATTTTATCTTCTCTTCCCTTTAGAAACATTTTTTCAGATTTTTTTCCTATTGCCTAAATGCTTACCCTGCCCTTGAAACTACTGATCCATCACACACTTGGAGGCATCCATGACAGTTGGATTGACATAGGGTTCATTAAGTCTAGGAGTTCATTAGCAAAGCCAGTCTTCCAGAGCAGACCCACTTTTAACTCATAAGTTGGGTACAGGCTGCAGATTTATAGCACATGACATTGGAAGTATCTGTTGTATTCAATTAGATCAACTGGACCTGAAATTTAGTTCTTGAAGACGTTTCGCTAGTCATCCAACCAAGCCTAAATAGAGGTGGGGGGGGGGGTTCCAACGCCAACTGTCTGCCATGTACAATGCTGTTTTGACACCTTACCGTGGACTTTCCTATTACACCTCTTAGCCACTATGCAATCACGCCCTTAACACCTGGCTGTGATATGCTAATTGGGATTTTCCAGGGTACATAATTGCCACAGTTTCTTGTACAAGTCATTCTGAATTGAGAAAGCCAGTCGGATGACTAGCATAACGTCTTCAAGAATTACACTTCACATCAAGTCCAGTTGATCTAATTGAATACAACAGATATACCTTGACCTGGATGAATGAGAACCTTCCCAAGAATGACATTGGATGTTGTCTGTCATCAGTTATAAAACCCCTACACACAATACAGGCACACAATAGAGCAAACACCATTGACATTTTCATCAGCAGTTGTTCATACTTGCTGATTTTTCACCCCACATGCGGCCGATAAATAGGCCAACCCCACTGGATAAATAGCACTATAAAGTAGACACTCTGGGCGTCCCCAGCTGTGTCTATTTTATAGTACTATTTACATGTTTACTCTATGTGTGGGGTTATTATAGATGGGGTGCTGTTTTATCATATAAATACTATTAAAGTTCATGTTTTTATTTATGAATGGATGGTTTTGCATCAACCAGCGTATATGTTTTACTCCTATTAGGAGGTGGATTTCCTATTATAATACCAGTTGAGTGCCTACCCTTGTTGGGGAGTTTAGTGGGTTACCTATGTGGGTTTTTCCATGCTAAATATCTAGTAGTTAAGACTGAATGGGCCTATTGTAAGAACAGTTTAAGATTAAAATTTTATTATCCTGCCCAATCTTAAATTCTCTAAAGGATATTTCTTTCTATTTATACATTTACCCATACAGGATGAATATCAGCCCATTGTGCAGTGAATCAACCGTGTGTATGAAGCTTAAGTCATTTATGCTTCTCTTAAACAAAGGGTGTGTGTGTGTGGGGGGGGTTGGGTTACTGGAGGGGTTAAGCTTGTTTGTTGTCTTTTCTCAACCCAAAATTAGCTACGTATATAAATAATTTCCTATCTCAAATATCATCTTCAGCAAATCTTCAGTGTACAAATTTATTTTCAAGCAGAAAACTAAAGGCACAATTTTAAAAAGTCAAATAGAAATATAAAAGGAGATGCAGTTTATGATTTTGCCACAAGATGGATTTCTATTCAAAGAAACATAAAACTCTGCTTGGTAAAAAAAAAAAAATCAGTTATGCCATATTAATCCAATATATATAGCAGAAAGTGCTGTGATACTTAATATATGGGCTGCTCCGACCTGATGAAGAGGGCATAACCCTTGAAAGCTTGTCAACGTAAATAAACTTAATAGCACTCTTCTATAAAATCCTGCGTATGTCTTCGAAAACCCTTGAAACGTGGCAGAAAGTTCTGCTCTAATATACAGTCTCACCAACCAATACCTACAGTTTCAGTCTTTTAAGCAAACTTGCAGCGGCAGCTGCAGTTTGACTGCTGCAATGAAGGAGCTCTAATTGATAGAACATTGGTTAGCATGAGTTAAACTCCAGAGCAGGAGCGTTGGCCTCTTAGTGAATTACCCTGTATATTTTTTTAGCTTACAAATATTTCACACATTTTAAATCCTTTAATAATTTCTTCTCCCTGACAATCAGAAATCAGCCAATCACAGAGACAGCTGCCGGTCCTGCCCATTTGCAACTTCCTGCAGACAGGGATCCGTGAGGAGAGCGCCACGGGAGTGAAGTGCTTTAAGTATGATTCAGCTTCTTTTTTTAAAGAACTAATGTGGCGGTTGGAGTTGGGCAGGGGGGAGCTACCTTATATTAAAAGGATTTTATGCTACAAATTCAGGCGGACGTGGATGGATCCGGATGGTGGGAGGGAAGGGGGAAAGGGATCCCCTGCGCATGTCAAACTACCTCCCGGAGGCTACACAAGAGGCAGAAACCTTTCCCACAGGAAGACAGCTCCTACTCCTCAGTTTCCTGGACAAGCACTGCAGAAGAACCATAAGGAGCAGAGACATAAGGTAAGAATTTTTTAAACTTCACAGTGGGGCCAGTAATGGGTTAAATTTTAGGATTGGGGGTGGTGCTCTTTAAAACAGCAAAGAAAAAAAAATCAGTGGCTTAAATTGATTGCCTTTCAAATAACTGACCACACCATAACACCATAACTGTAACACTTCTGTGACCATGAGATCATTAAATAACTGTGCATAGCACGCATCCAAAGTAAAAGACTACTGTACTCTCCAAAGAGAATAATGCATCTACATTTTTGAAATACTAGGTGGATAAGCTAGAAGGCTTTTGGGCTATTGTAAACATATTATGTGCATAGTAGAAAGCACAAAAACATTCTGACTTGAATTAAGAGTCTTTTATTTAGGCATTGGGTGCTGCCAATACCATGATTCACAGAGTGAGCCTACTTGCTTACTCTCATTTGGTAATGTAACTAGGAACCACTGGGCCCCCAGCAAAACTATGATGGGGCTCCTATCTGTGCTTCAGTAGTTTTCTGGGAGGAGGCTATATCTGTCTTAGGAAAAATAAGAAGATGGGCCCCCCTTGGTTTCTGGGCCTCCCTGCGGTTGCTCCCCCTGGTAGTTACATCCCTGCTCTCATTGGTGTAAAATACAAACAGCACAAGCTAATTCAACAGGAAAATGTCTGTGTTTTTGAAAGGTTTTGTTTGGGGGTATTAGAAAGTGTGATTGATGTGGAACAGAATTAGGAAGCAGCTATAAGAAATAGGAACAGAACAGGGATGTTACAAAAAAAAAAAAAAAACAGTTCACGCAAACATCATACATGGCCAAACTGTTTAAAGGAAAAATGCATGTTAAGAATAACAATTTTAGGTCATTCCCAAAATGTAATGTAATGGGAAGCTGACCTGATTCCTATTAATATCCTATAATTGATGTTTCCTTTGGACCTCTGTGCCATTATTCTAGCGCTATATAACGAATTAGTTGGCCAGTCGGTGTTACCGGCAGTAGAAAGGTTTAAGAAACAGAGTGCCTGCAGAACTCACAATCGTTTAAGGTTTGAATTTTTCTATTTTAATAATTAGTGCTTCAACATATACATGGGATTCAACATTGCTTATTCCTTTACTTACAATTAGAGGACGATGTAATAAGGGCAGTTAAAAGGGACAGATCTGTGTAAACCCATGCTACCCAATGTATTATTAGGTTAAAGTAGGTTTCAAAGTGATTTAACGGTGGCTGAGTGAAGCCCAAATAGTTTTGGGCTTTTCTCAGCGCAACAAATGTTTTGCACACGTAGCGGTGTGAAACTTGAGGTGATTTGTCTGGAGATCTCAGCAAGATCTGTTTGCATCTCCCAGTTAATGTGCAGAATTACTGTGTAATGTCCTGACTGCTTATTATATTAAATTGACTTTTCAGTTTTAATTTGGCCTTTGGTTTCTCCGTTTCTCTCTATGGATAGTAAAGCTGTCAGGCAATATGACGGTTGAAATAATTCTTAAATAAGATCTGATGAGAACACCAAGAGACAGGGATTGCTTCATTTCACAATAAAGCCTTGGAGTCAAATGAAAAAAATTACTCAAACATGTTTTTTATTTGACCCAGACATTGCAGTGGGCCATGGCATACAAACTATTTTCTCAAAGGCAAAATGGATTGGGAATCAACAAGTTTAAAATAGAAAGAGAAAGTTTCAGAATATATTTTGAATTTGGCTTGAAAAGCTGTACAAAGCTTGTGTGCATGTACTGTGAGCTTTAAAACCTGTGCATGTGACACATCAAGACAGGTAATGTAATCAAGAGGCAGGGGTTGATTGTGCCTGTGACATGTCAAATTAAATTCTTAGCTAGAATATAGCACTTTATATCAGTGGTCTACTTCTTCATAGATGGCCATACACTGCTTAAAGGGCATGTCCACCCCCAAAACTATAATCCCCCCATTACTGGCCCCACTCTGTAGTGCAATAAAATCTTACCTCACATCCCAGCTCCAAATGGTTTCCTGGATTTCCCCCCCCCCCAAAGTCCCAAAAACTAGCCACCAGGAGGATAGCAGAGTCCCCCTACCCCCCTACCATTAAATCCCTTGCCATTAGTAGCTATCTGCCCCAGCCCCAACTGCCATAAAAAGATTCCAGAGAGGGGGAGGGGGGGAGGAGGAGGGGGGCGGGGGGGGAGGGGAAAGGGGGGGAGGGGAGAAGGGAGGGGGGAAGGGAGGGGGAAAGGGGAGGGAGGGGAAGGGGAAGGGAGGGGGGGGGGGGGGGAGGAAAGGGAGGGGGTGGTGAGGGGAGTGGAAGTGAGAAGGAGGTGAGGATGGCCACTTGTGGGGCGTCCACCAC
The DNA here is from genome assembly GCA_019447015.1 of Hymenochirus boettgeri. Lineage (NCBI taxonomy): Eukaryota > Metazoa > Chordata > Amphibia > Anura > Pipidae > Hymenochirus > Hymenochirus boettgeri. The sequence continues at coordinate 43,944,195 of CM033477.1, read as the reverse complement.
GCAGGCTTTTTCCCGCATGACAGTTCCAGAACGATTATTTATATTTTGATATATTATTTGAGTAATTTAGATTTTATTCTTGCATGTTTTTTACAGGAACTCCCCCGAACTTTACTTACCTTACCTCTCTCCCCCGGCGGGACATCTTATTTGCCTTACAACAGATATAGCCTTCTCCTAGAAATCCACTGTAGATGAAGCAGGAAGAGGGGCCCCATCATAGTTTTGCTCTGAGGCCCAGTGAATCCTAGTTACCTCACTGCTTCAAGGTTGATTTGGTGCTGTCTCCTTCCACAGTCCAGCAGGTCCCTGGAAGAAGCATGTCTTTGCATGGGCCAGCCCAGGAACTGCCCTGACACTAACAAACCACCTACCAAACATAATGAAAACATGGCAAACACTAACTGTAAAATTGACAGAAAGAACCATGCATCTCTACTCCTAGAGCAGGAAACCTTTAAAAACATTGGCAGTATCTGACATTGGGAGAGATGCAAAAGAAGGATTTGCATGAAACTTGTGGTGGCTGAGTATATCCGTGCTACTGCAACACAAGTAAATCAATAAACTAGAACAGGGTTTCTCACACTGTGTGACAGGGAAGCTAATGTGCCTGGAAAGGGTCAAATGTGAGAGGCATGCAGGGTAGAAAGTAATGACAGGCAGGCTTATTGTTCTGAAAACTTTTCATGAATCTTGCAAGGATTTGTTTGCAGTACAATTAATTAGCAGGTTATTTATGATGAAAAATGGGTTGCAGCCTTTAGTTATTTTATACTGTATTTCATTCACAACACAAATATCTTCCTATCACCAGTATTAAAGCAACAGAGTTGTTTTCAAAGAATTCAGTTTGGTAAATAATGCTACACACACTAATGATAAAGGACAATACTGTAGGATCCAATGCTATTGTCCCATTACCGTTAGTGCGTACCCAACTTAAGCCTTGCCATGGGACAACCGATAGGGCGTGGCTATGGGTGTGACCTTGCCAGATCAGGGTAGGCCTGGGTAAATGGGGAGCAGGGCCAAGGAGGTGTTACTGGCGTGGCCCCCAGCCTTAAGGTTCATACACATGTGCAATCGCAGGTCCCGATCTGTGATGTATGATGTGTAGGAACAAACGTTTCCGATGATAATCTGCCCGTGTATGGACCCATTATCGTCCGAAATTGCCTGACTGACCTGGCAGATCTGCGAATGAACGTTGGTTTCGGGTGATAAAGGGTCCATATGTAAATATCTTCAAAACTATGCAAAATAAACAATGAAAATAAATTGCAAAAATTCCCAGGGGAGCAATTCCTATCAATTTACCTCAATTTACCTAAAGTCATTTTTGGACCACAGTTCCCCTTTAACACCACATACTGCTATTCCTTCTATGATTGTTAATGTTCAACTTGATTAACAGAGATCAGAAAATACTGGAAAATTACACAAAAGTAGTGCTACATTGTGATATATGAATGTTTTCCTACATCTATTTTTAAAGAAAGAACAGTAGATCAAAAGGGCTTTCTGTAATTGCAAATAAAAAAAAAACATGTAGAAACAAGAAAAAGTATGAGGAAGGGAAAAAAGCCAAAGAGATTTTGGATATTATATATAGGGGTTTACAGCATCTCATCCTTCCATGCTTGCATCCACAGAATACACAAATCAGAAATGGAAGAAAATACAACATAAATATTCTAAATAAATATTCTTACTGAATTTCCTTTGTTGTGTATATGTTCCTATAATTGACAGAATAAAAATAACAGATATAACACATTCCCAGTAATCGTTTTCTCTTTACTTCTCCCATATATTCTGGTGGCCACCAGCCCGTATCATCTTCCTGCCAAGCATTTTCGCTCGTGTCTGAACAATTCGTCAGCTGCAGGAGGAGACAATTTTTTTAGCACACTTTCATTGATCTATAATCTGGACTATGTGTACCCTGCTTTATATCTGGTCTGACATTAACAAACATTAGGGTCTCCTTATCTCAGAGAGACAGTTTACTATGAAGAGACAGTAACGCAATTAATTATTTACCTTTTTCAAATGATTTTTTACTACTTTGCCGTAGCATTCCTGAGATGCACGGTAACCTTTGAAAAAATTATTGGCCAGCCTTGCTGTATATATTCTAAATATAAAAATGCAGGTGGCATACAATGTGTGTGGGGCCTTTTTTCAAGCCAAGACTAGGCCCCACATACAGAGCCAAAACATTGCCACAAGTGTGTTGTTAAATAAATGTGTTTCTGGAGTGCTTCTATATCTTATAAAAACTATATAAAACTATATAATTCAGGCACCTGAATTGGGACTTTATGTAACTATTTATTATACACAGGCTATAATGGTATTCCATGTCTGGGATATGTACTCTGTGGGGTTAATGTAGTAATTATTATGATGTCACAGTCACTGGGAGGAGTTTCCTCTATTTAAGTTGCACTCACTGTGTATGTTCACATGGCTTGATAAAGGCCCAAGGCAAAGGCCGAAACGTTGCCACTGTATGTGTTACTGATAATAAATTGATTAAAAGTCCTAGAGTGCTCCTATATCGCATAATATTAAATGAACAAACACACACATATCCTCCCTTACCTATACTACCTGCTAGCTAGAATATAGAGGGTCTATGTGGAATAAACCTGCAGGACTGAGAACTGACCCAGGCAATCTAAACAGTACCTTTGGGCAATCAAAAGCAGCCCATACATATATCCGATTTTACTTTCCCGACCGAGTGCTCCCGCGACATTAGAACAATCCTGCAAGAACCGCCTGTCTGTGGCATAGAAGAATGGGAAAGGTGGTTCTGGCAAGATCAAACTAATATTGCATGAGCGCTTGGTTGGATAAGTAAAATCGGATATATGTATAGCCACCTTAAATCCTATACAGTATCCTGATTAACATGCAAGGCTCATATTTATTAGTATTAACCACAACAAGTTCCAGATTTAACTAACCTATGGGGTTAGGACTTGGGAGCACAGGCTACTGATTGAATATACATGTTAGGGAGAGGTGTGGATAAAGGAGCTAAAAGCTCCACACAGAGTATAAAAAGAAATAGAGCCTTCTTATAACAGAAGGTACCTCATAGAATCATGTTATTATAATAGCATTGCCTTAATAATCTAACATATAAACACATATTTCTCACTTAATGAAATGGGTGGGGACATGAAAAGTATCCTATTTATTGCCTGTGGCAAAGGCATGTGTCTAGATATAACACAGCCTAATGGTATAGAGCAGGCGTGTTTAACTTGTGACCTTTTACGTGTTTGAAAACCAGAATTCCCAACATTCTCTGTTTGCAGTAAGTTTTTTCTTAATATCCTGTAGCTAAAGCATCTGTCTAGATCTAATACAGCCTAAGCTTGTGACCTTTCACATTTTTGAAAACTACAAATCCCAGCATTCTCTGTTTTGCAGTTAGTGTCTTCTTAATGAACTTTTCACATGTTTAAAACTACAACTCCCAGCATTCCCTAACTGCACAGAATTCTGGACAACTTAGTTTTCATACATCCTGGATTAAAGACATTTTCCTGACTTACAGACATTAAAAGCCCATGGTCATGCTTTAGCGCTTCCTAACCAAGGGTTTGAACATGCAAGTGATTCATCTGCCCATCCCTTGCATCCATAGCTATTAGACTATTGGATTAGGGAAGCATTATATGAGTCCCAGTAATGCAGCATGGACAGGAATTTTCACACTGTGAAGAGTTAACTTAAGAAATCAACCCACCCAGAGCAGCCAGCAGTCTGTAGTCTGTGGTCCCGCCCCTTAATGCAAACTTGTGATCCGATTGGCTGCTCTGCTCTGAAGGGAAAATAAGCAGCCAATCAGGTAGATTGCAGCCACACACACAGAGACACAGGGACGCACACTTGCATTTTATTATATAGGATAACTGCCAGGTAGGTGGTATTTGGAAGTGAGTGCAAATATGGTAAAGTTTATAACTCTAACAGGGATATTCACCCAGAGGCACTGTTACTGTGACCAACAGTCATCTGTCCTGGCAGGGCTCTCACACAAAGCAGATGCTCAGTTGGGACACATGATAGAGTTATATGTATCCAGACAAAATGGTATTAACCTGCAGATCTGAACACAGATCCAGGCAATCCTGCCACAATGGGCAATTCAATCTGAACAGCTCCATTGGACATCCTGAGACCCTATACAGGATCCAGAATAACATGCTAGGTTCATACTAATTGGTAATTACCACAGCAAGTTCCAGATTTACAGTTACTATAAGGTTAGGAAACACAGGATTCTGATTAGCTTGACAAGTTATGGAGAGGTTTGGATAAAGGATCTAAAAGCTCCCCACAGGGTATAAAATGAAGTAGAGCCTTCTTATAACTGAAGGTACCTGACAGCCTCATGTTTAATATATTAATATTGGGGTAAAAACTGCCCATTTCTCAAAGAATGCTGGGTAGTTTCAGAGACATGCAAAGTAATTTAATCATAAACAGACACTTCCTGTCTAGCACACAGAAACTGGATTGTCTCATTACTTTCTATGGAGAGGGGAGGGGGAGTAAATGTGAGAGTCTGAAGAATTTTCTAATAGGCTAAGACTGTCACATGTTTTACAAACAGCGCATAACTGGGTGTAATACAGGAACTTCCTTACACTTCCTGTCTTTTCATGGACAGTACCTAAGAGAATGTTTTGATTTGCTAACAGTGGAAGATCAGAACCTCTCATTGGATGTTAGTAAAATTCCACTTCCTTTTAGTGTCTACATGGAGACCCTGTAGAAATCCTGGAGGTGTGTCTTAACCTATCATTTTGAGTTTTCCATTCAAACTTAGGGGTGTCCAGTAAAATAAGTTTAGTTTATTAATTGTATATAAAATGTTTTGTAATTCAGTAGTAGGTAGTAGTACTATACTTTGTATGGTGTTATTTCTTATGGTGATTTTAATTAAATAGTGCTAATTACACACATACAGCATGCTACATACCAAACCTACAGATAAGAACACAATTCTCCACATAATGAGCTATCATCCCTGGCCGCAAAAGAAAGGGGTGTTATAATCAGGTATTACAAAACAATATAGAGATACCTAAGGCAATGGAACAGATCGAACAAAAATGTAAGGAATGTGGATACAGGAGTAAGGTCATTATCAAACAAAAAAAATAGGGCACTCACGCAGTTTTTATTGGAACCTACCCGACCCAAAAAGGGACAACCTAACACTGAATACATCCTCTATAGTAAGCAATATTCAGCCCATAGTCATGTAATACGGTGTGTAGTATCAAGGCACATTAGGACATGTTAGAAAATTAAAGATCTCTCTCCGAGGGGAAGAAATCCGACATTTCAGTGTATTGGCCCAAACTATTGGATTTTTTTTTTTTTTTGGGGGGGGGGGGGGGGGAGCAACAACCAATGTCAGAATTTTCATTATAATCAGACAAACGGGTGATACATTACTCTCATACCATTAAAAACAAAATCACTTTTGAAACTTGAGTCTAAATGGATACTGAGGTTGCAAACTCTTGTCCCTAAGGGACTGAATGAAATAGTTACCATGAGTTGTTTCCTTTAAGATAAATTACATTGTATTTATTGAAACATTTATATCGGTTTGATTTTGTAGATTGTTACAGCTCTGGCTATTTGATCGTGTGATTTTCCCTATTTCCTATTTATTTGTATATATTTTTGTTTTTAATGGTATGAGAGTAATGTATCATAATTATTTTTAGCTCTAGGAGTGTTGGATATACAGATCGTGACACTACCTGCGCCGACTCTTTCCTGTGTTGCTTATCTCCATGGTGGATTTAATAGATGTTGGGCTTGGAGTGCTAGGGGTTAAGTAACCAGTGGTTGAGATTTGAACCCGCAGTGATCCCGTACTACACGATCGGTGTTAGGATACGAGGATATACCCCAATGCGCCCCTGTTCTGATGAGACACCCTGTGAGGGTATTGTATCATCGGAGCAGTGTGATGTAGGCTGCCCGTTGTGTGCTCCGTTTGTGGAGGGGTGATGCCGGTGCTTGGTGGGATCACGTAACTGTAACAGGAGTCCTAGGGTGTTGATATACACAGGTGAGGGGGAGGGTGTTATTGTGGCTTTATAAGGGGTTGTGGGTAATGTTAATGTATCCTGATGACGGCCTGTATGGAGGCTGAAACGCGTCGATATATGTAATAAACTTTTGATACTTTTTTCATTAAATAAGTCCCATGGAGTGCTTTCAACTCGTGGAGGATTTATTTTTTATGGAGAGACACCCGGGGAGAGTGAACCAGTGTGTGGAGTGCGATCATACCTTTCCAATTTAAAGTGCCCTGGTGCTACCAAAAATCAGGAATTATGTAGCATAGCAAAATGTTCAGTGCACATAATTAAGGTGAATATAAGTGCCTATACAGAACATTGTTAGAACATTGTTTAATGTCAAATGGAAACTGTGGTCTCAACCACCTGTCTACCTGCTCCACAGCCTAAGATATACAGAAATAACGGACCAGAAAGTTAATGTATGGGAGGCTGACGTGACATTCCTGAGGCTTCTCCTACACAGTGCCACCGGCGAGCACAGCCTCAGACCTCCTCAGTGTGTGAGGGAGACAGGAAGTCCCTCCTCCTTACTGCTGTGTGAAGTCCTGACAGAAGGTAAGGGGGGTCTGAGTAACCCATGGTATCTGCGAGTAGGCGGGGCTTAGACACCCACGAATGTGTGGGGCTTAGACACCCGCGAGTGGGTGGGGCCACATGGGGCTGTAAGATAATGGGCCATAGGGGGCCTGCAACTGGAGGGACCATGGGGTCCATGAGTGGGAGGGACCAGGGGGGCTGCAAAGGGGAGGAGGAGACACAGGACAGATTGACTGACAGTTTTAGAGCAGGAAGCAGGCAGTGCAGGGGACCTGGTGATGCTGCTGCCATATCACACACAAAAATGTAAATATCTTCAAAACTATGCAAAATAAACAATGGAAATAAATTGCAAAATTTCCCAGGGGAGCAATTCCTATCAATTTACCTCAAGTCATTTTTGGACCACAGTTCCCCTTTAATAAAACCAAGTGTATGTGAACATACATAGATAATTGTCTGCTCTGGTCTCACCTCCCAGATCCCAGAGGTTACCAAGTACGTCAGCCTTGTTTGCATCCATGGCCCTGGGGATGTCCACTCCTCACTTGTATCAACAGTTAGATAAAAAAAGGCTGTTGCACCATTACAGCCATGATATTGCAAAACATAACTTTCATTAACATTTCAAAATTCCCAACAGATGGTGGCATATAAGGTTTACACAATGGATTCATCCTGACGTGTTTCATACGGCAGGTACATACTTAAAGGGTATCTCCACTCGTTTTTATAAGTTTTGTGAATCCAGTTCTATTGAAGAACGGGAGGTAAAGAGCTGTGCCTTACCTTCCTCTTCAATAGAAACACACAGGAGCCAGGAGATAAGGTAAGAAACTTACCCGCTCGCTCCCCCCGCGTTGGTCTGACAGGTTCGACGGACCTTGTCTTCTATGCGCATAGATCGCGCATGCGCATAGAAGACAAGGTCCGTCGGGACCTGTCAGACTACGCGCGGGGGAGCGAGCAAGTTTCTTACCTTGTCTCCTGGCTCCTGTGTGTTCTATTGAAGAACGGAAGGTAAGGCAAAGCTCTTACCTCCCGTTCTTCAATAGAACTGGATCACAAAACTATAAAAACGAGTGGAGTACCACTCAGTGGAGTGGAGATAGTGCAACAAGTGTAACTACACAAACATTGTCACACCTGATACTCCATCTCAACTATATAGCAATTATTCCGATTATTAGGGAAATGTCCCACTTCTAGTTCAAACCTTTGGGAGCCCTACTATCCAGTTCCAGAAGGTTTCCCGCTTATTAATTAAATTCAATAGATCACCACTTTTTGTCTTTTTCTATCCCCAAACCATACAATAGTCGAGATTTCCTGATGAGCATTAAAAGAAACATTGTGCCACTGGCGGCTGCTGGTCAACAGTGGTAATTGCATTTAGATGCTCACAAATCAATTCCTTGAGGGAATGTTTTGTACCACCTACATACTGTTTCATGCAGAGTGTGCAAGTAACTAAATATATGACATTTTTGGTGTTGTAATTAATTTGGCTTGAAGAGCCAAATTACTGTTCTTTCTTTTTTTTCCTTCTTCTGTTTTATTCTTCCGCTTTTTTTGTTTCTCCTCCAACCATTTTTGAGTTAGAGGCATGAAATTCGGTACAGATGTGCGGGGCATATAGAAGTGTGCTATTACCTAATTAAGGAATCCGCGGAAGCATTGCAGCATTAATGGCGAATTACAGGACATTTTTCCCCATAGACTATAATGGTAACAATCCTCAAATGTGGGTATTTCAAAACAGTTTGTTTCATGGTCATAAATACAAACGGTGATACCCCCAACCCCCCACACAGACACAGGTACACCCACCTGCTGACCTACCTTTCCATTCCCATGAAAGCCATACTTAAAGGGTAACTATAGTCAAAAAACTAATTTTGATTAGTCATCTATAAAAGTTAGTTATATGGTCATACATGCAAAAACACATACCCCCAACATCACACGGGTACACACACCTACTGACCTACACTTCCATGGCAGCCATACTTAAAGGGTAAATAAAATGTAAAAAAAAAATTTGATATATCCACAATAAGTTAGTTTTATGGTTCTAAACACAAAAAAGACATACCCCCTCAACCAGACCCAGTTACACCTACCGACCCACCCTTCCATTTCCGTGGCAGCCATATAACTATAGTCAAAAAAACTTATTTTGACTAATCATTAAAAAAGTTTGTTTTTTTAACACCCAACCTGACACAGGTACACACACCTACTGACCTACCCCTCCATTACTGTTGCAGCCATACTTAAAGGGTAACTAAAGTAAAAAAAACAACAATCTGACCAATCATCAAAAAAGTTTTCTTTTTTAACCTCCAACCTGACCCAGGTACACACAACTACTGACCTACACTTCCATTTCCGTGGCAGCATATTTAAAGGGTAACTATAGTCAAAAAAACTAATTTTGACCAATAATCAAGAAAGTTTGTTTTTTTAACTTCCAACCTGACCCAGGTACACACGCCTACTGACCTACCCTTCCATTTCCATGGCAGCCATATTTAAAGGGTAATAATAATCAAAAACACAATTTTGACTAGTCATCAACAAAGTTTGTTTTTTTTCGCCCCCAACCTGACCCAGGTACACACAACTACTGACCTACCCTTCCATTTCCGTGGCAGCATACTTAAAGGGTAACTATAGTCAAATAACAAATTTTGACCAATAAAAAAAATTAGTTTTTTTAAGCCCCAACCGGACACAGGTACACACACCTACTGACCTACCTCTCTATTACTGTGGCAGCCATACTTAAAGGGTAACTAAAGTTCAAAAAACTAATTTTCACAAATCATCAAAGGGTAAGTATAGTTAAAAAAAACTTTGAACAATCATCAAAAAAGTCTTTTATTCGCCAACCTGGCACAAGTACACACACCAACTGACCTACTCATTCATTCCTGTGACAGCTATATTTAAAGGGTAAGTAAAAAAACGTCATAAATATTAAGTTTTAAAATGTGCAGCACGCGCACATTCACTTCCAAAATGCGGCCTTTCAAGCCAAATTCACAGTTTATACTTAAACTTTCCCTTTCTAGTTAATATATGAGGTTTCATTTGTATTTCCCACCTTTAGGTATCACTTGCATGATTTACAGGTCTTTGCTCTACATTTGTGAAAACCTATGGTGGATGGTCAAATCCCATTTTCCTGTTTCTTCCTATCTTACAGCATAAGCTGGGTGACAGTTGTCTGGCAAGTGATGGTCCCTTTCTTGTTACCATTCTAAGTATTCCTTTCATTTCCAAATCCCTTCTTAGTATATATAGATTTTTGTTTATTTGTATTAAATTCCTCACTGTTCTCAGTTACAAAATATATGTAATTGTTTTCAATTTGTTCGTGTCGAGACCTTTTATTCCCTTTTTCTTAACTCAACAGACCACTCCTATCTTGTTTCTGAATCGTAGAGTAAGCTTCCTGTATATCTCTTGGTTTGTGCTCCCTATGAATCTCCTACTCCAACTTCTCCTCTGTTGAACAATCACGCCTGATTCTCGCAAACTGACCGTATGGGACACCCAGGGCCAGATTTCCCATTAGGCCACCTAGGTCGTGGCCTATCGTAGCACAGCCACCAGGGGCGGAAAAAAAAAAAGGATTAAACTTGGCAGAATTGCACCCCCATATTAAATTTACACAACGCACATTAGTTGGTACACAGAAAAGCCTTACCGGTTTCTGTTGAATGTGAAATGGGCAGGGATTACTGATTTGCTAGGGGCAGAAGGTCCCTCTCCCTGCTTCAGCCATTGAATGACCACGTACGTACCATATGACGTCATCATGCATGTCACGTTGTGTGTGACACCTTCTCTTCATGCAAGTCTTTTTGGAGAAAAAAACAAGCCCATGCCCAGTTTTAAAAAGCAAGATAAAGCAAACTGCAAGCGAAGAAATTGACACAGACACCACTTGCAGGTCTTCTGTGCCAGCCTCTGCTCTGTTTGACCTCTCAAGTAGTTAGAGGAAAAGGTACGCATTCTAGGCTGGTTCAATATTTGCTATATTCACTTGCTAGTGCAGTTAATTCTAATGTACCAACTTCCTCAAAGCACATACATTAAAGGGCATTTTTTTCTTGATGATCCAAGGGTTGGGGGGTGGCACAGGCAGCACCTGCAGTACAATCTATGACATGTATAATTAAACAAGTAATTAATAAATGATGTAATAGATTCTGAATCCCCCTGCCAGATAACCAGCAGGTCATCTATCTTACTGTCCATACCAAAAAATGCTGGTTTTTATGGTGGTTTATCATCACCAAAGATGCGGGAGTCTTCCCACCAGGCAAGGTATAGAATAGGAGGAGCACACTACTGTAGTGAGAATTTCTTTATTTTAGTGCAAAAACAGCATACAGCATGCTGTATGCTGTTTTTGCACTAAAATAAAGAAATTCTTACTACAGTAGTGTGCTCCTCTATTCTATACCTTGCTTGGTTTATGGAGCCCTGGAAGTAGGGGGCTAAGAGGATTGCACCTACGAACTTGTCTGCTAGTCAGCAACAGCGGTGTGCCACAGTACACTTGAAACTCTTGGAAAGTCTTCCCACCAGCCCTTAAAGAGTTTGGCAAATGTCGGTGCAAAAAAGATTTTTAACAGCTGCTGTTTCCAATTTTACTAAACTTGCTATTACAGTGTATTTATCCTTTAACTATGTGAGGCTCTGACTTTGGTCATGTCTTGTTTGTGACAGGTTGCACTAATGAACCAATGACTTGATAAAAGTTTGAAGGACCGAAACGTTGAAACTATGTTATAATAAATTACTTTATCAACTAAGTCCCTGTTTGCACTGAACTTTTTCTTTGCTATATATAAATAGAGAGCACAAACTAGCTAGCCTAGAAGAGAAAAAAGTATAAATCCAGCCATGATTTGTCAGTTAGTGAACTGTTAATTTCCATGAGTAGATGATAAACTATAAAGCATCACAGTAAAGTATTATATGTTTTATTGTTCTATTATTAACAACAATTAACATTAGCCATGCCATTTAAGAACATGTGGGTGTTTTATGGTTGTTATTGTATTACCAATTGCAAAGCCATACTTCTAAAGTAATGTAGAGGTTGCTATGCAATTCAGTTGACCGAGGATGATGATGTCACTGGTGTGGAATTAAATCCCAAACCATATAGCAGGCTGCATTAGCTACTAGGTTACTCAAACACCTTTAAACAAGGAGCACCCATTACACTACTTCAAGCATGCAGAATAAAATCATTAGCAAGATCGTGTGAAAGGTCAATCATCCTGGCTAATGCTCAAAATGGCAATATAATCAACAAACTGGCTTCTCCAAAACTAGAAACAGGAAAATGTATGTGCCTATTGCAGATACTACTACAGCAGAATAGGTATTGCCTGTGGCTATAGGAACAGAAACAGAAAATTATTGTGTTGTAAACCCCCATGAAGTTGAACCCTAAATTTTATTTGTGAAATATAATTTATAGAATCTTCTTTCAAAAAGTAAAATTTAAAGATACTTCCATATATTAATTGCCTGTGTAAAGTTGGCTTTCAATCCTACTAACAGCTAATAAGCATCATTCAACATGCCTACATTTGCCCTTTTCGAAATTAAGGATCTTGTTCCACTTTACATCTCCACAGGTTCTTACCCATTCTGTGCCAAGCAAACAATAGTACAAACAGGAAATAATTAAGTAAATTGAATAATATGCTTTGTGGACCAATGATAATTCATAGTTGCAGACACAATCAGTCAGTAGCCAGGAACAAACATGACTAGTTGCCCCAGAATAATTTTAGGCAAAATCAAAATTTCTTTCCTTACACTACAGAAAGCATCAGGAGCAGAGAAATCCGGAGGGAGGGAGGGGGGACTCCCCTGCATATGTCAGAGTCCTCCAGGAGGACAAGGAAATAGCAGAATAACACACACAGACAGCTCCTACTCTTCAGTTTTTGGAACTTTTGACAGGCACTGCAGGAGAACAATAAGGAGTTGATGTGTAAGGTAAGGCATTTTAACACTACACAGTGGAGCCAGTAGTGGGTTACATTCTAGTTTTGGGGGTGGACATGTCCTTTAATCTCTGAAAGAAAAAATCGTAAACCTTCTCTGTGCACCCCCCCAACACCAGGAGGACCAGTCAATGGTTACATTTGTTTGGTATAGAATGCATTGTGGGTAGTACTTCAGTAGTTTTAAACTCAAGTCAGTAAAGTGTTTAGCCTTTAAAAGTTACAAAGTGTAAGGCTATATTCACACTAGGTTTAGCATTAATGCAGTGGATCATCGCACTTGCTAATTTAGAGATATGTTCCTGGTGTTAATCGCAAAACGGAATTCATTAATTTTAAATGGCCATGTTTTGTGCATTCTACTTTTTTTCTACTGGTTATGCGCTTCAATGAGATTTCACCGCATGAAACAATGCCTTGTTTAATTGACGTACTGAAGGGTTCAGAATTTCTGGTAAAACCAGTCACCACCTAGCTAGATTTTTTTCCCCACTGGTGAGATGCACTGGTTCAGTTGGTGGATTCATTTTTTAATGCAACAGGATAGGTTTCTCACCTTCTCTGGAAACAATTTACTATTATGATTGTAAAAGTTTTATTCAGCTTAACTCTACTAAAAATGACACATTGATGGGTGTTACATTACGACATACAAAGATATATGAATGTTTTCCTACATCTATTTTTAAAGAAGGAACAGTAGATCATAAGGGCCTCATCGTTTCATAAAGACAAATATTATGCTTATCAACAAGAAAGAAAAATTAGGAATAAAAAAGCAGATTGTGGACATTATGAATGGGGTAAACACAGCAGCGTATCCGATGTTTACAACAATACTCTCAGCATTGCCAGTAGATCACAATAGCAGTAAAGCACCAAAGGTGGGAATAAAATAAAATTAAAATATACTAAAATAATGCTCTTAGCAGTTCTCCTTTTTGTGTATATGTTATGTATACAGGTGGGGGTGGCCCGTTACAAAAATCGAAACCACAGGAAACATTCTACATAATGTCATATCAGACAGCCAAGAGGTTAAATCACATGACACAACAGTTGCACTCTACTAAGAAAGAAATCTGAACTACTCTAACTGCCTGTAACTTCCGCTACAGCAAGGGGAACTGCAAATTGGTAACAGACTGCTATTCACTACACATCAGCCTATGGAGAGAGAGACCCCCAGATCTAAAAGCAGCATGAAACCTATTGAAGTCTTAGTCTAAACTCGAAAAAAGCAGTTATTAGAAAAAGGTAAGGAACGGTTTTAAAAGATTCTGTTTTGACTTCAGGCTTTGAACCCCTGCCAGTTTTCCTTTAAGAGCCATGTAAAGAGAAGGCAGAAGAACTGGTGCTGTTTATATTGGCTGTATCACTAGCAACACATTGAAGGCTTTATACGAGCAGAGCTGTTCCACGTCAGCAGTATGGAGATCAAGTCTGCTCACTTTTCTCCCTACACAAAAGGAACTATCGAACTGGTAGGTGAAATGGGGGTGTCAGCATGAGATTATAATATTGTGTTCTGTTCTGTTCAAGAAAAGCTTGAATATTGTTTGTTCACACAAGTAATGTAAATTAAGACAAGAGTCCTAGCATTCAACTTCAATGCTTGGAGAACTGTATGACCTGTAATGATTATAGCTGTGGTGCCATAAAGGTGACTGGCAATACGGTGACTCAGTGACTAGCACTGATGCCTTGCAGAGCTGATGTCCGGAGTTTGAATGGACACTTTTGCAATGAGTTTGTATGTTCTCCCTGTGCTTGCATCATTAAGACCTACTGTTGTTGTATATGTCAAATAAACGTGCTTAGATTGTAAGCTCTTCGGGGCAGGGCCTGATGGGAATGTATGTGTGATTGTAAAGCTCTTCAGAAGATCCATAAAAATGATATTACACAGATATAGCTAAGTGTCTATCTGAATAAGAGAGCGTCATTTGTTCTGCATCCATAAACAATTCATATTCCGATGACATAGGCAGCATTACATTGGCCTGAGCATCAGAGTACCTGGCCATGAAATACTGTGGATACAATTAGTGCAAAGTATTAGTAAATTCTATTATAACCCATTAGTTGTGTTCACTCCATAGTAAACGTGTTATGTTTCCCAAAGCTAGATGTGCCTATCCTGTAAGAAATCAATACCTAACTATGTCAGATAAGGCCGTTAACTGTATATGGCTGTACATTTTTATCAGTGACAAGTAAATAGCATGACCATAGCCTTGTGATAGCACAAAATTAGCAAGACCTCACCCCTCATAATACCAAAACACTTCTTGATACCACTTTTGTATATTATTTCCTCTAATGGGGCCCATACACACAACAATCCTACGTATAGGATATCCCAATGTGAGCCTGATCAAGCTGTCCACTCAAACACAACCAGGCACCACACTGGTTAGAACAGCGCACAGACTGAAATCTGATTGAATTGCTGTATGTAGCCCAAAAAATATAATTTGTACCAAATTTATGTCAGACAGACTACCAATTGGTAGTCTGATGTGAAATTTGGTGTTGTGTACACAGCCATGTTAAAAAGATATTGGTTTAGCTAGAGACAAGTTTCTGTCTGTGAGAAAAATCCATGTTCCATGTTTTCTAAGACCATGGTATTTACCCAGAATTCTCTTCTGCTTAAATTATATTTTAAATCTTATATACAAAGCTGGTGATTTTCACTACTTCAATTAGTATTTTATTGACCATTGTCAATATAGTCTAGAAAATGGGTGTATTACACTGGTTGGAGTGATATTTGAAATTTAAAAAAAATGGACCATATTTTCCCACTAAACAGAGGGTTACAATATCTCTGCTTCTAAAACAAAATAATGCTGGAAAGAAATATGCATTAAAGGGCATGTCCACCCCCAAAACTACAATTTGCCCCAGTGGTGTCCCCACTGTGTAGTGTTCAAAAAATTCTTTCCTTACATCTCAGCTACTTATGGTTCTCCTGCTGTGCCTATCCCAAAAGTGAAGAGTAGGATCTGTATGTGTGTCTGGTGCCTGCTACTTCCTTGTCCTCCTGGAGGACTCTGGCATGAGCAAGGGAGCCCTCCCCCCACCCTCTGGATCCCTTCAAGCTGCCATCATGTTGTACCTATAAAAAATATTTCTGTAGTGTAGGGCACCCCCCACCCCTAACCGCCAGGTTTATAGGTTAAAAAAAGGGGGCAGAAATAAACTTACCAAGCTTCGTTCCCTCGGCTCTCTCCATAGCCAGCAGCCGCATCTGTGATTGGCTTACACTCAGGCAGTCAGAGATGCGGCTGTCGGTCCGGCCCCAATTGATACTTCCAAGAATAGAGTGGCTATAGTGGCAGAGAGCTGAGGGAACAAAGGAGGATAAGTTGATTTCTGGAGCTTTAACTTTTAAACCTGGTGGTTTAAGGCGTGGGCTGAGGGTACCATACACTACAGAAAGATGGCGATACCCTTAAGAAAAAGCTGAGCTATTGCTGATCTTTACACTTTAATTGGAGGTCCTATGCTTTTAATATGAAGCATTAGATGGAAGGCCACTTCCTTCATTATAAAAAGCCTTGATGTGGCTTTAAGTATAGGGCTGCGATAAAGATCGCGTATGTCTAGTACCCAAACGGACGATACCGTTATATAATATTTTTAATATTATTAATATTAGTTACCAATAATTTCCCTGATGTATAAAGCCTGGAATTTATCAGTTTGTATCCGTTTTTCAAACACAGGTGCGTTTAAAAAAATGGACAGACAGTAAAACCCCATAGGATTTCATAATATCGTTCACACTTGCTGCGTTATAATCCGTTCCAGTCCGTTTAAAAAAGCACTGCATGCAGCATTTCTGTCCGTTTTTTTCATGCATTTTCTATAGAAAACTATGGAATACACATTGTTAAAAAATGGATACAAATGTATGAAAAAAATGGATACAAACTGACAGAAACACATGCTATGCGTTACTGTCAGTTTCTAGTGTGAAGGAGCCCTAACAAAAATGAGGAGATTAAATTAAAGGGATTCCCTTTTTCAATATCACCATTGCTACAGCTATCAAATGGCCAAAGCAGACCAATGAGAAGGATAATTGAATTTAAAGAGGAGAGCTAAGGGATCCTGGGAGGAGGGACAGTATGAATACTGCCAAGTGCTGAAAGAGCTGTTACTGCTCACTGGGAGACGCTACAAGCCTTAGAGAGTTAATTTGGGGAAAGCTGCTGGAAAAGTTGGTAATGAACTGTGTATGAGTCAATGGCCAATCCCAAGCGGGCTACAAGTGGGGGCTGATCTGGGATTTAAAGCTCCGCCCTCCCTCAGATCACACCGCCTTTCCTAATTATAACATGAGATGGATCCTCAAGAGGTGTTAGAATGGTGCCAGCAAGTAAGTACAAGCTAAATCTGATTGCACTGCTGTTCCCTAGCACAGATTTAACGTAAGCACAAATTTAAAGGAGTTGTGGGGGGAAGAATACAATTCTCTTTCGTGGGAAAAGATACATGTAGGAATTGGGGGGGGGGGGTGATATGGATGCAAAGCTGCTACAAAGTGAATGTAGGTGAATATATAACCTGAAAACTATTATAGTTGCTTCCTAGAATAAGACTTGGGCGGATGGGGTGTGAGAGACCTAGTATTTCTCATAAATATGTGATTTATATGGATTTACTTGAGAGGAAACAAAATATAGCATTTATAGAGGGAGGAGTTTGAAGGACTAAATCTCCTCAAAAGGCTTGTATGCTTGTGAGACCCTGATGAAGCCTACAAAGTTTGGATGAAAAGGATTGTTGGTTACCATTCAGATGTGAGCATGGTTGTTGAAAGCTTCCATTTCAGCAGAGATTGGAGGGGCACGGTTATATTGAAGGACCAGAGTACAAGCATAAAAGGGTTAGTCGTGAACCAGGTGAAAGACGGGATCAGTAAACAATATTGATATGTTCTTGTTATGGACTTGGAATCCGGTAAGCTACCACTTTTTACTATAGTTCCCTGCAGAAGGTATTAGGTCTTGGGAAACCACCCACCCCCATACATGCTTAGGTCTATGGAACATTATCTGGTACAGTCACTGATTGGTGTTACAATGGGGAAATGAGTTGCACTTTATTACTGAGGGACATCTCTAAGAATGCTCCAGATAGCCCGGGGACACTCGGTTGTGCTATCATTTGCTGCTACAGCTGAGTGTGTTGTATTTTTCTACTAATAAATGCTTACGTGTTTTTCATAATGTCCTAAGGATTCCATATAGGACTCTGCATCCTGTCTCTCCTCCGGGAGAATTTTGCCATGTGCTCTGCAGCCCTCCCTTTCCTAATTTGGTTAAGCGGGCAGTTGTCACCACAGAAGCTATGGTGATAGTTTCCCCAAAACCCCCAGTGCTGGAAAGAATGCATTGGTTGTGGGAACCAATACTACTGTAGTGAAGAGGTTACTTGCCCCTGTAGTAACCACTGAAGACAAGGTATAACTTCATACTTAGCAGCAGGATCAACTAATTTCCCTGATCCAGGATCCCAATATTTCAGTTAATGGAAATGTTTGTTGCAGGAGGAACTGTCAGACCCCCTTCCTCAGGAATCAGCCAGTTGCTTGCTGGTATAAGTCAGACTCAACCATTATAACATTGGCATCCTTACAGGGGTGAAAATTATTCCTGGGGCTATCCTTGTAGACAATTGGAGAAAAGCTCAGGGAAACACCACAAAATAAATCAACTCTAAGACTTCAGTGGAAAAAGTGTATGCAGCCACACCAATGCTTATTCCCAGTGAAAAGAGTGATGATCTGCATGGAGATAAAGACCAATGGAGTTCATTGGAGAAGGCACCAAAACCCATAGAATGGAAGATTTGTCTTAGGAAATAAAGAGGGGCTACCAAAAGTTAAAATACCTCCTAACAAATGCCCCTTTCTTGGCCTATGCAGACCCAGCAAAGCCATATGTACTGCATCTGGATGGCAATCATGATGGCTTGGGAGGAGTGATATACCAGCAGCAGGAAGAAGAGCGGAGACCAGTGGTGTATGTCAGTAGAAGTTTATCACCCATGGAATGACACTATTCCACTCACAAGTTGGAGTTCTTGGCAGTTGTAGACAAACTACACAACCATTTGTATGGGTCAGAGTTTGAGGTACACACGGACAACAATCCCCTCACAGACATCACAACTATGGCTAAACTTGATGACACTGGGCACAGATGCTTGGCTGCTCTGACCAACTATACACTTAACCTAAAATATCTCCCTGTTGTAATAAAGGAGCTGCAGATGGGTTGTCCTATAGACCTCATGAGAGCCCCATTCAGATGAAGACTGGGTGGAGATACCAGCCCCTGGGGTCCAAGCTTTGCATCAAGGAGTAAGGTGCAATGCTAATGGATTAGTGTTGGCTTAAGTCTTGGGACTGCCTTCTTATGGTCTTCCGAAAGGTTACTGCAATAGAATGTAAACTGTAATGTAATGTTAAGTAGTGTGCAATGTTTTGCATGATGACCATGGGTATTTGGGGATTGAAAAGACTCTTGGCCTGATAAGGGACCAGTTTTACTGGCCAGGGAGGAAGGCTGACATGCTACTGCAAGACATTTATTTGTTGTTTACATCGAAAATGCTGTTTGGAAATTCAAGGGCCTATGGGTTTGCTTTACATTGACTTCTAGAAGGAGGGATTCGAAATGTCCTGGTGATCGGGGATCACATTACTCAGTATGTGCAAGCCGTCCCCACTGCCAAAATTTTAGTGGAACGCTACTTTCTGCATTATGGGCTCCATAAAAAAGAATCCTTTTAAATCAAGGCAGGAACTTTGAGAGCAAGCTTTTCAGGAATTACTTTCTTCCTAGGGTGTACAAAAGTCTCATACCACCCCTTATCATCCCTGGGGTGATCCTCAGGCAGAGAGATTCAATATGCTGGGCACTTTGGGCCAACAGGGAAACACAAATTGACTGACGTTGGGGATCCACATGTAAACAACTACCAGGACTTCCAGTTTACAAAATTCATCCTGAAGGAAGACATGGTCCAGTCAAGACCTGGTACCACAATGCAATTCAAAGTAAATTCTTATGCACACTGGAATTCCGAGGGTGCGGACTACTACAGGAGTCCCACTTCCAAGGGAAACATAGTCATATGTAAATAAGAGAAATGCAGCCGCACTCCAAAAATAGAGTGATTTATTCAACCAACATCAGGGATATACAACGTTTTGGAACGTGCCCCTTCTTCAGGTGAAGTGTGAGCAATAAACAAACAAGCTTATATAGCCATGCCTAAAAAGTGGGAGGACACACACACAAGAGGTGTGTACTACTTTGAAATAAAAACGTGATATTGAATCAGTGTTTAAAAAAAGCTGGTACCACAATCATCTTATGCCTCTAGACCAAATGAGCTAAGTGAGAAATCTACTATAATTCCTCAGGAGATGGATTGTCTTACTTGGAAAGATTGATTAAATATATATTCATATTTCCAGTCCACAAAGTTTATCTGTTTAAATCTCAACTCTATTTATATAATTGTTTATTAGGTTTATCTGTTGTATTCAATTAGATCAACTGGACTTGAAATGTAGTTCTTGAAGACGTTTCGCTAGTCATCCGACTGGCTTTCTCAATTCAGGGGGAATCTGTGGCAATTATGTACCCTGGAAAATCCCAATTAGCATATCACAGCCAGGTGTTAAGGGTGTGATTGGATAGTGGCTAAGAGGTGTTATAGGAACGCCCAGAGTAAGGTGTTAAAACAGCATTGTACATCACAGTACAATGCAGTAGACAGTCATGCTTACATGCACAGACAATGCTGTTTAACACCTTACTCTGGGCGTTCCTATAACACCTCTTAGCCACTATCCAATCACACCTTAACACTGGCTGTGGATGTCTAATTGGGATTTTCCAGGTACATAATTGCCACAGATTCTTGTACAAGTCATTCTGAATTGAGAAGCCAGTCGAGATGACTAGCGAAACGTCTTCAAGAACTACATTTTCAGTCAAGTTGATCTAATTGAATACAACAGATATACCATGACCTGGATGAATGAGAACCTTCACAAGCATATTTATTAGGTTTATTTTTTTTTGTAACACAAGGACAGGTTGTGTAAAAGGAAGGGGTGAATGTAACCCCCTATAAAAAAAAATGGACCACTGTTTCTTTAAGAAAAAACACTGTCAATTTAGTGCTACAGGCTAAGTGTGTTTATGAAAAGAAGCTACCGTACACTTCTTCTTGTAGGTTTGGACGAGATTCAGCCAATATCTCTGGGAATAGAAACACTAATAAAAGATTAAAGATTCAACTGAAGGTACTCCCTTTTTCAGTATAGTCATCACTACAGCTGTCACATGATCCAGGCAGATCAATGGTAAGGATTAGTGAATTTAATGAGGAGAGCTAAGGGATCCTGGGAGGAGGGACAGTATGAACACTGCCATGTGCTGAATGAGAGAGATACTGTACTACAAGGAGCTGTTACTGCTGCTGACTGGGAGATGCTACAAGCCTTAGAGAGTTTCTTTGGAAAAAGCTGCTGGAAAAGTTGTTGATAAACTGTGTAAAGTCATATGTCTAACCGTGTGACTATCCAGAGTGACTACAAACTGTGAGTAGTACAGGTGTAGCTGAGACACCCTTTCACTGCCAGTCTTCAGAGACCTTAATAATCAGAGGGGAACATAGTCCCAATAACCCAGTTCATTAATACTGGTAAACTTCATTTGCCTTTGGATATAATTAGCATTGCTGGAGTTCTCCAGTCCAAGTAACTGTGGTGCCAATTAACCCTTTCTGGATTACAAATGTTGAATGAGCTCCAACATAAGGCCTGGTTACAACCACTATGCAGGATTTTTCACTTAAGGGGTGCAAATTGCTCTAGAATTATACATTGCGCCACCCTCACGGGGGGCCTGAAGATAGGAGGGCCCGCCACAAGTCAACAACCTCTGCGATCAGCTGTTTTTAAACAGAAAGAATCATGCAATCAGCTGTTTAAAAGACCAGACCCAAACTTCCTGAACCGAAATGGAAGTTCGGGTCTGGTCTTTTAAAGCTGATACAGCTAATCGCATATGTTTCCTTCATATGCATGATGAGCTGTTTAAAAAACAGCTGATCTTGGAGGGGGTGGGTCAAGAGCCTGGCCTCCAATCTCGCGCGTGGGGGGGGGTTGGGCCCTGCAATTATGCCTCTGGTTTAACGATCTCTTAAAGAACTACTAAATGTTATTTGAAATGTAAAAAATATTGGGAACAATAAGTATTTATAAGTATTTTATTATTTGTTAAGCCATTATATCTTCACATAGAAAAGAATATATGTCTAACGTCCAAGTTGTATAACAAATTTATTTTACCATTATCAGTTTAGTAAAGAAAATAGTGTATGTTTGTTATACTACTCAGATTGTATTGTGTGATTAAAGGGGAAATAAGGTGTCATCAATGGTTCTATAGCTAAAACCCAAATACAGCAAATGTTCCAGTAAACTGCCTTATACATACGCTATGGCAAAACATTTTTTGCCAATCCAAAGAGGAGCTACACATGTATTGAATAGTTTTTTTTATTTTTGGTTGCACAACAGCGCCGTAAAAAGCCGTGGTGATTCTGTACTATTTGTGTGATTCTCTGCTTCACTTATTTTGCTTTTTTTTATTTTGTTTTTCTGCAGGTGTTTTTGCCAGTAATTAAATTATATAGTGACCATATAAAATCACGAGGACGCAACTGCTTTTATAAAGGACACGGAACTCTGAGGTGACTTCTAATATTTTAATAATTTATTGCAGGGGGGACATTATATATTATAATCCCCCCCCTCATTTAAATACATTCCTGGACCTAGTTCTTAAAAATACTTGCAGCAATCTAATGCACTGTTATTAGCCCCATTTATAATTGCTACACCAGTATACATTTTACAGGATATTCCTGGCTTGTTTTACAGCAGATATTTTACAGGCTGTACTTTACTGTTACAATTTTGAAATGAAACATGAAGGAATTAAACTTTTAGTGGCCAACCAAGATGACAATCATAGCAAACTAAGAAATTCTCAAGCTTCCTCTGTCAGGGTATTAACCTGGAAATCTGGTTTCCGAAGGTGAAGTATTAAAAATAAAATCTGGGGGAAAGGTGCTAAACATTCACCATTCCTGAAATTTTACTAGACAAAAAGAAAAATCTTCAATGTACATTCATGAAGCGCAAAACGGGGGGAGGGGGGGGGAGGAAAAGTGTGGTACAATTTTGAATATCTATGAAAATGATGTTATAGATATGTTCACAATTTTTTCTAATCTGTAAATCTCAGCCCACATATAAAGACAGTGTTTGTTTCTTGACCGATTTCCTAAACCGCAGTTCAATTAACACGTAGTCCTTTAATTAAGAAGCTGGTATGGCCTCTGTCCACAAATCTACATTCACAGGGAAAAATAATCAGACCTGTCTAACCAATGACCAATTTCCGAAAAACTATCATGTTGGAAAATAACTGTTTTCAGTTGATCGAACATATCATCAGGATTATTGGCCATGTGGATCCAGCTTAATTTAGCTGGTAAGCTTTGTCTGAGCCACATGAGATAACTGTATAAAATGCAATAAGATAGCTGCCATGGTTGAATGGATAGAGCAGTATTATGATAATCATGGAAACTTGGCTCCAAACAAAGGAAGAATTCCCAGCCTAAAGCAGTTGCAGACAATGCAAACAAACTAAAAGCTGGGTACACACACTACCAATCTTTGACAGATCATAGGACAGACAGATTCTGTTAGATTCTGATAGTCATCTGTTAAAGATGTGGCTACACACTTTCAAAATGGTCTCCCTATTTTAAAAGGACAACTACACTGTAAAAGTTAACTGTTCAAAAATGAAAAATACCTGCGGCAGGGAGGTAGGATTGATAATTCCTGCCTCCCAATATTGTTTAGTTGAGGAGCTACAACATGTACAGTTTTCATCTGCCAGGTTAGTGCCCTGGGCATTCCTGTATTAAAGCCTGGCAGAAGCTGTTTTCTGTTTGCTGTGCTGAAGCTCCTCACAGAAATTAAATTGGGAGGTAGGAATTATCAATCCTTCCTCCCTGCTACAGGTACTTTTCATTTAAACATAAAAAAACAACAACTTTATATTCACTATAATTCTCTCCTTTAAGTATAGGGAAGATTGTTGAGGACTGGCACGCCATAACGATCAGGGTGGAATCTATGTACTACAGTACAGGTACATTTTAAGTCCATAATCACTAAAGTGTGTACCCAGCTTTATGCCTGTAACTTTACAGAAAAGCTGTGAAACTCTGAAACATATATTGCTTTGCATTAGGCAAAAATGTTAACATGCCTAAACTAACAGGCTAAATAACCATTATTCAGTTTTTTGTTCTAGCCGAGGCTGGCCAATTCTAATCATTTCTAGTAAATCATGGATGACCGAATGATTGATTCTTCTCGTGTGTACCTAGCTTTAGAAGGGTTTTTGTATTAAAACACAACTTTAATTCACATGTACAATGTAAAAGATAGACACATTTCAACCCTTAAAGGGCATGTCCACCCTTGAAATTTTTTTTTGATATAACATTCCCCCTGTCCCCCCAGCCCCAACCGCTATATTTTTATTATTAGAAAGTGCCCCAAACTTTACTTACCTTCCCTCTTTCCTCCGCCGCACTGCCAGGCCCTCTGCTTGCGAGAAAATGCAAGCAGAGGGGCGGGACCGGCAGTCGCGTCTGTGATTGGCTGAGCGGCAGCCAATCACGGACATGGCTGCCGGGAGTTCAGTGTGGCGGAGGAAAGAGGGAAAGTAAGTAATGTTTGGGGCACTTTCTAATAATAAAAATATAGCGGTTGGGGCTGGGGGGACAGGGGGAATATTATATGTAAAGGGTTTTACGCTAGGGGGAGGGAATCCTAGGGAGAGGGAGGGGGAGAAGGGCTGCAGTACGCATGCCAAACTTCTCCCGGAGGCCAGATAGGAGGCAGAGTCCTATATGGACTCTGCTATCCTCCTGGTGGGCAGTTTTTGGGACTTTGGGTGGGGACTACAGGAGAACCATATGGAGCTGGGATGTGAGGTAAGGATTTTATTACACTACATGATGGGGCCATTACTGGGGGGATTATAGTTTTGGGGGTGGACATGCCCTTTAAAGGGCTGTCTTCAGAATATTACATCACAGTGACACACTTTCTTTTAAAGTTGCACTGGGGTTAAATCCCAGGCAGAAATACGGTATTTAATACCGGTCTCCACATTTACCTGGAGCCAGTGTAGTTATTCAGGCCCTATATTCCCCACACATTCCTTTGCTACTTAAGTAATCTTTGCAGTTTATTTCCTATCATGCAATGAATAAAAAAATCCCCATAATTTTAGAAGTAAAGCTTGTGTGTACCAAGCTTAAGTCAGGGGAATTGAACGTTAAACCTCATATACTGTATGTTTCTTAAAGAACAGTATTAGCCTGCTGAGCTACCAGAGTCAATGCAAAATAAACCGGTACGTTTAGAAACGTTATCTTTTGCTAGGAATAGAATGGAAGCAACAAATCAGATATTTTGTATTGTTCCTGGTTAGTCTGTTAAGCTGGGTACACACGATGAGATATTTCGGTCCGATCGACCGATAGTTCAGTGTATCGGTCGATCGGACCCAAATTATCGCATCCGAATGTGCCCATGTCCGATCGACCGTTCGTCCGAATCCTCTATGGACCGCACGATCGGTCGCGGTAACTATCGGAGGCGGATGCTTTTGCCGCGACCGACAGTCCTTCCTCCTGGCCGACCGGTTGAAAGTATCGAACGGTCGGTCAGGAGGAAAAATCGGTAGGTGTGTACCTAGCTTTAGCAATGCATGTCAGCAGGAAAACAAACTGCAGGGTACCAAGCAGTTTTCAAAGTCTTATCAGGAACTTCCATATTGGTGTGGAGACATCTGTACAGAAAATATGTGCGTAGAGAGTGAATAGTGAGGTCAAGTAGCATGGCACATAGGTGCACATGTTCACAAGGCTCTTTGAAGATTACATGGGCTGTGAGCTGTACTGACAACAACATGGAAGCCTTCTTAGTTACAGAATCTACTTCTTACATATGTAAATGCAACTTAGTAGAGAAGTATCTTATAATATATAGGTGTTCTGGGGAGTAAACCATTTACATCTTTAAATTGATACTGTCCAGATTAGGAAAAATAACATTAAAATGTAAGAAGTCTCACAGCCGAACCTTACTCTTTAGGATAATAGAGACATACCATAAACTGTAATATAAGGATAAACCTCATGAGTTCAAATTCTCTTGAATTGTTTCCCTCTAATTATGACTAACAGAACAAAGATAGAAACAAGCAGTTCTGAGAGAGCACGGCTAATTGGCTGTTCTGTCTGAAAGAAGAAGCAAACTCCAGGAGAATAATAACTATACAATAGAAAGACAATATTAAACGTATATCATACCTGAGACAGAGCAGAATCAGAGACTTCAGGAACCTGGTAATAAATAAATAAGAAAACCGTTATTACACAATGTAGCACAATAATATTTGGAAAAAATAAGCTTATATTAGCATAGTTTTATACACTCGCCAATAGCTTTGTAATGGCCGATGTACTGCTGGGCAAAGAAATTGCATGTGGATTTGACATAGGTTGTCATATATATTATAATAACATTTCAATGCAATCAATGTAGTGTAAATAACATTGATTGTAGTCAAATTTGATATCAATATACTCAATAAAGTGCATAAAATATGGGCTGTGGCATAGCTGGAACTCGCTGAGCACCCGAGCTAAAATATGATGGAGACCACGTCCCTGCCTCCCCTTACTGCTTCCTTACTGGGGCTCCCTCTGGTCCCCAGTGTCTCCTGGTTGGAGACTGATCCAGTAGCAGTTACACCACTGAATATGGGTAATACCAATATTAGGTCCAACATTAGGACCATGGGTGTGCCACAAGAATAACTTACCCTATTTCTAAGTGTGTCACAGCCTGAAAAACAAATGATTAAGACAACACAAAGCCAGTAGATGTTACCATCAGACAAATACCGTAAAGGGAAATAGTTTCCTTTATTATATTTCTACTCCACCTTAAAAGGACCACTAGAGTTCTCCTGGCACCTCCGGCTTTAAAGGAATAGTTCACACAAAAAGTGAACTATTCCTTTAAAGCAGTGATTGAAGACCGGGAGGTAAAGGACCAGGATCTTCAATCACTTGACCAGGATCCAGGAAGGTACGGTGTGCATTATAGTGAAACTAAACCAGTAAGCTGTTGGGAATGGTCAACTGAGCTGCGGTGGATTGTGCGCGAGGTAAATATACTTACCTTCAAATCAGGCCCTGAAAATATGGGACCTAGTCCTCAAAAAACTGAAAATCCCTACTCTCCACAAACAAACCCCATTATGGGAAAATAAAAACCTCCCAGAGCTCCTCACCATACCTCAATCCACCCAATGGTTCAATTATGGGATCTACCAACTATCACATATTATACATGAATACATCCTAAAATCATTTGCTCAACTCCATCTCCGGAACCACATGTTTTTTCGATATCTTCAGATCAGACATGCCCTCCAGACCCAATTCAAACATCAAATACCAGAACTTATTACTAATCTGCTACCAAAAACCTTAAGCCAAAAGGTCTCAACCAAACTAATTTCTATAATATATCACGCCCACCACACTATATACACACAACAACAAACAAAAAAACAATGTGGGAGCATGATGTTGGACCAATAGACGCTGGGATGAGAAGGAATGGGAAGAGATACTAGATTCCTGTAACAGTGTCTCTTTCAAGACCTCTGATAGACTAACACAAATTTATATAATAAACAGAGCTTACTTTACTCCCCAACAAATCTCTGTATAAAACCAGTCGTAGTCCAAACTGCCCCAAATGCCAGCATCTTCCTGGTACCTTTTACCACATGTTGTAGACATGTCCCCATATACAATCTTACTGGCAACAGGTTATACAGTTCCTACACGATGAGATGGGATCCCCTGTGGGCATGGATCCAAAATTACTAAATTCTGTAGACTCACTACCAACTGATAAATTCTCCAAAATCTTTATAAGGGAGGTAATATTTATTGCCAAAAAGCAAATTGCCAAGATATGGATGCAAGCCTCTCCCCCAACCATCCAACAATGGAAGCAAGAAATTAACAGAACGCTGCCATACAAAAAACTAATGTACGCCCACAGGGGCTGCCCCCTTAAATATGATAAAGTGTGGGACTGTTGGGAAATATCTCCCAATACAGGCAATCAATGAGTGTTTAAATGAATGAAGCTTATGGTTATAAATACTTTTTAATAGGCAAAACACCATGATAAAAGGAAAGCACCCCCTCAACTGTGAAGAAAGCTCCCAAATGAGAAACAAAACAAGTAAACAAAAAACGGTTTAGTGATATAACAATGTTTATTGAGTTAATTGTAATGTTATTAGTTCTCTATATTTTTTAGGTTTATATTATTGTAAACATTGAGATACAATGAGCAACAAAAATTAATGCATATTGTCTAAAATTGATATGTTCGCTATATGTGAAATTCCAATGTATGCAATATTTTATTTCAATCTCAATAAAGTTCCTCCCTAGGGAGGGGATTTAAAAAAATATATATATACTTACCTTTGATCCTGGATCCTGGTCAAGTGATTGAAGGACGGAAGGTAAGGAATAGGTCCTTTACCTCCTGGTCTTCAATCACTGCTTTAAAGGAATAGTTTACTTTTTGTGTGAAATATTCCTTTAACACATTTTCCATAACTAATATCCCATAAACTGATTAAAATGAATTATCATTTGCATTATTCCTAACCAAAGATACGTAAAATATTTCACCACTGCAAACCTTGCAGCTACTTGCACACTCACTCTTCCTTTTCCTTATCATAGTGGATATAAAGTAGCTTATTGGATAGTTTCTCTCTCAGTTCTTGGGCAAAGCACGCTGAGCATCCATGAAGCAGTTTATGGGGGGGGGGTTTAAAGGTTACAGGAGGGTTTGAAAAGTGTATCACATAAACTCCAACATCCACCTTTAAAGAGTTAAGAAATGCATTGGACTAAGCTGTGTTAAGATCAGGTTCACTTTATTATTTTTCTCCTGCAGCTTTGCACCATGTTATTTCTATTAGTGTTTCTTATTGATAGGGGAGTTTTAGAGGGCTCCTATTAATTAACAGTTTCTGAGCTATTAGTCTGGAAAATATAGTCCAACATGATGTAGCTTCTGTTTATAACTTTCATCGTGACATGATGTCAACGCACACAATTCCCTATTCCATTTAAGTTTTCAGATAATTTAATTAATAATAATAAGAGAGATACAAACAATAGCTTTCCCTTAAATTATGGTGCAATACACAAGTAGCTTCGATCATATAACTATGTGTAACTGAGATTAAGCAGCTGATGGCCAACAGCATTGGAAAACAACAACAAAATTTTTTTTTAAAAAAAAGTGTCTACAATACATAGACATTATTTCAAGTTAAGAATGCTGCTTAAGATGAAACCTAAAGACACATCTTTGGGGTGAATGTCCGGTGATCTATGTTTCTGGTTTAGCATTTGCCAAGATAATTTCCATTGATTCAATATGGGCTGGTTGCAATGATGTCATCAAACCTGTTTTTACTGGAGTTTCTATCATTAGACAGCAATGTTCCATTTAATCTGTGCTTTGTGCACACATATGCAACTTGATAAGGCAATCAACTTGGTAGGTTAAAATAGTGAACACAAAAACCTGCTGAAACACAATTACTACAGTATATAGCAGCACACAACATGTAATTTTGTTTTCAAACAAAACATGTATTGTATTTGCTAAGCATAGTTCACCGGGTTTTTGTAACATGTAAGATCAATGTCAATAAAGTAGTATGTGTTTTATTACCAATATGTTACCAAATCTACATAGGGACCTATATTTTTACCTCATGTGCTATTGTGAATAGAAATGGATCAGTAACTGGGGTGGCAAACATTGTCTTACATGTATTTGTTATTTTACATTAATCTATCTTAATTAAATGTAGCAGCTTGTATTCACGCTTACCCTTACATTGTCTTCAAGGATACATTTATCAATATGTTTCCTTTAATCCATAGGTATATTGATGACAACCAATGATGTCAATGGAAAACAAATCCTGGCTAAACTATCCTAGTCAATCATTGGACCCAAACACAGACATAGAACAAGTCATTTTTTTCCAGAATGTCATCTCTCGGTTCTTGCATTGCTATGTTGGAATACTGGTCCCGCTTGGATTACTGTCTGCCATTATTATCCTTATAGTTATCATCAGGAACAAAGTTCCCCCTCAAATGATGGAGAGCTTGGATTTTTATCTCATGAGTGCTGCAGTTTGTGATCTTACAATTATTCTATACTCTTTCAGTGCAATAACAAGACCGGGTTACATGGAAATAACAAACCTGGCTTGTGGTTCGCTCTCATGTTTATTTAACATAAGCTACTTCACCAGTCAGTACCTTCTGCTTCTTATGTTTATCACCACGATTTTTACAAAAAACACAAATCCCAAGCACATAGTGCAAGTGTCTCTTGTTGTACTTTTCTCCTTAGTAATGTCTATAGTGGCAGCTTCATTGCTGGGCACACATAACAAACTTCATGATATCACCTACTGCCAGCTAGACCCACTAAATGCCAAACCAGGCTACGACATAGTGAAGTTCACATCTGGATTCTGCATTCCATTCTTTCTTATTCTTTTATGTTTTGTGTTACTTTTTCATCATCTAAGAACAGGAGAAAGCTCAGACATGAACAGGAAAGTCCAAGTGTGCAAAGTGCTCTTCTTACATATTACTGTTATGTTTCTGTGTCGCTTGTTCTATAACATCATGTTTCTTAGAAGGACCAGGCTAAAGCTTCAATGGCTCAACATGACACCCAAAGAGGAACTGGTCATGAATATTGCAGAGTTGGCAGTATTCAGCGGAAGTTGCATTAATCTTATCTTCACTCTCACCTTACATGAGCCCTGTCGGAGAGGTCTATGGAATGCCCTACAGTCCCTTAAAAAGTCATGCTGTAAAAAGCAGATTTATAATGGGGTTGAAATGAACAGTTCTATGAGATGACATTATTCTATCGTACCCGAGTTCAATATGATAATATTCAAGCCATTTCCAGCAATCTAATATATTTCCAACTAACTAGAAATCTCCATGATGATATAGAAATGTATTTCAAATCCACAGTGAATCAAACCGGGTTCTTCACTCTTATAATAAAACAAGAGATTGAAATGAGAACGGGATGAAATAATGGAGCACAGGGCTAGGGAAATCATATTCTGCAGGTGGTAGAACAGTATTATTGTCCTGTATTATTTCAAAGAATAACAGTATTATTTTTAATTATGATTTCCTGTTGTGCTTTTACTTGGAGGAAAGACCTAAAAGAAAAATATTCTAAAATGCCAAAGGAACATGATCAGGGCACAATATAATAAATAGATCAATTATAAACTAGTCAATAGTGTTATTTCCCAGCTTTAACATTTCATGGAACTTAAATAATTTTAAAGGACGTGTACACTGTTTTTTCACTCATTCTTTTATTCTGCCACAGTATCCTAGATATTTTGTTCAATGTACCCATATATCCTAAAAATTGCTTTAAATCTACCAGTCTTTCAAAGATTGCATTCTATCTGCATACTCTTTATTATTACCCCTTTAATAGTTACACTTACACATTACAGAGCTGCAGAGGGAGGATAATAAAGTGAACCTGATCTTAGCACAGCTCTGTACAATGCATCTGTCAATAGTGCACGTATCTGAATGTAAATGAAATCTTCACTATATGAAGGTGAATGAAACCTGCACAGCAGATTATTCTGGCTCCACATTTTTGTTGCGGTAATATCCCAGCTAAGCCCTGACACACTAGATGTAAGATATCTTGAAATCTTACTAAAATTCAGTGTGATGAGGCTCCTTACTATATCGTTAAGTTAGAATATGTGATAACAGATATCCCACCCCTCAAGGATCTTCCGGGAGTCTCCCTCGAATTGGGGTGGTCTCCCCACGCAACCACCCCAATCTCCCGCGATGGAGAGGAGTCCTGAATCTCCTCCCCATCATGCCCCCTTTTCCTGCACCATGCCCCCGAACCGCCCATGTCCCGCCCACAACCCCGCCTCCTCCCATGACGTAAATGCCATCACGCCGCACCGCCATGCCACTCGCCCCGCCCATGACTTGACGTAAATGACGCTGCACTGTCACACCCCCTTGCCACGCCCCCTCTCCCCCCCTGCCTGCAAGTACACAGTGGCAGGGTGGGATGTCTGTAATAAAAAGTACTATATACTAATGGTGGGGGGGAAAAAACAAGGATAAATGAAAACTTTGAAGTTAGGAAAAAGATAAAAGGTGAGTGAAAAAAAGGGTTCATAATCATTATTACATTTGTAATATTACACCGATTTTGACGGTAGGTTTTCAGTGTATAGTTATCTTAAATTTCTCTGTGGCAAGAAACATATTAGACATTTCCCTACAATAATGAAATACATTTTACCCATTATTAATATCCAAATGTAATGCTTTTGAAAATAATGTCCAAAATATATTTTTGTTGAGGAGTGTAAGAACATACAGTTTCCTGTGCCAGGTCAGTGCCCTGGGTAACTGGGTAACCCCCAAAACATATAATCCCCCCAACTACTGGCCCCACCATGTAGTGTAGTTTAATCCTTACCTCACATCCCAACTCCATCTGGTTCTCCTGTAGTCCCCCCCCAAAGTTCCAAAAACTGCCCACCAGGAGGCTAGCAGGTCCATATAGGACACTGCCTGCTAGCTGGCCTCAGGTAGATTTTTGCCATGCGTACTGCAGCCCTTCTCCCCCCTCCCTCCCCCCCTCTCCCTCCCGTTCTACATCCCTCCCCTAGCTCAAATCCCCCTTAATATGTGCTCCCCATGTCCCCCAGCCCCAACCGCATGTTTTTTTTTTTTTTTAAAAGCTCCCCAAACTCTTACTTACCTCTCCGCTTTCCTCCGTGCACTGAATGACCGGCAGCCGCGTCCGTGATTGGCTGCCGCTCAGCCATCACAGACCGACTGCCGGTCCCGCCCCTCTGCTTGCATTCTCGCAAGCAGAGGGCCGGCAGTGCGGCGGAGGATCGAGGGAGGTAAGTAAGAGTTTGGGGAGCTTTTTAAAAAACAAACCATGCGGTTGGCTGGGGGACATGGGGGAGCATAATATAAAGTCTATTTTAGGTGGACATAGCCTTTAAGAGGCCAAAGGTCCATACACACGTCAGATACTTCGCACGACAAACACCCCTAAGTGTAGGGCAGACGCGCGTCGAATGGCGTTTTGGCAGATAATTGCACATGTCTGCATTCGGTCGGGGGTCTTTTGTTGATCCGCCATGACGGTCGAACTGCATGACTGTGTGCCATCTATCTTGCATGGATTTTTAGCTTTAAATTAGAAGACAAAGCAGCCCCTAAAGAAAATGTCACAACAGGTCTGACTGCCAGCACAGGTCCAATCATTTTTCACTCAATAGACTGCCCAGCACAGGTCCAATCATCTTGCTCTCAACTGAGTCTATCCAACAATGACACACAAGTGTTGATCTGTTCAACCGATCCAATCAAACCAATAATTGTCCCGGAAAAGATCCGACTGAAAGAAGTAACAGTATGTGACTTATTTAAATCAAATTTTTTTGTTAGTCATCATTGCTGACATAAAATAAAGGCACTTGCTACTTGGAAGAAAATAAATATTTATTTTTAATATATAAAATAGTCTTCTAAGGACACCAGAAAACCAGCACAATTAAAATGTGCCATTGCAATTGGAGAAAATCTTCTTTAGGAAGGACTGCAACCAAAATGATTAATATACAGAAAAATTTTAGTAAGTGTCAATGGTTACAAATTACTAAGCTATGTACACATGGACATTAAAGCACCTGTGATCCTCACATTGGCAATTACAGAGGATATTCCACTCTGATCAGTATACTTACCTTTTGGTGGTACCTGAATCTCTCTATTCCTATCATTTTCCCCTGTGGTCATCCCCTTGTGCTGGCTTCCTTCCTGGTTACAGCTGTCAGTCACGGACAACGATTTACTGCTGCTTCCTTTCCAGAGCATGAGCTCTTACCGAGAAAGCAAGAACCGGGGAGACCTGCGCTTTACCCTGGTTTGCTGGTAAATTGAAATCACTGGTCGGGTCCAGGCCCTGGACACAAGCAGGGAGCAGGGCAATACTAGTGATCCCAGGTTTTACCAGTGGCCAAAGGTAAACACAGAGGTGAGGAACTGGTGGTACATCTAATTGGAGGCAAAAAGGAGGGAGGTTGGGGGATGTAGTTCTCCTTTAAATGGCATATCCACCCCCAAAACTATAATCCCCCCCCTCCAACTACTGGCCCCATCATGTAGTGTAGTGTAATCCTTACCTCACATCCCAGCTCCATAGGGTTCTCCTGTAGTCCCCCCCCAAAGTCCCAAAAACTGCCCACCAGAGGGCTAGCAGGGCTTTCCTGCTACCTGGCCTCAGGTGATTTTTGCCATGCGTACTGCAGCTCTTCTCCCCCCCTCTCCCCCTCCCCTCCCTCTCCCTCCCATTCTACTATCCCTCCCCCTAGCATAAACCCCTGTAATATAGTAATCCCCCTGGTATCCCAGCCCCAACCGCATGGTTTTAATTTAGAAAGCGCCCCAAACTCTTACTTACCTCTCCTCTTCCTCCGCTGCACTGAATGACTGGCAGCGCTCGTCCGTGATTGGCTGCCGCTCAGCCAATCACAACGCGACTGCCGGTCCCGCCCCCTGCTTGCATTCTCTCAAGCAAGGGCCGGCAGCGCGGCGAAGAAAGGGGAGGTAAGTAAAAGTTTGGGGGGCTTTCTACAATAAAAACCACGCTTTTGGCTGGGGACCAGGGGGAAGGCAATATTAAAAAATAGAAATAAGGGTGGACATACCCTTTAATCTCCTCAGTTCTCTTTTAACTAGCAACTTCTAGGCTTTAGGCCAGAACAAAGTTTTCTCTGCATTATGCCTGATGAAGTACATTTTTTACATCTTTACCTTTTGTAAAATCAATTACCGGTACAATAAAGAAAATGTTAATGCTGTCAAAAGCAATAATTTTTTAAATCTCTTATATTTCAGATTAGCAATAAAGTTAAAATCACCTGTATTTCAGAAACCCCTTTCTACTGTCAAAAACCCAAAGTTAGCATCAGATATAAAAAAGGGAATACTTTAAATATTATTTAGCTAGAAGCAATAACATCAGATATTAGATATTTACGGATCCC
Organism: Hymenochirus boettgeri; assembly: GCA_019447015.1. Taxonomy (NCBI): domain Eukaryota; kingdom Metazoa; phylum Chordata; class Amphibia; order Anura; family Pipidae; genus Hymenochirus; species Hymenochirus boettgeri. The sequence continues at coordinate 43,909,056 of CM033477.1, read as the reverse complement.
ATCTCCCCCAACAGTACACGGAATGAAAACTGTGTGGAAATAAGCATGACAGAATGGGGATGGAGGCACAGTGTGAAGTCCCAAATGTGAATTTCTGAATGTAACAGCCTATGGGGGGTGGTAATTAGGCAGGAAATATGTTGTTTTTGGTGATTATTGTTGATGGTGCCTGTTGTTCTTTTTAATCCTTGCGCAATATACCTTATGGCATGAACATCAATCAAAGCTGCTTTACAGAACATTTTGTTAGTGAAATGTTCTTCATTGATTGTCTCTTAATTGTTTCCCTGAGTAAAGGCAAGGGTGGATATTCCAGACAAAAATGTATTTAATGTTACTTCTAATTTCCTCTTCAATTGTATGACAGCAGTTGTAATATTTTTTGATGTCTACAGAATATGGACTTTCATTTCCATTTCCATGGGGCAGTAATAGGACCCAGAACATTTATGATCATTTGACACTTTGAGATCCTTCACTAATACTTTGTAAGACAAAAGGTTTGTACACATGTGCAATTGCGGGTGCTGATCCGCAAAAAACGATGTGTGCGAATGGCCGTTCGTTTGGGGATCGTTGCCCAATCCGCCGTGCAGATCTCCGAATGAGGGGTCGTTTCAGCCGATAAAGTGCCCATACACGGGACGATTATCGCCGAAACAGCACCCGTGATCGCATGTGTGTACGAACCTTAAAACTACGTACAGACGTGTGATCACAGAGCTCATGTGGGCATCATTAATGATCTGTCGATACACAAAACGAATCTTGCCCCTAAAGCCCATTTGTTGGCCAGTTGTGAGTTGCAATCACACACCTGTCCTTTTAGAAGTATACCTCTTTAATGACTATTAAATTAAAAATATACAAAGGTTTAAAGCTTTGGATTCTTTTAACTAGTATCTTTTCAATAACTCTCATTTCCCTTTTTCTGCTGATCTTAATTTTTTATGGAGTTAAATTTTTCTAACCTATACAAAGGAGATTAATTAAATAACAACTAACAGGAGAACATTCCTGATTGGAAAGTTATTAATTAGGTATTCCTACCTCCCATTCTGCTGGCTTTGCAAAGATCACTTGCTATTGGTCACCCATTTTAAGTTAATGGAGCTGACTGCAATCATGTTAAAGTATATTCACCTAAACAATTAATCCCCATAAAAAGTATAGGTCTGTAATCATTAATTCGAGTTATTCCCAATTTACTGAAAGATTCTAATAAAATATTCCTTACAATATCAGACAACTGTCAAATGTACGTACCCAGCTTCTTTGTCCTATCAAATTAGCCAAATGCTTTTCAAGATCGAATACAAACAATAAATAAAATGGCTTCAGTGCATGCAATTTTATATGCATATAATTCGAATAACACAAAAAATATTTCTACCCAATAACATATCCCTGAAACAAAGCTGAAACAAATCAAAATCTCCAGGGAGGTTGTTACATAGATTTCAGTTAAGATGAAGAACAGGAAAGGAATCTTCAATGCTCATAAGAAATCTAATCAAATAGATTATGAAAAAGAGGAACCATGCACAGAGAATAGATAATGAAAATAAATCCTGCCAAGGACAATGAAACATCTGATATCAATGTATAGAAATAGGACTATGACTAGTTGTTGGGGTGGAATTAATAAGGAGATAGGACAGGTTTTTATACCATTATTGATGTTAATAAGAGTCAAAAGCCTGAACATTTCCAATGAAAAGGTGAGGCACATTATGGAGTTAAAAATAAAACCTATATATACGATTAAAGAGTTCAGATAATGTTAATTGAAATGGATATAATAAGAGCCCTCAGATCAGTGATAATGAGACTATACATTTCAAGCTATAGGATTTATTGGATGTCAGAAAGTAAGAAAAAGGGTGATAGTAGATGAGGTGAGAAAATTAACCTCAATCTTGGCCTGGAAGGTGCAGACTTCTATACTTGATGTTTGGATGAGAACTACTCTGAGTAAACAATATATTTAGAATGTTGTGATCATAGGAATTTTATAGGAAACATTTTTTTTTACCTTCAGGCACAGGTCAAATCAATTTTTTTAAATCAATGTATTTTAAAATAATGCAAGGCTTTTATGAACGTAATTATGTAAATGAAAGGGTCATAATGAGAAGTGCTAATCTTGATGGGAAAATAGTATTACAATATAGAGTTTTAGATCACAAGATGAATTGATAAATATGCCCTTTCACCAGCACCACATCAATGACGTGTAACCCAATCCACAGGAAGATCAATTATTGATCCCCACATTGAGTATAAAGGTCTCCTGCAGATTCACTGTTTATTAACTGTTTCAAAAAGTGGGTACCTGACTGCCTGTCTGTCAAGGGATGAGGAGAATTTTAGTTCTGAATTAACTGTACAGGAAACACAGTTATCAAAAACACATTTTAAGTACGGTAAGAAAGAATTCTGACTTGTATTAAAGGGCAAGTCCAACCCTGTGAAAAAGGCCTCAAGTACAGTATTTAGGCTCATTTGAATGTGTCATTAAATGTATCTTATTTTCCTAATGGTATTTTTTCATGTGAATGGTATGGTAATATGGTAATACAGTGATGGAATGTTATGTAAAGGTATTAACACTAGTTAATACTAGACATAGGCCACATTGGAAAATGTTCATCCACTGGAGAAAGAGGAACAAGAGCAGCTCTCAATTAAACAGAAACAATGAACAACATAGACTGTAACCTACTAAGTTTGAGATTTTGTAATTATTTATAAAAAGCCAATGTTTTCACTAGCTTATGATGGAAATCAACTTCACTGAAGAGGAATAGTGGGAAGAGATGAGACTGTGTTTTATCCAACACCTGTATTGCTTCAAACGACAATAAGTCTTATTTGATGAACTGCTATTATATTGTTGGGGATAGGAAAGCTATTCACCAAGGTAAATTCAATTTTCAGAATTAATGGGAACAGTTGTCTACTTAGGATTGTGTTTCCCAAGAAGTCAGCATTGGTGCAGATTCATCCCATCTATTTTTGATAGTGGATAAACTGGTTTGTATGAGATTCTATGGGTGGGAGGGTGCCTAGGGCACCAAGATGGCTAGAAATGGCCCTGACAAGAAATTACATCATGAAATACAAAGTCAGTATGTTACTTACCAATATTTATCCCATATGCAATGGTTATCTGGTGAGAAACTGTACTGTTTAAAAGCAAAAGTGCTTGGCCCTAAAGATGTTTCTTTTAATACGGTACACGATCTCTCAAAATGATTACTGATCTTGTTCATACTGTACAGTTATAGTAACATAGTGTAACACGTATAAATCAAACTTTCCATCACAGCCATTTGATTTAGTGATTACTGCAGTACCCCCCACAAATTATTAATTGGGGCCATCTTCCCGTACTAAAAGTGTCCATTTAATTCTATAAATCTGAGTGAAGTACTGTAATCAGAGGGCAAACTGTAAACCATAACATGCACAGGCCTTTCACACAGCAAATTACATATCTTGCCCTGGTTATTGATAACCATAGAGATAGTCCAATGAGAAATATGAAAGACCATTCTTTATTGACAAGAAGATAATAGATATGGAACACATCTTTTGCCTTCACACAGAAAAATCAGCCATTATATTGTAAATCATATACAGTATTCACTCACATCTCAAAGGGGTGTTGTTATAAATTAGATAATTGAAAATGTATTACATTTGGAAATTAGAGGATAATAAAATATAGAAACACTTACACAGTTTCAAGATCACAAGATTAATTCATAAATATGCTCTTTCTCGGGCATTGTATCAATGCAGTGTAACTGGTTTCACAGGAAAATGAATTATTGATTCAATCAGTGGATACCAAGATCTCTTGCCGTTACTCTGCATTTTAAGTGTTTGGGGGGAAAGTGTTTCTCTTTTCTGTTAAGGGATTCTGGGAATTGTAGTTCTGAAGCATATTGAGTTGCTATATATCAATGATTTATACACCTGTATAAAAAAGTGACTCTTTGCACATAAAGCAACATATTTACAACAGTCATTTATTTTTCTCCTCTTCTATTGTTTGTTTGTTTTTTACACTGTAAAGGTCATTTATTAATATTTGATGCAATTCCAAGTCCTGCAAGTAATGCCTTGAATCTGCCAATAGACGAGTTCTAAGGTTTGGCCTTTAATATCAAACTCTGCACGTGACCAGCAAAACAGAATCGTCTTTTTCCACAAAAAAATGCATATTTTAGGTGATATTTTAACCCTTTATATTTTACAATATTACATACAAAAGTTTAACTACCACAGGAGCAGTCCCTGTATCTTCTTATTTTGTGCATTCTTTTGTACATGTTTTACAAGTTTATATTACCTTATTTACTATAAGTCAAAAAGATTTTGGGAAGATTGGGATTGCCTGACAGGTGGATGCTTTAGGGTCTAATTATAATACTTTGCATAATTGTAGACTTAAGAGCTGTTATTTCCTCTCTGACACGATTGCAGCAGCTGGCAAAGCTACCACTAAAACATTCATCCCACATGACACAATTAAAGCAACAAAAATTAATTTCCCTAATAATTTACAGAGACAAACAAAACTGTAACCTTTTGCTGTGATATACCCATGCTTATCCCTGGTAAAAGAAGGGTGCATGCTGTGCATGTGGCAAAATCCAACAACGTGAAAGGGTAAATTTAGCCCTTCCCCTTTCTATAAATAACGCCAAAGTAAATGGCTCTGAGTTAAGTGAATCCCTGTTGGAAAGGGATCTTGGAGTTTTGGTGGATAACAAACTTAAAGGTAGCAAGCAGTGCCAGGCGGCAACAGCCAGAGCCAGCATGGTATTGTCTTGTATAAAGAGAGATATGGATTCAAGAGAGGAAAATGTTATTCACCCTCTTTACAAAGCATTGGTAAGGCCTTATTTGGAATATGCAGTGCAATTTTGGAATCCTGTGTACAAAAAGGACATCTTTGAAATGGAAAGGGTTTAGAGAAGAGCAACTAAATTAATAAGGGGATTGGGGAGCTTGAATATGAAGAGAGACTGGATAAGTTACAATTATGTACGCTGGAGAAAAGGTACTTGCATGGGGATATGATTACTGTGTATAAATACATTAACAGACCATACAATAAACTATCAGGGGCATTGTTCATCAATAGAGCATGTCAGAGGACAAGTGGACATCCCTTAAGACTTGAAGAAAAAAGGTTTAGGCTTCAAGTTCGGAAAGGGTTTTTCACTGTAAGAACGGTAAAGCTATGGAACTGTCTTCCAGTGGACATTGTTATGGCAGGTTCAATGGTCAGTTTTAAAAAAAAGCTGGATGAGTTTCTACAAACAAGGAATGTTGCAAGTTACTGGTATTGATACATAAAGTAGAGTTGATCCAGGGAAATTTCCGATTGCCACTTGGAGTCAGGAAGGAATTTTTCCCCCCTTCATAAATTTGGTGGGGTTTTTTTGCCTTCCTCTGGATCAACAGTTAGGCAGGAAATGAGGGTATTGCTAGATGGGTTGGACTGGATGGACGTATGTCTTTATTCAACCTCAAATACTATACTATAATAATATGCAGGGTGTTTGAGGGGAGAGGTTGAGCAAGATCACATTTGTTTTAATAAATGTGGTGATAGTAAAATAAATAGTAAGACTTAGTCCAAATAGAAGGGCCCTGGGGGAAAAGAGCTGCATGCCCCTGAAACATTAAGGGGGGGTATTCAATAAAAGTTCTTATTATTTAAAATGGTGCTAATTTTGCCCAAACCAATCAGATGTTAGCTTTCAAATGCTGCATAAGTTCTAATTGGTTGGGGCAAAATTAGCACCATTTTAAAAGATAAGAACTTTTATTGAATCTCCCTGTTAAGTCTCTCTGCTTTGTCTTTAAAATAAATAAGGTACAGGTCCCTATCTCCTCCTGCCACCTTGTTGGTTCCTGTTCTTTGCTAACTGCAATAAAACATATGCACTTTTGTTAGATTATTGGACCATTTTTGTGCTAATAAGATTTAAAAGGTTTTACTTCCATATAAGAAGTATTGGTCAATGATCAAAATGGCTAAAGGTATGTTTACCATTTTAATAGTTCTATGTTTAATTTATGTTTAATTGTTAATGTTCTATTGTTTGCTTACTGAGTATGTCCTATTCACACTTAAAGGAGAACTAAACTTTTTTTTTTAATCCCAATGTGAAAGCTTTTCTCCCCAGAACACCTATACATTGTAAGATTCCTCTCTAGTAAGTTGCATTTAGTACATGTAAGTAATCATGTAAGTAATAGATTCTGCAACAAAGAGGGCTTTGTTGTTGCCAGAACAACTCATAGCCCAGTGCACTCACGCCACCTAACACCAGGATTCCCTGTCTCTATGCAGTTTCTAGCTTCTTGCAAAAGATACCTATAAATGTACCTCTATTCATTGATGAGTTGCCAGGGGTGCACCATGTCAATGCCAGGTTTTTAAAAAAACTCGTTTTTAGGAACATAGTCACAAGTTCAAATCCCCTACTTTCCTTATTAAAGGGTATGTCCACCCTTCTAATAAAGTTTTTATATAATGTACTGCTTCTTAATCCCAGCCCCAACCGCATTACTATTAATCACAGAAAGTGCCCCAATCTCTACTTACCATGCCTCTATCCTTCGCCGCACTGCCCCGGCCCTCTGCTTGCACAGAAATGCAACAGAGGGTGGGACCGGCAGCTGCGTCCGTGATTGGCTGAGAGGCTAATCACGGACGCGAAGGAGAGAGGCATAGTAAGTAAAGATCGGGGCACTTTCTGTGAATGGCTGCAGTGCGCATGCCAAACATTTCCCGGAGGGGAGACAGGAGGCAGAGTCCTATATGGACTCTGCTATCCTCCTGCTGGCCAGTTTTTGGGACTTTGGGGGGAGACTACAGGAGAACCATATGGAGCTGGGACGTGAGGTAAGGATTTTTACACACCAGATAGTAGGGCCAGTGGTGGGTTAAATTATAGTTTGGGGGGTGGACATGCCCTTTAAACAATACAACATAGTTTACTTCCCGAGTTTATTGCTTTTTTTTATTTGTTGGTTTCCATCATGTTTCTAGAAAAATATAAAGTTTCTACATATGTACAAACTTTATATATAGCAGCTCTGTTTTTTATTTACCAACTAGCGTAATTTGCAGGCAGCCTTCCTGGAGCAATTCAAAATAATAAACTGATTTTACTGACATTTACTGAAATGTACTTGCTTCTTCTTTTACATGTGCAGTTGTGGTGTACTGCTAAAGTGCTGGTTTTGGAAAGAAACTGACTACGGGGACACAGGTTCAATTCCCCAGGCATGGTTTTTTTTCTTTCTATTATGTTCCTAGCAATATAATATAAATAAAGATTCTACATGTACTGATATCCCACCTATTAGCCCTTGTGCGGTAAAAGGTAGAAAGCTTACTTTTTAGCAAGTCACAGTATAGAAGGCTGCAGGTTTGATTCCCCATACTTACTTTTATTTTTTACTGAAATGCTAATATTCTGTTTCTTACATCTATGCTAGCAAAGAATTAAACTGAAAAATATTACTTTTGAAAAGCAAAGGAATTTAGCATTGTTAGGAGCCTTTGTAATATGTTTACACATCCCTACACATCCCTACTGGCACAGAGGATAAGGCTAAGGAAATTAAACATGTTAGGAACCCTTATAACTTGTAGATATCCAGACTGGGCATTTGTCAAATCTGGAAGAAGGAAAGAGCACCAATCCCAACAGTGAAGGCAAGAAGCATGACAGGAGAAAGAACATGGTCATCCCAGGCAGGGATGTTCCTAGGGTTTATGACATCTGAAACAACTTTTAAATGTAGCCTATGGCGGCACGTTAAGCGGGTGTGGCTTCATCAGGGAACACATAGGGGTGGCTTGTGGAGGTGGGTGTGGTGGGCTGACTAACACTGATTGATGGACTGGAAGGCTGACTTAACACTGACTGGTGGGCTGGTGCTGATATGCAGTATTGCAGGAAGGAGGATTTTTTTAACTGTCGCCTTTAAGTGTTCCGCAGAGTCACGCCCTAAGCAAATGTTTCAGTTTGCTTCATGGAAGGGGCACCCTTGATCCCATGGGTGCCACAGAAAATAAGAATAAGGCAACAACTGGTGCATCTAAAAGACCTAATACTAAACCACAGGAGCATAGTCTGTGCTGCTTAATCTGAGACTAAACAGCAGCTGGACCAACATATGGCCCAGCACTGAAGAGCCATTCCCTCAAATTAGGACTCAGCCTTGCATCTGCATCTTCAAGAAAAAGGACACATGTTTAAAGGCTATGTCCACCCCTAAAATAAAAATTTAATATCATGCTCCCCCATGTCCCCCAGCCCCAACCGCATGTTTTTTTTTTTTAAAAAGCCCCCCAAACTCTTACTTACCATCCCCGCCCTGATCCTTCCGCCGCACTGCCGCCCTCTGCTTGCGAGAAGCAGCAGAGGGGCGGGACCGGCAGTCGCGTCTGTGATTGCTGAGCGCAGCCAATCACGGACCGGCTGCCGGTCATTCAGTGCAGCGGAGGAAAGCGGAGAGGTAAGTAAGAGTTTGGGGAGCTTTTTAAAAAAAAAACATGCGGTTGGGGCTGGGGGACATGGGGGAGCACATATTAAGGGGGATTTGTGCTAGGGGAGGGATAGTAGAACGGGAGGGAGAGGGAGGGGAGGAGGGGGGAGAAGGGCTGCAGCACGCATGGCAGGAATCTCCGGGAGGCCAGGTAGCAGGCAGTGTCCTATATGGACCTGCTAGCCTCCTGGTGGGCAGTTTTTGGAACTTTGGGGGGGGACTACAGGAGAACCAGTGGAGTTGGGATGTGAGGTAAGGATTAAACTACACTACATGGTGGGGCCAGTAGTTGGGGGATTATAGTTTTGGGGGTGGCATGCCCTTTAAGACAGTTTGACATCTTAAACTAAAGATGTAAATGAGGTGTCTGCCACATACAATGCTGTTTTGATGCCTTACCCAGGGCAGTTTTATAACACCTTAACTACAATACAATCAAAATCTTTAATTAAGGAGATCCATAACAACTGCTGTTCTATGCTAACGGATTCTTGTACATGTCCTTCTGAATTTGAAACCAGTCGGATGACTAGCGAAAGGTTTTCAAAAACCTCTAGTCCAAGTTGATCTAACTTAATAAGGGAGTTTAAAGGGTATGTCCACCTGTAAAACAATTTTTAACATGCTGCTCCCCCATGTCCCCCAAGCCCCAACCGCATAAAATTTTTTTCAGAAAGCCCCCCAAACTCTTACTTACCTCCCCTCATTCCTCCGCTGCACTGCCGGCCCTCTGCTTGCGAGATGCAAGCAGAGGGGCGGCCAGCAGTCGCGTCTGTGATTGGCTGAGCGGCAGCCAATCACGGACGTGGCTGCCTGTCTTCAGTGCAGCGGAGGAAGAGGAGAGGTAAGTAAGAGTTTGGGGAGCTTGAAAAAAAAATTATGCGGTTGGGGCTGGGGACATGGGGGAGCAGCATATTAAGGGGGATTGTGCTAGGGGGAGGGATAGTAGAACGGGAGGGGGAGGGGGAGGGGGAGGGAGGGGGGAGAAGGGCTGCAGTACGCATGCAAATATCTACCGGAGGCAAGATAGCAGGCAGAGCCCTCTATCCTCCTGGTGGTTAGTTTTGGGACTTTGGGGGGGGGGGTCTACAGGAGAACCTATGAGCTGGATGTGAGGCAAGGATTAAACTACACTACATGGTGGGGCCAGTAGTTGGGGGGATTATAGTTTTGGGGGTGGACATGCCCTTTAAAAAGATTCACACAGTCATGTATTACAGTAAAATGAAATCCCAAAGGCAAAAGGTAAATAGACTTATGGGTAATCTTCCTTTACAGAAAACACAATAAAATCATTAAAAATTCAGTCTAGGATTCTACTGGCATTATAACTTGTGGTTTCATTCCTATGGTAATAATGATCACGTCTGTTTATACTGCCTGGGGACTTATCAGCAAAATTGACTGTTAATGATCTGCAGCAGTATTGCTATGCCTGTAAGATCAATGTAGCTCATTTCTATGCCATTTTTAATGTTTGGATATTATAATGCAGACCGTAAGACATCTTGTGAAAAGTTACTGTGAAAAAAAAGGAAAACACAGCTATAAAATCCCAAGTTTGTAGAATTCTGATATAGTATAAAAGGACTAAAGCAAATATATGAATTAGCCTAGATGGATTTGATGATTCCTAAACAACAGATTGCTAACATTCTCATCTATAAAATTTGTAGAATTACAATGAAATTATAGATAATTCTACAGCCCCCCTACCCTGTGCAAACTAATTTGTTTTCAGACTTCTCCGTCTGTTTAGAAAGCGGACATGGACAGGTCATCCACCATGCAGCAGTTACTTGTCAATTTTGGCAAGGGGGAGATTGTGAACCACACTTGGAAATCTAGAAACCTACATGGATAAACACACAATTTCTCCAAAAAGTTGCAGGGAGGAGAACATTTTTTTTTCCAGGAAATACGTATGAAAATGAAATATTCATAACTAAAGAAAGGGGAGTTGTGTCTCACAATTGCAGGATTAAACAAAGGAAAGATACACTTATGGAACAGAAAGACATCCTCTTAATGTTAATAACAAATTCTAAGTTCCAAAGTTAGAAACAATACTTTTCTATTATGGCTTATCAAAATTAATTTGTGGTATACTAGAACTTTTTCTAGTACATTTGAGATATATGAATTCTGATAAAAGGGGGAAATCTGTCCCCCAGCTCTACACTTATTAATAATTGGTCGTAGTATTATAAATAACAAAAGTTTCTTCTTCCTCTTGGTATGAATAAGCAACGTCATTCTTACAAAAACACACACAACAAAAGTATTTTGCCAAAGGCTGTATAGACAAGTGTTCCATTGACATAAGTTTAAGCAATCATGGAAGAACTATGTTTTAATGCTGATGCTAAGATTAAGAATAAAGAACATTTGGTACAGGACCATATAACTGTACATGATCTGCTGATATTCTGATTTACAGACTAAAAGAGACCATTGGAAGGAAAAAGAAGGACTGTGAAAATAACATGTAAACTGTATACCCTTTGCTCTCTGATGCCTCGAGTACACAAAAGCCATTTGCCGGTACGCAGGTATCCCACAAACCACTCCTGTCACATAATCTGCAAAATTGAGTAAAGAGTGTGGTAGTTTACAATTTACTAATGGATGACATGGCTTCTACTGAAACTAATAAAATGCATTTCTTTCAGGCAATGTACATAAAACGCATCTGGATATTTTTAAAAAAACTACTTTACACACTCGAGTAAAACAGAATTGCACAACAACTATGGCAAAGACAGGAATTGTGCTACTAAAGGATTTTGAGAAAGCAAAAGGAAGACGAGCAGAAGGACAGAAGGAGGAGCAGCAAAATTGAAGGAAACACACAGCCCCCCTGATTAAGCATCACTATAAATGTTTACAGTTGGATGAGTTAACTTGGCTGAATATATTGTTAGTTTAAAAAATATTCAGCCAATTCAGCCATTTTATTTTGAAGTAATTTGTGATGTAGATGCTAACTAAACTTTCCTTTAAGGATATATAGGGTACTTTCCTCCTGCTAAGCACCTGGACAGTTTATAACAGGGTCATTTTTAAAATTGCAGAATAACCCAGATGGTTATGGACACTAATTTCCCAATGGAGGAGAATAAAGTATGTCCCAGTTGATGAATTACAATTCTATAATTATACAGCCCTCAAGCAAAAGTAGGGCAGTGGTTATGATGGACTATTTTAAAACCACTGGAGGTATATACACAAATCTTTATATTATAGTTGTCTTAGCAGTGATCCCACAGGAAAGGATGTATTGTGAATAGTATGTGACTATCTGAAAATAAAGCAGTACGTAGCTATCTGAAAATTATAACCTGTTAATCCAACAATTAATCAAACAAGATCAATAATAAGCAAAAGTCTAATCTATCTAGAGGTGCCCATACTCTACTTTAGACATTTGTCTATAGACGTTCATCTATAATATATTCTAATCAACATAAAATACATTGTGACCAATATAAACAGCTGATTGTGCGTATGCAGAAAAAAATATCATTGTTATCTTAATAGGAACCTAACCCATAAAACTACTATTTGCCATTCTTTTCTATTATTACAGGGAGGTGAGAACGCTTATTCTCACCTCCCTGTGAATAATATTACCTCGGGGGACCTGGAACTTACCTTCGCTCCACTCCGCTCGCAGCCGCTTCTACTGAACAGCTGTTCTCTCCCGATCGCACGCCCTATCTTTTGTATTGGCGCACATGCGCCTAAGATAGGGCGCGAGGTCGGGACAGAGTGGCTGTCAGTGAAGAGCGGCGTGCGAGTGGAGCGGAGCGAAGGTAAGTTCCAGGTCCCCCGCGTAATATTATTCACAGGGGTGAAATAACGCTCTCACCTCTCACCTCCCTGTGAATAATAGAAACGAATGGCAAATAGTTGTTTTTCTGAATTATGGGAGTTTAGTGTCCCTTTAATCTAATCAAAGAAAACTCCCATATCAACAATTAAGAGGATCTAATGTCTGACCCTTCTTATGCCAGCCATACACTTGAAACAGGGTCACTCTAGCACACCAATGAGGGCAATTGCCATGGCTATGTAGGTGCAATCCTCCAAATGCCCCCCCCCTACCCTGGGGTATACAATACCCAATAGTTATAGAGATGAGAGGAGCACACTACTTACAAACAAATAAGAATTTATTGTGCAAACGACATGCAACGTTTCGGGAGGCCTCTGTGACAGAGAGTGGAATGGAGTGGCAAAGGAAACTTCATTTAAGTATTCCAGCTGATAAGTAAAAGTACCCAAGGTCTTACCAGTTTAGGTCCTCACCCTTGATACTATTCAAGTGTGGAATGGGGGTATGTATAATTGTCCTTTAAAGGCCAGTTCACTTTTTTACTTTTACAGGAGCCACAGTAGATGAAAGATTAAAATATCTCCCTATAGGGAAAGCCACACATCTCAAGCTCTGTCCAGTGGTGCATTTTGTCAGCCTCTGTGTAGAACAGACCTTTCCTCTCCCTCCAGGTGGTGTGTGAAGTGTTTCTGCACAGTGTAGGGTAAGGAAGAAGCAAAGTACAGAAACCAAACGAAATGTAATGTCCCTCAACATAGAGAAAACAGGGGAAGAAAAAGAACTAGAATAAGAGGCAAAACATGGAAACAATATGCACTGAAGGGTTATGGGCACAATTTCATCAATTAACCACCGTGCCCTTAAATAAAGTAGCTGTATCCAGACAATTTAGGAGTTAGAATCTGATCTATATGGCTGTCCATATTAAGCACAGATATATGCATGGCTGAAGTACAAAAATGAGATGCCATATGGACAAAAGCCAATGGAGCACAATGTCATTTTAATCAGAATGTAAACATTTCCATATCATGGCTACAGGGGCATGCGGGACTTACCAGAAGCAACCCATTAATGTCTAATGCTGAAGGGCCACGAAATACAGGGGGGAAAGAATATAACACTGCACTCCACTACTTGCAAAAAGATTCCTTTATTGTTACACTGTATACATGTTCAACATTTCAGGGCACTTTGCCCCTTTATCAAGCAAACAATGTTGGGCTTAAGCCAAACAAAACATATATGGTATCTCATTCCCATCATGCAATATACCCCTAGGCCACACCCCTTACTCCTCTCAAAGTACGCACCCATCCTCCTTCTTAAACAGGTATACCCATACTTCAAACACAGAAATATTTAACTAATCATGGACAGCTAACATATTCATAGCCCATATCATTATATTCATTATAGTATACAATGTAAAAAGTCATGTAAAATCCAACAGTCATAAAGAAAGCAAATTATTCCTTTTCTCTATAAAAATACATGAAGGTCACAGTCCTTATTAGGACCATTTGGAGAGAGGGAGTTCAACCGGTGAATCCACTGCACCTCTCTCCTCCTAAGGATCAATTCCCTATCCCCACTTCTCGGTAGCCTTAGAACTGCTTCAATACAAAGAACCTGAGTTCATCCTCATGATGCCCTTCAGATACAAAATGGGCAGCTACAGGGAGTATACATTTTTTTCATCTAATACTGGATCTATGTTGGGAAATCCTACCCTTCACCACCTGGCTGGTCTCCCCTATATATAACTTATTACACAGACATACTATACAGTACGAAATTAGTCTCACATGTGTAAACGACCTGTAGTTTAAATACCTCATTTGTCAAAAGATGCTTAAAAACGTGTCCCTTGATCACACATTTAGATTGTGTGCAAGAGTGACATGGAAACATACATTGTGTGCAAGAGTGACATGGAACATTCACCTTTTAGCCTCCTTTGGCAGTACCGAATGTAGTAACCTATTTTGTAACGTCTATTCTTATCGGAGGTAAAGAGAATTCCTCCATTGTGGGATAAGCCTCCTTTAGTACATACCAGTGTCGTCTTATAGATAGGTTAATGGCTTCACTTTCCATGCTAAACTGGGTAACAAAAGGTGCCACATTACCTAGGTGCCACATTAAATTCTTTAGTTCTTACCCTGTGCACCCTTTCCTTTGCTACCTCCAACTGTTTATGCACTAATGTATAAGTGGACTATAAAGTAGAGCACACAGTCTGTATATATTTTGACTTCCTTAACCCAAAAAACACATTGCAAAAACCAGAAACATGCTTTAGATGAGTTGCTGAAACCTATTTATTGTATGATTGGCAATTGAAATTCTGGGGTTTTGGAAAATAAATTTGCTACCAGTTACATGAGATGCTGGAATGTTTTATGCCCCCCACGTTTCAGGACAGCCCTTCTTGACCCATGAGATAATATACTCTAATTGGGAAAGCCGCAGCAAGTATAAATGCTGAGGATCCTCAACTATTATTAGAACTAATAGAAGTAATACATTAGAAGTAATAATTGAATTTAGGGTTTTTTTTGTGCATAGCCTTTAATGTACATGTGTGGCAGGCGAAATCCACACTGATTCCAGTCAGTTGTGTACAGACCTAATCAGTTCTGATTACCTGCCTCTTGATTGCATTAATCTGTGTCTGTGTCACAGTCCTAATCAGCACTGATTACCCCTCTCTTGATTGCACTGGTCTGTGCCACAGCCCTAATCAGCACTGATTACCTGTCTCATGATTGCACTGGTCTGTGTCACAGTTCCAATCAGCACTGATTACCTGTCTCTTGATTGCACTGGTCTGTGTCACAGTCCTAATCAGCACTGATTACCTGTCTCTTGATTGCACTGGTCTGTGCCACAGTCCTAATCAGCATTGATTACCTGTCTCTTGATTGCACTCATCTGTGTCACAGTCCTAGCCAACACTGATTACCAGTCTCTTAATTAGAGTTTTGTGAAGCCTTTCAAGCTAAATTTCATGGTCAATAATTTTTTTGTGAAATATTTTCATCATATAAATGCATATAACAAGATAACAATGGTGGTATATATAGTCCTGTAGGCTAGTGTTGCCTGATATTCATTGTAGTATGGTAGAAAAGGAAAAGAGAAAGGGAACATGGGAGGGGTAAACTTTGGGTCTAGAAAGGCATAGGGTTATTAGATAAGTTCAGGTTGGTATGTTTCTTAAAGAAGAGTCTCTTATGCAAGGTGATGGCTGATTGTAGTGTCTATCTTAGTATGCTGGACTTTTGACAAGGTCGTCAGTGATCGAAGCCTTGTCTTGTTTGTCATGTCATGCCTAGTTTCTGGCATGTTAGTAATTGCACAGAGTGCAATGGCATCAAGAGTTCATGATGTGACTTATTTTTCCAATATTCAAATAAAGAAAAAAACAAATACAGTTTTTAGTTACCCGTATACTTTCTGTTGTATGTTATTTTATGTAACCCTGTAGCCCATTCTCTCAAATGGGAGGCATATGTGCTGAAAATGCACATTGACCATGTTTTGTTGAAAAGGTGTATTGTGTCATTTATAGTATGGAACATTTTTTCCTAAGTCATAATAGTGTTTATTCTGTTTATTCCCCGTTTGAAATGGAGGTGAGGATTTGTTCACTGTGCGCCTATATGTATTTTTGCTGCCAACATTATGTACTATGTTAGTGTGTTGCCTTGATTATTGTGTTCTGTCATTTCTTCTCCTAAGAATGCCACTTTGGGATCCGGCGAGAGGTTCAGAAGGACAGTTGAGGTGATCTCAAATATTTTGGACCAGTATGTTGTGACTACTGGGCATGACCACCATGTGTGGTAGAATGACCCTAATTCTGTACAGCCTCTAAAACATTCAGGGCTGATGTTTGAGTATATTTTAGCTAGGAGTGTAGGCACTCTATATGCTCTGTATAAGGATGTTTCCCTAAGGGCTACATTTAAGCTTCCTTTGTTTATTGTTAAGAAGGTATCTGTCCATTGTTCATTGGATAATTCTATTCCCAAGTCTTGGTGCCAAGCTTTGATAAAGGTGGGAGTTGGGTGGTCACGCTCCAGTGATATCATTCCTCTTTTGTCTTTCAGACAGATATGTTCAAATGGAGTTAGGGTAGGGTATTTCAGGAAATGTTGAATTTGAAGAAGTTGGAAGGGGCCTTTTGGATGGTTTGGTATATTTTTTTGAATTTCTGCAAAGGTTACGTTTTTGTCAGGGTGGAAAAAATGGGTTAATCGGAACATCCCTGTTTCTTTCCACCAGTCATAATCTTTGGTTCGGTAGCTAGGGAGGAATTCAGGGTTATGTACTATGGGTGGGTATTTGGTTTGGGTTTGTATTTTCTATGTTTAGAGAGGTTATTGGGTTAGTGATTGTTAGTATGTGTCCCCATATAAAATGCAGGAATAAGTCTAAAATGCAAGGTAGGATGTTAATTTTTACAGAATTCATTCTGCCCATCCATGTGTTTGGTTTTGTTCCCCATCTGAGTAAATCAGTTTTTAATGTTTGTAGTAAATGGATAAAGTCTTTATAATGTATCTAAAGATAGTGTTAGCCATATGTCTAGGCTTTTTATTCCGGTAGGTTTCTAGTTGAATTTAAAATTTAAGGTTAATAGGTCTTCTATCTTTGGAGGGATATGAAGATTTAGTGCTTCTGTTTTGTCGTGATTTAATGTCAATCCGGTGAGTTGGGAGGTAGTGTTTAGGTTGTTGTATAGGTTGGGTAATGAAATTTGGGGGGATAATAATGTTAGGGTGATATCATCAGCAAATAAACTAATTTTATATTCTTTTTCTCCTATTGTGATCCCTTTTATTTTACTGTCTTGTCTTATGTGTGTTGCAATTCCTTCCATTGTTAGGATAAATAAGATAGGTGAAAGGGTCAAGCTAAATTTAAACTTTAAAATGTAACTTTCTCTTTTTAGTTTAAGAATTAGTGCTTTATTCAAACAAACCAAGAATATGCCTAAAAAACCTAAATTGCTCTATTTTACAAAAAAACACCATAAAACCCTATTAACCACGTCAGTTCCAACCCTCAACCTCGTAAGCTCTATAAAAAAAATTAAAATAAAATATGCCAACCAAGATAACAAATATAAAAACCCCACAATAACTGATTATGATTCCAGGAACTATAGCGAACAGGAATTATAACAGTTATGGGACATACTCCAGACTGCTGCACATGTATTCATATTTATTAACACAGGTGACAGGTGCGCCTGTGTTATTTCCAGAGTGATTCAATATTGGAAGATCAATCATCATCTCCAACAAGTGTTGTTACAAAACAAACACTTATTACCATAAAGGCATTATTTTACATTAACGAACATTGTTTTACACTAACAGACTAAAACTAAAGATAACGGGCATTACTTCACATCCATGATTACTTTTGTTATTTCAAGTTATTTTACGATACTGCGGCTAAATAAATATGGCCCTTAGATCCCTGCATTTTATCTTGTGGGAAATATTTGAGGATTAACTAATGGGAGAAGCCCTTGCAACCACAGGGGTGATCAAACTTCTTACTGGGGAACTGACTATAACTTAAGCTAGGTACACACAGTAACGATTTCTGAAAGATGACAGACAGGATCTGCAAGATCCTGTCTGCCATCTTTCAAAGATCTGCATACACACGTCCGAGCGTTCTCTCTAATAGGGAGAACGCTCGGCTGTGTGTTTCCATCGCCGCGCTAGACTCCCTATAGGAGTCTAGCGCGGCCGATGGAATTTTCGGCCTTTCCCGAACGAGCGTACGGCCGACCCGATCGTTCGCGGCCGCGCGCTCGTTCGGAAACGAACGTACACACAGTAACGATAAAGCCCGATAACCGTCGGATCCGACGGTATCGGGGCTTTATCGTTACTGTGTGTCCCCAGCTTTAGAAAGTTTTTTTCAAGTAAACATAAGTTGTCAGGAGACAGATATGCAAAAAAGTTAATAGGAGAGATTAAATGTTAAGTGGGCTCTTAATGCTTCCAACACTGTGTAAGACCTTTATCCTGAAATCTCAGATCTGTCCTTTTGTAAATTGAGACTACAAAATTAAAGGGCATGTCCAGCCCAGAAATAACTTTTCTTCAAAAGGTTTATAACCCCCCCAAACCCCACTTTCTCTGCCACCCAGCATATGAAGCTCCCAGATTTTGTATTGCCCTATGAAGCAAGCACTGAGCTGCTCAAAGCTGCTAATGCTAGTAATGTCACAGAGATCTTGAGAATGAGTACAACATACTTACCTGTGAGGGATCCCAATAACGTCACAAGCATTTGTTAATATATTGGGAGAAAATAAAACTTTTGTTCTCCTTAAAATATTATTAGAGTCAAAGTAATCTTTACAAATACTAGCTTCTTCACACGTCATTGTATAGGGGAGCGATGGCGAACCTTTTAGAGGCCGAGTGCCCAAACTGCAACCCAAAACCCCACTTTTTATTCCATAGTGCCAACATGATCATTTAACCTGAATATGGAGTTTTTACTTTGGAAAGTAACTCAAATAGACACAGATCAATACAGCACATAAAATCAATTATAGATTACCAATTAACCTCTACACAGGAGTTTGAGATCTAAAACAGTGACCATTAACCCTTAATTATTAGACAGGAATTTGAGATTAAAAACATGGACTCAAGCAGAGCTGAATGTTACATGTCTCTGTCTACTACAGACAGCCGCTGCACTTTCTCTCTGAATGTATGACTGTCCGCAGAGAGGGCTCCAAGTGCCACCACTGGCACACGGGCCATAAGTTCGCCACCACTGGTATAGGGGCTGTTACCAAAAACACACTATAGGACTCATAATATAAGGTTTTCCAAGTAAACAAAGATTGTTAACAGTCAAACTGGAAACGCAAACATTTTCAATTGGAAAATTCACTTAAACATTTTCATATGTGCTGCCACTGAAGAAGTTAATGTATTTGTGTAGATTAAAAACAAACCAGAGGAAAGCCTAATAAAGTGTAGAATTGCAAGGGTCCATTATCACCTAGCATACCTCTTTTAAGGGGAATGAGGGAGGCAGACTTGTTAGATCAGTAAAACTTGTACGGATATACATATGCACACACAGCATAGCTGAGCTACAATTACAATTGTTTAATTGCAATCACTTAAAATAAGTGCCAACTATATGTTTAATTACTTTGCAATTGGTGCACATTACATGAAATGTATTAAGTGTGTCTCTGTCAGATCAGATGATATGGCAACCCAGGTTGAAGAAATGGAAGGATGTGTTTTTGTTATGAAAACTTTTCCACAGTCAGCCCTCCTGCTGCATCAATTAAAAAAAAAATGGATTCATACCCTTCAACAGTAATGCAGAGATCCTGTCCCACCAAGCTCCGTGCAAAGCATTTGTCAATGCTGTACCTATTTAAAGGTGAATGTTGCCGGGTAGGAAGTAGAAGATAATGAGGTGAACATGATCTCACCACAGCTCTGTATAATGCATGTTGGAAGGTACATACATAAACATAAAAAGGGGTATTGATGAAAGGGAAAAAAATATTCTCCCTCTTTACAAGGCACTGGTAAGGCCTCATTTGGAATCTAATTTTGAACACACAGTACAGTTTTGGAATCCCATATATAAAAGGGACATCTTCGAAATGAAAAGAGTTCAGAGAAATGCAAATAAATTAATAGGGGGAAACAAGGGGCTTGTCTATGCAGACAGATTAGACAAGTTAGGAAAATTATCACTTTAGACAAATATATTAAATACATATAATATAATAAACTGTCTGGTGCACTGTTCACCACCAGGTAATTTTAGAGGACTCGTGGACATCCTTTAAGATCTTCAGGTTAGGAAAGGTTTCTATATAGTGAGAATGGTGAAACTGTGGAACTGTCTTTAAAGGGTATGTCCACCCATAAAACAAAATTTCATACTCAGGTTAAGCACCCCCCCCCCCCAGCCTTCCCTTAAGATACCCAAGAACATATTTACAAGAACCGGCCCTTGACGCTTTGGTGCCGCCCCCTGCTGCAAGCTCGTTTCAAGCAAAAACAGGAGCAGTGAGGCTCTGCACTGAGAGACGCTCTGCTTCCTGGTTGCATCGGTCAGCTATTGGCCGTGGCATCATCAGCGTGCCTTTGACTGACAGCCGCGACCAGGAAGCATTGGGGCTGTCAGCAGCAGAGTGACAAGGTATCGGGTCATGTAAGTATGTTTCTGGGCATCTTTGGGGTAAGCAAAACAGATCTGGGGTTTAGGGGGTACTTAACTTGTATATGAAATTTCGTTTTATGGGTGGACATGCCTTTTAAGAGAGGGCTGGATAAGTTTCCAAAATGAAAAAAATACTGGTATTAATGGATACTGGATAATGTTCTGGATGATCCAGGGATCCTTTCCGAGTTAGGCAGTTTTTTTTTTTTGCCTTCCTCTGAATAACCTGTTAGGTAGGGCTCATGAGTAGGCTATAAAGTTTGGACTGGATGGGCCAGTGCCTTTATTCAACCTCTATACCTATGTTACAATGTAAACATACATTCCAACAATCTCCTTTTAAATGGTACACTTACACAAACAATGTAGAGCAAATTGGCAGGGGGTGTGGGTAAAAATGTGTACCTGATCTTAGAACAGCTCCATGCAATGCATCTCTAATGTGTGATCCTTTTTAAAAGGGAGTGTTGGCGGGTATGTATACATATTAGAGTTGCCATCTTTTCCTTTAAGACCTGAACACACAAAATCTGATAGGCTAAACGCCAGTTAATTAAATTCTGTATGGATACACTTGATTGTCCCTGATGCTGACGGTAAACAATCGGCATCGGGAACAATTGTTTACACAGTACACACTTTACCGATAAAGGCTCGATATTGTCGCCCATTAATGTAGCCAGTATAAGGCCTGGGGAGTGCTGGGATGAATATTATGCAAGTTAATGGAAGGAGAATAGGAAGCCTGCAGCCCAGATTAACCCTTTTTGTGCCAGGTACATATACGCAACATACCCATCTGGGTAGCCTGCCTGGCAAATGCTCCACGTACTTGGCATTTCCAAAATGTGAGGATATATGAAGGGCATTCAGATTCATTCCCTCAACACTTTTGTTGGAAACCGATGCAGGGATCTGGAAAAATAAATGTATTATTATAATTATTTCCAAGTGATAGGGGCTCACATCAGCCATAAGCAAAGCCCTTCCTATTAATGAAAATAAGCAGTAATTAGCAGCACTTCTCCTTGTCAAATCACTGCATTTTTCCCCTAGGAAAGGGCAGCAGACTTCCAATCCAGTTGTTAATAATCTAATCTTTCTATAACTATCCTACAATTAAAATGAATTGATTTGGAGACCAACTCAGTTTCCCGGATTGTAAGACCTATTAATTAATCTACGGGGATGGCGGGTGTCCTTTTCTTTTTCTCTTCCCCCATAATACAGACTTATATAGACATCTTGTTCCGTATTACACCATGCACAACTTAAATTGGAAAATGAAGCCATTCTAGACATTACAAGTCAATACATCCTTTTAACGCTCTAAACAGCTGTAACTTCGCAATAAAAACCATTGCGTTTAGAATGAGGTTTATCTCCTAGGGCAGTATTAAGATGAGTAAGGTTTAAACAGTATACTGCCTTATACATGATGCATGTTAGACCTGAAAACTATTTTAATATCTCCTTTAATTGTCACCAGTTGTTCTGGTTTTTCAGCAAATTAAGATCAGGTTTAGTGAGCAGATCTAATAAGCAGAGGGAATGTATTTAGTCACGGGCAGAGGGTACACAGAAACGTTAAAATGAATTTTCTGCATAAGCTTTTCTGATCCGGAGAAACCCATCAGCAACTAAAGCAGCTCTAAGCATTAGGCACATAGGAGAATTACCTAATACTGAGTGTGGATCAAATCTCTCATCTAACAAAAAAAATATTTGGAGGAAAAGAAAAAAAAAATAAAAAGAGGTGAGAGGTCTAATATAGTTAAATATACATGTTTTAGTGCAAAACCCCTGGTTGTAGGAAGTTATAGTTTTTGACATTAGTACCAGCACAGCAGCGAAAGGGTTAACAGAAGCCTTTAAAGAGGAAACCAGCTCCGAAACACTTCCACTAAACACAATTAGCACAGCCCTGGGAATCTCTGAAGAACCAATCTGTTGCCAAGGACATATGGTATGAACTGCCGATTACCAGCACAGACTTTCAGTGTTATATATATATATTAATTATATATATATATATTATATCCATATATTACTTTCAGCTCAGTGTCCCATGAAGGCTGCTTTTTTTTTTCTTTTGATCATCTGTGGCTTATTCAGATTAGGTGCATTCTATAAAATGTTCGGTAGGCTGCAAATAGAGGGAGTTGTTCAGCCACTTGTAATGTGTGATGTCTGGCAGATCTGCTCCACGCTGCTTAGGAGAAAGGCATACAGAAGAGGAGATGGTGCATAGAAACTTAAGGTAATATTTAGATCTACTATGGAGGGTTTTATTGGGGTTCCATTTAAGGAAAGGAATGCACATGTTTTGCACTGGGGCTCATAAGATTCCAGTTTAAAGTTGTATGCGTATCTGCTGATCAACCTAATTCTCATGGTATTTATTTATTTTCATTAACCAGGTTGTTTGGGGTTTGAGACTATTAAATACAATGTAATTAGTCCCCCTGATAATATACTGTACCATGGAACAGACGGGGGTGGACTTATTTAGTAAATATTTGTTGTGTTTTTCTGCAAAAATATTCCTTGGACTAAAGAATTATTTCCCATTCCAAGTGTAAACCCCCCACTCAATAACAATCAGGCTCTGAGAAGGGCTGTATTCATTGATTCCTATTCACAGCATCCTTACAGGATTAGTCTGGCTCATTGATGTATGTTTTCATAGATTTGGATATTGTTGGTAAACACAAATTATCTGAACATTATGTACTTTTAAAATAATGACCATGTCCTTTTTCAAAGACCAGGCTAGACACATGTACAGGCTACAAATACACTCTATGTATAGTGTAGGGTGAACATTCGGGACTGACATTTCCAACAACCGTGTGCGACTCCCTATACTTTAGTACGGGTGGGGCGACCGCGGACGAGGCAAATTTTGCAAATGTAACAAGTGATCCCGCCAGTGAACGGTCGCTGGCATCAGGAACGCTTGTTTGCGGGACACACACATTGCCTAGAAAGGGCTTATTCCGTAGGATCGGATGGAATCGTCACTTTCTTGTTCATGTGTGTACCCAGCTTAAGTTATTAAACTCCAAAGCCACAACAAAAGCACTGACAGATAAACGGTTAATATATCACATTCAAAATTCACATTTACATTCCATTTTCCTGCCACTAAGGGCTAGGCCACACTGCTGCGTTTTTTTTGCGTTTGCGCTTGCGTTTGCGATTGCGATTGCGCTTGCGATTTTTCAAAATTATTGAAAACGCGGCAACGCAAAAAAAACGCGCGTTTTTCGATGCGTTTGCGTTTTGCGTTCTGCATTTTTAATCGCAATCGCATGCGATTTCCTATACTTATTGAAGAAATCGCAAGCGCAAACGCAAAAAAATCGCACATGAAATCGCATGCGATTGCGATTGCGATTGCGTTTGCGTTTCAGTGTGGCCTAGCCCTAAGTAAGCAAATAAAAGGGATAGTGTATCCTATACACAGGTTATACTCTACAGGACCAAGCACACTCTTATGAAACTGGAGCACAATTAAAAGACAAATATATGAAAACTAGTGTCATAGTGGTAAAGAAAGATTCAAGACACCTTAGCAGGAACAGGCAACAATCATAGGTATGTCGGAAGAAACTGGCGGAAAGAAGAGTAGAAATTGGAAAAACACAAGTGACTGCATTAATGTAACGCTCCATACCAGACTGGAATGAAATCAATTTCCTGACATGTTCTTTTCAAGAAATAATATCCATTGATGTTTGCAAGAGACAGGGACCGTGATTGTGGACATTGTAACCAGACAAAAAGGTTCATTGGAACACACAAATCAGGTTGGACTGACAGTCTTTGATGGTAACACAATAAACGACTGCCTTAAAACGATGTCAATAAACACACATAGACCTTTAACATTGACCATTAATATTTGAAACGTTAGTGGTCACCATATGTTAGAATGGTTTGTAGAAGGAAGCAAAGGAACAAATCCTTCCTGTTCCATCTTTATTATTATGCTGGATTTTGTATACCGTAATGGTTGAATGTTTGTGTCAAAATGGAAATCGCCATCTGCAGAGGAGCAACTGAAAATTACTGGTGATAAATGGTTAAAGAAGATGATTGTTCTGTCTGATGCATTAAATCCTACAGCAACACTAACATAGGATTTGCAAACCTGGGATACATTTTTCTGTCTGCACATGCAGACTTCCAGACAAATGAATTGGACGAGGGAGTACATTTTCTACTATGGACACAAAGAAACATACAACTTTACATTAGACAAGACAATACAAGTTCTGGAACATTTTTATCCATCTCGGGTTTTTAAGATTAAAGAGATTGCTTTACAACTATCACAGGGACACCTCTCATTCCCCTGAGACAGGTGATCTACCAAAGTAGTACATTGACAGCAAAACAGCCTCTCAAGCAGGGGGATGTGGTTGGCAAACTAGTCCCATTTGCAGGCAGGTAATTAGGAAAAAAATCTCATTTGCGTGCTACCAGCAAGAGTTGCCAGGGGATGATCCTGACTACTGTCAATCATTTGGTTATCATAGACGATAGTTTCCTGCTTAAGGACACATTTGATCTGCAGGCATATTCCTCCCAGCATGGGCCATCTGGTTTTTTTTTCTACCAGACAGAATTTTTGTTATCGGACCAATTCGGATCTTACAATTCTGCAGTTTTTCCGATCGGTATTGGTGCATGTAAGGAGTCTTTTAGGCTGTGTAGACATGCCCCAAATTTTGGCTCGATCAACTGCCACCAATGGAATTCAAGTTGATCATTCCAAAACATCAGAAAACATTTTAGCTACAACCAAGCTTTTTGACAGATACTTTTCAGAATCAGAAGAAAAAACTTAATAGAAATTGATCACGTGGATGACTTGATCACGTGGTTTTTAATGAGCCCCATGATCAGTTGACCCAAAATATCAGCAATGACACTTTATTTCACATCAGACAGACTAACAATCGGGTTTAACGTTTGGTAGTCTGTCTGATATGAAATTGGCTAGCGTGTACAGTCAGTCTTAACAACAGAAAGTCAAGCTATACAAACATGAAAAATAGTGTATAAAGCTGGGTACACACTTAAAAGATTTTTGAAAGATGACAGACAGGATCTTGCAGATCCTGTCTGTCATCTTTTAAAGATCTGCATACACACAGTTCCGAGCACTCCCCCATGCACAGCATAAGGAGAATGCTTGGGACTCTGTGTTCCCTCGGCCGCGGCCAGCTCCACTATAGGAAGTCTACCGTGGCCGCAAGAAAATTTTTCCCTCTTTTCTAAACGAGTGTTCGGCCAACCCAATTGTTCGGCGGCCGCACGTTCGTTCGGAGAAGCAAGGTACACACAGTACTGATAAAGCCCTCATACCGTCACAACTGTCAGTTTGTCTATTTATAAAATATATTTTTTTTAAGCGAGGGCTAAAACAACCTAAACCGTGTACTTCAAAGTGTACTTTGCACACTTTGAAGTGGAACAAATTAACTGCATTATATATGCAAACATTATTTATGGTCCAGGGTTTTTTTTGATCCGATTTGACGGGAATGCTGTGAGACTTGGATCATTCTATAAAGCTGGGTACACACAGTAGTGATAAAGCCCGATACCGTCGGATCTGTTGGGGCTTTATCGGTATTGTGTGTACCCTCGTTTCACGAATGAATGCGCGGCCATCAAACGATGGGGTTGGCCGAACGCTCATTTGGGAAAGACCAAAAATTTTCATCGGCCTCACTAGACTCCCTATAGAGGAGTCTAGCGCGGCCAATGGAAACAGACAGTCCCAAGCGTTCTCCCTATTATGTTCAGATCTTTGAAAGATGGCAGACAGGATCTTGCAGATCTGTACTGTGTGTACCTAGCCAAGAGTTATTTGCCATATCACCCATATACTTACAGATCCTAACAAACAATGCAACAAATGAATCACACATTTTCTTTTAGAAATAAAATGGCACCAGCAACAATATGGCAGCAGTGGTATATTTTCCTGAAGAGACAAAACAAAACTAAATACACTCACATTTAATGGCCCCATAATATAAGTCACATCAGAAACCTTCAACCAGAAAACATTACACTAGTCTCATCAGCATATCAGTAGAAATTATGCTAAAAAAAGTAAAAAAAAACTGCTCCATTTGGATCACACCAAGCCCACCTAGCTAATTGATCCATATAGAGAGAATAATGGATCCTTCTGGCCTGTTATGTCATAATACTGATGGATTCCAATGGTATCTGTCAGGAAATATGCAATGGCAATTACATGTTGGGGCCGTAGTCTACTTTGCTATAGTGTGAACCCACAGAACACTAAATACATTTATTTATTTACAATATGAAGATAATTCAAATGTTTCAAACAAACTACGGTAATATACACCTAAATATGAATTAAACAATTGGACTCAAACCAAACCAGGTAAAAGATACTAAGGTTTAAAATTAGGACAAGAATTTAGTTAGAGCTGCACATAACTCGTGTTAATGTTTGAGAGTTTATTTAGCACACAATATAACAAATGAGTCTGCACCGACATATCTAGGATATACAGATAAATAAAGTGCTTAACCCATTTATTACCAAACTATGCCATGTCTGGCAAATGATGTGTTAAGCACCTATCACATGCAGAACCGAGAGTGTAGTCTCATTTGTTATAATGTGTACTGGAGAAATGGCAAACCATCCTCAGTGACAGAATATAGAGCCTGGGAATGCTGCCATTATTGCATATTATCAAACAGGTAAGAAAAAATTGCACCTGTTAAAAGGATCCAGATTTCCAGATTGTTTCCTGTAGTAACGTTGACCAAGGAAAAGGTTTCATAAAGTAATTAAATTGGACAAAAATTTAACAGCTTTTGTCAATAAGCATGATGTATGGGTCTGAGTAAACCAAGTACCCATAATACATGCCATTCCTAACAGTTACAAATTACTTGGGAGGATATTAAAATGGCCTAGGGAGGGCATCCTTCACCATTAGAAGAATATGGTTTTATCTTCATGTGCAGAAAGGGTCCCTTCAGCTATATTAACAACATATCTCACATTTAGTAAAAATAAGAACATATATTAAATAAATTGTATATAAAAATTTACTAATGTAAAGTTAATGTAAAACAAAAGAAAGTGCTGGGGAGAAAGATAAATATCAATTGAAAAGTATAATAACCGTGTTACAATTACCCCTAACCAAACAAATAATTATATCAAATCAAATGTTAGTTCTATATTGCTACGTTAAATACCCCATTTATTACACAAGACCTTTAACATCAATGCAAAAACAAACTAAATAATAAATAGTAATCATTAGTAGCTACAATGTTTATTAATGTAGTAAACAAACGCATGTGATAAAGTGAATTAAATAACTAATCAATTAGATGTAATAAATAAATTAAATAAATCAATAAATGATAAATAATATATTAAATGCTAGATTGATCCATGTGTGTTCACTATTAAGCATATATCTTCTCAATAATTCATATACATCCAAACGATGGCTACTAGGATATTAAAAAGTGCAAAGGAGTCCTTATTTTATCACAATCTAAATTAAATTAAATTAATGAATGAATTGACTATTAATCAGCACCAGAATATTGGAATAAATTTAAATATTGAAAGGAAATTTCCACCCCCAAAACTAAAATTTCCCCCACTACTGGCCCCAGTGTGCAGTGTTTTATAAATCCTTACCTTACCTCTTTGTTCCAAACGGTTCTCCAGCAATGCCTGTCCAAAGTCCCAGAAATTGAAGAGTAGGAACTTGGCTGTGAGTGAAAAGGTTTCCGCCTCTTTCCTTTCCTCTGAGAGGTTTCTGGCTTGCCCACGGAAGCCCTTCCCCTCCCTCCCCCCACCCTCTCGGTCCCTGTTTGCTGCCTGGTGTCCTAGCTTTAAATACTTTTGCTGTAGTTTAATGGACCCTATCCCACCTCCAACCACCATATTTGTTTGCAAAAAAAAAAAAAATCGGTAATGTACTTACAGAGCCTTGTTCCCCCAGCATTCTGCACTGCCAGCAGCCGTGTCTGTGATTAGCTGCCTCTCAGCCAATCACGGATATAATATCTACACTACTATACAGAGAGTAATAGAAAGGGTGACAGGTAAAGTTAACTGCTCAAACCAAATTCAGATAATAGTAACATAGTAACATAGTAACATAGTAATTAAGGTTGAATAAAGACATTCGTCCATCAAGTCCAACCTATTCACTTTTTTTTTTCTTTTTTTTTTTAACCCTACCTAACAGTTGATCCAGAGGAAGGCAAAAAACCCCAGCTAAAAAGGGGGGGGGAAAATTCCTTCCTGACTCCAAACGGCAATCGGAAAGTATCCCTGGATCAACCAGATCTATATGCATTAATACCAGTAATTCTCAATATTTTTTAGTTTTAGAAACTTATCCAGGCCTTTTTTAAAGTTATTCAATGAACTTGCCATTACCACCTCTGCTGGAAGACAGTTCCACAGTTTCACCGTTCTCACTGTAAAGAAACCTCTCCTAACTTGAAGATGAAACTTCTTTTCTTCCAACCTTAAAGGATGTCCACGAGTCCTCTGATATGACCTATTAGTGAACAATGCACCAGAGAGTTCACTGTATGGGCCATTAATATATTTGTATAAGGTTATCATGTCCCCACGCAACCGCCGCTTCTCCAATGTAAACAGCCCTAACTTGTCTAATCTGCCTGCATATTCAAGCCCCTCCATTCCCCTTATTAATTTAGTTGCCCTTCTCTGAACTGCCTCAATTTCCAAGGTGTCCCTTTTGTATATGGGATTCCAAAACTGCACCGCATATTCCAAATGAGGCCTTACCAGTGCCTTGTAAAGAGGGAGAATAATATTTTTCTCTCTTGATTCCATTCCCCTCTTTATACAAGACAATATCTTGCTAGCTCTAGCTGTTGCTACCTGGCATTGTTTGCTACAGCTAAGTCTGTTATCTACCAGAACCCCCAAATCTTTTTCCATTACAGATGCACTTAACACAGAGTTATTTATGGTGTAGGTGGCACAGGGATTATTAAATCCCAAATGCATCACCTTACATTTATCAACATTGAATCTCATCTGCCATTCTGCTGCCCATTTTGATAATCTATCTAGGTCTGCTTGCAGCACTTGCACATCATTGGAAGTCTCCAAAGCTCTGCATAATTTAGTGTCATCAGCAAACACAGAGACCTTGCTCTCAATGCCCCCTTCTAAGTCATTTATAAACAGATTAAACAGAAGCGGCCCCAGTACAGAACCCTGAGGAACTCCGCTTAGAACTTTAGCCCACATAGATGTAGCTCCATTAACCACCACTCTCTGTTTGCGGTCCAATAACCAGTTCTCTATCCATGAACAAATGTTTTCTTCAAGGCCAACAGTCCTCAGTTTATACATTAGTCGCCTATGTGGCACAGTATCAAAGGCTTTTGCAAAATCCAAATATACCACATCCACAGCTGTGCCTGAATCTAACTTCTTACTCACTTCTTCATAAAAACCAATTAAATTTGTCTGGCATGATCTATTTCTCATAAATCCATGCTGACTACTACTAATAAGATGATCTCTGGAGACAAAGTCAAGGATACGATCCCTTAACAAAGTTTCCATCACCTTCCCTACCACTGATGTTAGGCTTACAGGTCTATAGTTACCAGGCTGTGAACGACTACCTTTTTTGAATATTGGTATTACATTGGCTTTTTTCCAATCCAGCGGCACATCCCCAGACAAAAGCGAATCTGAAAAGATGAGACACAGTGGTCTTGCTAGAACTGAACTAAGCTCTTTTAAAATCCTAGGATGCAATCCATCTGGTCCTGGCGCTTTATTGATATTAACTTTGTCTAATTGATTCCGTACCATATCCTCTGTTATCCAATGTGAAAACTCTTCATTTCCTCCCTGCACATTGTTACAATCCCTACTGTAAGGATTCTCAACAGTAAAAACCGATGTAAAAAAACGGTTTAGCAGATTAGCCTTTTCGGCATCCTCTACAACCACCTCAGCTCCATTATTTAATGGTCCCACATTCTCAGTCCTCATTTTTTTACCATTTATATACTTAAAAAACATCTTGAGGTTGGACTTGCTTTGTTCGGCAATCCGTATTTCATTTTCTATTTTAGCTAGTTTAATTGCTTTCTTGCACTCTTTATTACAACTTTTGAAGTCCCTGTAAGCCTGTTCTGTGCCTTCTGCTTTCAAAATTTTAAAAGCCCTTTTCTTTTTTTCCATTTCCCTTTTTACCTGAGCATTAAGCCATGCAGGAGTGGACCTAATTTTTTTACACTTGTTTCCTAAAGGTACCGATTTGGAAATGTTATAGTTTAATATCCCTTTAAAAGTGGTCCACATCTGCTCAGTATCTTTACCTAGAAACAGTTCCCCCCAGTCTATGAGCAGGAGCGATTCCTTTAAAAGCATAAAATTAGCTTTCCTAAAGTTAAAAGTTTTTGTTAAGCCAGTGCACTTTAGTTTTCTGCAACCTATATTAAATGACACTATATCATGGTCAATATTCCCTAAGCTTCCCATTACCTTCATCTCCAAAATGAGCTCTGGGTTATTAGATATCACCAGATCCAACAATGCATTCTTTCTAGTAGGAACTTCTACCATCTGTGAAAGAAAATGCTCATATAGGAAATTTAAGAACTTTATACCTTTTGAGGTGCTGGCAGTTCCATTACTCCAATCTATGTCAGGGTAGTTAAAATCCCCCATAACCAGATTTGGTAAATAATAAATTAAATGGCGGTGCACAGTAATCAACTCTATTGCTTGTACTTATACTGTATACGTTTGATCAATGCTGGCTGGTTATCTCTTTTCAGGATTGACTTTCCAGACACCCATTTGCTATTATTCCATATATCCATTAACATGTAAATGTTAGGGAACCGTGCTTAAAATATAATCTCTGTTAATAGTTTGATAAACTAATAACTGCAGAATGTCTATTATTTTTGCTTGGTAAAGAGTAAAAACAAAGGGCAACCATAAAAAGTTGGGCATCCCAATACATTTGAGTTCCTATGTAATGTAACTTTAACCAAGGTTCCAAAACTTAATTAGCTTATTTAACTTGTACACAATGGTCATGAGGAAATGCCACCAGGTGATGTAGATGTCAACGCTGTATAAATTCTCCTTAAGGGCTAGTTCCCACTATGGATACAAGATATAAGGATATACGATACATCATAACATATGAACGGATGAACGGGAACCAGACACCACTCCAGGTTCCTGTGCATCCGTTAGTCTGTTATGATGTATCTTATCCTTTAAAATGTGGGTCATGTGACTTTCCACACCCCAGCCACTCCAGACAGGCGGTTAGTCCATTCTATTTAGAATTTATTTCACTGATGTATTTGACACATCCTCAGCAAGTAATCACGATGTCCATGCCCCACTATTTTTTTTTTTGGTGCAATGTACTCCTTTGAGTAATTTACCTCAAAATAAGATAACAAATGTATTGGAAACTGTGGCAATTTTTACAACATTTTGTGATGGACTATTGATTGTGGTAACTGATTGGCAGTCTGTCTGATGGAAATATTGGCCCTAGCGTACACAGCCTCCCTGACACTCTGCACAATCAGCAGTACTAGGCCTGCTGCAAGCAGGGGGATGAGACCCAGAAGAAAAACCTGCAGGGGGGCCAAGGCCCCTGTAGGTACGCAACTGGTTAATAGAAACTGCAAAAGTCAAGTTAAGGTCAGAAAGAAACAAAAAAAATATTCTAAAAGAACTTTCTGGACTGCTAGAAAGGCAAATAGAAAAAAAAACATTGACTTCAAAAGACCTTTAATAAGCCTTAACAGACTCAAGTGGTGATGTGCAAATAGGACCTTCATGGTAGAGTCAGCAGAGCCTTTTCTGTGTCCATACCCTATGCCAAAAAAAAAAAACAAAAAAAACTGGGACTTTGCAAATGAGCATCTAAACAAGCTTTATGCATTCTGGTATCAACTTTTTGACTACAATCTGCATGTTTGGAGAAAACACAAAAAGAGAACTCTTCTCCATCCTTTGAGCATGGGAGAGGTGTGATCATGCTTTGGGCTAGATTTTAAAAATGGATTTAAATAAAAAGCAAACCTCACACCATCTGTAAAAAGAGGATGGATTCTGGTTCTACAACAAGATAATGACACTTTAGTCTGATAGTGACATGAGTTTAGGCTGTAATTGGAGCCTCCTCCTCTGGAGCTGTTTGAGTTTATAATGAACTTGCAAAACCAGCAGAGGACATTGCAACTGCAGCAGAGGTGTTCATGGTGGGCAGGTAAGTTAAGGATCGTCTGTAAAGTATCCTCACTCCAGGGGATATGAAAATATATATGGGGAGGAAAATACCCTTTAAATGGCATCAAAACTTCTCTTATCCACCCCTCCTATTAAAAGTACCCACAATCCTTTTCTAAAGTTGAACTTGCAGTCCCATCTGACACAACCCCTGCTTGTGTCCAGGACTTGGAGGAGTTATGTTGTGATATTGATGGCTGTATAAAATTCTGCTTTACACAGGTTAAGGTTGCAGAACAAAGAGAGAGTGACAGCAGAAGAGAAATAATTAAAATTAAATGTTTTTGGTTTTTTTTTTATATCCCAGGAACACATAAAAGGCCTGGTTTCATAACCAGGTCTCACATAATTATAGACAGGTTGCAAAGGGGAGAAAGCCTCGTCCCTGCTCCAAGTGATTACAGTACAGAGTAGAGAAACCTGCTTTGACCGAGCAGGATATTAGGCTGATATGGCATGTGTGCTTAATAAGATACAGAGTACTCCTAATAATACACATACTGTTATATGTCATCTTGCAGGAAGTACACAGTCTGTGATAGTTATTCAGAATGCACAAAAAAAATCTATTGATTCTTTGTTCTCAGGATCAGCATCGAACAAAATGTCAATTATTGTTCTTATAGAATACAAGGTTACGTAGGGTGATAAAAGCCCTGCACCCTATCAATGATAAAAGACTACTGAATACTGAACATGATAAGCGGTTTTAAATGGATAACATCTACAGGCCTCTTTGTATATTTGCCACTAGGACAGGAACAATTCAGTATATTTGATTGCATTTTTAAGAGAAAATAACCAAAGAGTTCCCAATAAAAAATGGCAAAAGTTAATTAGGTTCTATATGGCATGAAACGTTACCTGCAGTATTTAGTAATTGTAGCACAGATTCTCTTATCTAGCAGCCACTTAGTGTTTTCTATTACTGGTTCTTTATCTGTTCCTGCCTTAAGATGTGTTTCTAAATTGATTACAAATGACTTAATCAAATCTGTACTTTGCTCTATAATCAGCTTTTCTCTTTTAACCTGCATGTATTGACTAGTTGAACAAGCAAAATTGCACCCTGCTGCCTGATGGCATCAGTCAAAGCTGAATAACAGTTCCACCGAATCATAGATGGCCATAATCATTTAACTTCCATATGAATTGGATTGTGAATTTGCTCAATTCACATAGGCTGGGTACACACAAGGCGATTTTTTGTCCAAACCGACTGATACTTTCATATATAGACCAGTCAGACTGAAAAATTGGTGGTGAAAAGGGCGATCGGACATGGCGATAAATCAAGGCCGATCGTGGACCGCCCGATCAGTTGCACCGGACTGACGGCAACAGCAATTTTCCCTGCGACCGTCAGTGATTCGTCCCTGCCAACCACTCGCTTGTGGTGCACAGTTGGTCGGGGCAAAAAATTCACCCATGTGTACCCAGCCTAATCTGCAGGAACAATAGTTCAGTATATATCTTTATATGGAACGATAGCTTCATGTGCACATGCAGATTACAATGTTATCGGCTCACTCTACTGTAGTAAAGGATAACAATGGAAATTTTCTCTTTGAACCGATAGGTAGCGATGCTGAAGACAGTAGCAGCACACACAGTGCGATATATTTCCTTTTAAATCAAAGAGGCCATTTATTATCAATGTTAATTAGGAATCTGTATGTTCCACAATAGACTGTATGTTCCACAATAGACTTGAATAAAACAAACCAGACCCATAAGTGTCATGTAAATTATACTCTTATAAATTATGCTAGGTCATCTGTCACATGACTTGCTGAAACTTGTGTATTAGAGGAAATAATGGGCCTTTTACCTTATATAAAAGGATAGAAAGTTAACTTGGATTTCCATGACCTGTATAAAAGAACAAGTAAATGGTTTTTGAACTTCTTGGGTTGCATTATTCACTACTTATTACTCAAGAGCTATGAATATCCTGTAAATGATCCTTATAGACAGTGCTAAGCTATATCACCAGTTATAACCACACTTAGCTGATCTCTGTGTCACACGTCTCACCGATACTTGTGTATTATAGGAAATAATAGTGTAATTTTGAATTATAGGAAATAATGCACCTCCCACAATGGACTTCAGCCTGCCTTCTCATGCTTTTATACAGTCCTAGAACTCCTTGGTGACTTCTAATATCCTTATATTTAATAGGGGTACATATTTAACAATAGGGTACAACCACAGCATAGTTCCAAAAAGTGGGTTAAACTGTGCTGATGTTTGATACAAGCTATATGGGTGCACACAGATAGATGTTTTGGGCCAGCCAACCATTTGATGTGCCCGGCCAATCAGCCGAGCCTGTAAATTATTGGTCATCTTGACATTCACCACTTCCAATTTCTCCCTGTCCAATAAAAAGGAACTTGCAAATGATAGTCCTTTTTAATGGACGGTTTTCAATGTAATGTAAGGCTGTATATACGCAAGCAGATATTTTGGGGTGACTGACTGATAATATCTGCAGTGGTGGAAAATCATGACCGATCTTCTATGGACTGCACAATCAGTCATCATTTTCCACTATGTCCGATCTGGATAGAAAACCAAACGGACATTGGCCGAAAATGTGTCTTGTCACTTAGAGATGTTTTTCGTGTGTTGAGTGGTAGTCGAAAGAGGGACTGCCCATAGACAGCACTCAGTGTGTCTAGATATGGAGGATATATTAATTATAAAAGGTAAAAATGGTCCTGTTGAAGGAAAATAGTCTAGATTATATATATTCTTCTCCTTTAATTCTGTCTAGGACAAATGGACTGTGATAGGATATAAACAGGTGTCTGGTGTGCTTATGTTATTTTGCCAACTTGTGTATCTCTTAAAAATTAAAGGGTATGACCACCCCCTAAATAAAAATTTAGTAATAGCTCGGAAAAGGCTGTAAACTTCGACCTCGCGAGGTTTACAGCTTCCAAAGATGCCCCCAAATCTGCTTACCAGCCTTTGTTCCCCCAACGCCTTCTGCTTCACTTCTCTGCCTTTTCCGTGCATGTAAGCGTTAGCCAATCACAGGAGAGGATGCTGGTCAAACCCCTCCTCCTTGACTATCATACTAGATATGAGACATTAATAAACTTTATTAATAAACTGGTAACACATGCTATAAACACTATACGCTAGACAATATTGTTGAAAAGATTTTGCAAAGTGGTGCAATTTGATTGAAGCTTAATCAGTAACAATCAGCTGCACCATCTTGCAGCCTATGAGCCTGTATGGCATCTTTAACTTGGATACTACAATACCACAATGTTTCAAACACTATAAATCATAAAATGACTTGTATATATGAATGGAAAATAGGTAAACCAACAGCGCTCCACATATATCAGGGTGTGTATATGTGAGGGCTACCTGCAGTCCTCAAACTCCAAATAGAAATAAAGTCCAGATTGTGCAGCACTCTATAAAATGTATTTAAATAGAGCACAGATACATTGTGTTATACCAGGCATAAATGGAGGGTGGGTCCCAGACTAATACTAAACTAATAGCAAACATGAGGGCAAGCCACTTACACCGCAAATCATACTACATGTTTGAAGTGTTAAGAGGATTGCCCGATATAGCAGACTAACGACATATTGCACGATTATCGTGTGGGAAAAAAAGTCCACTGACTAGTTATATTCCTTCTGCCATATATGGCAAGTGTGTACAGATGCACAGCATTACAAGAACATGCGATATTACCAGCATAACCTCTCTCTTTCTCGACCCGTCTTTCAACCGAATTCATAAAACCCTGATACGGTAACCACAAAATACAATACTGTTAGCTAATTTTATGGCAGGATTTGTTTTTATTCATATGATTTTAAGCTTTTCTATATATATAGGATTTTTGTATAAAGGGTTTGCAGTATCGATACCGGCGGGATCTGTTCTTGTTCAGTAATGTGTGTATGTGTGAAATGACCTGAACGTTCAGTATCGGCAGTTAAATGCTGAAAATTTCCCTTGCCCGCAGTCACTCCCTGTACTAAAGTATAGGAAGTCATCCATGATTGTTAGGTGTGACAGTCACAAACTCTATATATATACTTTATATAGGAAGAAAGTTTGTGACTGTATGTAGGCACATTTAAAAGATGACAAAGAGAATCTTAAGGCTTACACACATGTGCGATCGCAGGTGCCGACCCGTGACACACGATGTGTATGCACGGCCATGTAGCCAATAATCGTGCCATGTATGGGCACTTTGTCAGCTGAAATGGGCGCACGGTTGAAGATCCACCCAGCCAGTCGGGCGATGATCCCCAACCGAACGGCCCTTTCAGTCGACAAAGTGCCAATACATGGCCGGCGTATAGCCCTGCATACACATCGTTCGTCGCAGGACGGCACCCGCGATTGCATGTGTGTATGAAGCTTTACAGATTCTGTCATCTTTAAAAGATTGGAACAGTGTATACCCAGCTTAAACCTTTTCCTGCTTCAAATGATGGCTAACGCTGCACAACCCTCTACTGCTACTAATGCCTTTCTACTAACCGTGTCTACCAAAGCACAGAAAAGCGGACTAGCCCCAGGAGGTCAGTTTATATTTATTTAAATGGGTTAAAGATTAAATAATAAGTTTATGTAGTTTAGCTGTGAGAAAAGAAGAAAGTGTAACAGAGACAGCGGAGGAAGCCAAAATAAATATACAAAGGAGCAAAAATGAAAGAAATGAACTCAACCGAACGAAAGTGAAACCAGTAGGGGGTATGGAACTAGACTAAGCACCTCAAAATCTCATGGCACTCAGTGATTATTTCTTCTTTCTCATGATATGCGGGGACTTGTAGCTTTGGCAATTTTCAGTCATTATTAAGACAATTGAGTTGTGTATTTTACAAAGTAGCCAAGGTGCAAGAAAACAGTACTATTAGGT
The DNA here is from genome assembly GCA_019447015.1 of Hymenochirus boettgeri. NCBI lineage: Eukaryota > Metazoa > Chordata > Amphibia > Anura > Pipidae > Hymenochirus > Hymenochirus boettgeri. Next base: position 43,871,115 of record CM033477.1, on the reverse strand, counting down.
CTCAACAAAGACAAGTTCTAAACAAGCAGATATGACCAGTATGGGAAGGATAATTGCAAAGTTTGGTACCCTGTGTTCATTTATGGACATACCAGATAAAAAAGTTGCATTGTGACTTGTCTCCTGCTCAGAGTACTTCATAGGATCTACAATGCAGAACCAAGGGAAATATTAAGTAAACTTGTATGTAGGTATAATAGAAATAAGAGCACTATTTCTATTATGATATATATATATATATATATATATATATATATATATATACACACACACACACACACACACGTGTATGTATTAGTATTGGGGATTTATATAGCTCCAAAATCTTCAGAGGCACTTTACAGTTGCATTCATATATATGAGGAAAACATGCATGTTACATACAAGGGTATGTAGAAGAGGTCCAAATAGCATGGCTAAGGCTGGGTACACATGGGCAGATTTTTTGGCCCAAACAACCGATAATTCCGTGTATTGGTCGATTGGGCTGAAAAATCTGTGCAGCTTTCGACCACTGCCACAACCGTTGTTGGTCCCCCATTCGATCGGACATGTTGGCAAATCACGGGCAATCGCAGTAACTATTGCCACGTCCGACACACAAAATATCGCTTTGTGTGTACCCAGCCTAATTCTGAAAAGGGGGAAGTCACAACAGAATACTGTGTTTAGATCAAAAACATGATAACTAATTTTAAAAAATTGTTAAATACCAATGACCATAAAAAAAGTTTAGGTAGTACCAGGTAAATTCCAAGATTTCTTATAGGAAATCTTGGAATGCTTTAATAATTTTTTTAAAGCATTCCAAGATTTCTTATAAAAGAGTCTTCTATGCCTGGTACTACCTCAACCTTTTCTATTGTTTGCTCGGTTTACGTGTCACACGGGGAAAAACCAGGTTGAAACTAAGATAATAGTACTCTGCGCTACTTTAAATACCAATGACAACAGGGAAACAGAATTTTAAAAAAAGATCAATGGCATGTAATCTTACTCAGCATTCCCACTCAACAATGTCAGAAGTGCTAATTAAGTAGCTAATGGCAAGATAAGGCAGCCAATTATGCTTTGCGTAAAACTGGGTACACCCATTAGTTACATCATTAGAATCTGTAATCTGGTAGTGGGTTTCAAGAATGATAAACTGGAAATGACCTTTACATAATACCATTTGGTTCCAGATTTAATAATTTGCTAGTTGCAACAAGAATGCAGTTGAACTTCTAATTTCGTTAATTTCTTAATATTTCAATAAGATCTATTTTAATAAATACTATAATTTTGTTTTTCAGTTGAAGGCTTAAGAATGTAGCAGAATGGAAATTCCCTGTAAATCGCAGAACCAAAGCAAAGGAAATGCAATCGGGCAAGAAAGTGAAGCTATGCCCCATGGCTTCTAAAGGTTGTGTTCAACAAACTGTAAGCATTATTGATTAGGAAATGAAAAAGGAAGGATGTGCCTCTGAAAACACATCTACTGTAATGAACTTTCCGTCTAATAAGAGAGCTTATACACCACTACTTCTTCACTATGGAAATATACAGCACAAGGCTGGAATCTATTACGTGCAATTTCTCGTTTCTGCAAGTGAACAAATCAAACATCTGTAATGAAAGTTTGACTGCAGGTGAAACCTCAGATCCCAGTAATCATTATTTTATAGGTCTATTCCTATCCTGTCTGTACACCATTCTGTTGTTTCCTATTGGATTTTTGGGCAATATAATGATCTTAGTAGTGAACATCAGTTTCCGTGAAAAGATGACCATTCCGGATCTGTACTTTATCAATCTGGCAGCTGCTGATCTCATCCTAGTTGCCGACTCCCTCATTGAAGTATTCAATCTCAATGAGAAATATTATGACATAACAATACTTTGCACTTTTATGTCCCTTTTTCTTCAAATCAACATGTATAGCAGCATTTTCTTCCTCACCTGGATGAGTTTTGACCGGTATATTGCACTCGCTAAGGTGATGAAATCAAATATTTTTCGGACGAAAGAGCATGCTCGAATTAGCTGTGGTCTGATCTGGATGGCATCAATATCTGCCACGTTGCTGCCATTCACTGCTGTACAAGTGCAACACACGGAGGATGTGCATTTCTGTTTTGCGGACGTGAAAGAGATCCAGTGGCTGGAAATCACACTGGGATTTATCATTCCTTTTGCAATTATCGGCCTTTGCTATTCCTTAATTTTCAGGGTGTTGATAAGGGCCCATAAGCACAGAAGCCTGCGACCACGGAGACAAAAAGCGCTCAGGATGATTGTGATTGTTGTCCTGGTATTTTTCATTTGCTGGTTGCCTGAAAATGTCTTCATTAGTGTTGGCTTAATTCAGAGTCAGAATGAGGAACAGTCAAATAACTCCTTCCGCCACAGCCATCCGCTTACTGGCCACATTGTGAACTTGGCAGCATTCTCGAACAGCTGCTTGAACCCCCTTATTTACAGTTTCTTAGGTGAAACATTTAGAGACAAACTTCGCCTTTATATCAAAGGTAAAAAAAGCATGGCGGCCTTTAACAGGTTCTTCCAAGTCTCGGTTAAGTCTGTCATTCCGGAGACTTCTGACCATTCTGAGGCTAAATGTTAGTGGAGTATGAATAAATGTGACTTTTCGACAGGATTGAATTGGTTTTTGATATGAAGCCGTTTTGCTGCCATATTTGCCTTCAGATTAAAATGTGAATGTGCCTCTGCAGCGCAAGATAATTACTACAAGCTAATTGAAAGCACAGTGTGGTTAATATCCTGTGAAGGTTATAATCATTACAGAATACAAATTGCTCTTTCATACATAGAGACTTTAATGTGAACAGATAGACATACAAAACATTAGTAACTATACCTGGAAATATTAGATCCAGGAAATTCAGCACTAAATGAACTTAGACAAATGTGGGCTAAGCTTAAAGGGCAATTATAGTGAGAAAATTGTTTTTTTTTAATTTCTTCTTATGTATCCTATAAGTCATCCCATCCACCGGGGTACCTTTAGTTTCTTTAAATTCTACATAGTCCCCGAGATATAAGCCTTTGAATATGCTGTGATTTGTAGGAGCTGCTACACCTCATCTGTCACTCAAAGCCACACACCCACACAATCCAAAGCTCCCCTGCAGTACTGTCACACACTCTCTCACCCACACTATATGTACCATGTGCAACATATAGTCAAATGCTGTAGTGCTAAACACAATCAATAAACCATTAACCCAGCAATATGAGCATAACACACTATAAAACAGCCCCTCCCCCCCCAAAAAAACTTATATACATACAAAACCAGTGACTCAAATGGAACACTAATACAGTATATATAATACAGTAATACAGACTATATACCAAACAAGACACACAGTGCAATCTATGAAATATATAGACTAAAGCAACTGAAATGTAACAGGACAACAAGCAGTGTCACTGTGTTTGTGAAGGTCTCACTACAAGCTGCTGTTACACTGACTCTCTCTTCAGTGATTATGATCTCAGCTAAGCAGGGGGAGAGATATGAACTTTAGGTAAAAAGTAAATAACAATTAGCAAAGTTAGAGAACAAGCAGAGTTCAGTAACTTACTTGTAAAGAATCTCAGCACCACTTGTCCTCTCTCCCCCTCTGCCCCTCCCTTCAGCATATTGCTACTTTATTCCACACTTTGATTGCTTACAGTCTAGCTCTGGAAGGGAGGGGTCAACAGGATGTCAGCACTTCATTTAAAGTCCTTTCAACTGACAATGCTCAGACTCTGTATACAGCCCGTCACTGCTTGAGGGGGAGTAGACAGAGAGGGGAGGGGGACTACACAGCTTGGTACAAACTTCTGCCAGTGTGAAGAAACGAAGCCACACAGAAACATGAAAGTAAGGCAGCTTATACTAAGTGATCTATACATTGTATACAGACAAAGTTTTTTTTTTCACTATAGTTGCCCTTTAAACAGTTTAAATACTGTGACATGTACCCCCCATGATTGGGGAAATTGTTGTGAAATGTGAAAGACAGAGGGTCTATTTTACCAATATGTGAACTATAGCACATAACCAAACAAAACGTTCCAATATCATGCTGAGTATTTTAACGCATCTGAGAGTTTGACACTCTTCTCAAATTGATAAGTTTGTTTACCTATTGATAAATCTGCTACTTAATCTATAAGTCTGTTGCTTACCTTTGCTAAACATCAACACAAATGTGAACTAGGCCAACATGTTGATTTTGTTGTTTTGTTTTTGGAGAGGGAAGGGAGATTTTTTTAAAAATACATTTACTACTAGCAACAAAACGTGAACCAGTGGCATGAATATGTGTAAGTATTTGGCACTAATCAATTGTAACCTAAAATATATAGCCAACAAGTGATATTTCCATTGCTGCAAATACATTAATATTCATACTGGTTGCCTGCAACACAATTACACTGCCACTTTAAGGGTCCCTGAGAAAACCACTGTGAATTTTTGGGAAAGGCTGATGCCAACATCAACAGTTTCTTTACAACATGTACAGGGTTTAACAGAAATCTGTGTAACCAAGCAGTAATATCACACAACTATGCATTAACTGAATGTATAGTCATCATAGGAGATTTTAGGTGAAATTACCGTACATGTGCCCAGTTACCGGCAGTTCTGGAACCTTGAAGTCTTAGACTGGGTACACACAAGGCAGTTTTTTGTCCAAACCGGACATATTTTTCGGACGAATGTGCGATCCATAGAAGACCGCATGATCATCCACGTATCTGTAAATTACGGGCGATCGTGCGGTCTTCTATGGACTGCGCGATTGGTCAAGGCAAAATGTGGGCCACGGCGACTTTTGCCACGGCCGACAGTGATTCGTCCCAGCCGACCACTCTCTTGTGGCGTACCCAGTCTTAGATAGAGCAAGGCGTGTCAGTAAAGGTAGGCATACACGGCATCGATATTCCAATTGATTCGAGCGGAATAATTAAACTTTTTCGGGTTTTCGATAGGCCAATCTGCGATATCGATAGGTCTATCGAAAAAAACCTGATCGGACTAAATGTAAAAAACTTTCCATCAACCCCATCTACCAGAACCAAACCTTCCATAGTTTTCAAGCTGAAGATCGCCAGTGCAAGGTAGGGATATTTGATGGGTTCTTCCCATCGAAAATCTGTTCGGAGGAATATTGGACCGTGTATGCCCCCTTAAGAAAGGGGATTAAATCATTTAAAAATGCAGATAGATGATAACAATTCAGATATAAGAAGTGTTACTTGCTTGGGGACAGGTGAGAAATTGATCACATAGACAGAGGCCACACAGTAGCAAAATGGGAATGTGTCTTCATGCTCATTGTCTTGGTACCAGTATTAGCATAATTTTAGCTAGTCTCTATGTGTATAAGGACATAAAGGTACAATGATTTATATGGAAATAGTTTTTTTTGTTACCATTATATCTAAAGAAAGGATAGAATTTTTTTTTTTAATTCTATATACATATCTATGGCTCAAACTTTCATATGGCCATGAAATTCCTTGGTGGCATTTCTTTATGTTTTACAATTAAGGGGTGCATTATTCATGCAGCAAAAATCTAGGGGCAACATGGGGTTGGCCTTTAAATAGCGTGTGGCTAAAATGTTGTTGTGCACTGCGCTCAAGATAACCCTTTCAAGAATCCCTCCCTTGGAAACCCTGCACTTGCAGAAAGTTAAGAGCAGTAACTACATTTACACATGTAACTTTAAAGGTTAATTTTCAGTATAAAATCAGGTATTTAGCTCTAATAAGAGAAAATACAGCAGCTTACACCAACCTTTGTGCTCCAAAGGTAAGAAGGAACAGAGCTTCTTTTTCATGTAACAGATCATGCAACAATAGATCATCCACAGCATAGGGAGAATGCCTGTGTGTTTCCCTCAGCCATGGCAGACTCCCCTATAGGGAGAATACCGTGGGCGAGGGAAATTTTCCATATTTCCTGAATGACCGCCCAGCCAACCTGAACGTTTGGCAGCCTTGCGCTCGTTCGGGAAAACTAGGTACATACAGTTCCAATAAAGCCCCGATCCGACTGTATTAAGGCTTTATCAGTACTGTGTGTGCCTAGCTTAAGTAGAAACTACCTAATAGTCTACACTGAAAAGTGCAATAAATGGGGTCATTGACTACACGGTTTATGCCGGGTATGATTCTAGCCTGGTAGGCCACAGATTTTTCTTGCAAGTAGGTCATTGTTAGAGGGGGAGGAAATGGTAGTACTACAAGTCTATAATCTGCAGAAAGTCAGTAAAGCCTTTGTAGAAATCCAAGCAATAGGAATATAACTAATTTGACAAGATTTGCCAGAAAGATACAAAACAGATTCTCCGCAGTGGGAGGATTGTTTGGATGGCCACACAAGCAATGGCCCCTATATTATATATAAATAAAAAAATATATATAATTATAGAGAGATGTCCAATGGACTATTTTAGCCATATACATGGTGGCGTAAATGTTAACAATAGGCAATTTGTTTTCTATTATTATTTACACAAAGAAAACGCTTGTGAGCACAGCAATATGCATCACATTGCCCCTAATATAATTTTAAACCTATGCAACATTATGACAACTAAACTGCCTAATGATTTAAGAATTTCCAGAGTACCTCATGTTCCAGTTATGAAGTTGGAAAGCATTGGCTTTGTCCTAATTACATCTCCATACAAGGGAAAACTTGGGGCAGGGCAATAGGTTCTGATGATGTAGGGAAAGCATATTCTAAACAATTCCTCGCACTCAAAAAAGATACCACATAAACAAATCACATAGTAGTGTGTGTGAAAAGCTTTCAGCGGTGCGCGGGGCAGATGCTTTTAGGACAAAAGCTTGTCGTTGGCTTTGTGGGTTCTTTATTTTATTTTTACTTTAAAATTTGATCTATTGCCCTATGGACTGAAGACAACAAAATGATGGATGAGTTATTTCCAGAATCATATACAAGAGGATGTAAAACGTACAGCTGTCACATCAAAACTGTAGTTGTTGGTCAGATGAAGTTAGCCAACAGCAGATTCGGTTATATTCCACACATCTTCTGATCTTATGTCAAACGCTACCTACCGTATATGTAATTGTTAAATAAGATCTGGCAGATGGGTGATTTTATTCTGCCAAGATGATTGTAGACACATAGTAGTGATAATGAATTCGTAATTAGGGAATTTTGAGAATCACCTATGGTACTCAAAAAAAATCTAAGCAATCTTTTATCTTTTTATTTTTCTAACAATCAATAGGATAGAAAAGAACTAAAGTCTAATATAAATATAATGCAATTCCCCATGAAGTGGAACCTGATCTGCTAGATTTCAAATTTAATAATAGAACAAAGTCTTCTTATAACTAACAGTATCTTGCAGTCTCATGCTATATGAATAGCATTGCCCACAAAATCTAAGAAAGAAGCAGGGTGATTTACCTAGCAGCGCTGGGCAATTATATGGAGTTAAAGTCAAGCTAAGCGGTTAGCGCGACTAACTCCATATTAGTGCTGGATGCACGGGTTATGTAAAGACACCCACGCATCTGTCGCTTACGTTTAGCTCATAATTTTAATGCCGGCTGGTAGCCGGCATTAAAAATCATGCTTTGGGTACCCACTTGCTAATACGCCATATTGAATCGCGTTCAGGAGATTTACCCAGAGTGATAGTGTCTCTGGGTCATTCGCCTTGAAGGAGTAATTTCTCACTCCCAGGTAATCCCAGAGTAAGGGGCAGAGATATGCAAACATTTTCCTTTATGTCCAAAGGCTAAAGCATGTGTCCAGAACATATGTGTTCCCCTTACTCTAGGATACCTGGAAGTAAGAAATGACTCCTTGTTTCATAGATTTTGTGGGCAATTCTATTCATATAGCATGAGACTGCAAGATATCTTCTGTTATAAGAAGGCTTTGTTCCATTTTTATATTCACCTTAAATGGCATCTATAGTGAGAAAATGAACTTTTTTTTTTCTTCTTTCCTTCCATGTGTTCTAGAATTTCCCCTTACCCCCAGTGTCTTCACTTTTTTCAGATTCCCTCTCGGTCCTGAGATACACAAGTTAGAAGAATAGTGATTGCATTCCTCTACTCCTACTTGTACTGTCAATCAAATCTGTGACGTGACCCTCTTTCCTGCTCAAGTCCCTCCCTCCTCCATGCTCTGTAATAAACATGGAGATAAGAGCATTAGCAGGGGGAGAGAGGTAGCTTTGATGGCAGAGATAAGGCTGCACTTGACCCCCCTTCTTGATAGACTTCACTGATGATGGGTCACAAAGAGAGAGATCAGGACACGGAGAGATCCTTGTCTCCGGACAGCTTGCTTTCTATTGGCCACTGTGCATGGGTGTGTTTTTCAGGATGTTGAACTTTTAACTCCTACTGCACATGATAAGCTTGTCTGTTAGCCGGAGTTGAGACATGGAGGAGGTACTAGAGGGGAGGGGGAAGGGGGGAGTGCTGACAGATCTGACACCATGGAAAAACAAAGGCAACAATTTGTTTGTTTTTTTTACTATAGATGCCCTTTAAGCCTGGTAAATTTATTAATGAAAATAAAAATCTAATTATTTGTACAGCCTCTCTCTGATTTCCATGGCTCTCAAGGTGGTCTATTTATAAAGTCATTGTATCACCCCAAGTTATTAGGCTGGGTACACATGGCCGGACTATTTGTCCTGACCGAGCGCTCGCTACGAGGAGAGATTTCTGGTTCTAATCCACAATAGTGCACAATATTACACATGTGCGCTATAGTGTATTAGAACCAGAAATCGGTTGGTGCCTGTCATTTCAGAAGTGGTGGAACGCGCAAAAGGTAAATATATTCACCTTAGTCCCTAGCTCCTGCTCAATTGATTAAAGAACGGGAGGTAAGGCCTAGCTCCTTAACCTCCAGGGCTTCAATCAATACATTAAAGGAATAGTTAACTGGAAAATTGAACTATTCCTTTAATAGTGTGCACAAAAAACACCTGACACAGTAACTACAGGTGTATCACCAAGTAAAACCAAACCAGCCACAAAATAAACATACAAATAGTTACCGTATAATTATTTTGAACAAGGAACAATGATGCACTTACATATATCTGTTATATATATTATGATTTGATCTGAATGAACGGTTTTAATCCATTTTCTCTTCCATCTTTAAGGGAACGGCCACACTGCAACGCAAACGCAATCACATGCGATTTCATGTGCGATTTCGTTGCGTTTGCGCATGCGTTTTTTCATTAACTATTGAAAAACGCATGCGATTGCGATTTAAAATGCGGAACGCAAATCGCAATTGCAATGCACCCGAAAACGCACGTTTTCGGTGCATTGCCGCGTTTTCAATGATATGAAAAGAACACAAGCGCACACGCAAAAAAAGGGCACCAGTGTGGCCTAGCCCATAATATTCATAGAAATAAAACAATCTATATTTTTGGGACATCACACATACATGGTTAGACAACATAATCATTTTAAATTTCCCACTTAAAAAAATCATGATCTCACTAGAAAGAAACCAGAGAAACCATTTTAGGAATCAAAAATGTTGTTTACGATTAATATCAATGAACTGTTAATACAGTTTAATGTTACAATTCCCAAATGATGTATTAACAAAATCTGACAAATGGCCCAGCTCCAAAAACAGAAAGTACACAGGACAAACTTTTCAAGCATTTTCTCAAGTTTTTCCTTTCCAGCTCTAGCCTGTGCTCTTTATTCTCAACCTCCATAATTAAATGCAGAGACAAGGCCTTAAAATAAATGCACAGGAGCCCAGAGTAACTTAAAACCCTTGTCAATCAAAGTAGAAAAGATGTAAACATTTGTAAGCCAAAACAAAGGAAAAGTTGTCAACCATCAAACGCTTGTTCTCATTTAGTAAAAGACGAAAAACTAAAACTCCACGTTACTCACCCATTTAAATTGCTCTAGTTATAAACATTTTAATTTATTTAATCAGAGGTTTCTTTAAAAAATGCTAATAGGGAGATAAGATTTTTTTAGATTTCATAATGTCTGAAATCTTTCAACAAACGCTGATCTGTTGGTCTGACTGATTGTGAGTGGTCTGGGGCGTTATGAAGGATACAACCTCTGTCACTTTAAAACACACCATCACATATGACAGTATACTTTTGTTTGGAATTTTAATTTTGCAATATTTTTATACTATGTGCAATATTCATTTATGTGGATTCCACAATCCCTAATTTTGTTTTCGCTGATCCAAAGTATAAGGACACATATAAAACACAAGATATAAAGGACAATTATACCTTTCCTCTGTTTAAAAACAGCTGATCGCAAGCCCCATTGGTCCCCCGTGACCAACAGCCATTTGTCCCAGCTGAAGGCGCTCGCTATTAGCGAACGCTCGGTCAGGACAAAAACTCAACTGGTGTTTGCCCAGCCTTAAAAGAGGCATCCCAACCAACACTCTCTTCACTTTAAAACACCATTGGGCCCCCAAACAATCTCCGAACTCTACTCCCTTATGGACCGCCATAGATTTCCGAATAAAACCACATGGTCTACTGGGAAAAAAATTAAATACCACTCTAGAACAGGAGGTCTGGGCTAAAATGCACAAATGCTCTCTAAACACGATAGTAGGAGCTACAAAATTCTTTGCTGTTGGTACATAACCCCATCAAAATGACATAACATAGATCCATCCATCCCACGGCTCTGCTTCAGAGGATGTGGAGAGGAGGCAGATTTTTTCTACTGCTGGTGATCCTGTTGAGATGTTTAAAAAGTATGGCTAGAATGTTTCCAATTAATCAATGATATACTATATGTTATGCCAGATCCTTGGACAGCCCTATTTGATAGGGCCCCTAAGGACAGACCTCTGCATCAGATAAAAATAATCTCAAGCATATGTGCAGCCGCACGCTGCATAATTGTGTCATCTTGGAAACAAACTTCCCCTACAAAAACACAATTAAGAAAATTTGGTGGATATGCCAAAATGAACAAATGACACATTCCCTTTAAGGAACAATGACAAAATTTGCATTCCTTGGCTGTGGATTATGAACGACAATCATACTTTTTCCTCACCTGGAGTCCCTGGGATTTAGAGACATGTCTGTCACCATCTCTTCTCTTTTCTTATCTTAAAGGGGAACTGTGGTCTAAATGAAAGGCCATTTCATACATTTAAAACGAGCCATCAACCACCTCTCTATGTGCTCCACAGCCCAAGATATAAAGAAATGACTGCAGAAAGTTAATGGGTGGGAGGCTGACAGGTGACATTCCTAAGACTTCCTGCACAGTGCCGCCGGCGAGCACAGCCTCAGACTCCCTCAGTGTGTGAGGGAGACAGGAAGTCCCTCCTCCTCTCTGCTGTGTGAAGGACCTGCAGCTGCAGAGAAGGTAAGGGAATCTACAGACTCTCTCTCACTATGTGAAAACAGCCTTTTCAGGCAGAGTGAGTGGGCGGGGCCCACCACTCACACCCACCCGTGCGAGTGGGCGGGGCCACCACCCCCTCCCCACGAGTGGGTGGGGCCACATGGGGCTGTAAGGGAATGGGCCAAGGGGGCCTGCAACTGGAGGGACCATGGGGTCCATGAGTGGGAGGGACTAGGGGGGCTGCAAAGGGGAGGACAGAGGAAAGATTGACTGACCGGTTTCAGAGCAGGAAGCAGGAAGTGCAGGGGACCTGGTGATGCTGCTGCCATATCACACACAAAAATGTAAATATCTTTAAAACTATGCAAAATAAACAATGGAAATAAATTGCAAAAACTCTCAGGAGAGCAATTCCTATCAATTTACCTAAAGTCATTTTTGGACCACAGTTCCTCTTTAACTATATCCCTCTTATATTCTTGTTTCTCCTGTCTTTCTTTATTCCTCTCTCCTCCTATACCCTCCTCCCCTCCCCCTTTAACTAAACCCTTTCCCATATACAAACCCCCCCAACCCCATCCCCCAAAAAAGGAAAATAAGTATAATTAAGCAAATATAATCCAGAAGGCTCATTCTGCTCAATCCTGATATTGATACCATAAAATAATTTAACTAACGATACTACACTTTACTAAGAATCTAGTTTAGTTTAGACCCAGTTAAGTTCTCCTTTATAAAATTATTCAACCAGATATTAATAGATTTTAACGATTTTCCTTTTTGCAGTTAATGTGTAGCTGTTTTTTTTTCTCTTTGTAGTTCTTAATATACTTGTTATGTCAGTTTCCCATCTGCATATCATGTTCTAACCTCTGATATGCAAATACGGCTACAAAACACATACTGATTATTACACGTTAAAGCAGCCAAATAGAAGATTCTTTATTGAGCAGTATATTCAGTAAATGAGGCTGCAAATATTGCCTGGAGACACTGAAGCAGTAATTACCAGACCTGGTATTTCTGAGCAAATATTCAGCAAAACAAAGTAAAAATTATCCATGTAACAGACTTCTATTTTACTGAATATGGAGTGATTATTTCTATATGTAAACTGTAGCAGGATTGGTTGAAAATTACCTACATTTCATATTGATTCAGGATGCACAGGAAGGCATGCAGGGAAAGTCAAGTCAGTAAGGCCTATACATGCTTGTGACATAACATGTCAGGTTGCAGCCATGATATCTCAAACTAAAAAAAAAACCTTAGCTGGAATCCCAGAGTTGGGCTCCATTATTTTTAATCAGAGACATTTAAGAGGGCATTCAAGGAGGTATTCCCTGTACAGTAATGGCCAACCAGTGGTGAAGCCAGTTTTATTTTGCGTCCCACGCAACTCACATGTGGGCAGCCTAGGAGCTTGGCTTAGATGTTCCACTAGTAGCTTAGGTTGGGAACTCCTGGTTAAGACTGTGAAATAAATCACGGCAATGATAGAAAGCAGGATGGAAAACTAGCCATAATAAATTACAGATAATTGCAGATTTTAAGCCAAATGTGCTGATTCTTTTTGGGGGGTAGACATGTCCTTTTCCATCTAATGTGAACATATGCTTTACACAAAAATTGCAACAGTCTAAAATTGAGAACCACTGCATTAAAGGGTCACTATACTTACTGAAACAACCTTGAGAGAACTAAAATAGTGGTACTTACATATTTATCTGTGCTTGCTTTGGCATTAAATTATTAATGTTTAGTGAGTGCTCCTAATTGCTTCCACCCTCCCTTACTCACTGCCTTCTTGTAGTGTCTGCGACACATATACAGGGTTATTCAATAAAATTTCTTATCGTTAAAAATAATGCTAATTTTGCCCCAACCAATCAGATATGATTTAACATTTGAAAGCTAACATCTGATTGGTTGGGGAAAATTAGCACCATTTTTTAACAATAAGAACTTTTACCGAATCTCTCTCATAATTTCTGCACAGCCTCATCATGGACACTGCCCTCCCCCCTGCCTTCTTTTCTCTGCTGATTCTCTTAAATGTTGCAGAAAGTGTGCAGGCAGGCAAAGAGGTTAGGCATGGGTCACAAATGATAATTTCTGCTTCTGGAGTGACAGGTCTTTTCCTGTAAATGCTGTGTTTTCAAATGATGATTTCTCCGAATCTACAGCTCAGTTTTAAAATCTGAAAAAAAGTTTTGGAGCAGTTGGATCTTGCGGAGACTAAAAGGTACACTTTTTAAAAATTCTAATTTTTTTTTTTAGGGTAAAGATACCCTTTATATGTTGGTAATGTTTTTACACGGACAGAGGATTGAGCATGCAGGATCATGGAAAGAAAGAATCACCAGATCTCCTCATTCAGTCGTAGAAACCAAAACATTTCCCTTGGCTAGCCATATAGATTTTGTTTAGGAGACTGAGAAAGTGCTACAGGGCCTGTTTTGTGTACGGACACTCAATCTTGAGCAAAATAACAGGAAATTGTATCAACTTACCAGTAATTTCTGTTTCTTGTCACTTTCCATGGCAGCATTCACCAGACTGACTGGGAGGTTCCACCGGACTTAGCAGGAAGCGCACAATATAAAAAACCCTCCCATCCTCCGCCCCCTTTGTCTTTTTTTCTAAAGCTGTACAAGGAATAATAATAATAATAAAACAACAAATAGAACAAGAGAGGGAGAATTCTGGTGCATGCTGCCACGGAAAGTGACAAGAAACAGAAATTACTGGTAAGTTGACACAATTTTCTGTTTTCTCTGTCACTCCATTCCCGTTGTTCACCAGAATTACCAGCGCTGATAAAAAAGGGAAGGGACAAATACCGGTATATAGTGAACACCATACAAGATTTATCATACAAATTTTACAGTTATCTTTGTAACACTGCTTCCAGGACTCTGCGTCCAAACTTTGTCTTTTGAGTTGACAATACTTCCATATAGTAATGTCTAAGGCCCTCCATGAAGACCAATTTGCTGCCTTGTAAATTTTCTTAAGCTGAGTTTTGGCCTCTAACGCCCAGGAGGTAGAAACTGACCTTATAGAATGAGCCTTTAATCCCTGTGGTATTGCCTCACCTCTGATTTCGTACGCCTTTGCAATGGCCAACACGATCCATTTACCGAGCATCCTTTTTGTAGGGGCTTCGCCTTTTCTTCTTCCTCTTGGGATGACGAATAGCCTATCCGTAAGGTTCTGTAATTTGTAAGTAGTACAATATTAGCCTCACAAGGTCTAAGGAATGTAGGAATGTAATCTTTCCTCCTTCGGATCCTTTGGCTGCGGACAAAAAGATGGTAAAGCAATCTCTAGATTGAGATGCCCCTGATTAACTAACTTTTGGTAGAAAGTTAAAGGCAGGGCTTAATGTGCTGTCGTGGAAAACAATAGTATCCGGCTCTGCCACCCACATGCAGAGGTGACTGCCACCAAAATTATAACTTTAAAGTCAAGTGCCACATGGAAGAAGATTAGTTGGCTCAAACGGCCTTGATGTCAACACCTCCAGTACTGTAGGAAGACTCTATACAGGGCAGGAAGATCTTACTTGCAGTTTAATCCTGATTAATACATTAAAGAATCTTAATCACCAGATTATCCGCTGCCCATTCTTTATCCATTAGAGAAGAAATGGCCAATAATTGACCTTTTAAAGTACTGTAAGCCAGACCCATCTGTACTCCAAGAAAGAGGAACTTGACTAGGATGGTTCCATCTACATCCGCCAAAGCTATATCAGAATTTTTACAGAATAGTAAGAATTTCTCCCACACTCTATAATATTGTCTTGACGTAGATAGTTGTCTTGACTGCAGAAGAAAGTTCACAATGTCCTCTTGGAAACCTAAACTTGATAACTTTAGCCTTTCAGTCTCCATACCATCAAATTTAAATTGTTCAACAATTGATACTCCACTGGACCCTGACACAGCCATCCTTGAAACGATTGAATTTTCATCGGCTCCTCCACACATTTAGTAGGGGAAACCGTGGTCTCCTTGGCCAGAATGGAAGAATGACATCTGCCTTGTCTTGTTTTATTTTCCTCAAAACTTTCCAAACCATTGGTATTGGAGGGAAAACATAAAGCAAGTGACAACCAATTTTGAGTCAGCGTCTCTTCCTAATGCTTGAGGGTCCAGCCCCATGGGAAAAAAGTTCCTGCATCTTTTGTTTTCTGCTGTGGCCATAAGATCGATGTGAGGAGTCCCCCATCTTCAGCAAATAGTTTTGATTATATTTATATGTAAGCACTCCTCTCCTGGGTCTATGCTTCTTCGGCTCAAGACGTCTGCCACAATGTTTGCGGACCCTGACATGTGAACGGCCCTTATCTCCAGGACGTTCTATCTGGTCTCCTTTTGGTTTTCCTAAAAGCCTTGAGCGTACTGGTCTAAAACATGTGCTCCCCAACCTGCGCAACATGTGTCTGTGGTTATCGTTACCGAGTCTTCCAATAATCTTCCTTCTGACAGATTTCCATATTTGTCCACCCTCTTAATTAACTTTTTATTTCTGGAGGTATACTTACCCTTTTTCTTAATTTGAATGGTGGATTTTTTTACTGTTTTTAACAGGAAGTTTTGCAGAGGTCTCATTTCCCATCTTGCCCATTCTACCATTGGGATTGATGATGACATGTAGCCCAATATCTTTAGGCACTCCTTTACTGTGATTGTAGATGCCTTTGTTATACGCTCCAAATTTTAAATTAGAACTTGACATTTTTGCAGAGGTAAAACTATTCTCTTCTGCTTCGTCACAAAAAGAGCCCCCAGAAAGATAAGCTCTTGAGATGGATTCAATTGGCTTTTTTCGGTGTTTATAATCCATCCGTAATCTACCAGAATCTTCTCTACTTGTTCGATATGTTGTTGTGCCACTTGTCTTGAATCTGCAAGTACAAGGATGTCGTCCAGATACTGATATATTTATATATACTGACTTCCTTATTTCTGCAACCAGTGCTATCAATACCTTCGTAAATACCCGAGGAGACTGAAGGGTAGACATACAAACTGAAAATGTTGGCTCTGCACCACAAACCTTAAATATCTCCAATGATTTTCTAGAATGGGAATATGGAAGTTGCCATCCAACAGTTCTACTGTATGGCTTAAATTATTGAGGCTAAAGATTCCATCTTGAATCTTCTGACCTTTAAAAATTTGTTTTAACGCTCTCAGATCCAAGACTGGCCTCCAACCGTCTGAAGCTTTTGGTACCAAGAATATTATTGAACACTTTTTTTCGTTGCAACCGAACTTCTTTTATTGCTTCTAACTTTAGAAGCTGCTGTACATACATGGAAATAACCTCTTTCTCTTCTTTAGACCTTTTAAAGGGCAATTATAGTGAGAAAAATTTTTTTTTAATTTCTTCTAATGTGTCCTATAAGTCATCCCATCCACCAGGGTACCTTTAGTTTCTTTAAATTCTACATAGTCCCCGAGATATAAGCCTTTGAATATGCTGTGATTTGTAGGAGCTGCTACACCTCATCTGTCACTCAAAGGCACACACCCACACAATCCAAAGCTCCCCTGCAGTATTGTCACACACTCTCTCACCTACACTATATGTACCATGTGCAACATATAGTCAAATGCTGTAGTGCTAAACACAATTAATAAACCATTAACCCAGCAATATGAGCATAACACACTATAAAACAGCCCCTCCCCCCAAAAAAAATCTTATATACATACAAAACCAGTGACTCAAATGGAACACTAATACAGTATATATAATACAGTAATACAGACTATATACCAAACAAGACACACAGTGCAATGTATGAAATATATAGACTAAAGCAACTGAAATGTAACAGGACAACAAGCAGTGTCACTGTGTTTGTGAAGGTCTCACTACAAGCTGCTGTTACACTGACTCTCTCTTCAGTGATTATGATCTCAGCTAAGCAGGGGGAGAGATATGAACTTTAGGTAAAAAGTAAATACCAATTAGCAAAGTTAGAGAACAGGCAGAGTTCAGTAACTTACTTGTAAAGAATCTCAGCACCACTTGTCCTCCTCTCTCCCCCTCTGCCCCTCCCTTCAGCATATTGCTACTTTATTCCACACTTTGATTGCTTGCAGTCTAGCTCTGGAAGGGAGGGGTCAACAGGATGTCAGCACTTCATTTAAAGTCCTTTCATCTGACAATGCTCGGACTCTGTATACAGCCCGTCACTGCTTGAGGGGGAGTAGACAGAGAGGGGAGGGGGACTACACAGCTTGGTACAAACTTTTGCCAGTGTGAAGAAACGAAGCCACACAGAAACATGAAAGTAAGGCAGCTTATACTAAGTGATCTATACATTGTATACAGACAAAGTTTTTTTTCACTATAGTTGCCCTTTAATCTCACAAAAAAATATTTTTCTTATTTTTTTAAGAACTCCAAGGAATATCCTCTTCCTATGGTGTCTTGTACCCATATGTCTGAAATTTTTTTGGTCCAGACCTAAGAAAATAGGGCTAACCTTCCCCCTACACTGTGAGCCTGGACCTGTGTCCCGTCATTGCTGTTCAGACTGCTTCTGTCCAAAAGCGGATCCCTTCTTTGTAATATGCTGTTGCCTTCCAACTTTCCATGTGGGTTGTCTATAAACCTCTTATCCAGGACGATACTGCTTAGTGTTCCGAAAAAGATTCTCTCTTCCTCGAGGATGAAAAGATTCTAATCTTTGCCTCTTAATCCTTCTATCCTGGGGTAAAAAGGCACTCTTGCCCCGAAACTCTTTTAATGATCTCGTCCAACTTGTCTCCAAATAACATAGAGCCCTCGAATGGCTACACAGGGTAGCCTTAGAAGGTGTATCTGCCACCCAACTTCTTAGCCACAAAGCTCTCCTGGAAGCTACAGACAAAGCCATAGATCTAGCAGCCAACCTTACCAGATCGGTAGAAGCTTCAGATACAAATTCTGCTGCCATTTTACAATCCTCAATCATTCTTTTCAATTTAGACTTCCTAACCTTGTTGTCAAAGGCTTCTTGCAGGCTGGATAGCCAAATTCTCATTGCTCTGGAAGTCGAGGTAAGCGCTATAGATGGTTTACAGGCTGCCTCTGCTGCTATATATGCCTTTATCAGGTTATACTCTATGAGGCTAGCCTGTCCATAGGATCTATAAAGCTTGATGTGTCATCAATTAGTAGCGTTGTATGCCTTGACGTACCACCGTTGCAACAACTGTAGGGGAAGTCTCCCACTTCTCCGCTTCAGCCTCATCAAAGGCATATCTCTTTAAGAATCTATTACCCACATCAGCCTTTTTTTCCACTTTCTTCTAATCATTAGCCATAATTTGTCTCATTGAGGCATAGATTGGGAAGGTTGTTGACTCCTTTTTAATTGAAGGAAAGAATCAGCCTCAGCAGCCACTATAGGTTCATTAGATAATGACAATGTGTCTCGAATTGCCTTAATAATAGGTTCGACAATGTTGACATCAAACATATTACCAGAATCTTCTGAACCCTCTTCATCAGAACTGTCAGACTGATCAGAATTCTGTGCCTCAGATTTTTCTGAATCTAAAATATTCAAATGCTTGGTTTTTGCTGCCGCTCAGCCAATCACAGACGCGACTGCCGGTCCCGCCCCTCTGCTTGCATTGTCTCGCAAGCAGAGGGCCGGCAGCGCGGCGGAGGAAAGAGGGGAGGTAAGTAAAGTTTGGGGAACTTTCTAAGAGTAAAAATATAGTGGTTGGGGCTGGGGGGACAGGAGGAATCATATATTAAAAAATGATTTTAAGGGTGGACATACCCTTTAAACTGGGTACACATGAGGCGAAACGCCCGTGAAAAAGGCAATTGGAACCGGCGGTAAAATACCGCCGATTGTCGGGTCTCCTATGGACCGCACGATCGGTTGCGGCGATTTTCGCCACAACCAACAGTGTTTTGTCCCGGGCCGGCCACTTGCTTGTGGCGAACGGTTGATAAGAGCAAAAAAGTTGCCAGTGTGTACCCAGCCTTAAAGTGAAGAGGACCCTTATTACTAGAAAATAGCATATATAAAAAGCTTTAAAATACTACAAAACATGGGTAAAGATAGAACGGTAATTGGCTATGAACATTCTACCAAAGAGGCTTTTCAATGCAAACAGACTTTACATTGGCTTTGAAATTAAAGGTTGAATTTATTAAAAGAAAAAAAAAGAAAATGCCTTAATTACAATGCAAGTAAAAAGGATTTTTGCATCTTTACACACTTTAACATCTCAATTTGAAGTTATTTTTGCATAACATTATCAGCAAACACATTTTTAAGGTTTGGATTCATTGACCGCTGTTATGGTAACAAAGTGCCCGTTATCATTCGATCACAGTTTCTATTTGAATTGTTCAGTGGTTACAAGACCAAACTGGGTATAAATTCTTTCATTGTTCACAGTCACTGCTTACTGAACATCAAAAACAAGTTCAAATATAACAGACAAAAGTGTTTTCCTTTAAAAGGGACACTACTCTTCCCTAGACTAAAGCCTTGAAGACACGCAGGATTGTCGGACAACGGAGAATAAATTTACTGTCAATTAAAAAATGCATTAAAGGGCATGTCCACCCCCAAAACTATAATCCCCCCCACTACTGGCCCCATTGTGTAGTGTAGTTTAATCCTTACCTCACATCCCAGCTCCATAAGGTTCTCCTGTAGTCCCCCCCCAAAGTCCAAAAAACTGCCCACCAGGAGGATAGCAGAGTCCATATAGGACTCTGCCTCCTACCTGGCCTCCGAGAGAAGTTTGGCATGCGTACTGCAGCCCTTCTCCCCCTCCCTCTCCCTCCCTCTCAGGATTCCCTCCCCCTAGTGTAATATATATGATTCCCCCTGTCCCCCCAGCCCCAACTGCTCCATTTTTATTCTCAGAAAGCTCCCCCAACCTTTACTTACCTTCCCTCTTTCCCCCGCCGAAATGAACTCGCGGCAGCCGCGTCCGTGATTGGCTGCCGCTCAGCCAATCACAGACGTGACTGCTGGTCCCGCCCCTTTGCTTGCATTTTCTCGCAAGCAGAGGGCCGGCAGCGCGGCGGAGGAAAGAGGGAAGGTAAGTAAAGTTTGGGGAACTATAAAGAGTAAAAATATAGCGGTTGGGGCTGGGGGGACAGGAGGAATCATATATTAAAAAATTATTTTATGGGTGGACATACCCTTTAAACCTTCAAAGAATACGCAACTTAGCTTGTATTTATATTAGCCATTTAAAGAAAACATAGGCAGCATTGCCATATATCTGGACATGGTCATCTATTGCATTTCTGGTAGTTCTGGTAAAAACAACCCTTAGAAAGCATTTATTATAACAGTCTTCTAGTTTCTGAACTTGGCCAGGAGACCCCATGATGCTCCAACACCATTTAGTGACACATTAGAAAGGATTATTTCAATACATTGTTGGGAAACTCTACACACAAACATTAAATAGTCCAAGGCAGTTTTTTGCCAACCAGAAAAGGGTAATTTATCAACAGATACTCTAATTTTAGGAATCTGATGTAGTGATAAACATAAAAGTGCCCTTTTACACATAAAAAATGTTAATGACAGGTTTTCAACAATCCTTTTGAAAGATCAGGATTTTTTAAGGACATTTCATCAGATTAACCCAGATATCCAGCAGTTCACCTGTCTGGACTATTGAACTTGAAAAAAAAATATGTAATGCTTCTTTAAAATAATCCATCCCTCTGATTTATAGAAATGGTTTATCTTCTCTTATTCACCGGTTATTCCTGTTTTTTGTTTTTTACTAAGTTACTGTATTAATTTCTGTATTCATTGCTGCTGATTAATAGCATGGACAAAAATTGTCACCTTGAATTTCATAAGCCTTTAGGTTTTACAGAAATGTGTTTTATAATAAAATAAAATGTTTTATAATAAAATACTCCACCCTTTCCATGGAAGTCAATGGATTCCCTCTGTAAATAATTAACTTATAATCTGTGTGCTACTACATAGTAGTGTGCCGATTATAACTTTCTGGAAGTGGTTTCCCCTCTCCTCTCTCCCCTGGCTAACTCCACCCCCTGTTCCCCCCCCCCCCCCCCCGACTTCAGAGTCACTTGCGCAATTGTTCTTCACTGTGGGTGTGGATCATTAGAAATAATGCACCCCCTACAAAAAATTATTTAGATATTAAATGTGACCTTGGAGTTCACACGGCCTGCAGTCTCGTGCTTTTATATGGTCACAGAACTCTTTGGTGAGTTCAAATATCCTTATAATTTACAGTAGGGGGTGCATTATCTACTATATAAATGTTTAGTTTCTTCCTGACAGAAATTAATATACCCCTCACCTCAACAATCCCAGATCTGGTCTGTCCCTGCCGGAGAGTGGAAAATTCCAGGTGCAGGACAGGCAGTCTGGAGGCGGAGTTAGCTAGTCTGGGGCAGCCAGGTTCCCAGACCCCCCAAATTTTCAAGGTTCTAATGAGAGCAGTTTTAATTATACAATATATTCATCTCTTTATAAGATTTCTGTCAGTATATTTAAGAATAAGCAATAACACAGCAGAACAAATAAGGGTTCTCATCAAAGCTGTATTACAGGGAAGTAAAACCCAGCCAATATCCCATAGCTCCATGGACACAAGAGTTTGGGGCAGAGCCAAAGGACTAATAACCGCTTGCAGACTAGTGCCTCCTGGTGTGCTAATACATGCTTCTAAATGAGTAGCAGCACTGAACGCTTAAATAATCTATCCATAAAAATACCCATCTTAAAAAATTCCATTCTGTTTCCTGCTGTGCTCCTCATTGCCTTGGTTTATTTATTATCAAAAGGGTAAGCAAATCCCAGATTACAAATCATTCTTGTGCTAAACTTTCCCTTCGGAAGGCAAACACCACCCTGGTATTTCTGTCTTAGAATATTTTCCTAGTACATTGGATCATTGAAAGAATGCAAAAGGGGGCACAGAAATATCCTGTATTAGTGGCAACAAGCTACTATCCATCATGCAGCTTCTTAAATGAACTTCAAATAAAAAATGTAACATTGCAGTACCAGATAAAAATGAATGTACACTAAAAAAAGGAAACTATTAGTCATATTTAAAGGGAGAAATAATAAAATATATTATTATGGCATCTGATAAAAGTTTTTTAATGCTGCCTCTGGTCAGATGTGTGGTGGCGAAGCGTGCCGCCACCTCGGCTTTGCATTTTAAAATAGTTATTTATACTGTTCTCCATTGTTATAACACCATAAAGACATATTGGTACTACACAAATCCCTACAATACACAAATGAGACCTGCATACAAGTAGGGCCTTCATCTAAGAAAAACAACACACACCTCTCTCAAGGAGGCCACTTCACACAAATGGGCCCTGCATCTAAAAAAAAACAATAACAAAAAAACACACTTCTCTTAAGGACACACACAACTCTATAGAAGTTGACTGAATAAATGGAACACAACACCCGTCTCCCTCTGTCAGGGGGTTACTAAGTTGATTGAAGAAGAGTATACAAACCATAGGTGCCTAATGCACTGATACAGTGAGATATAATCTGTATAAAGTTACCTCAACACGGGCTAGACTTTCCGAGCAATATAGACATGTTGATCGGATCTCTCGAAACCCGATACATTTTTCCGATCAACCACTCAACAGTTTACTGATACAGTGAGATATAATCTGTATAGCACACATAGTGCAGCTGTGATACAGGTACACCATAATGGGATTATTGATACGGGATTTTTGATAGTTACATCATACTGGGATTGTTGATACATGTAAAGCAAACTGGGATTATTAATTTTGATTTTGATAGTTATATCATTCTGGAATTATTAAAATAGGTACATCATACTGTGATTATTAATATGGGGTTATTGATACAGGTACAGCAATCTGGGATTAGCGAATGACTATGAATATTCCCGATAAAGGACCAATCCCTTAATCCTAATGTGAAATGTATTTTCCCCCCAGAATCCATGTACATTGCAAGATGAAATTATATACATGTAAGAAGCTGGGTACACACATAAAAGATTTTTAAAGATCTCCTTAAACACAGTCCAGAGCGTTCTCCCTATGTAAAGTATAGGTAGAATGCTCAGAATCACACATTTCCCTCAGCTGCAGCTGACTTCCTAGACTTTAAATACCGGATAACGACTGCGGGCAAGGAAATTTTTTGTGCATTTCCGAATGCTCGTGAGGACGATGTTAAGTGTTTGTCAGCCTTTGGATTGATTGAAAATGCAATACACACACCAAAGATAAAGGGACAATACTGGAGAATCCAACAGTAT
Source organism: Hymenochirus boettgeri (assembly GCA_019447015.1). NCBI lineage: Eukaryota > Metazoa > Chordata > Amphibia > Anura > Pipidae > Hymenochirus > Hymenochirus boettgeri. The sequence continues at coordinate 43,847,419 of CM033477.1, read as the reverse complement.
CGTCCCTTTATTGTTAGTGTGTGTACCCACCTTAACTAAGAAGACTTTCATGTTGTTGCCAGTACAATGCACCAATTGCCCCCACACACACACACTATTTACTGTCTTATTTTACACATCTTCTAAACAGATTCTCTCCACACAAATAAATCACTGATAAGACTTTAAAAGTTGCCGTTACCCTGCAGTTTATTTTCCAGACATGCACTGCAGACAGCCTACCAGTACAACCGGAAGTTTGGGTCCGGTCTTTTAAACAGCTGATCGTGCGAAAGTGTACTTAATACATGTGATCAGCTGTTTGAAAACAGCTGATCGTGGACATCTGGGGAGGGGTTGGGCCAGGGACCCGGCCGCCAATCTCGAGGGGGGCCCCATGCCCCTACAGTTACGCCCCTGGTGGGGGTTAGGGGAGTAAAATTGAAAGTGAACGCAGCAGGAGGACTTGATGTAGACAACATTTTTATTGATATGGCAGATTCGAAAGAAAAAAATTCCAACCGTGCATGGCCAGTTGGAATGATTCAAAGACACATCACTTTGTCAATTGTGCTCAATTTTTATTCTATTTGTTCCAATTGATAGAATGCTTTATTAAAAAGGCTTGAAAGAACTATGAGAAAAGGGAAGAAAATAATGTAGTCATATAGGGAAATTATCATAATTGTAATTTTCCCTTAGTAAACACATAACCACAAAATAAAAAAAAGCAGCTGAGCAAATATTTATTAGTTAAAACCCAATTTGTTCTCATGAGGCTTTTCAGCGGAAATTCCTTCCTGATAGTTTCCAGTTATGGTCAATTTAAATAACCTATTTTTCAGTATAGATACCCTTTAAAGGACATGTCCACCCTTTAAAAAAAAAAAAAACCTGGTCACCTGTCAGTTACCTACCCCTAATTCCATCCAATATATTCAGCAAATTATTAGACACATTACTAACCAGATATTTAATGAAAATGATTGCCTCCCTTCTAGCAAAGTAAGCTGGTTCTCTCCCCATTTAGTCAATTATGTCCCTGTCTGCTAAAATCACAGCCAATGATTGACTGTTATTTCTCCTCTCTGCACATGCTCAAATTCCTAAAAGCTCATTAAGCAGGGGGAGGAGGCAGCAACCTCTGCCAGAAAGGGCAATAGTTAACATTAAATATCAAGCAGCCAATCACAGACAAGGCTGCCGGCTGTGAAGACAGCTCTGGGAACAAAGGGCTAAAAGTAGGATTTAGAAGGTTTAATTAGAAATCTAATGCAGCAGTTGGGAGTGGGCAAGGGAGAGCTACAGCATGTAAAGAGGATTTAACACTAGATGAAGGGCAGCCAGGGAGGGGATCTCCCCTGCATATGCCACTGTCCTCTCAGAGGACAGGGAGGAGGCGGCAGCCTTTTACACAGGAAGACAGTTTACTTTCTGGGACTTTGGACAAGCACTACAGGATACCCTTTTGGATCAGAGATGTAAGGTAAGGATTTTTTTTAACACTACACAGTGGGGCCAGCAGTGGGTTAAATTTTATTCTGGGGGTTGGAAATGCCCTTTAAATTAAAATCTCAAGATGCCCTTTAAAAAGCACATACAACTGTCCAAAATACAAAAGATTACTATTGTACTATGTATCATATTGACATTAGACAAATAGGTAATTTAAAGGGGAATTAACCTTGTAAACCAGACCTCCAGATACTTTAATAAACAAAAAGGCTGATAACCACTTTACTCATAATCTCTTCTTCCAGAACCAATATTCCATAACTATACTATCACCCCCTATTATGCTCTTATACCATGGTTTACACCCATCTGGATTGGAATGTAAATTGATGAAAGGTGATACTTTCATGGGCTTGGATGATAATTACAGCAAGCTTTGAGTATATTACAGTTCCTTTTGAAAAATAACCAACCGTGTTCTGAAAGCTTGTAAGGATTATCTTAGTTAGCCAATAAAAGTATCATCACTTTAATTATATTTGACATCAAATGCATTGAAATTAAAATAAACTAACCTTTCTTAATTTTAGCACAGAATGATGTGGTAAACTAGTGAGTTAACGCTCATAATGAGATATTTTAGGAAAAAGCCCAATCTAAGGCTGGGTACACACGGAGGGACTTTTTGTCCCGACCAAGCGCTCACTACAAGCGAGCGACCGGACGGGACAAATGTCCGTCGGTCGCAGCAAATTCGGCCGTGGACGAATTTGCCAGCGATCGATCGTTCATTCCCATAGGGAACTGCACGATCAATCAGAATTTTCCGACATGCCCGATTGTTCGTTCGTCCGGATGAATGAACGATCGATGTCGGTCGCTCATCCCACACCAGCCGATATTTTTGGCTGATCGGCTGAAAGTGCCGTAAAACGGTCGGCTGGACGAAAATATTGGCTGGTGTGTGGACTTAGATGCAACACTAAACAGTACCTGTGAGGAAAATGAATGGTAGTTTTATTGTATTAATTACTGAATTGCTGTGACTAGGTTAAAGATCAGAGAGTGGCAGCTAGCTTTTGCAGAAAAAATGCTGTATCATGTTTTAATAATAATAATAGTAAGTTAAATAATAGGATTAATGTGAATAGCATTAATTCAGAGCTGTATGCACCCATAATCCCAATTAAAGGTTTATCTTCCATCAACTAATGTTCCATTCTTTATAATTCCCTTTAAATTTTACATAAGCTTACTAAGATCTACGCTAAATGTGCTACATAACCGTGTTATGTAGTGTTGATTTATTTAGGACAGTGTAACAACATGCTATAATTCTCTAAATTACACACGCAATATTAAGAAAGGCTTTAAAGGAGAACTAAAAGGTTTTTAAAAATATTTATTAAAAATGTAATAATAATAATATATTAGATGTTTCCCCCCCCGTCCATTGTCCATTGACCCTCTACACTACAATAAAACTCCATGCACAAACAAAAATAACACAGACCAGTGTCTGCTTCCTCATTCACTCTGAAATCACTTGCAGTTAATAGGGCATCTGTGGCCAAAACAAAAATATTAATTCACTGGCAACTGCTCTCCCTGCTGGAATAAATAAGATCAGAAGATGGAAGTCATTCTGGATACCTATGTTACTTCTAGTAGCTCTATATTGTATTCTGATGATGTCAAGGCCATTTTTTAAAATCATAAATTAGCTACAGAGTATGCCTCAAGCGTCAGTAAAAATGGCAGATCAAAGGAAGAAGTGACATTGGCATACTTAATTGCTCCTATTTCTTCAGATCTTCTTTATTCCAGCAGGAAAAGCAGATGCCAGTGAATCATTAGGAAAGCCCTTTTTATATTGCCCACTGTTCCTCTTTAAAAGTATATGGTTTAAGGAAATTATCTAAAAAAACTAATGGGGTTTTAGTTAAGGGATTGGCAACAAGAAAATACATTATTTTACCTGTAACCGTTAATTTTTTGTTGCCGATGGTATAAGTATAACTGCACTTCAATAACAATGCCACATCGCAAAGTCACACCCAATCTCGTCCAATGCCCACCACATACCCATATTTACATTGTCCCTGCATCCAATGGCAAAAACGTGGTCTGCAGAGTGCCCCTGGGCCATATGTAGTACAATTCTTGGGCTGCACCGATATATACTCACAGGTTGGATGCTCATATAAACGGCAGTTACAAAAACACTTAAGTTTTTATTTATCTTTTATTGCTATAATATACAGTGACATAAGAGGACTGTCCATTTCCAATACTTTCTTTTAAGAAACTGCATTTAGCTGATTTAACAAAGGTGCTGTATGTGTAGCAGTAATGGTTGAGAAGGCAGAAGACCCTAAAACTTGTGAGAAGGTAATTCTGAGGCCATATGCCAAATTCCACCTGTAAACCAACAAACCAGCATGTGCTAACCAGAAAAAAAAACAACAACTTCGAAACAGAAAAAGAAAAGAAGTTTGCAACTGTGTTTAAAAACAAAATCACAAGTAAATGAATGAAGAACCTTTTAAGGTATTAAGAATTTCTACCTCATTAATCAAGGCTATTCTGTATAACAAGAAGATATAGACCTCTAGCATAAATCTTTAAAGGGCATGTCCACCCTTAAAATAAACTTTTGCCCTATAATAGAATGCCTTCTCCCAGCCCCAACCGCTATAAAATAATTTTAAGAAAGTGCCTCGATCTTTACTTGCCTTCCCTCTCTCCTCCGACGCCCGGGCCAAGCCTTCTGCTTGCAAGACACTGCAAGCAGGGGGCGGGACTGGCAGCCGCGTCCGTGATTGGCTGAGAGGCAGCCAATCACGGACATGGCTGCCGGCTTCTCAGAATGCCGGGGGAGAGAGGGAAGGTAAGTAGAATTCGGGGGACTTTCTTAAAATAATTTTTTAGCGGTTGGGGCTGGGGGAAGAAATACTATTAAATGGACAAGGGGTTTTATGGTAGGGGGAGGGATCGCAAAACGGGAGGGAGAGGGAAGGAGGGGGAGAAGGGCTGCAGTGCGCATGCCAAACTTCTCCCGGAGGCGAGACAGGAGGCAGAGTCCTATATGGACTCTGCTATCCTCCTGGTGGGCAGTTTTTGGGACTTTGGGGGGGACTACAGGAGAACCATATGGAGCTAGGATGTGAGGTAAGGATTTTATTACACTACATGATGGGGGTGGATTATAGTTTTGGGGGTGGACATGCCCTTTAATATCTTACATATTGATATGTCTCTTTTTGGCTTCAAAAACTTAGCATCAACCTTTTAATAAAATGGAACATTTATGAAATAAAGTAACAATATAAATGACCATTTCAGTAAATAACCAGAGTAAAAAAACAATGTACTTTAGGCCCAAGGCACATTTAAAAAAAAAAAAAAAATGAACAAGCTTTCTAATTATATAGACCCAAGGGATATTCCTAGTCATGTACAGGATGCGGTTAAAGTAAACTTCAACCTTAGACAAACAATAATAGGATGCTGAGGTGCATTATCTTATCAGACGAATTAGAATATGGTTTCAGAAGTAGGATATAAAGTCTTGTGAAATAGAGTGGAGCCCAGAAAGGTATTCCCTAATTTGTTTACATAAGGAACAGTTGGGGATTAAAGTTTTTGGCCTGGGAAAAGTAGCTTCAAAGTTTTAGCTATTTTCCCAGCTGCAAATACTTTGTCCTGGGAAATGTGTTCCCTCTGCAGCAGAGGACTGAAGGACCTAAATCGACAAATTATTATATAACACAAGTTCTCAATTACAAACCCATTAAGCATAGGACTTTAGTTATGGATGTGCAAGGGCCATTAATAATGTAAAGTGAAATTATACAAAGCGATGTGAGACATAATGCATTGTGAAGGCCAGGCACATATTCACTCTGCCATTTATTTTCTCTACTGAAACGGAAGACTCTAGTTCAGCCCCAAAATGGCTATCACACTCAAAGGAGCCTTACCTTAATATTGATATTTAAGAATATAGCAACTTATAAAGGACATAACTAAATACTGCATCTTCCTGGATGTCTGGCCAGGAGCTGAAAAGGGGCCCTAAGAATAGTTATCATCATTATCTATCATTCTTGCCATGGATATGGTTTGGTGTCTGCATGATCTATTTTATGGTCCTCAGCCAAGCCTCTGTTTAACTAATGTGACAGTGATCAGAAAGGCATTACAAGCTAAATAGCAAGTATATTCCTTCTTGCTCCATTTCTACAAATTATATATCTTGCTCAGTAACACTTCTAATATGACCATTTGTGAGGCATTTAGGAGGAAGAAGATGGGTCCTTGCACAACAAACAACTTTCACTTGTGTGTACCACCACTGTTGCTGTCAGCACAATATCAGGGCTACCATTCAGTGTGACTAACTCCATATTGATGCCAGATGCACAGGTTACATGAGAGACACCTGCGCATTTGGCGCAGTTTGCTTTTGATTTTAAAGCCGGCTAATAGCTGGTGTTAAACTAACGCTGTGGGTAAATCCCTTTTTTTACCCATTTGAGCAAACGCGATATTGAATCTTGCTCGGGAGATTTACCCACAGTGATAGCGGCTCTAGGATGATCACTGTTAGTGTACATTATTATGGGAAGTCAGGCCATTTCACCCACATTAGTTTTTCCTGGAAAGGTTAAAGACATTAAATAGCATTGATCTTAAATAGTATTCTTAAACAGCATATTCACCCCTCAAATAAAAAAACTGTATAAAGGTAAATCATCCCTCAAATCCCAAAACTGCAATAGTAACAAAGCTGAAAGTCTAACCTGAAATGCTGCCTGATGTTCCGTTACCTCTTTTTCTACTTCCTGGTTCTTACTTTTTGAAGCTGTCAGTCAAGGGTGTAACAGATGACATCACAGCCAATGACTGAATGCTATTCCTCTTCTCCCCTGAGCATGTAAAAGCTTCTAAAAAAAAAGAAGCTTGGAGAGCTAGAAGAGGAGGCAGAAACTTTTGAGAGGCAGAGGGAAGAGGGGAGAATAATATTGCCGCATAACAGAATAGCTCTATGCCAGCATTCTAACTAATGTAGTTTGCGGTTTTGTGGGGTGATTTACCTATATATAATTTTTTATTTGAGGGGTGAACATGCCCTTTAACTGGCATATTCTTTGGAAAAATTTAATTGCAAACATGTTAAATGTGTATAAAAATTTGAAAACATTTGGAAAAATAGAGCTGACAAAGGCTGTCCACCCTAAGAAAAAAAACTGCAGTGTAAGAACATTAAAAAAACGATTTAGAATGTTACTTCCAGCCCTTCGATCCTCCAGCACACTGATCCGACTCCCTGATTGCTGGAACTTGCAAGCAGGGGCCAGACTGGCAGCCACGTCTGTGATTGGCTGAGAGGCAGCCAATCACAGAAGTGACTGCCGTCAATGGAGAGCACCGGGATTGAAGGGCTGTAAGTAGCGTTCTAAAAATTATTTTACCAAATGAAACAGCGGTTGGGAGCGGACAGGGATGCCCTACAATACGCTTGCCACTGTCCGCTCAGGGGACAAGGAGGAGACAGAGTCATTTTGGACAGGAAGACACCTACTACTCTTCAGTTTCCTGGACTTTGGACAAGCACTGCAGAGGAACCATTATGAGCAAAGATGTAAAGTTAGGTACACACGATGCAATAATTCGGCCCGACCAACAGACATTTCAGTTTCGGTCGGTTGGCCTGAATTATTGTATGGCGGCTTTTTGCGGCTGCGTCCGATCGTCGACCGTTCGCCCTAATCGGACAAACGAATGATTGGACAGGTCAGAAAATCACAACCGATCGTGACGTCCTCTATGGCTGCTTTTGCCGCGACCAACAGTCCTTCCTCCTGGCGAACCAGTCGAAAGCCTTGTATGGTCCGTCAGGAGGAGAGACTGTATAGCGTGTACCTAGCTTGTAAGGATTTTTTAAAATTATACAAAGGTGCCAGTAGTGGATTACATTTTAGTTTGGGGGTGAAGATGCCCTTTAAATGACATGTGAATCCCACCAAAAAATGAATACTTAACTTCCCCAAAATCTTAAATACAACTATACTCATCTAAGCACCGATTTTCATGTTTGGACCTTTAAAAGAACTCAGGGTGAGGACCTAGGCTGCTCAGTCTTCACCCCTGGGATCAGCTTTTAAGTCCTGTAATTACCTCCAGAAGTTCCGATCAGCTAACAGCTCACAAATGGTGTGACAAAGGGCCTTCCAGTGGTTTGGCCATTCCATTAACTTGACAGAAGAATAAGGTGGGCATTCCACATTAGCACATAGGTTAAGGACCCAGTCCAAAACAGTGTGCTTTACACCCTTTCCCTACTGAGAACTATCATCAAGCAAAAGCGTGACAGAGTCCCAATCCTACAACCAACTAAGTAAGTATCTTAATAAAAAAAAATCCAGCCCTCCACCGGACTCCCCCAGTCTCGCGTGGGGCCTGTTGGGTGTCTCCTTTGCATAGATTTGGCCCCTATAGCGATGAGTTTGACACCTCTGACCTAAGACCACAATTCCATGACAACTTCTTAAGCTGGGTACACACATTAAACTAAAGCCCCGATACCGTCGGATCCGACGGTATCGGGGCTTTATCGTTATGTGTGTACGCCTCGTTTCCCGAACGATCGGGTCGGCCGTACGCTCGTTCGGGAAAGGCTGAAAATTTACATCGGCCGCGCTAGACTCCCTATAGAGGAGTCATCGCGGCCGATGGAGACCACACAAGTCCCACACAGTCCCGAGCGTTCTCCTTATGATATTCATAGGGAGAACGCTTGGGACTGTGTGTATGCAGATCTTTGAAAGATGGCAGACAGGATCTTGCAGATCCTGTCTGTCATCTTTCAGAAATCTGTGCTGTGTGTACCTAGCTTAATTCTGAAGAGGGTAGGGTTTGATTGCAGGGGCCAACCCGCCATGCACAATGTGTATGCACGCCCATTTTGTCAGACAATAGTGCCGTGTATGGGCCATTTCTGATAAATTTCTTTATTTATCCATCTATTGATAGATTTCAATAGAGATTATGGATTAAACAATATAAACAGAGTTCAGTTAAAATGAAGTAGTCAAAAGTCTACTAGATTTAAAGGTTATTAGGGTCTTACACAGAACAAGCAGGAACACGGCATCAGGACTGCTCTGACCTGATAAAGAGCATATAGCCCTCAAAAGTACTGCTCTGACCTGATAAAGAGCATATAGCCCTCGAAAGTACTGCTCTGACCTGATGAAGAGGGTATAGCCCTCGAAAGTACTGCTCTGACCTGATGAAGAGGGTATAGCCCTCGACAGTACTGCTCTGACCTGATGAAGAGGGTATAGCCATCGAAAGTACTGCTCTGACCTGATGAAGAGGGTATAGCCCTCGAAAGCTTGTCAACTAAAAAATGAAACTATTAGTTCTTAGGAAGTATAACAGTACTCTTATTTTTTAGTATATATTGGACTGTTACTGCACACCAATAATGTTTTTAATTTCTAACAATTTTAATCAAGATGTTAAGTAGCTCGTATACACCTTGAATATAACATTATTACAATGTACAAAACAACAGCATTGTCAGTCTACTCGCATTCAAGGGTTTAAGATTAGCCAACACATCTGATCTACTGAAAATGGACCAATGATGAAAAAAAACTGTTTAGACTGTTTTCTTTCAATTCCCAGGCAGCTTTATTTATTTATGGGATCAGGGAAGCTACTAATTTTGTGTGATCTGCATCATATACTAAAAACCTTTTTTTTTTTTACATTTTTTTCTTTACTTATTTTTAAGACTAGATTGGTATAATTGCTAAAACTTTTTTCTATTTTAAAACGGCCAGAAAACGATGAGTAAAAATAAAACGGGTTTGTTTTCAAGGGCAATATTAAACTTCATCCAGTAAATACCAAGGGACATCATCAGAACCATAAAACATTTGATAGTTTTGACATCTAGTCGTTGCCACAAATGCTTGAAAATTTTGCACATGAAGGATAATCCCTAAATGGGAATGAAACAACTAAAAATTAAAATAATACATATTGATCATAACCAGTTAGCTTCTGGCCAGCTATGCCAGTTCCAGAAAAACGGGTGTTTGTTTTATTCCTAAAAAGCATGTTAAAACAGCAGTGAAGGTTTCAAAACCAACATTTTGGCAGCAGCAACCTGCAGAGATCAAAGGAGTTCTATGGACATCAAATATTTTGGTTATAAACAAAGAATTTATGTCCTTTCAGGGTATCTACACTACAAATTATAACAGACTGTGATTGGTGAGTGGGGTCACCCGGCCCACCAAAAACCAGCATGTAAGTACTTGCCCAAGTGCTACTTTGTCTCCTTTTCGAAATCAAGTATTAAAGGGCATGTCCACCCCCAAAACTATAATCCCCCCAATTACTCTCCCCACCGTGTAGTGTACTTTAATCCTCCTTCCCCCATGTCCCCCAGCCCCAACCGCATAATTTTTATTTTTATAAAGCTCCCCAAACTTTTACTTACCTCTCCGCTTTCCTACGCGGAAGTGAGCTGCCGGCAGCCGCGTCCGTGATTGGCTGCCACTCAGCCAATCACAGACACGGCTGCCGGTCCCGCCCCTCTGCTTGCATTTCCTCGCAAGCAGAGGGCCGGGAGCGTGTCGGAGGAAAGAGTGGAGGTAAGTAGAGTTTGGGGGGCTTTCTAAAAAAATAAATAATGCGGTTGGGGCTGGGAGCCCAGGAGGAATGGTATATAAAAAATTTAATTTTAGGGTGGACATACCCATTAATTTATTGTAATCTTTTGGAGTACCTCCCGTACCTCCACATATTTCTCCCTTAGGGGAGGTTTACGGTATGATATGGTTCAGGATTAGGACCTTAATTAAATTTACATTGTGGTGGGGGTAGTGGGGGAAGGAACACAATTTGTTATACTGTAACAAGTGCGAACGGATGTATGCTTGAATAAAAGGATCAAGAGACTAAAAAGAAAAGAAGCTTCTGCTCCAAAATCCCATAAATATGGCAAATTGCACACCAACAAAACTGTCCATCCTAAACACAAATAACACAAACATAAGAAAATAAAATTCCTTTAAGGACTATATATAAAATAAGATGTACAAATATTCTGTACTGAACATAATGTAGATTGATCCCCTTACAAATATCTAAAATAAATAACAATAATAATATTTTATATAATCTATCAATGTTATACAATTTAAATATAATATTTACTATTTCAAAAAAAAAAAATTGTGAAAAAGTGTATCAGAGAAGCAAAGAGAGAATCAAGTAAAAGCTTGTTAATGAAACAGACCTATGTTGCTTTAGCCCTGTAAAATTAATCCTCTGGTGTTGTGTGCCTCCTAGTGGAGAACATTATTTTATATGGGATAAAAATGTCCCTTTTTGCTACTTTGTAGTATCCTTGCATTTTTTATGCATGTTTATTGGCTGGTGGGCAGTACACTTAATAAAGCAGTGTTTTAGGAAGAGACTGTAATTGTGTTGATTATTTGAAACTCATCACTGTGATTACTTTTAACGCTGTAATTTATTTGATCTATCAGATGGCTAAACCTTTAATTGACTACGGGCTTTCAGTCAAATTAGGATTCATTAGCTAAACCTCAATCTTGTTCTCAACCTTCCTTCCTTCCTTCCTTCAAAGTAAAATATAACCTAGTTTTAAATTTTAGGGAAGCTAACGAACAATTCAACACCCTGTGCCTTTTACTTTCTAAAGTTTTTACAGAGCATACCTCCAAATAAAAAATATCTATCTGTATGTATGTATGTATAGTTTATTTATAATGTGCCACTTGGGGACGCAGCGCTGTACAGTAACGAAATACAATAAAGTCATACAAGGGGAACAAATATCTAAATCTTCCAGCCATAACCCAAAACCACAATACTTATTTTGCTAAAAGGCATAAGCTACTATTATTCACAATATTCTCCTCTATCTTTCCCTGCCTCCCAGGTCTTCAGGGTATCAAGATTTAGTCAAGGCTGTGACAAATGCAACATAGCCAACTACGGATTGCTATCCACCGAGCAGCCTCCTATATGCATGTGCAAGCTCTGTACAGCTTTAAGAGGAAGCGCTAAATGGCAATAAGGGAAGAAATCACAATAAATCACATCTTATCCCTTCATCTTTCTGCAAAGTAAGTATTGTGGCTTTGGGGTTTGGTGTGGGTGATTGAGATTAAATAATGTGATAAGCGCCAATTCCTGAAATATATTAAGAAAAATTAATATATTAAAAAATGTTAAAGTGATACACACCCCTTTTTACCCCTACAATAAAACTATACCATATGTGGTCATATAAGGGTGTATTGTAATAAGAATGTTTTCTGTATTTGAGTAGCCTTTTATGTCCATGGTTTGTACATAAAACATTGCAAAGGACCATGAGATAGGGGAGAAGACCATGACTGTTTAGATTATGGGGTTTAGGCTTCAGTACTACATTTAATTAATTGCTACACATTTAATTTAATGAAGCCTTCCCTCTCGGACTGTAATGTGCTATGGTAATATCCAGCCACTATTTATCACTCAGGATACTGTATATTGTAACCTAGATCCGGATATATGTTCGTGTTATATAATGTATTATCTCTATCAGTTCTCAAATATTAAAGTTTTTAGGTGGGAGGTCTTAAACGTTAACCAATGCCTGCAACAGTTCAGAAGTGATCCCCTATCATGAAGATGTTCTCCCACCTGAATTTCTAAAAGGACTTCCTTATCCCCAGGTAACTCCCAGTGCTGATGAATGTGATAGTCACATCACAGCCCCAATTCTATAAAGGAAACCATCAGTGATAAGGTTATAATCAAAATACCAAGTGGTACTACAGGAGAATACTGGCTTGGGAAAAGAACATATATAATAATGCCTTCCACAAGCTTGCATGGAAATCAAACAGTAGTCGTACTCACCCCAGGATCCAGTTTAAGCTTTTTAACTGGAGCAATTTCTGATTTACCTTCACTTTGTTTCTTTTTCATTTTATTTTTATTGGCAGATTTTACCTTGTCTTTTGCCATTCTGAAATGTAAGATGAAAAAGATTGTGTTATAATCTAATCCAATTACCTGCTTAGCTCTGTATGGACCCATATTCTTCATTATCATGTCATCTCCAAGTCATCTTTTGTCTTTTTCTCTTTTTTTCCCCTGACATTAGTAAATAGTAGAGGAGTCTACTCTCACTGGATTTCAATCAGCTTTCATCCTGTGTCTGGATTATAACAAACATGTGGAGACAGAATGATCTGATCTGAAGGTTATAAATGTATGTGCCAGTTAAAGGGTTTGTCCACCCACAAGAGCATTAAATGAGGCACTATTTTCAAAACGCTATTAAAGCACCTAAGGCGCCCCTCCCAAAAAAATTTGCCATTTACACAAAGCACCTAAGCATGCAGCCACTATGGGTGTGATCATGTAAGTGAGGAGTTTGGGGGGGTTGTTCATATGCTTAGAATTCTCCTTTAAACACTTATCGGTTATCTGCCTGCAACCCCAACTGCTGTTTATATTAGGATTTGTATTTTCAGTAATCAGCCCTCACTGCATTTCAAGTACTTTCGATTCCTGGTTGGTGCTGGTCCCTGGTCTATACACTTTTGCAATTAGACACCACAACTCACTCCTTTCATAAAACAAAAGGTTCCTTGCCTATTTTATTGGAACCAACAAACGGTAACATTTCAAAGAGATGCAACCACCCTTTGTCAGACCCCCGAAATCTTACAATGGTTGTTTGTTAACAATACAATAAAGTAGGCAAGGAGACTGTTTTAGTAAAGGAGTGAGTTGGGGTCTCTAATTTCAAAAGTGCTTTTTTTTATTATTACTATTTTATTCTATGCATTTGTAACAAGATATTAAATGATAAGTTCTGTTCCTTTCTGGCAAAGGTATCTGCCTCCTCCCTCAGCTCAATGAACTTTTTAGAAGCTTGAGCATGTGCAGAGGAGGCAGCAGGTGAAACAGCAGTCAATAATTAGCTGTGATATCAGCAGTTACAGCCTTGATTGACTGCATGGAGGGAGGGGCCAGATTACTCCGCCAGAATGGGGACAATAATTATCCTTTAACTATCTGGTAAGCAATGCAAGTGCAAAACCTATCAGTTGGGGTTTGGTAATTAGCAATTGACCTGTTTTTGGACATGCCCTTTAAAATATCCCAATTAGTTAGAGAGTAACATTAACAGTATCACCTTTAACAGCACTATCAGTGACAAACTTTAGTTTCCCCAGAATGTTTAACACATCCATTCAGCAACATGTGCAAATCAGCAAGTCAGTAGTGACATCGTATTGGAGATTGATTAAAGACATCTATCCATTCGGTTCAACCTTTTTAGCCTATCCATGAACCCTATTATTACATTTGATCCAGAGGAAGGAGAGGGACAAAAATCCTTCTTGAATCAAAATGGCAATCAGAAAGTATCCCTGGATCAACAAGAACTAAATCATTTTTTTATTTTCACATTTAAAACTATAATTGTTGATTGTGTTTTGTAATTTTCCCTTAGAGCTTTTGGTATTTTTTTCTTTTTGACTATTGCTACAAATACTGGATGGAGATATTGTTACTGCTTTTTTTTAAAAATATATAAATATCATTTTTGTTGCTATTGACACTACAGGATAACTAATAGCTATTTGGTATTTCTTTTCTACAACAGATTTTGATGTGATGCTGCGGCTCCTTTTGGAAAATTTTGGAATGGATCTAGTGAGAACTAAAGGGGAAATGGGTGTTTCTTATTCTTTATTAAAGGGCATATCCACCCCCAAAATGAACTTTGGAGGGTAAGGTAGGTAACCTCTACCCACCCCCAACTGCCACAATATTTCTTTTAAAAAAATCCCCAGATTTCTACTTACATAGCTTTCTCTCCCGCAGCAATCCAATCCGGAGGAAGCAAGCAGGAGCGGGACCTTCAACCGCATTGATTGGTCGAGAGGCAGTCCATCATAGACATGGCTGACATCACTGGAAATGCCGCGGGAGAAAAGACTTTGTAATTACAGATCTGGGGATTTTTTTAAAGAAACTGCGTCGGTTGGGGGAGGGCAGGGGTTACCGACCTTACCCCTAAAGGATTTTTTCACTAGGTGCAAAGATGGCTGAGGATGGATCTGGATGGTGGTGGTGGTGGTGGTGGTGGTGGGGGGAATGCGCATGTCACAGCCCTTGTTGAGGACGAGAAAGCAGCAAGGACCGGATGCCTCATTGACAGCTTGGTTTCCTGGACTTTGATAAGGCATAGCAGGAGAACCATAAGGAGCAGAGATGTAAGGTAAGGATTATTTTAAACTACAAAGTGGGGCCAATATGGGGTTAAATCTTAGTTCTGGGGGTGGACATGCTCTTTAAATGGAACTGAATTAGGTTATTACACAAAATAATGTTAAAATTATCCTGGACAATTATAACACTTTCAGGGTTATTCAATAAATGTTCTTATCATTAAAAATGGCACTAATTCTGCCCCGACCAATCAGATGTTAGCTTTCAAATGTTAAATAAGATCTGATTGGTTGGGGCAAAATTAGCCTTATTTTTAACAATAAGACCTTTAATTGAATCTTCGTGCTAGTGTTTTGTTGATTACAATAATATAAATTGGATTAGAAATACAGTGTACATATTGTTAATCCTTTAAATGACTATCATAGATGGTAATTGCGGATTCTTAAGGTGGCCATCCCAGGAAACAACAGGATTTACCTCGCTCGTGTGTAGGGGATACCCCCGACCGATCTGAATGTCAACGAACGACCGTAGTCGGCACTCCGATCGATCGTGAATGACGGAAAATCTCCGTTGGCCGGCTCCCTTTACTTAAAGTAGAGGGAGACGATAGCGACCGTGCGGGGTATGACCGCACGGCCGACCAATCCCCATACAGGGGTCCATGTGTGCTGCTCCCACAACATGTGTGCCGACAGATACCAATGTGATCTGTCGGCACACATGCTGTGGGATCGCATGTGTATGGCCAGCTTTAAAGCATGTATTGTTTGCTGAAGAGGTCAATGAATGTCCACCTTAGATAACAATCTAATATACGTGGAAGCTTCCCTCATCATCATTTAATGATCCGTTGGATCACTCCAGAGTGCATATATAACCCCAAAATAATTAAAATCAGGCAAGAATATACATATATATTAATAATTAAATTCATTATTAAATAAGGCTAGGCAAGATCTCACTTTACAGGGTTATTCAATAAAAGTTCTTATCGTTTAAAATGGTGCTAATTTTGCCCCAATCAATCAGATGTTATCTTTCAAATGTTAACGTTAATGTTAGCATCACTGAAAACTGTAAGACTGGCCTTTATAGACTAATGGAGCTGTGGTGTAAATATAAGTTGCAGAAGAAAGCTCTGGTACACAACTAA
Organism: Hymenochirus boettgeri; assembly: GCA_019447015.1. NCBI lineage: Eukaryota > Metazoa > Chordata > Amphibia > Anura > Pipidae > Hymenochirus > Hymenochirus boettgeri. The sequence continues at coordinate 43,831,533 of CM033477.1, read as the reverse complement.
GCAAGAGAACTAATGCATGCAATTTGAAAACAGATGCCTCACAATTCCAGAACTGGCAACTAAAATAGTGTCCATTAAAGACTGCTCTCAGCATCATCAGTAAGAAGGAGACTCTGGGATGAAACCCTAAAGCTGCCCATACATATGCGATCCCAAAGCATGTGTGCCAACAGATCACATTGGTTTCATGTCGGCACACATGCTATGGGAACAGCACACATGGACCTGACCGATCCCCATACACGGTATGGGGATCGCTCGGCTGCGCGGCGATACACCGCAGGATCGTATTGGCTCCCTCTACTTCAAGTAGACCAACGGGAATTTTTTCCGTCATTCCCGATCGATCTGAGAGCCAACTACAGTCGTTCGCCGGCACTCTGAACGGTCAGGAACTGCCCCTACACACTAAACATACTGTAATAGGTAAATCCCGTTGTTCCCCAACGGGATTTACCTATTATCGTTCATATGTATGGCCACCTTAAGAGGTTCCTGGTTAAGCAAAGATGTGCAGGAGAAAAAAGGGAGTTAGTCTGGACCAACAGATCAACTATGCTCTTGTGAGAATTTATTGTGGCAAAGCAGCAGCAAAAAAAAGATGCACACAGCAGCCTGTGACTGTTAATACAAAGAGACCATAGGGTATCACCAGGTACTTGGTAGAGAATGGTATATGCAGTATTTCCCCAATGATACACAGATGTTCCATGAGCACCGCAATCACTAATCAGCTTTGCAATTTGACACAAATGGGCTAATGGAGCCTATTTAAGCCCCACCCCTTACCGACTGACTTAAACTAGGGAATGAATGTCCAACCATGTCCATGGAACACCCAGTCATGCCTCAGCAGGATAAAAGGTGGCCATACATACGAACAATAATGGGTGAATCTCGTCGGAATTTACCTGTTATCGTTCGTGTATAGGGGCTGTTCCCAACCGTTCGGAGTGTCAACGAATAACTGTAGTCGGCACTCCGATCGATCAGGAATGTCAGAAAATTTTCGTCGGTCGGTATCGTCTCCCATTACTTTAAGTAGAGGGAGCCGATCAATCGTGCTGTGTATGGCCGCACGGCTGACCAATCCCCTTACCGTGTATGGCGATCGGTTGGTCCGTGTGTGCTGTTCCCACAGAATGTGTGCCGAAAGATACCAATGTGATCTGTCTCCCACATGCTGTGGAATCGCATGTGTATGGCCAGCTTAAGTCGGGTGTTCTGTGACAGACCTCAGATCGCATCTATCTGTCCTGGTGAAAACAGGATGGGTGGAGAGTATGCAGTTTGCAAAAGACAGATACTGATGTGTCAGACTGTACACATAAGCACTGTATTAATAATATATTAATAAAAATAGCTATATTGTACATTTGATACCAACTTGCATTGAGTATTTCTTTGCCTCTATGCATTGGGGACAGAATAATTAAAGCAACTGTTCAATACTTAAATATTTACACTATTTATTAAATATATAAACATTCATATGAATAAAACCTATACACACATATGATCAACCATGCATTAATATGCATGATTGATAACCCATATGATCAATCATGCATTAAAACACACACAAAATACAAGCAGATAATCCTGCTGCATACCATCAGCTATAAAACAGGGTAAATCCCCACTGGGTATGAACAGGGTATAATACTGTGGATGGAAGGTAGATATATCAGGTATACAACATCATACAATCCAGCACATTACTTGTGTAGTTAGTTAAAGTTGCTCAAATCAAAAGTTCAGCAGACATGTTTGGAAAGGCAAATCTGTGTATGTTAAGGGTGAAAAAAATAATTGTTTTACCGTGTCTGGGGTGATATTCTATGTAGTGACTTAAACAATGTGTTAGAATGATCTTCCAGAATCTCAGCAAAACAGGAGTTGGTCAATAGTTAGCAGCCACTACACAAAGCATGTTTCTCTACTCACTTCCTGGTATTGAATTCAGCATGTGCCAATCCTCCAATGGCTGTATATATGGCCGGGCCCACAATACACTAACCCTAAGTAAAGGAGAATGTAATTTCCAGCTGCTTTACAGATATCCAGGCTGACTATGTGCTTACCCAGGAGAGGAGAAGTGTCTACATACAGTGATAAACATGATGGCTCTTTTTGGCTGTTTTGATGATACATCTGCAACTATAAAGTGAGAAGAGGTGACTGGGATAATGAAATTGTGCATATAGAGCAACAAAATACGATTACAGGAATAAGCCCGACACATGTCGGCATTTTATCCGACTTTTTCTTAAGGTGCCCATTACAGCTTACCTGCTGACCGACCCCATGACGTTCAATCAATTCCAGAGAAATCGCCTATCCAGACTTTTTTTGCGACAGACATAAAAAGAAAGAAATGGTACTGACAGGACCTCGCAATCGTATGTTTCCTGCAAAAAAGATACTGAAAGGCGGATCCTTCGGTATTGATTGAATATTGGGGGATCGGTATATGGGCACTCAGTCGGGTTAATCAACGGTGCCCAACCAAATGGCCATACAGCCATATGACACTTGTGCGTCACAGGTCGGGCTTAAAGGACAACTCCACCCTCATAAGAACATCTTTTAGAAAGCATGGTCTCTTTAAAATATGTTGGTATATCATAGTTTGTCCTCTGAATTCATTACTGTATGCCTGCTATGCTTCTGGATGCCTCATGGAAACTGAGCAATTTAGAGACCTGTACTGAGCCTGTACTGAGCCTGGGCATGCTCAGAAGAGGCAGACGGGATTAACATTCAGTCATTGGCTGTGATGTCAACTGTCAAATCCATAACTGACAATTTAATAATTGGAAGAACCAGGAAGCAGAAACAGGGCATTGTGCAGGATTTCAGGTTAGACTTATATATTTCATATTTCAAACTATTACCGTTTAGGGTTTTGGGGGGTGATTTACCTGTATGTAAGTTTTCATTTCAGGGCTGGACTTGCCTTTAAGGCTACTTTTTAAAAAAAAAAATGCTTTTCTGTGGGCCACTCAAATGGTCTGAAAATGGCTTCTTGACTTTTGTAATAAATCAACCAGAACTATCAGGGAGATTCAATAAAAGTTCTTATGGTTTAAAATGTTGCTAATTTTGCCCCAACCAATCAGATGTTAAATAACTTCTGAATGGTTGGGGCAAAATAAGCACCATTTAAGCAAGAAATTTTGTTACATCTCCCTATAAATGTATTAATACCAGTAATTTTCAATATTTTGCAATTTTCACCTTTCTCATCCTATATACCAGTAATTTTCTATATTTTGCAATTTTCACCTCTCACCCTATATACCAGTCATTTTCAATATTTTTTAAAATTTTCACCGTTCTCACTGTAAAGAAACCTTTCCTAATCTGAAGATGAAACTTATTTTCTTCTAATCTTAAAGGATGCACCAGAGAGAGACCCCAAAAAAGTTCCTGGTTTAGCAAAGATATGCAGGAGGCAAAAAGGTATACATTTGGTGCAACAGATGGAATATGCTCTCATGAGAATTAAATGTGGCACAGCAGTAGCCAAAAGAGATGCCAATGGCCACCTATGACTTCTGCTTATGTGCAGACAGACAACAGGGTATCACCAGAGATACGTGCTAGAGAATAGTATATGCTGTATTTCCCCAGTGCTACTACACCTATCATTGGGGAAACACTGATGTTCTGTGAGCATTGCAGTCAGTAACCATAAAAGTTGCCATAAATGGGGAAATTCACCACAATCAGAAACAATATGGGCTGGACGGTGGCTCAGTGGTTAGCACTGAAGTCCTGAGTTCAATTCCACCCTTGGACACACAGGAGTTTGTATGTTTTCCCCATGCTTCCTCCGGGCACTCCTGTTTCCCCCACAATCATAAAGACATACTGACAGGCTGTTTGTGTCAAATAAATGTACTTAGATTGTAAGCTCTTCGGGGCAGGGCCTGAATGTATAAATGTAATTGTAAAAGCGCAATAGAAGATGTTGGCTCTCTATATATCCACAATAATAATATCACAAGATTGCATTAGGTTTTTTTTTTAAAGAAAAGCTAACAATTTGCAAATCTACAAAACAGAACGTATTCTATAGTATTTAAAGGGTATATCCACCCTAAAATTCATCTTTTAATTTAAGATAGATACCCCCTGGCAACCCCCAACCACCATGTTATTTTTTTTAAAAAATGGAAAAAAAACTGTACTTACAGCCCCTTCAATCATCCGGCGGATTGAACCGGCTCCCTACTTGCCGGAACTTGCGGCCAATCACAGACACAACAGTGGAGCGCCGCAGGAACGAAGTGCTGTAAAGTACAATTCTGATTTTTAAAAGAAAAATAATAACTTGGCAGTTACTAGATCTGGGCAGAGGGTATCTATGTTACACTTAAAGGATTTTACGCTAGGTGGAACCGTGGAAGGATGGATCAAGATGGTGGGGGGGGTGCACTAGGGAGGATGAAGGCTGCACAGGAACAGAAAAGACACAGAGATGGGTGACGTAAGAGAGCTTGGATTTACACAGAGATGCCCCAGGTCTGCAAATAGAAGGTAGTAAAAACTTATGTATCTTAAAATTGGCTGAATGGATTTTAATGATTGTTGGTGTGACATCTGTATGTACAGCCTTAAAATGCATGTTGTTTTTGACCTATCTCTCACTCTGTCTCTATAACATGTGACTAGTTTTCCCAGTATGTATTGCTACCTGAATAAAGGAGTTGCTTGCTTCAGCTGCTGCTGTGTGAGTTCTCATGAAACTAAGTAAGGACTGAATGGTATATGGCCACAGCCACAATATATTATAGTTGGCTTGTTTTAAAGCTAGAATAATGGGCAATAAAATATTAAATAGCTGTTTTGGAGGTAAAACATTCCCTTTAAGATGGGAAATTGATGGAGTGAAGTTACTTTTTTACACCAGTGAGCAAGTAAATTCCTGCAGCGCAACTCAGGTAGAAAGCCTGTCTATCTCATAAACATTGTAGGCCAGGGATCCTCAGATGCTTTGAAATATTCAGTTCCCAGCAGTGATCTCCCAAAAGCATGCTACAAAGACGGCAGTCAGGAAATAATGGGAATTGTAGTTTTTAAATATTTGGAGGCCAACAGGCAGTAGATCTTGGTTCTAGGCAATAGTCAGCTATGCAAATAAAGGATGTGTCGGCTCTGATCACCTATCTCTGTTTGCAAGTGCATCTAGAGAATGCTCCCTCCCCTATGATCAGACTAGCAAGGAAAAAGAAAGCTGCAGCACCACCAAAATATCCATTAAGGGCTAGGCCACACTAATGCACTTTTAAGCTCATTCCAATCGCGATATCGATCCTATCACTCTTTAAAAAGCAGACACTATTGTGGCCAATTGATCCACACTAGTGCATTTGCGTGCACTGTGCATGCGATCTGTAAACTGGATCACAAGTGATATGCATTTTTCCGTAATCGCATGCACTCCTGTGCATGTTGCCGTAGCCCTTGGATGCGCTCTAGTGTGTCCTCAGCCTGAATATGAATTTTATTACATTTCCCTTAAATATGCAAAAGGTGTATATAAATTGAAAGGTATACGCATGGATAACCCTGACGCTGTGCATTCCGGATAGCCATAGCATCCTTAATCATAGGTTAAAGGATGCTATGGCTGTCCCCAGAATGCTTCAGGATAATCCTCGCTTATGTTTAATGCACGTATCCGGGGTGCTGCAGCTTTTGTTTTTGCTTTTTTCCTTGCTAGCCTAATAGTTCGCTAAACACATGTCCCTACTGCAGCTTCCATATTGCTCCAGTTCCTGGATGCATAATCCAATCCCTATGGATTTGGCAGAAGGATTTCACCTCCTCACTCAAAAATTGATTTTTACAAAAGAAAAAATTCTAGCACAGATTTACTGGTTCGTAATTGTTTTCATTTCTGTCCATTGTTTTTTTTTAAATAATAGTATAAAGCTTTATTTCATTTTAAATGCCTACCTCCAACATTCACGTTTTAATCGGTACAATATTGAAAACCGCATTGCACAGAGCTGTGCCAAGATCAGGTTCACTTCCTATCTTTCCCCATCGAATCCATAGTGTATAATAACAAAGGTTGCAAGTAGAGCTGTGATACCTTTTATTGGCTAACTAAATAAAAAAAATAAAATTAAGCAAGTTTTCGGGAGTCCTAAGCCCCCTTTATCAGGCTGGTGTAAAGTAATTGAAAGACTCCCGAAAGCTTGCTTAATTTTTTTATTTAGTTAGCCAATAAAAGGTATCACAGCTCTACTTCTCTTCTCTTACTTATGGCTAACATGGTACAAACCTCAACTATATATATAGTAAGGAACTATGTCTTACCTTCTGTTCTTCAATCAATATCTCAGGAGCCAGAGATGACTACACAGTCCCTAACATTCTCCCTATATAAAGTACATAGAGAGATCTTTCAGGACTCACTATACTACAGCACAGGATGCCGACCAAGGGTGAACAAAATTTTTAGGGACGTAACAATCCTAACATTCCTGATGCCGGCGCTGAACGTTCTTTGGCAAGGGAAAGGTACACATAGTACTGAAAAACAGGATTGGCCCTTTATGGTTATGTATGAACCCAGCTTAATACATAATAAAAGCTGTCCTAGGGTTTACCAGATCATCTGCTCATTGTAAAGGAATGACATTAATAAAGAATCAGATTTATTATCAAATTCACACTGGAAAGATTAAATGTAATTTTCATGTTGTAATGTCTGTTAATGCAGGGAATCCACACTGGGACAAAAATCTCTCTTTTTTTTCTTTGTAGATTCCTCTCTAATTCACTTCCTTATTTCCCAGCTCCACCCACTTCTTTAACCCCACCCCTTAGTTCCTAGTTGGACAGACATAGTAAAACGTATGCAGAACAAAGGAACATGCCACGTAACATGTCTGCTCAGGCTGCATGTGGTTGTAATAGCTGCCATTTAACTGTTCACTGATATGGTAACCCTACTTGTTTCAACAAACATTCTATATAAAGTAAAAGTGGCATCCCAACACCAAAATGGCTACCTAAGGTTCATAACGAGTCTGTGATTGGTTAGCAGGTTGTTCCAGACATCCGTGATTGGTGAGTGTACTATTACAGGCCTGTAGTGTCATTTCCTCAAGCCTGCGACCTTCAGGCTGTGTGTGAACAAGCATGGTTACTGCTTCTGTCCTACAGTGTTTTCTACCGGAGATCTCAGTATTTAAATCCAGGAATTGTAGCCAAACAGCATGCGGGGAAATTCGTGCATAGTTCCACTCCTAAGGTAAACCCTTGACTAGCAGTGTTATCATTGTAAAGGATTTGATTGAGTTGTATTTCTGTGCAGCTGCCCAAAGCTTCAGATTGTTCATTATGTTGCTTAATTTGTTACAGGGATGTCCACCTGTTCTTTGGCACTGCAGATGTTTGTCGCATGTTGGACAGGTGGACCTGCTTTATATTAGCTCATGACAGTGGTAGGTCTAAGCTGGACTGATAAATAAACCTAACACTTCTGTACCCACAACACACCCTTTTTTAGTGACCAGTACCACTTTCCCCCCTTGTACTACCTTTCCCCAATAAAGACATGACAGCGTTTTTCCGAGGAAGTGGTAATGGCCACAACTTTATTGTGCCAAATGTTTTTCATATATTTTAACTTTTATTCACTTATTTTCCAAAAACATTTATAAAACTGCAAACATGTTTATTTAAATATATTTATCTATAAACAAATAACACACCAGCTGCCATACCTACCCCTGGAAATGCGGAGGGAGGGAACAACACTGTGCCGCACTAATTCTTGAACGGCACGCTCCCTGCGTGCCCTACCTCATTTCCCCTTTTGGCTCCTCCCATCTCACCCACTCTCCTAACCTCAACAATGCTGGATGCCACCCCAGACCAGCCCTGTCATGCGCTTCTGCCGGTAAGAAACCAGCTTGTCGCTAGCCTTTGTGTGAGTTTCAGGGTACGTAGTAACAGACTTGGCACTTTACAGAGTAACCAAACTGGCAAGTTTCGTTCCGACAGCGGTTAGGCTGAACCTACTGACATTCGTAAAATCCATTTCGAACCCAATTTCAAAATTTTTTATATATTCTATCACAATTTTTCAATAATCGATAGTAAATTTAGAATTTTCTAAAACAAGTTTTTATTTTAATTTTCCAATTTTCAAACAAAAGGTTTTCGATATAATTTTCTAATGTTTGTTTTTTTTATTGATAAGTTTGAGTTTCCAAAATGTCGTCAGATCTGCATATTTTTAGAAAACGGCAGTTCCGAATCTTACCCCATCTCTAGTTATTCTTTAATTTATATGCAAGAATTATATAATTTGTTGCTAAAGATCAATATAAATGAACTTATTGAAGTAGGTAACGTTACAGTATATTTACCAACCACAGAAGTGTCCATTACATTACGTCTCTGTAATGTAAATTTGCGATGATACAGAACAATCTACCTACCTGCAATATAGGGAGCAAGCGTTGTATTGTAATATTCTTGACTCTCTCTATTTCATTAACGGACAATTGTACTCTTTTCCCCTAAAATGCTAAGTCCTCAACTCTTGATACTTTACAGAAGTCCTGCACTACTTGCTTGAAGATTCCTTCGGCGCTGCAGTCTGATCCTCCCCACTGCCACTGTCAGTGACAGTCAGCGAGACAGCCAATGGGAAGAGATGCCTCTTTGCAGACTGTGTCAATCCCTCCCACTGTGTCAATCACAGTGTCAGTGGGAAGGATCGGATCACAGCACTGAAGGAATCTTCAAGCAAGTAGTGCAGGACTTCTGTAAATTATCCAGAGGTGAAGACTTAGCGTTTTGGGTACCCTGGGTACTTTACAGGAATAGAGGAAGAGGAACGAGGAGGTAAGTTTAATTATCCTTTAAAGGAGCTAAAAATGACAAAATTCAAAACCATCTAAAATAACTGATCTGATACCTACTGGGGTTCCTGCAAAGTTTCCTGGCCAGATCGTGGTTTGCGATTAACGTTACAACTGGACAATGTATTTAATAGTTGTGGGAGCTTAGGGTGGTAAGTTTGCAAAAGATGCTTATCTTTAATAACTTTGGAGAAAATGTATCCAAAACCACAATCTCTCCAGGGAAATCTCCCCTCCCGAATTTAATATTGAAACGTTTTACAGCAGCTATTAGCTAGAAGTAAAAACATGCCAAATCTAGTGCAACCGCAAATTCATTGCGCCAGTTTCACAAAGCGATATTGAATCAGTTAGAGTGAGTTTAACCAAAAATGAGCAAATCACCTCCCCATCAATCCAGACCTTTATCTCTTATTCTACGCTCAACCTCACTGTCGTTTGTGTTTATTCTGTAACTATATCCTTGGTTTTTTGGGGTTTTTTTTTATCCTCCACCTCATGCTTTTTTGAATGTTTCCCAATATCCCTATTTCCTTTCTCTCCTTTCTATTAAAATTATCTTCCATTTCTCAAGGGAATGAATGTCACTCAGCCCCATTGGTGATGTGGTAGGGAGAGCAGCCAGATGGGAGCATACCATATATATGGATACATTCTGCATATGAGCAGATCCCCAGTAATATCTGCACTTTAAAAGCTTGCTATTTTTGTAACTTAAAGGGTATGTCCACCCCTAAAATCGATTTTTAATATTCTGCTCCCCCATGTCCCCCAGCCCCAACCGCATGTTTTTTTTTTCCAAAAAGCTCCCCAAACTCTTACTTACCTCCCCTCGATCCTCCGCCGCGAGAATGCAAGCAGAGGGGCGGGACCGGCAGTCGCGTCTGTGATTGGCTGAGCGGCAGCCAATCACGGACGCGGCTGCCGGTCATTCAGTGCAGCGGAGGAAAGCGGAGAGGTAAGTAAGAGTTTGGGGAGCTTTTTTTAAAAAAAAAACATGCGGTTGGGGCTGGGGGACAGATATTAAGGGGGTTTAATGCTAGGGGGAGGGATAGTAGAGAGGAGGGAGGGGGGGGAGGGGGGAAGGGCTGCAGCACGCATGGCAGGAATCTCCGGGAGGCCAGGTAGCAGGCAGTGTCCTATATGGACCTGCTAGCCTCCTGGTGGTCAGTTTTTGGAACTTTGGGGGGGGACTACAGGAGGAAGGCTTTTGAGAAAGGGTCATGTGACCCGAAACGTCATGCCCTGCTGTGTGTAAGTGTAGCCGATGAGAGCTATGTAACTACAAAGTGTTTGCTTTTAACTATGTTTGGATACAAATAAAGGATACTGTTTTATATCGTAAGCTGGTGCTGTCCAATCGATTTGTTTGGACTACAGGAGACCAGATGGAGTTGGGATGTGAGGTAAGGATTAAACTAAACTACATGGTGGGGCCAGTAGTTGGGGGGATTATAGTTTTGGGGGTGGAAATGCCTTTAAGCACCTCATAAGGTCTGGCCAGACCAAAAGATCAGTAAGAACCCATATTGTAGAACACAAACTCCATATCACCAAATGTGATTTGGATAAAAATGAAAATGTTACACCAGTATCCAAACATTTTAAACCGCGCAAACATAATGCAGCATGACTTGAAGTTTGGTACTTGAGGTGGTAAAGAGAGCTCACAGAGGGGGAAATTATAAAAAAGCTCCTCCAAAGAGAGGTTTATTGGATACACCGCCTCAATACCATCCATCCAATGGGACTAAATGAAGAGCTTAATGTTACATGTTTCCCATGAACAGTCAATGTTGTATCTCTTGTCCATATGTCTGTTAAAAACACAAGAAACCAAAAGGAAAAACCCTAGAAAATAAAGTATTTAACACATAATAAGGTTAAAAATACATCAGAACTTTGCTACAGTGTATTAAAGGGACAGTTCAGTGGAAATGATCAATATTTGTTAAATTGTTAGTTTGTGTAATGCCTTCTTAGTTATTCTACATATTCTCTCCCATTTTGAAAAATTAGTCGATTTCATACCCTTTGCTGTTCCCTGCTGTTGACATTAGTTCTAATGGTCCTTCCTCTTCCCAGGATGCACCACATCCTTGGAATGTTCCTAACAGTAATTTCTACTGATTGGCTGCTGGATGGGTCAAAGATGCTCAGATCTCTACTGAGCAACTGAATCAACCCAGGCGCTGGGTCAAGGGCAAGACCATAAGTCTCTACTAGGGTTCCTGCAAACAAGAAGTCAGTATTTTGGTTGCATTTATTTATATACAGACAAAATGCTGAATGGGCAGGTTAAGGTCATTGGGATGAAAAATACTGCTCTTTTTTTCTGAAAAGCATATGTTTTTGCATTGAACTTCCCCTTTAAGTGTTAAAGATTACAAAGCACTTTATTACAGAGTAAATTTATATATATTCGATTTTAAAAACAAGTTTTATTTATAATGTACATTGGAAAGGATCATTTTAAAAAGTTGGCACTTTTAAATCATGGATTATAATATTTTTAATATTTTAGTACACATACTGTATTTGTTGTTATAACCGTAACATTATATATAAGCACTTTTTCATATAGCACTTTTACCACTAAAGCACTTTTGTCAAAGATGTTTTAATAAAATGCACCAAGCCTCTCCCTTTCCTGGGAGGTGGTATTTAAACCAGTCACTGATATGTTGTGTTAGGCACCTGACGAAGGGGGTGGCCCCGAAACGTAGTGCACATATCTTGTCACAATTAAACTTATTTAAAGATTTGTGAGTGCGGCTCTCCTCATCTTTTGGATTACTGTACATAGCTGTTTGTGGTTAGCAGCCACGAGAGCACAACACCAATATAAAAAGGTGTGCAGTGAGACATCGCATTTGGATGTAAATTACATTTTGCAGAAGTGCTACTGATCTCGTCAAACATTAATAAAAATAATGGGAGGTCCTATGCCTTTAATGTAAAGCACTGGATGGATAGCCTCTTCCCTCATTTTAAAAAGCCAAAGGGCTGGGGGGAAGTGAAAGCCTGCCATATTGATACAGTGCACAAGTATGAGAAATGCAAAAGTTTGCTAATCATAATTGAAGTAAAAAAGGTTAGAAGTTAGGACCTTCCAGACTGGGGTTACCTTGACATGGTTGGAAGCCTTTTGATTCATGGGATCACAGAAATGTATACTAAAACCCCTTTGTTTATAATGTATGCCAGTGTGCAGATAATATATTGTGTGGGGCCTAGGAATGTGCATTGATTGTGTTTACCCTGGATGGGGTGTGGGGGGGTTTTAATTGCCCTTTAATACAGGAAGGCCCTGAACATTAACCTGGCAGACAAAAACTGTATGCTAGCGCTCCTCAACTAAATCATTTTGGAATGTAGGAAAAATAATAAAGTAAAGTTTTTAAACAGTATCGGTTTCTGAAGCAGATTTAATGTATATGCACAAACAACACTGTGTATTACTGTAAGACTTTGTAAGAGAAAAGGCAGCTAACCTGTTCATATCACACCAACATATGCAGGGTTTGATATACTCCAGGAGCCAGGTAGCCAACGCGCCTAGAAATACACACCCGGTGACCAGCTTTTTTATGAGTTTTCCATTGGTTTCTATTGAAATGTCTACCAAAAGGTTGGAGTTGCTCCTAAAAATAATTTAACCACTCTTGACAGTTCTTTTTCTATTTAGAAAACTAGGAGTACATAGAATTCTAGAAATCTAATTGGACTACCTTCTCCTATCCTATATAATAAAATGCAAGTGTGCGTCCCTGTGTCAGTGTGTGTGTGGCTGCTCTGGAGTAAAAGAATCCGCCAATCTACCTGAATGGCTGCTGCTTTTCCCTTCAGAGCAGAACAGCCGATCAGATCACAAGTTTGCATTAATGGGCGGGACCACAGACCACAGACTGCTGGCTGCTCTGGGTGGATTGATTTCTTAAGTTCACTCTTCACAGTGTAAAAATTCCTGTCCATGCTGCATTACTGGGTCTGACACCAATAAACTGTACACACACCAGGTATGTTCTAAGATCTCTGGGTGGGGGACAGTGAGGCAGGGGGTAGCTGGTGGGGTGTGTGTTTGTCCTGGACCCCAATGATATTAATCATGTGTCTGTGGGGGGTTGTGAGGGAGAGGGTTGCACTAGACATCAATGTCTGGGTAAGGGGGGGGAATCAGAACTGCTCACTGACATGACACCATGCTAAATTATGGGACCCGGGTCTGGAGCAGAGTGGGGGTGGGACCCGGGTCTGGAGCAGAGTAGGGGTCTGGGACATGGAGGATGGAGGCACTCTGAGCCTGTTATTGTAACCGGCTTAATGTCTAGTAATTTATATTGATTTACTTTTAAACCTGTTTTTTTTTTTTTAGCAGTAGTAATACTTTACAATGTATTTATTTATTTTTGCTACACTTAAAGGGCATGTCCACCCCCAAAACTACATTTTCCCCCACTACGTTGCAGAGTTTAAAAATACCTTACCTCTCTGCTCCAAATGGTTCTCCTAGAAAAGTAGAAGTCCTAGAAAGTAAAGAGCAGGAGCCTGGCTGGGAGGGAAAACATTTCCGCCTATTAGATGTCCTCTGGGAGGTTTCTGGCTTGCTCAGTGCTGCCCTCCCTCCCGGTCCCTGTTTCCTACATGGTGCTCTAGCGTGAAATCCAATCTCTGTAGTGTAGGGGACCTTTTCCCACCCCAAACCGCTATATTTGTGTGTAAAAAAAATAAATAACCCAAACTCTACTTACACAGCCTTTCACTCAGCGTTCTACACTGCCTGAAGTGGCGTCTGTGATTGGCTGCTGGTCCGGCCCCTGCTTGCATTTTAATGCAAGCAGAGGGCCGTGTCTGGATTGCGGGGGGAACAAGGCTCTGAGAGTACCCACCCTACACTACAGAACTTTTTTTTAAAAGAAGGTGGACATTCCCTTTAATTCGCTATGACCATTTATAACAAATGGTCATAAACCAAAGTTAACCATTTTTTCCCACTCTCTTCCAGGAAATTACGATTGATTACACCCCTTTCTAATGTTAAAAACATCCATTTTAAACAGTATCCAGATTGTAGTGAGGAAAGTAAAAGCTCCAAGCCTCTTAAGTTTTCCACCAGCAAAGCCAGCCATCGAAATTGGACTGTTGACAAATCATTAGGAAGTGATGAAACAAGGCCATTGTGGAAGGTTATTCCAGTAAGCGTTTTTTTAACAGCCTTTCTACTTTGGGCCGTCTTCAGAGAAGAGACAGATCTTGATCAAATGATTTATAATCCTATTGAAAAGTTGCAAGAAGAGAATGAGAAGAAGTGAAACAGACAGTTTAAACAAGAACATGCTGTAAATAGTGAACTAAAAAGCTTTTCTTCGTGTTCTTTTAGTTCCCTTCAATGCCATCTATAGGGGATGTATATGTTGAATAATATCCTCAAGATTTACAGTTTCTAATTTATCTAAAACTTGTTTGGGCTACCAGTAATCTGGACATTTTACACATGGATATTAAATGCAATTTCACTGCATTTAGTAGCCTGGTGCTCAGGCTAAATGAACCTCTTCTGTGACAGTGATTTGGTGTTAAGAATGTCCTCTTTACCTCCTTTAAAGCAGTTTGTAGGGGTTAATGGAATCCACCTTTGGCAAATTTGTGAACAACACATACACCAATTGAATTCACTGGATGATGAAGCTGTAAATAGTTTCAAAATTAAACACAACATTGTCTAGGCTGGGGAGGAAATGTCTTGGATGCATAATTTTCTAAACCAAAATAGTGCCTGCTCTTTTAATAAAAAAGTTAATTGAAATTTAATTTGCACCATTGTTATTCCTGTTTTTCCGCCCACATAGTAACCTAGTAATCGAGGTTGAGTTAAGACATATGTCCATCTAGTCTAACCTTTTTACCATTCGCATTAACCCTACCTAGCAGTTGATCCAGAAGAAGGCAAAAATAACCAGCTAAAGGGGGGCGATTCCTTCTCAACTCCAAATGGCAACAGGAAAGTTTCCCTGGATCATCTAGAACTACAGTATATTTGTGTTTTTACAGTATATCTGTGTTTTTACTATAAAGAAACTTTATCAGTGGCGTCGCTATGTTAAAACATTTAGAGCACGTGCCCCCGGATCTTTGGCAAAGTTTCCTGAATATTTTAACATAACTTACCCAATAGAGGTGCCCCGAATCGTCTTTTCCTTCATGGCTACCAGTATGTGATGAAATGCCTGTGGCTACCTGTATGTAATGAAATGCCCATGACTACCAGTATAAATTCCCCATGGCTACCAGTAGGTGATGAAATGCCCATGGCTACTAGTATATAATAAAATTGCCAGTTGGCTACCAATATATAACCTATGCTTGTAGTGGATTTCTGCTTTATAGCCTTATAATCTTACAGTTCCAGGATTAAAAGGAAACCAGAAACCACAAAGGGGTAGGTTAGGTTATAATAAATGCACCCCCAACTGTAAATTAAAGGGATATTAGAAGTCTTCTGCTTTTATATGGTCATGGAACTCCTCTGTGACTTCTAATATCCTTATAATTTACATTGCGGGTGAGTTATCCATTATATAATGAAATTGCCAGTGTGCTACAAGTACGTAATGAAAATGACAGTTGGCTACCAGTATATAATTCATACATTTGCAAACAGCCATAATTTGTATATTTGTCCACCGCCCAAATTACATTTTAACCCACTACTGGCCACACTGAAGTTTAAAAAAACTTACCTTACATCTTATGATTCTCCAGCAGTTCTTGTCCAAAGTCCAGGAAACTGAAGAGTAGGAGCAGTCTGTCAAAAGGTGTCTGTCTCCTTTGTCACCAGGAGTTAGTGTGCAGGGGAGCCCTTTTCCCTCCCAACCTCCGGATCCCTCACTGGCTGCCCTTCCACCTAGTGATAAAAAGTACCCATCCCTGCCCACCCAAACAGCTAAAATAAGAACCGGAAAGCTTTTCCCCTGCAGCGTTTTTGAATTGCCGGTAGCTGCATCTGTGATCGGCTGCCTCTCAGCTAATCACAGACGCCTCTGCCAGTCCAGTTCCGGCAAGCAGGGAGCCGAATCAGAGCGCCGCAGGAGCAAGGGGGCTGTAAGGTTGTTTTTTTTTTTGAGATTTAACACTGCGGTTGTGGGCGGGCAGTGATGCCCTACAACATACCATAACTTATTTAAGCCCTCCCTGCCCCTTATTATTTTAGTAGCCCTTTTCTGAGCTCCTTCCATTTCCAAGATTTCCCTTTTGTATTTTCAATTCCAAATAAGACCTTACCAGTCCCTTGTAAAGAGGAAGAATTACATTTTTCTCCCATCTTTATACAAGACAATAATTTGCTCTAGCCATTACTGTCTGGCACTGCTTGCTGTAGCCAAGTCTTATCTACTAGAAGCCCCAATTTTTCACTCCAACGTGAAATGGTGGGTTTATTATAAGCCAAACAGTGATGTTTTGAGGGTACCACCCTGGAAATAGTACCCTGGAAATGTTGTCACTGTTGGCTAATAAACCCACCATTTCACATTGACGTGCAAGTCTACATTGTATTATTGCATAGTGTGGCCTCAGCCTTTGTGGTCATGAAATATTTTCAATCCTTTACCCAGATTTGTAACTTTCAAACATGCTGCATATCAGCTCTTTTAAACAGCTCATTGGGCGCACCTTTACTAAGTTAGGCAGGATCTACAATTTTAAAAGCAGTTGGTCGCGGTATGTAGCAGGCAGATCTATAGAGAATTCACTGCATGAGAGCACAAAAGTGATTGTAGTATAGAAAGGCTTGGACGCAGTCACAGTATGACTAAGTGCCTTCCATTGGAATTGGCCATTCCCACACCATAAGTCAGGTGGGCGTTCCGCATAAGCACACCATAGTCCCAGTCCAAAACAGTGTGCTTCACACCCTTTCCCTGCAGAGACCCAGCAAGGAGCCGTGTCTCATCCCAATTCTGCACCTTCTAAATAGCTTTTAAAAATTCGGCCCACTACTTAGCCTGTCATTTCAACAATGTGCCATTGACTTAATTGCTACCCTAAGATATGCTGTTTCATACCATTTTAAAATTGTCATAGGTGGTGGATGAACTCAAACCTTCCACCATTCATTAAAACTCAAAAATTGCGTATTCAGGGCAGAAAAGAATGCCACAACACAATGTGCATATACAAGTGAATTACCATTTCCAATGTAGGTGTGTTTTCTTGTTTTCTAAACCTGGAAAACAGGTAAGTTTGCCATTTACATCAGTCCAAGGCATGGCTACTGGGCATGTGCAATATCCAGTGGGTATTGAAGGAGCCAAGATGGCAGCTTTCATGGCACATCTTCAAAACCATGTATCCATATTGTGCAAATGTCACAGTACATTGTGTACTATATACTTTTTACAATTTAAAACACTGTTGCAAACTACTGAACGATACTTAAGTAATGTCCTCCTGCAAAATAGATGTTTAACATTACGTAGTGCACTATAGTGTAAATAGGTAAAGCACCCCACAAACCTGCAATAGTTGAATATTTTGCAGTTGCAGGTTAGTCCTAAAGCTTGGAGACTGCTAACGGGAATAGCAAAGTCATTTTGCTGTAATCTCGAGTCATACACAACTGACAGTTGTCACTGATAACTGGAAGCAGTGGTAACATTGCGCAGCATTTTAGGTTACTCACATTTCATCTTTCCAACTATTGCAGTTGGTGAATATCTACCTACATTGTCTCATTTGAGCTGGACTTGCCCTTTAAATTTAGTTACCTCTAAGTGACAAGATCACCCCTCTCCAGGAAAAAGAAAATCGCTGTAGTTCAGTGATCTGGCATTTCAGGTTCTGCAGAAATCATGCTTGTCACTGGATTGAAAGCATAAGCAGCTGAATTGGGAGGCTCCTTGATTATGCTTAGTAGGGGGATTCAACATGTCACATGGGGACAGAACCATCTGAACAGTAATTTTATAAAATAAAAATCCTAAGACTAATGCTGACCATATACTAACCTAATGTTCCCAACATAAGCAAGAAATGTACAGCCATGTGCAACTAACTTCAAAGTGCAAAAGAATTGGCCAAAATGACTGAAGGTAAGCCACCTCTAAAGTCAGCCATTGGACTTTATTTGCAATACTGCTTTGAAATAAAGCAGATATTTAACAATTCTATCAGGGTCACAATTCACATATCACTACTAGTTTAATCTGTAGAACCATTAAAATGGCTTTAGAAGCCACCAATAGCAGCCTTTTGTATATTCCTTACTTTGACTAATGGCCAAATGAGAAAGCCCTTCCCCATAGTTGTCAAGCTAGAACAAATACAAACAAGTGAGGTAGTGGAAATTTTATTTACAATGGAGTTACACAAAGATAAAAGGATGGAGAGAGTTTGTGCATGCACACTATGCTTAATGGGGAGGGTCACAAAAGTAGACTAGCTGCAGATACAAATTTTTCTGAAAAACCTGAGGAGTAAGGGAATGTCATATAAAATGTTTACTACCAGTTTTTACCTGTCAACTACTCTACAATTAACAAACCCTTTATAAAATAAAGAGACAACACACTTATGTACAGTTGTAAAAAAAAAAATTTAAGACCAAAAATCCTAGCAAACTTAAGCACGTTCTCCACGAATTCTTCTTGCTAACTGGATATCCTTGGGCATAATTGTTACTCTCTTGGCATGAATGGCACACAGGTTAGTGTCTTCAAACAGACCAACCAGGTAGGCTTCACTTGCTTCCTATAGGTACAAAAGAATAGATATTAGTTGTGTCCAACCATAGAGGAAAAATACAAAAAATTTACAAGATCTCAAACTAACCTGAAGAGCACCAATAGCTGCACTCTGGAATCTTAAATCAGTTTTAAAGTCTTGAGCAATCTCCCTCACAAGGCGCTGAAATGGCAGCTTTCGGATCAATAATTCCGTAGATTTCTGGTATCGACGGATCTCCCTCAAAGCAACAGTACCAGGCCTGAAGGTGCAATGTTAAGGTAATTATTGCTTTTATTCAGGTCATCATTCAAGTATTGGATACATAATATACATGTCTTTGAACATGTTAGCCATTGAAATTTAGCATTCTCAACATTTTATACAGAAATGTAACATATCAACTTGCATTGAAAATATTAACAGCTGTCTTAAAAAAAAAACTAAACTGTTGGGGTATAGTGCCCCTCTTAATATACAACATATGAATGTTGCATATAAAGAGTAATTCCAGTATCCAGGGTGAGGATCTAAACTGCTAGGTCCTCCCCTGGACCTTAAATGGTATCTTAACTGGTAAAAGGTATTGTATTATTGAAGAACGGGAGGTAAAGGAATCGTGTCTTACCTCCCATTCAAACCCGCAGGATCCAGAAACAAAGGTAAGGTACTTAACCTGATTGTTTGCCCATCCACGTAGTCTGACAGGTCTCGATTGACTGTTTTCTATGTGCAAGTGTAATGCATATAGAACAAAGTCTGGCGGGACCAGTCAGAAAGCACCAGAGGAATAAGCGGGTAACTTACCCTGCTCTCAGCTCCTGTGGGTTTTATTGAAGAACAGGAGGCTAGACTGCTCCTTTACATCACATTCTTCAATAAAACTGCAAAAAAGGAAAGATCCAGGAGTGAGGATGTGGGTGGCCACAATTGCCCTTTAGAATGCACACTAACAGACTAGAGCCCCAAACATTGAGCACTGACCAAGGCCCCACTAGAAGGCATGAATGTGATTGTGTGTTTGAGAAATCGCATGGGACAATGCACTTTCCATTATGGAAACGAATGCGATTGCGCAAAAAAGTGACCATATGCATTACCAAAACAGACACAATCACATTAAAAATTGCAATTTGTGTTGCTGCTATTTCCACGCTCAAAATCACATGAAACATGTTAAGTTAGGCCATGTACCTTATTTCCCAGCATTTTTTCAAAGTTATCCACTCCTGAGCTACTGCAGGCCCTCTGGCCAAAATGTTGTGCAGTGTTTATTCTTAACATGAAACTTGTTTGTTTCTCTGCACTTTTCCTTTTGAAAATATATACAAACCAGCAAGGAGACTGCTGGGAGATATTATTGAAGATTTAGTAAACAGAACCTGTACATTTCAGGTGGCCACACTACAAAAGGTTGATAGTAACAGGCTGATAATTTGATAGACTGATGTGCAATGTTAATTGTATGAAGTTGTATGGCAATTAATGTCTTATGACTATTGTGAGGTTACATTACATCATAATTTTAGAAAATACTATCATTTATTTGATCAAGTTAAAAACCATTGTCTTATAATATTGGCACCTTATTTAGCATCAAAAGGTTCTAAAGTGCTATTCATGGAACAAGTAGCGTTGATAAACATATCAACTGTGCATTTAACAAAATTAGAGGAAAGTGAAAAGATTCCATCTTTGGCCTAAAATGTATGAGCATTTAAAAGAAGAAAAAAAAAACCACGACTCCTAACCCAGAAGTATCAGTTCCTTATTTGCATATGCTTGAAGGGGAGCTGCAAAACCTTAGACTTCTCCAATAAATTTAAATGGGATAGGGAGAATGTCTACAGGCACTTCACACTGCAAAACTAGAGGCCTGCGCTACACTGATGGCTCAACAAAGCCAAAACCGGTCTGTAGTTGGTGCTCTGGTTTTGAATTTAGCTTGTGCAATGCTGTAAGTCTGTTCCTAATTTGCATACAACTCCTAAGGAAAGTGTTAAAAGGCTTGTAAATTGCCTCCAAGACTATACATTTACCCAGTAACAGCAGACCTATGCCAGAACAATCCATTGTGACCAGACTTCCATAATGGTGCACTTAATTTAA
This sequence comes from Hymenochirus boettgeri, assembly GCA_019447015.1. Lineage (NCBI taxonomy): Eukaryota > Metazoa > Chordata > Amphibia > Anura > Pipidae > Hymenochirus > Hymenochirus boettgeri. The sequence goes on along the minus strand of CM033477.1, from coordinate 43,810,810 downwards.
AGGACAAGGAAACCGAAAAAACGAACTTAATGTTGGTAGGGAGCTGCAGCTTTAAAACGTAATTTGGCCAATCCTTCTGTATAGTGAAGCTTCGCCCCCACGAGATCACCAGGTTCCTCCAGCTTCCTTGATCGCAAAGCAAGTTCTTGGTTACTTGTGGACACGACCAAACCGTGTGCATGGCGTTGCACACAACACATCCTCTCGCTGTGCCGTGCTTGGGGAGCAGTGAGATGACATCATACACGTGTAACATCTGAGAACTTACCTTTTGAGACCAAGGAAGCTGGAGGAGCCTAGAGATTATGGGGTGGAGCTACAGAGTCCACCATACAGAAGGATGAATAGTGCAAGTTTGAAGCCATAAAGGTAGGCTCTGGGGTGTGGGAAATAAATATGAATTGGCAAGATAAGTTTAAAAGCTGCAGCTTCCCACCAACATTGAGTTTTTACAGTTTACTTATCCTTTAAATCAAGACCATGAAAAACCATACACGGGCTTATTTACAGATGCCATACTCTGGGGCTTACTGGTAGCTTTATTTAACTCATAATACAAGAGGTTACAACATACAATTTAAATTTCAAAACTTATTAGTGCATGAAAAAAAATATACCTGTATCTGTGTGGCTTCTTTACTCCACCAGTGGAGGGAGCACTCTTCCTGGCTGCCTTTGTTGCCAGTTGTTTTCTGGGAGCCTTACCTCCAGTAGATTTACGGGCAGTCTGCTTTGTACGAGCCATGGCTTCTCGGTTTTAATCTAGCATTATAAAAATTAAGTTTGACATCTATTAGAATACATTAAAGTTCAAAGCTTATAGATCAACTACTGTTCTCTAGCTGCTAGAGTTAAATACTGCAGAAGATTAGACTGGAAGACAGACTAGTCTTTAACCCCCCCCCCCCCCCAAAAAAAAAAAAAAAGAAGTTTAGCAGGTGTTATTAACTTGAACCTCATCAATGTTGCCACAGCATTTAAAGACCCCTATTGCAAAAACATTGGATTCAACATTACACTGTTTTGGCAGACCGCATAAACCAGCATGTCAAGCCAACTTTGTAGACAATGCCAACCACCTTAGATAGAAATCTAGATATATATTCCCCAATATATCAGTCATTTAAGCTCAATAAATTACAGCACAACTCAACACAAAAAATTGTTAAAGTTTAATAATGTCACTTGGTTCCTATGGTGTTCTGTTACCATTTCATACAAATCAATATAAACTCCAGGTAGAAGACTAATTAGAAGCTACACCTTGCCCAAGAACTAATCCTAACATAGCAATACACATGTCCAAGCTTTATACCTCACCTTTATCCCAACATCCAGAGATACAACCAGCCAATTTCAGAGTTTAAAAGATCTTTACCAGCCATTCCACGACCTCCTGACAGCAGGCGGCTGTAGGGTTACCTCGTTATCTTAACCCAATAGGAATTCCCAATGAGTCCGTATCCCCCTGTCCCAGGAACATGTTGCCCGGGTACATAGACTGAGGCAGGACATGATGTAATCGGGAAGAGCGAACACGTTCAAATAATCCCCATCACCGCCCCTAGCGACAGCCGAGCCACACAGCACACAAAGACAATCCCGCCATTATGTGGCAACGGTGTATTTAGGGGGAATTAAATCCACACAACCCCCGTAACACCCTATAGCACAGTACCGGACATGAATTAGTCTCCATCTTTAGTTCACAAATCCATAGAGTTACGATAACGGGAAAAACCCGTCCCCCGCCCCCCCCCTCGATACCGGGTACTAACCAGGCTATAAGGGGCACAGCCCGTGAGTCGGACTGGTCACTCTCCATGGAGCCTCGGGCATGAACAAGGAGCGCGGGAACAAAGCGGAACAGTGACCGGAAATGACTTCTAGTCACCACAAAGGGTCGGAGCCTCCATTACACAGCAGCACAGACACCGAGCGGGGAGAGAACATGGCGGCGGGAACCTCCAGGGAGGGGGGGGACGTGGGAACATCGGGACAAAACGGAAATCCCGGGCACTAGTGCGAGACAGACACCGCCTCTCGGTCACATACAATAAACCTGCCCTCTTAACCGCCGTAGCCGGTGTTTACAGTCGGTAGCCGTTACCGGAGAGGATACCGGAAACAGCGTTTCCGGTGGAAGGCGAGGGTGCCACTTTATAACCTTACCACTTACACAGTGTGATACAGAGAAAATACAAATAACCCGGTAAACAAAAAAACAATCGAAGCGGACTTACCGATTGTTCCCTGTGTACTAACAACACGATCCAATGTCGAAATTCTAACGTCCCACCGAGCCCGCCACCCTCTCTTATATACAACGTGTGACGTCACTCATGACGTATTGCAATTCTAAACCCGCCCCTCTCTTGCTACTGGCCAGTGAAAATCAGATCCAGCGAGCTGATTGGTGAGATAAACAAACAAGGCAGCGAGGGAAACAGTCTTCTTCTCCCTTTACCTTATTTTGTTATGTTTACTGTGAATCGAATGAAACTATTCACTGACTGATGTGTATTAAGGTAGGCATACACGTCATCGATATTTGGTTTTGGATAGACCGATTGTAGGGATATTCAATAGATTCTTCAGATCAGATATTCAATCGATTTGGACGATCGTAAATCGGATCGTAAGAATATTGGTCCGTGTATGCCCACCTTTACATCAACTATCATTTGAAATGTAATCCTTTGTAATATTACATATGTGGGAATCTAATGGGGCCCATACATAATAAAACCTGCTCGTACGATCGTACAATAAAAATGTCAGCATTAGACCATAATTAAGTATTTCATTCGATGATCATGCGTAAATCGACCGGGATTTGTGCGTGTATGGGCCCCTTAATTAGCTATAGTAAATCCACTGCTATCAGATGGAATCAGTGATTTTTGTTGCCTGAGGTGGACCAGTGACCCCCCACCAACAAAAAAACTATCATGAGCAGGGAACTGCATTATAGTCAAATATTGTACTTTGTATCTTATTAACACTTTGGACATAATTGTGGGCAGCACCTATATTGAAGGGGTAAATTGTCATATAAATTGTATTGATATGTTAGAGTTCAGTTTATGACAATACTGATACCAGGGAAAAATCTATAAAGGTGACTACTGTTTTTACCATTGTGTTGTCTCTATTTATGTGAGGGGGGGACCAGGCTAAAAACCGGGGTGTGGAGATAATTAGCATATCAATATCCAAAGTGCCTAAACAGCAGGTAAACAATAAGCCAGCAGAAAGGGGGATTCTGCTTCCAAAATGGAAGGATGGATAATCGGATCCGTCAGAAAACCATGACCTATAGATCAAATGCTCGGTCATGGCAAACTGTTGCCAATGTATGCTTGTGAAGGTTCTCATTCATCCAGGTCATGGTATATCTGTTGTATTCAATTAGATCAACTGGACTTAAAGTTTAGTTCTTGAAGACGTTTCGCTAGTCATCCGACAAGCGAAACGTCTTTGAGGAAGCCAGTCGGATGTCTATCGAAACGTCTTCAAGAACTAAACTTCAAGTCCATTTGATCTAATTGAATACAACAGATATACTGTTGGCCAAAGGTTTGTTTGCAGAGACCGGCCGTCCTTCATCCTGGCCGACTGCTCGCTATTGGAGAACCATCTGTCAGGTCGAAGGATCCCTAACTGTGAACCCAGATTAAGTATTGCCTTCTATGTGTTTTGGGGTGATGAAATTAAGTTTTCTATGAATTATTGTATTGCGTGAAATAGTCCTTTAAAGCCTGAATTTCAACTAAAAATAATTTTTCCTGATTTATGTGTAGCCTAGAAACTACACCCTTTCTAAATAATTTCTAACCAAATACAATTGTGTGAAGACTATAAAAGTTTTATTAAAATTGTCAGTCAGGTCACTTCCTCTCATCTAGCACCTTCAATGTTTTCCTTTTTTTGTGTTTTAGGGAGAAATGCAACTTGCAAAATTACTTGAAGCCTAAAAACAGGACAAGGAGTTTACAGAGATCTTTGGTTCCAATTAAAACCATTAAGGTTTCTCATTGTTGAGGGATATTTGTTTATGAGTAAAGCTTTCCTTAGGGCTAGGCCACATCAAAGTGTTTTAACACGCAATCTGATCGGTGTTAAAAATTTCACACTACGATGGGGTTATTGTTGTGGCCACACTAGGTGCAATGCGATCTGTTAATCGTAGAGCATATGCGATCTGCATTTTTTGCAAGCGCAAGGGTTAACAGGCGCACGCTTCCGGATTGCAAGCACATGTTGCAGCGTGACCTCAACTTTAAAAAGAGACATAAATGATGTATCAAATTATGTATCTAGAAAGATGCCCCCCCCATCTTTATTGTAACAAGGTCTGCTGCCCCTGGGCCACCATGCGACCACAGGAAGTAAATACAGGAAGCAGGATTTGTGCCTTCTACATCCCTGGAAATTATAATTAAATTATTAAAAGACATAATCACTCCCCTTGCAGGGATTTAATATCATGTCTGTGAGTCTGGGTACATACCACTTTAGTCTGACCCATGAGTGTCACCACTGATTTGCTGGAATTAAAAGGTTGTGCATAAAACAGCTGCAAGCACAAGTGATCTGTAAATAGCCTTCCCAATGTAGTAGTAGCCCCCCCAATGTAGTAGTAGCCCCAGTGTAAAAAAAGCTTGTGAGGCTGAATGGATGTTTTCTTTGTGCATGACACAGGTGCAAACAATATTTTACATGTGTGGGGAATTCACACTCATCTTTCTCAATTATTATGCTGTAATTATAAGGACACATTTTTATAGTGAGTCCCCTACTGGTGACATTCCAAAATCAAACAAAGTTAAAGAACATGTTACAGTAGATAAATATAATTTGGAAAGATTTTTAGCCAATCATTTCAATCTAATGAGTTCTGTACTGAAAGGCTGCTCATCAGTAGACTAGCAGACAGTTCTGTGGTATGGAGAGTAGAGGGACTAGGAGACTTCTGCATTGTAGGAAAACCAAGGCTATTCTCCAGTATTGTTTAATGATCAGAGTGGATCTCTGGAGGGGTTTGTACAGATGCTACATTGCTGGCTGACAATCATCTAGCATGTGTACGAGACTTGAGAAACTGGACAAGTGTTTGACTAAAATGCAATCAGCTATCATAGTTGCCAACATTCTCCAAAAAATTTCAGGGACACAATTTAAAAACAGTTGTGTGCCACCAAAAATGTAGCCACAACCCCACATTTTTGCCCACTATTAATAGTCACTACGACTTTAAAACAAGCTTTATATTGTATTGTTACTAGATAGATAGATCGACAGACAGATAGATAGATGATAGATAATTAATAGATAGACAGACAGAGAGACAGACATATGGGTGGACAGAAAGACAGATAGATCAGACAGGGGGATAAGATAAAAACAGAGACAAGGATAGATAGATAGATAGAATGAATGACAGAAAGTATGATAGATAAATGGATAGACAGACAGGCATGAGGCAAAAATATACATATATATATAGAGAGAGACAGGCAGACATACAGGGGGACAGAAAGACAGATTAGTCAGACAGGTGAATAAGATACAGAGATAGATTAGACAGAGATTAGATAGACAGACAGACAGACAGATTAGATAGATAAAAAGATTATCAGGGATGTCCAACCTGCAGCCCTCCAGATGTTTGAAAACTACAACTCCCAGCATTCCTCCATTGCAGAAGAAACCATGGAATGCTGGGAGTTGTAGTTTTCAAACATCTGGGGGGCCGCAGGTTGGACATCCATGAATTAGATAGACAGTCAGACTAGATAGACAGACAGACAGATTAGATAGAGAGACAGACAGATTAGAGAGACAGACAGATTAGATAGAGAGACAGAGATTAGATAGACAGACTAGATAGATAGACAGACAGATTAGATAGACAGATAGATTAAATAGATAGATAGACATATTAAATAGATAGATAGACAGACAGACTAGATAGATAGACAGACAGACTAGATAGATAGACAGACAGACATATAGACAGACAGATTAGATAGACAGACAGATTAGATAGACAGATACGGTAGATAGGTAGATAGATAGATATCAAAACAAATAGTGTGCACTCTACCTTCCAGACTTGCCTGGGTGCTTCCAATCACGATCCCATAATGCATAGCAGTACACAAAGTATATTAGAGCACTTACAGGTCTTGTGAAAATCCAAAAAGTTATTAATCCATACACACAGCAAGCGGCAACATTTCAAAACATCATGATTGATGGCTTGATAAGCACCAGACTGAAACATGGTCACTTGCTGTGTGTATGTATTAATACATTTTTGGATTTTCACAAGACCTGTGAGTGCTCTAATTTAAAAGTTCTTATCGTTTAAAATAGTGCTAATTTTGCCCCAACCAATCAGATCTGATTTAACATTTAAAAGCTTACATCTGATTGGCTGGGGCAAAATTAGCACCATTTTAAACAATAAGAACTTTTATTGAATAACCCTGAGAGTGTACTGATAGATAGATAGATGTCAAACAGACACAATAATAGATAGAAAGAATTGTAGATAGACAGAATCATGACAAGCCCTAAACTAGTTGGCCTCAGATCTACTTTTTAGATCAACTTCCTTTTAATCTTTAATCTGGTAGGGAGCAGTTTAACATTAAAAATTACAGTTACTAACCTCCTCCAGGCAGAGACTGTACCCAGCACAACGTTGCTGCACACATCCCTCCCCTTCCTCACGTTCAGAGTGTGTGAGCCTGCAAATGTAATTCGATCTCTCATCTGTAGTGCAGGATAGGATCTGTGTTGACAGTGATGACAATGGCTATAAATTGTGCACACAGCTCCAGATCACAGGACACTTACCAGGACTTTAGAAGATCGGGACTGTTGGCAACTAAGAGCTATGTGGATGGAGAGAATTGGTAGAACCAACAACTCAAGGCACGGGTACTTAAAGGGTATCTCCACTGGTTTTGGTAAGTTTTCGGAATCCATTTCTATTGAAGAACGGGAGGTAAAGGAGCTGTGCCTTACCTTCCGTTTTCAATAGAACACACAGGAGCCGGAGAGAAGGTAAGAAATTACCCGCTCGCTCGCTCCCCGGCGATTGGTTGACAGGTCCCGACGGACCTTGTCTTCTATGCGCATAGATCGCGCATGCGCATAGAAGACAAGGTCCGTCGGGACCTGTCAGACTACGCGCCAGGGGAGCGAGCGAGCGGGTAAGTTCTTACCTTCTCTCCTGGCTCCTGTGTGTTCTATTGAAGAACGGAAGGTAAGGCACAGCTCCTTTACCTCCCGTTCTTCAATAGAAATGGATTCCGAAAACTTACCAAAACCAGTGGAGATACCCTTTAAGGTGACCATACATTAGGCCGATTTTATGTACAATTCGACATACAATCCGACATTTCCATCAGTTGGCTGAAAAATTGTACATTTTCCCATTCTTAACATGCGACATTAGATCGTAAAATCGAAAGTCATCACAATAGACGACATTCAACATTAATCACAAACAAATTGAATGGTGAACATTATTTATGGTACATCTTAGTACAATTAACATTGTACATCTGTCTATCAAAGTATCAGTCGGTTTAAGATCGTAATTACGATTGTAATAGTGTATGGCCACCTTTAGGCTGGGTACACACGGGCAGATTTTTTGGGCCAATCGAACGATACTTCCATGTTTTGGTCCATAGGGCTGAAAAATCTGTGCTGCTTTTGGCCGCGACCGATGTTGGTCGTCCGTATCGGTTGAACAGCCGTGTCGGTAAATCACGGCCGATCATGAGATTCCCTTTGGGACCACATGATCGGTCGCACGAACTGTCAGCCACGGCAACTATTGCTGCGACCGACAGACATTTGTCCCGACCAAGCGGGACCCTCATGTGTACCCACAATTAGACTGTAAACTGTAGTGAATGGCTCTGTCTGGGAAAATGTTGTATGCGAGAAACAGAAATGTTGTTAATGAAACTGTACCATGTCACTCCTTTACAAAGGAAGGTGTGTCTTGTAAACAGTAAGTAGGAATACAGGTTTGAGAAGAGGAACAGCAAGTGAACAGTTTGTAAAAAACAGAACATCATTAGAACTAGAAACAGTCCAAGAGCAAAAAAATGAAATCTCCTTCTGTGGGCAAACATAAGAAAAACCTCAGAGGAATCCAAGAACTAAGCAGATCCATAAGGCTGAGGCCACACTGCAACGCACAGGAATCGCATACCAAATCACGAGTGTTATCGCATGCGATTGTGTGCGCGATTCTTGTGCGTTTTGCTTTTGTGTGCATGTTTTGCGCATGCATTTTTGCCGTTTTGCGTTATGGAAACTAATACGTTAACGCACCAAAAATGGTGAACGCATCGTTCCCCCGATTACCGTTTTAGCGAAAAAGGCTCTAGTGTGGCCTCACCCTATATCCTGGAAGGTTATTTGCAAACAAAATGTATTTTAATGCTAATCACCATAACCATACAGTTAACAATGCACAGTGTCCTAAACACAATGTAGAATGAAGGGTAAAGCTGGACACAATGGCAGATTCCATTGGAAGCTATCTGTCATTAGTTATTGATCCAGATACACACAGTACATAAAAAAAAGTTACCGTAACACAAAGTATAGGAGGATTTATATGGGTGGCCAGCGGGCAAAAACAACCATCCATGGTGCTGACAAACTACTGCTGATGGCACTGCGGTCTGTTATTCCTGATGGAAAATTTCCTTCGGCCAGTATATAATGTTGTTACTGTAAGTAGAGGAAGCCAATATGATTGGCCTGTCATGTGTATGGATGCATCGCTGACTGACCCCCATACCACGTATGGGGGATTGGTCAGGGCTCTGTAAGTGGTTACCAGTAGAATCTGTTGGCACATGTGATCGTAATCACATGTGTTTGGCAGACTTAAGCCTGTTTATGCTTTGAATTGATTGATATGGAGAGGGAGATTGCAAATAAACTTGGAAATATTATGTATGTATATGTATGTATAATTTTATATATATATCGCCACTTGGGTACGTTATACATTATAAATTACAGGGTATACAAACGGGGATAAACATGGTTAGTAGGCCTTTAAAATCTTTAAAGATTGTGCACTCTGGATATTCCCTACCCTGGGGGACTTTCCCGATTAGAGTGGGTAGTGACATCTATATAAATCTTGTATGTATGTATGTATGTGCTCACCACACAGCCACACCCCTGAATGACTCAACATAACGGCGACGCCCTCTGATAGGGTCGACGCCCATGAAGTCCAGTTTGAACAATAAAATCCTGCACGTCACTTGCAGAGTATGATTCCCCAATTCAGTAACTCAGATAAAGGGCCTGGGCTCTGTGTGCTGCCCGACTTCAACAGCACAAATTGTCCGCACATCACACACTTCAGTGACACAAAAACAGTGTAATGTACGGTTACATAACTCAGAGAGCTGCACACACAGAACAACAGCTTCCATAACAGAGGGAACCAGACAATTCCCTAGGTCCCACTAGCGCAATATTTTTGCATTTGCGCACGCGATTTTTGCTGACATTGAAATTGTGACAACACATGCGATTGCCTTTCCGTTTGTGATACACAATCGCATGCGATTTCGTATCTCAAAAGGAGAAATCGCATGCGCACACGCAACCGCGGCGCAGTGTGGCCGTGCCCTTATGGTCTGTAAGACATCACAATTTACTCCTGGAAGGTTTTAAATATTAACCCTGGAAAGACTATGTTACTATTGGTGATATGATCCACATTTAGCAGAGCCTCCTGGAATGTGACCACGCCCCCAGATATTGTTGTCCCAGCCATGCCCCCAAACATCACGGTCACGCTCATACCCCAATCATCAAGGCCACGCCCTCAAAGATAACTGCCATGCATTGCAACCATGACCCCAAATGTTGTGACCACGCTACTAGATATTGTAGTCACACCCCAAAACATTATGGTCCGCCTCCATATGTCATGGCCACACCCCCAAACATCCCAGGTCTGTTCCCGAATCACACCCACATATACAAACATCCTTTCCATGCCCCCAAACATCACAGGCACATCCCCAAACACCACACCTACACCCTCCAAGTGGAAAAACTGATAACATTGTATATAAGGTTTTACAATAAACATGTGCTATATGTCCTTCAAGCAATGTCACCTCCTCAACTCATAACTATAAAATACATGATGTACATGTACCAACTGTGCACTTTTTCTGCCTGTCTCTCCCATCTAAGCCATACGCACACCTGCACGTAAAAAAAATACTTTACCCACAAGTGTACACGGGCAACGCCGGATACAACTGCCAGTTGTTGATAATACTAGGTGATGTCAAGTCACCATGCTATATATGGGTCATTTGGAGGCCAGAGATACATATGATTGATTCCTCTTTGATTAGGTTTGCAATTTAACCTAGATGCACATTGCAATCTTTACTCCTGACCGACCGTTTGAGGCATCCGACTGGTCAGCCAGGAGGAAGGGCTGTCGGTCGCGGCAAAAGCAGATGCTTTTTTCTTTCGACCCGTCTGATCGTGCGTTCGTCCAATACGGACAAATAGTCTGCGGTTGGTTTCAGCCGCAAGAAGAAGCCATGCAATAATTTGGCCCAACCAACCAAAACACTGAATTGTCGGTCAGTCTGGCCAAATTGTATGGTGTGTACCCAGCTTTAGGCCGTACTTCTGCGTTTTACTGCTTGTTTGCGTTTATGTTTGCGATCTGTATTGTCAGCTATGGGAATTTCAGGTGTGTGAAATGTATCAGCTTTCTACATTTGGTCCCTTTTTTGTACAGATTGCACTGTAATGCAAGTCTATGGCAACACAGTAAAAAAAAGGAAGCATTTTACCCACAGTCCCCTGAGAAACACAAATGCTCAAAAATGCATAAAAAACACAACACAGTGCAGAGAAACGGAGACTTGCGTTTTCTCATGTGCAAACAATCTTATTTTGCACTAATTTTTGTGCGTGAAAAATGCATGCCAGGCTAACACAATGTGAATGGCCACACTGTGTACACTGCAATCCATTTTAAAGGGCATCTGTAGTGAAATTTATACATTGATCCAATCCAGCTATAATAAAAGGTTAGTGTATTCTGCCTTATTCTTACCTTCCTCTGTGGCTCCATGTTTGCACACTGTCTGATTTACTGCAGGGCTCCCCACTCCCCCTCCCCTCTGGTCATTCCCTCGTTCATTTCGTCCGGCTGTAAATTAAGGCTGTCAAACAAGCTGCTCATGCGCATTAATCCTCCTACACATGACACATCACTCTAACCTTTGTAAACAAAAAAAAACCCAGCGGTGTGTAAGCCTGTAGATAGGAAGTTTCTACGTTGTTCTGAAGATAGTGCTACGTAAGGAATGGGAGGGGGGAAGGGAGGGGAGTTTGGAGAGACCGAGTCCTGAATCACTGCAGCCCGCTCTCCCTTTGACAGGCAATAAATCGGTGAAAGCTTGAGGAGGAGGGGGACTTCTCCTTCCCTTTAATTATGTTTTTAACCCAGTATTTGCAAAGCATTTTTGAGAAGGAAGGAGTCATTGGGATACTTTCTGTAAATCCTGTGTAAGCCTACACACTATACTGGCATGCTGTTAGGGGATTTGATTGACAGCTGAAGCAGGAGTGGTGTATTGAAATCTTCATTTCTTTTAACTTGTATATCTCAGGACAGAGGTGGAAACTGAAGAAAATAAAGGTACTCTGGGGGTTGGGGGGGAATTATAGAGTACACAGAAAGAAAAAAAAATTTAATTTTCCCACTATAGATGCCCTTTAAGAGCACATGCGATCATGCACTATTGAACAGATCGCAGCGCAAACATTGGGTAATTCATTGTGGTGGTCTGTTATAAGTCACCAAATGCCAGTATGGAAGTGGTAATTCAGCTCTATTTTCAGTTGGTGAAGGCTGAAGGTATAGGGCACTTTCTATTCATGGGGGGGGAGGATTTCAAATACGATGACATAGTTTGAAGCGAGGGAATTGTTAGCACCTTAAATCAAGTTCCTAAATTTTCTATATGAGCAATTTATTTCACAGATTGACATTAGAACTCACCTTCAGAGTATTCCTCTAGGAATTCTTCAGGAACCGCTTAGCCTGCTTTTTTTTGCGACCAACATGACCTGTGTTGCCTTCTTCTGGATCAACTGATAGGTATGGAGGGTATGATGGTTTAACTAGATGTACACATGTCTTTATTCAAATTCCATTACTATGTATGTAACTACATAACTTGTTATTGCAATTTCAAGCATGTTGCCATCCGTCATAGTTTGGCCTCAGCCTAAAATAACAAAAAAAAGCATGCAAAGGCAAAACTCTTTTACAGAATATGTACAGAATATTTTCGGCAGGACGGTATTGGCTCCCTCTGCTATAGTAGCGCGATCCGTTCACCAGATGATCCACAATCAGCTGTTTTTAAACAGCTAATTGAGAGTGTGAATTAAAGATACATGTGATCAGCTGTTTAAAAACAGCTGATCGCGGATCTTCTGAGGAGGGGTGTTTGTCAGGGCCCCTGCAATTACGCACCTATATAGTATAGTATAGTATTTGAGGTTGAATAAAGACATACGTCCATCCAGTCCAACCCATCTAGCAATATCCTCATTTCCTGCCTAACTGTTGATCCAGAGGAAAGCAAAAATAACCCACCAAATTTATGAAAGGGAAAAAAATTCCTTCCTGACTCCAAGTGGCAATCAGAGGTTTCCCTAGATCAACTCTACTTTTCGATCAATACCAGTAACTTGCAACATTCCTTGTTTGCAGAAACTCATCGAGCTTTTTTTTGGAACTGACCAATGAACCTGCCATAACAACGTCGACTGGAAGACAGTTCCATAGCTTTACCTCGTTCTCACAGTGAAAAACCCTTTCCGAACTTGAAGCCTAAACCTTTTCTTCAAGTCTTAAGGGATGTCCGCGTGTCCTCTAACATGCTCTATGGTGAACAATGCCCCAGATAGTTTATTGTATGCCCGTTAATGTATTTATACACAGTAATCATATCCCCCAAGCGCCTTTTCTCCAGCGTACATAATTGTAACTTTTCCAGTCTCTCTTCATATTCAAGCTTCCCCAATCCCCTTATTAATTTAGTTGCCCTTCTCTGAACCCTTTCCATTTCAAAGATGTCCTTTTTGTACACAGGTTTCCAAAATTGCACTGCATATTCCAAATGAGCCCTTACTAATGCTTTGTAAAGAGGGAGAATAACATTTTTCTCCCTTGAATTCATACTTCTTGTTATACAAGACAATACCATGCTGGCTCTGGCTTTTGCCGCCTGGCACTGCTTGCTTCCTTTAAGTTTGTTATCCACCAAAACTCCAATATCCCTTTCCAACAGGGATTCACTTAACACAGAGCCATTTATAGTATAAGCAGCACAAGGATTTTTAAGTCCAAAATGCATAACCTTACACTTAACAACATTGAATCTCATCTGCCACTTAGCAGCCCAATGTGACAATCTATCTAGATCCCCCTGCAACGATTGCACGTCCTCTTAAGTTTTTAATGGTCGACAAAGTTTTGTGTCGACAGCAAACACAGAAACCTTGCTGACAATACCCACTTCCAAATCATTAATAGAATAGAAGCAGCCCCAACACAAAACCCTGTGGCACCCCACTTAGCACTTTAGTCCATAACAATGAAGCCCCATTAACAACTACTCTCTGCATCCTATTCATTAACCAATTTTCTATCCATGTACAAATGTGCCTCCCCAGACCAACAGACCTTAGCTTATATATTAGCCGCCTATGGGGGACTGTATAACATCAGCCTTTTTCCAATCCAGAGGCACACCTCCAGAAATGAGGGAATCTGCAAAAATAAGAAACAATGGCCTAGATAAAACTGAACTTAGCTCCCTAAGTACCAGAAGATGTATTTTATCCGGTCCTGGACATTTATTAATATTAACCTTATTTAGTTCTTTCTGCACCATATCCTCTGTTAACCAAAGTGCACTTGACTCTTTTATACCATAATTGCTACTATACTCTATGATATATGTACTTGGATCTTCTATAGTGTATATGGAAAAGCATAGAAAAGATACAAGCATTCACAGGCCATGTAGTTTTTTAGGAGCATTTTACCCATCCCCTTTGGGAAACGCAAATGCTTTTAAAAATAGAGACGCAAATGGACACACTTACATGGCTACATTCACTTTTTTTCCACAGTTTTTTTATCTGTTGCAGTGGAGCCGAAGAGCTTGGCCACAATAGTGCATTTATCTCCATTAGCGTGTGAGAAACGCATGCCAGGCTAATAAAATGTGGATGACCACGCAGTGTGTGCTGCGATACGATCCATTTTCAGAACGGAATATTGGCGGTATTGCATTTCATGTACATTGTAGATTGGCTGCAGCCTACAGATCTCAATGCAGTACAAAGCAATGTGTTAATCAATCACTTCCCTCTCGTTTGCTCACTACTGAAGGAAATTTCCATTTGTCCCTTTCAATCAATAGCATAGAAAACAAACAATTAGAGAATGGAAGCAAGAGTGTGAGCTATAGAAATACATTGCATAGAATGCCCAGTGTGCTGTCAGGGGATGAAACAAAGGGGTAGTGAATGTCATCCTCCATATATTTTGAAAACTACAACTCCCTGCATGCCTTGGTGGCAGAATGCAATGGAGCCATTCTGGGGTTTCGAACCCTGGGTATGATGGCATTCTGTTGAATGGAATGTGGAACGGGCAGGAGAGGGGCGGAGTCCGTTTGATAAGGGAGGAGACAGGAGGGGTGTGTGAGTTTGGGAGGATGGACGTAACGTACAGTTTGAGGGTAATGTTGTCACTGTAAAGGTAGGTGTGTGGGGGGCGTGGTTACAATGGGCGTATTCTATCTGCTAGGAGTAGGAGGGGTCTTTTCAAACGATAGTCAGATGGGGGACGATGTTGTCATTGCTAAAGGGCGTGGTTTGTAGTGGAAAGCGTATGAAAGGGGATGGGACTGGTTACGGTAGAATTATGGGGGTGTTTGGATGGGTGTGGCGACAGGGACGGTATCTGTGTGGGGATGGGCGTGGTGGCACGAGGCCATGGTTTGTGTGTGAGGCTACGAGAGGGGGCGTGGTGAGCCTAGGGAGGAGTGACGAGTCACAGGCTCCAGGATTCCCGCGCATGCGCGCAGCTTTGTTTTGACTGAAAATGCCGTCGGTTTCGAAAACAGCGCTGAGCGGATCCCCACAGACCGAGAAACCGACTCACTACACGTAAGTGCTGTAAACATTGGCTTTACGCAGCCGCCCAGCATGTGAGCACCCGATGGCTAATGTTTATAAACAGCAACTTGGAAAATGATCCGATGCACCAGACAATGAGGCCCCGGGGATTCCTGCAGATAGGCGCGATGTTAATGCGTGAAAAGCGCCCGCCGCAGTCCGCGTGTTATTCTTCTCGCTCTCTCTTAATGAGAGAGACTGCTTTACGTTACTTGCGTAGCGCGCTGTGCAATGCAGGATTTGGCGGTACGCAGTTGACGGAAGCGGGTTCTGTGAATAGCTGTTCGAGCGGCGCCTTCTCGTTCCTCTTTAATAAAAGCAAATTTCCCTCCGTTCACCAATCAAAGGTTTAGGCTGCAGGTCCGTCACTTGTTGCTTCGCAGAAAATCGAACCTTTTAACCTGCGCCTTCCCAGCTGTTAACTACAACTGTCTGGGCATTGTCCATGTCTAGAGCTACCCACAGACCTTACAACCCCATCGTATGATTTTGTAATGTAAAGTTCTACTTTTGATGTACTGTCTAGACAGGTTATGACATTACACAGTTATGTTCTGGGTTTACAACGATTTTGTCATCAGATTGTAAAATGTGAGAATATGAAGATTGTACAATCCGATTGTATGGTTTGTGGCCACTTTATAAAGATCGTTGCATGGATGTTTTACTGTACAAGGCAGTGTAGTGACAGCGAATGTTGCTTGTCATTGACTCATTGCAGGAAATAAATCCCTTGTAAATTTCTGCAAACAGGTTAACTTGAGAATGGGTTGTAGCACGTTTTTGTTCTTGTTATATTGCATTAAATAGCTGTAAACAGTTGGTTCCGTTATTGGTATTTTTACTGTAAATAAAAAGTCCCA
Organism: Hymenochirus boettgeri; assembly: GCA_019447015.1. NCBI lineage: Eukaryota > Metazoa > Chordata > Amphibia > Anura > Pipidae > Hymenochirus > Hymenochirus boettgeri. The sequence goes on along the minus strand of CM033477.1, from coordinate 43,794,644 downwards.
TCTATAAAGGTGCCCATAGACACAACCATCACAGTTGTACGATATGTGTATTGTGCAATTGTCAGCCCATGTATGGGAGAAAGTCTGATGAGCATACGTTCTTTCCCTATTGGGCAGGTTGGCCAATACCAAGTGCACAATCCCAACATCTTACGAACCATGATTATCGCATCTATGGCCACCATTATTTTCAGTGCTAATTAGTGGGGTAAATTATTATTATTGCTTTATATAGGGCCAACATCTTCTGTGGCGCTTTACAATTACATTGTCAAATATCAGTAGCATAACTAGGAATCACTGGCCCCCCCCAGCAAAACTATGATGGGGCCCCTATCCGTGCTTCTTCCACAGTGGTTTTCTGGGAAGACGTTATATCTCCTAATAAAAATAAGAAGATAGGGCCCCCTTGCGGTTGCTCTTCCTGCTCCCCTTCTAGTAACGCCCCTGTCAAACATTACATATAGGGTAATACATGTTATACAAAGTCATACTTATTACATACACAGGTAATACATAATATAAGTAAACAGAGTGATGAGTTACCGTGTTACAATAGGAACGAGGACCATGCCCAAAGAGTTTACAGTTTAGAGGAAATGGGGATGAGACATAAAAGCTTTGAATATTGTTATTATATGTGGAACTGCTGCAAGAAAAAAAATCTGTTTGAAAACAATGCATAAAAATAATCATTGAAAACATTTACAGGCTTTTGTCTTGCTTCTCTAATATTAGTTACCAACTGAACATTACCTAATACAGGAAACAAAAACAATTCAATCACAAAGAAAGATGTCTCTTTTCTATCATTAAAACAAATGTTACAAGCCTTAAAAAAAAAAAAAAATCAAAAAAACACTGCAGCCTTTGCAAACAAAACAAAAAACAAGTCGCAATCCCTGCAACATTTCTTGAAGATCCCTTTCTATTGAAAGGCTGAAATGAAAACTCAGAGCTGCGCAATCTGATGTCTAAGTGAATGTCAGGAATCTGAAGTAGCAAGTGCGTGCTTTTCATCTTGGATTGGCAGATTCAAATATACTGTAATGCATATGGCTGGAACAATTTATACATGTCAGTGGAAAAAATAGTCTAGACAGCTATGGTTAGAAAGTTTTTCTCTTATACTGTAAGCGGTCATGTCCTCCTATTTTGTCTTTGTATTAGAAATACAGATTTTAAGAATAGAAAATAGCAGAACATATATAGCACCCTAACCCTAAAACTCTCTTAAAAATGGGTAATTGGGGTATCAGAATGACAGGTCTCTAATAGAGATGTTTAAAAACTGTTGATTTTCTTTTTCGAAATTTCGAAAGTTCAAGTTTCGATTTTCGAAAACCGTCTAATTTCAATTTTCGATGATTATCTACTTTCGATTTTCAATAAAACTGGGCTCTAATCGAACCCACATTACGTCTCTAGTCTCTAAATCAGTACTGCTTTCTTTGGGCCTATCAAGATAGATTTTTATCTTCTATGTAGATAGATTTTTTTTTTTTTAATTTAAAATGCTTTTTAATCTCAAATAATGTTTGACAGCTAATTTAACTGACAACTTCTGGGGACAAGTTTCCTCCCTGATCACAGTTGTATGGTACACCTAATAAGGTTGAATTCACAGCAGCATGCTAATTGTGACTTTCAATTACAGTACAAGTGATGATGATTTCTTTCTAATTTTGGATGTTAACTGTCTTAATGTAGATTATAATGGTTGTAAAATAATAACTAATAAAAAATGATGAGTAATTACTTGTTCATAACGTCTTTAGGTGAATAAACATCTTTGTGTTCACAGGTATCTAAAAGAATTTCGGACAGAGCAGTGCCCTCTTTTTCTGCAACACAAGTGTACACAACACAGACCCTTTACTTGTTTTCATTGGCATTTCTTAAATCAACGCCGCCGCAGACCAATCCGACGTCGAGATGGGACATTTAACTATAGCCCAGACGTTTATTGTACAAAATACGATGAAACCACAGGAATGTGCCCAGATGGAGATGAGTAAGTGTATAATTTTAGTTTAAAGTAGAAGTTATCACTGGTTTAAACAGGTTTAATTTAAGGGACTCCCTCTTCAACCTAAATTACCCTGTAAATAGAAACTTCTAGTTTCTAAAAGCTTTTTAGGAAATAAATCCTCTTCGTGTATTGAGCAGTGAAAATATTTTTGGACATCCTGTTACCATGCCTATTGTGTTACATTGTACAGTTTTTACACCTTCCAATCAGTAGTTTTGAAAGTTTTGTATACCAATACAGTTCTGTGTGTACAGACAGTCTAGGGTTACAAACATCTGACTTACACACAACTCCTATATACAAACAGAGCATATGGAGGGGCATAAGGGCAAATACTGTACAGCATGACCACAAAGCAATCCATTTTTTAAAATTCTGCTAACATCTGTCTAATTTGCATTTATAGGTGTATGTTCCAGTTCCAACTTACATACAAATTTAAATTAAGAACAAACCTACAGAACCTATTGGTTTCATAACCTGGGGACTGCCTATAGTTGAACTATAAATGTGCAGAACATACCTAAACCGTTAATAAATTCTACCTACCTACTTCTACCGTCTATTGTCTACCATGAAGTCTGTAAAATGTTATTGGACAAATAAGGCCAAGAGCAGTCTCACCTATTTGGGAAGGCTGATATTTGCTGGTCTCATATGGGGCACCATTGTAATCAATTTCATGTTAAAGGGCAAGTCCAGCCTCAAAAAATCTTTAGATAGTTTGAAGTATCATTCTCCAAAACCCCACTTTCGTTCTATGCTTACATTAATCCAAAGTTCCCATGCTGATTTATTAGAACTTACATAACCACAATCCCTCGCCGGAAGTCCTTCCTCCTCTGCACCTGTCTCAAGCTGGTTAAGATCAGTAATGGCAGTCAGCCATTGGCCATGATGTCATAGTTGTGGCCATGACTTACAATCATTACCCTGAAGCAGACAGGAGACCAGCGAAGGATTGCGGTAGTGTAAGTTCTAATTCCTCAGCGTGGGAGTATAGGGTGAAGGTAAGAATAGAATGAAACTGGGGTTTTGGGGGAATACTTTAAACTATGTTAATTTTTTTTGTGGATCAAGTTACCCTTTAAGGTTATTATTAGAATATCAGTAGATTATAACTGGTTATAGTTGCTTTTCATGGATGCGTGTATGTAGCTATTTATAATTGATATTTCTATCTGAATCGTTTCCATGGGGATCTGCACAATGCAGCTTTTAGGAAACTTTCTATTTAAACATAAGAAATCAGCTTGGGAGGCAGTGATCCACATTTACCAAGCAACCATCTAGGTCAGGGATTTCCAAACTTTGGGCCTCAAGATGTTTTAAAACTAAAACTCTCAACATTCCCTTGATGCCCACAAGGGCAGGAAATGGAAGGGTGGGAGTTGTAGTTTTCAAACATTTGTTTTAAAAGGCGCAGTGATGGTCTTGGGCCAGGTCTGTTCTCTTTTTTTTTTTTTTTTTCATTTTAATTAAATACAGCAAAATCAGATTCATTTTGAAATCGTACGTCGGTCACTTAGAAGAACTGGAGAGGCGGTTCCAGCAGGATTGATCGAATGTCGCGGGAGCGCTCTGTCGGGTAAGTAATATCGAATATATGTATGCCCACCTTTAGTGAATATTTCAGTACAATTCTTTACAACTGTGCAACTTATTGCATTACAATGCTGTGCTGTGTATTGATGTCTTTAATATACAGTTCTTCTCATGGGAGAAACTGTTTGCTCTAAGCAAGAATAAGGCTGTTAAATGTGGCTGAAGGGACCGGAATTACACACGTCTTGTTCAACACATGGGTCTTGAACAAATAAATGAAATCTTCTCTGCAGGCAGGAACTGAGAAAGATGACCAGATTTGTGTTTGTCTCTCTGATTTTCATTTAAGGAGAACTAGACCTAATGTGAAAGCTTTTCTCTCCAAAACACGTATACACTGTAAGATACTTTTGTAGTAAATTGCATTTACATACATCTTAGATTCTGTAACTACGAAGGCTTCTTTGTTGTTACCTGTAGAGCCCACAGCCCATGTAGTCTTCAAAGAGCCAGGCCCCCTGACCCCAGTGTTCACTTTCACTATGCGCAGAGTATTTTCTATACAGATGTCTCCACACCAATATTGAAGTTTCTGATAAGACTTTGAAATCCGCTGTTACCCTGGAGTTTATTTTTCAGCATGTATTGCAGAAAGCCTATCAGCACGAGGCTACAGGTATAAATCCCTAGACTTACTTCTGAAATTAAAGGTGGAAATGCAGCACATAAGGTATCTAAATGTGTAAGGTATCTAGGTACTTAGATGTGATGAATTTACATTATAAACTTTAGGTTTCCATTTATTTTTTATTAAGGAAGGTCCAGGTTGTAAATATAGACTACAGATCCAGATTGATAGAGAGCAGAAAATATAAATAGAAAGCGTAGGTCATACTGATACCCGAGCAAGTGATACACCCGCGATGAACGGCCTTTTCGGGCGATAATCACGCCTGTGTATGCATTCACACAGGCGCCGTTTGTAAAACCCGCCATGGCATATTGACTATAGTTAACATTTCAGTTCAATGGTTGTAAATTCATTCAAATAAAAAAAAGTTTCAGAGCTGTGTTTCTTAGTTCCTTTCTGTTTTTATTATTTGTTTATATTTGTGAGAATTCCATCCGTAGAGGAATGCTGTGCTATTCATGTGTAATAAAGGATTGGCCTTGTATAAGACACGTTTCTGGTGGGTAATAGTGCTATAAAATATTATGCCGTTGTTTTCCTTTTGATTTTTATCAAATTTTATCAACATTTTTTTTTTTGATTATTTGTTTAACTGGCAAATCTATCTGATACAGTTTTACTTTACAGTGTTCACGGTCCTGGCCAGTTAATTTGGCTGGAATGTTGAGAGGTTTTGCTCTGTTTAGTGTGTGAGAATCGCAGTGCATGACAATGAGTGTGACTCAATATAGCGCGGATTGCAGCACAAGCGTACGGTAACGCGCGTGAAGCACGCACCCCTCCCTTTAACATGCACTGCCGTCCTGTATAGTGTGGCCTCAGCCTTAAAGGGTATGTATAATGAAAAAATGATTACACCTACCAAGCAGGGAGTCATTAACCCCATGCACACACAACACCAAATCTGAGCACAACTCTGTTTAACAGCAAAAATGAAATGTATTCAGCCATACAGAATACTCCCAGCCAAAATGCACCAATACACATAAATAGTATAAAATTTACTTAGTACCCTTCACTTATCTACCCTAAAAATGGGGCCTCCCCTGTACTAAATAAGTTGAAGACATATTTTAGGGTCATAAGTCTGATAAACTTTGAATTGTGGACATTACACAAACATATCAAATATATGAAGCCAGCATTATTGCATTTATTTCGGCTTTTAAATAAGCTATGTGCATCTATAACCTTTGTTTAAGCTTTATATGATTTTCAGTTGTGTGAGTTTCATCTATGAAATCTGTTGTGTTAAAGGGCATGTCCACCCCTTTTTTTAGAATTTTTGCTTTAGTGTAGGGCTCCCTCCCCCAGCCCCAACCACCACAGTTATTTGTGCAGAAACTCCCCCCGATCTATACTTACATCCCCTCTCTCCTCCGATGTTCAGTCCCAGCCCACTGCTTGCATGAAACTGGTAGCCGCGTCCGTGATTGGCTGACAGGATTGGCAGTACAGTTCAGGGGAGTTTCTGTTCAAATACCTATGGCGGTTGGGGCAGGGGGAGGGAGCCATATACTACAGAAAATGGGGTTTACACTAGGGGGAGGGAGAGAAAAACGTGAGGGGGAGAAGTGCTGCAGTGTGCATAGCAAATTTCTCCTGGAGGAGAGACAGGAGGCAGAGACCTATAAGGACGTGGTCAGTTTTTTTTACTTTTGGAGGGACATTACAGGAGAACCATTTGGAGCAGGGATGTATGGTAAGGATTTTTATACACTACACAATGGGGCCAGTAGTGAGTTAAATTATAGTTTTGGGGGTGGATATGCCCTTTAAATTTTTTTTGTATACTAGCAAAGGGGTAGCCAGGTATTTACAACAGTGATTTCCAACCCCCGGCCGGGATTTTTCTGTGGACCTGTGGGTGGCCGGGGCAAGGAGGAATGGTGTGGGCATGTTTGAAGGCATGCCACAGGCATAAGCAGGTAGATCGGGGCGAGGCTACAACCATTGCCCAGTCAGTGCATTGGGTGCTGCTAGTGTGACCCACAGCATGGGCCAGGTTGCGAGCCCCCTGATTAACAGTGATGTGCCCTTACCAGTAAGATAATTGTGGATTTTTAATGTACAGAAATGTTATGTTATTTAAGATAACTTTAAATTGGTTGTCTTCTAGTGAAAGGAGCACCTGACATCACTGCAGCTCCTTATAAACCTTCCTTATTAATCTGTTTTATCAAGCCTCACTTCTTTTACAGTAACACTTTTTGTTAAAAACTGTTTCTTCAGAAGGGCTGAGATAGTAAATCTGGAACAGAGGTAGAAACTTAAATAATTAACCCTCAGGGGAAATTTCAAACCAAGTGAAATAGTAAGAAAGTAATATACAATTAACCTGGGAAATGCACTTTAAATTTTTTTCAGCCTTTTTATCTCTTTTAAAGAAACATCAGACAGGACATTCTCTCTCTGGAAGGAAGCTAGTGAAATCCTATATAAGTAGCTTCCAACTCTTGCATGCTGGCTCCCTATAAAATAACAAGCAGGTGATAATGGCCAAACAGAAATGTTGGTTCCCGAACGCCTGATCCCACACAATGATTGTCTGCATTGGTATTGGTCATTAACATGCCCGATAATCATCAAATCCTGTTGGTTCTACATCTGGACCGGAGGCTTTAAAAGTGTGTAGATTTTTTAGTGTACAAAATGGTCATCTGTTTGTGAGAAGTAAACTCTGCTGATGTTTATGTGCCAAACAGAACTCAACACAATGGAGGGGAAGTGATGCCTGCAGACTCTGTACTCCTTGGAGAGCTCTGTGCTCATAAAGAAAATTATGGAGCTATTGGGAGGCATTTGGTTGAAAACTGTTCAACCTCCAGGATCTAAATCCTAATGGTTAAGTGTTATTTGACTTGTGTTCTTGCCTTGGATTGTTCATATTAAATTGTTTGTATTAGATTGTTAATATTGACTACAATCTTGCTTATGATTGAAAACCTATATAACCTTTAGTAGCTAATGGGATTTGCCCTTCTGGAAACTACTAAAGCTGGGTAGACACCTGTAGATTCTCTGTCCGTTGCGGCAAAAGAAGCCGCGGCTGAGAAATCGCCGCAACAGAGCGTGCGGCCAACCGTTCGTACAAATAGAATGAGGGAACCCTCCTATACTTCGGCCTAATGACCAATACTGTAAAATGTCGGTCGGGCCAAATTATTGGATGGTGTGTACCCAGCTCAAGTAGGCAGTTATCTGAACAATCTTCTTATAAAGGGAGAGCATTAGGAAAGTATGAAGCCAGTTTTATAGCCGACAACAGACAGTTTTCAACTGAATCTGTCTGTCATCTGTTATATTAAAGGAGAACTAAACCCACATTTTTAACCCCAAGAATCAGAAAATATCCCCTTTTAAAAAAAAAAACCCAATAAACCATAAATTACCACTACAGTAAATGTAACCCACTGAGGAACTGGATGAATGTACTGTGACTGACCACACCCCTGACCTCAGTCACATGCTCCCTTGCCTAATCTGTCCTGTAAAAGGTTTGGCTAGAGCAGGGGTGGGCAATTAAATTTCACAGGGTGCTGCATGAGAAGGGCCGGACCAATAGTTTCAACTGGATTTTATAAAAGATTTCATTAATATTCCTGGTTCATTGGATGCTTTTTTAACTATTAGCAATTTGTAATCAAAGGTTTGTGATATTTTAGATCCATTCCATCAAATTCAATTAATCAGTTGATCAGGTAATAATTTTTTTTTATAAACTTAATACAAATAAATCAATTATCTAGCCTGACAATATTAAGATTTTTTTAGGTGCAGGTCTAGTATTCAGGGGCCACTCAGGGGCACCCAAAGAGCCGCATGTAGTAGCCTCTGGGCTAGAGGCTACTAGTGGATGTGACCAGTTGTACCAACTGTAACTAGTTCCTGCAGTATCTTAAAGGACAATTATACTCACCTTCCCTCCGCTCCACATCTTCGTGCAGTAACTTTTACTCAGGGTGAGGACCTGAACCGCTAGGTCCCTACATATACCCATTTAGAAGACTGGCCAATCAGCGGATATGGACACATCTACAAGCCTGCGAGCAAGCCTTTGGATTTCTTGTGTGAATCACATTGTTTCTAGCCCCTTTATAAAGATATATTAGATGCACAGCACGTTACATGTTAGGGTTAAAATCTTTACATCTTCCAGGGACTTTTCAATTATAACAGAGCAGATTGATGATTTAAAAGAATAGAAAAAAGTAAATTCATAAATAATGCAATGGATATATGCAGCTGTAGGAGACCAAATACCGCATCAGAGTTAAACAGGTAAGTCAGTAGATGCGCCTGCATTTCATTTTCTTCACATCAGTGCTGTCATGGCAACGGAGAAATAGCGTGCGGATGGCAGCCTGCCAAGCATCTTCTTTTAACTTAGTCTAAAGCTAATGGAAGTAAAAATAGAAGTGAATGTTTCCTAGAGGCTCTGATAATGCATTATTGGGCTTTACTCTCTGTAGTTGAATTGGCTTTGTAGTGTTTCAGTGGTATTGTAATAGCGTTGCTTTCCAAAATCAGGATGTTTCTTTTTATCATTATACTTGAAAACACTTTCACTCTTGCTAATCATTACAGATTGTCCCCAGAGCCTTTGACAGTGGCAAAGCTTCAAGTTCAGAGGCATCCAGAACATAATAAGACACTCTGACGGGGAAGAAAGGACAATAAGAAAAATATTTACAGGAGACAACTGATCAAGCAATTAAATATAAGAAACATAATTAATAACCAAGGATGTTAGTGGGTTCTGTTCTGTTTAGACAAAGTTCCAAGTTGGAGAAGGGATGTAAATCCAGAATTTATATTCACATATATGTCCACCCCTCCCTATACAATTGATATTTATGTGTACAACCCCCAAAACATGAGATGACAATTTACCTTTTCCCCCCATACATCCCTGAAAAGAGATATCTCACCCACCCAATCTCTGGCAGGCCTCCTGATGACTAAAGGTTCGTACACACGTGCGATCACGGGTCCCGACCTGCGGCGCACTATGTGTTTGAACGTTCGTTTCAGCCAATAATCGGCCCGTGTATGGGCCCTTTATCGACCGAAACGGCCGGTCGTTCGGATATCCACCCGGTCGGTCGGGCAACGATCCCCGGCCGAATGCCGTTTCACCCGATTAAGTGCCCATACACAGGCCGATTATCGGCCGAAACTAAAGTTCGTACACATTATGTGTCGCGGTTCGGGAACCGCAATCGCATGTGTACGAACCTTTACAGCTACTTCCCCAACACCTTCTCAGCAGCTCTGAACTCCTAACAGCAGCTTGAAGTGGGGGCATGAACCGGTCATAAAAGTCCCAGAAGAAATAAAAACACCTCTCTTCAGGGAACTTGGGGGAAAAGGTAAGTATTGCAGTCTTGGGGTATGGGGGGTCCTGGACATAAATAGTATTTGCATTTGGGGGCAAAAGCTCAATTCTAAACAAACTGATCAGTGCAGTTGTAATTCCTGTTTGGAATATTGTTGCACCCGACAGGAAAGACCTGATTAGTGCCACGGCAAGTGTATAAATTATTTTCGTTTTGTTTAGTCTTCTAAATGGGCACACTATTGCCAAATTGCACATAGAAGATGACTGTGAATTGTGTGGTACGTTCCCTCTTCGATGCAATAAAATATCAGATTTTGCTTTTTTGTGACCAGCCAGCTTAAAAGGTTGTAAGGAAAAGTGGTCACTAAAAAGAGGTGAAGCTGCTGTTAAACCATGTTAACCTTTATTATATCGGTTAGCGTGGCTTTTTAATAGAAAATAGTGAGAGAGCCTTCTCTTAAAGGTACATCGTTAATAAGCGATAGCGTCGCTTTCTAAACATTGCCCTGTTAGTTCTACAAGTGAACTGCAATGAATATTACATGCTGGATTATGTATTCACATTAATATACATACTTAATGGATTAATTAACACATTACATTTTTTTAATGTGCAAAATAGACACAATTTCCCAACTAAACCTCTTCATTCATATGCTTTCAACACACCAGCTGGGTACACATTTAATGATAATGGAATGATTGTTCCAAAAGAAACGTAATCCTAAAAATGAACTAGGCTCAACATTATAACTATATATGTCTACTAATTTTTTTATCAGGCTAATTAAGGTCCGATACTATGATCCGCCAGTTTGCGGATTGGCGAATGACACCCAAGTGAATGCGTACACACGTACAATTTTAGGTGGAAAACTGACGTTCAGCATGGGTGTGCACACGCTTTGCTGTCATTCCTCGTTCATCCTATTGGAAGTGTGCATGAGGGCTTAAATCAGCCTTTTGACAGTTAAGATCCAAGTTTTTGTTGTTAACTGGGGGCCATCCTTTTTTCATGGTCACACTGCAAAAGCTTATAGCAAGTGGGAAGGATGTAGAGGCAATGTAAGCAGGAAATTATTCTTGCAAAGAATGCAAAAATTTGGAGGTTTTGACCAGGGCATTATGGGTTTCTGATTGAGGAAGTGTTCTGCTTTAGGCATTTTTTTAAACTACAAAAGGCTGTAGCCATAATAGAAGGCATACAGTGTGAACCATCATTTAAAGCAATAGAAACTTTTAATAATGTGTTAGTTATTAATTGAAATCTGTTGAAAAAATTTAGTTCTATTCTACAGCCATAGTGGTATCATCAGGTTTAAAGAAGAGAACTAAAGGTTGGTACACACGTGCGATTGCGGGTGCCGACCAGTGACGCATGATGTGTACGAACAGGCGTTTCGGACGATAGTTGGCCCATGTATTAGCACTTTAGCTCCTGAAATGACCACTCGGTCAGAGATATGCCCGGCGGATCGGGCAACGAGGTGTGCTTATACACGGACGATTGTCTGAAATGGCCATTCGTACACAGTGCGTCGTGGGTCAGTACCCACGATTGCATATGTGTACGGACCTTAAGTATTGCCAAAAACTTTAATTTTCTTCAATTGTTTTTCTTATCCACTTTACTAAACCTTTCTAAAAAGATAAATAGGATCAAGTGTACGTGTGAGTTAGCACACCTTATAACCCATATATGTTGCATAATTATGAAATGTTTCAGAAGAATATGCTTGAATTCTTGTTAACATAATGCACAAAAACAACACAAGTGGTTTTACTTCCTGTATTTATTTTAAGCCTTAATTCTACTGTAAACTTTTGCTGGCATTGCTGGAGAACTGTGTTTGCATTTTTTATTTGATGCCAAACCTGAAAACTAAGCAGCACTTTATGTTAATAGTTAACTAGATATTTCAATGTTGAATTCTCATGGGAGCAAATACAATTTGTATAACCAATTAACTATTAATGTGTAATTTCAGATTATTAGCAGTCTTAATCATTTTAGCGTTTTGAGATATTTTTGGAATCTGTTTCATTGATCATTATGCGTTCTGATTGGTAGAACTACACATTTGTAAAGTATTTTATTGAATCTATCAAAAACCTTTTCATTTCAGTTAAAAAGAAAAAGAAAACCCTAGGGCACTTGCTATGTTTAACATATTTAATGCATAGATTGCAGTGCAATGCCCACTTGGGGGATCATCAGCTGTTGAGCCATGTATGGCTAACCTAATACTAATATATCAGAAGACTTACAGGGGAAACATAAATGCTGTAACCACTTAAAGGACAAGTCCACCCCTAAAATCAAAAATTGTATATAGATAGATCATCCTCCCCAGGCCCCAAAACAGAAATACTGTAGTTAGAAAGCTGAAAGATCTAATACTAATGGGGCCCATACATGGTTTGGTCAGATAAAAATGTTCCCATCAATCTGATAAAAATTGTACTATGATCGTACAATCGCCGTACACAAACAGATCATTGTACGATATCTCATATTCTGATATCCTACAACCGGTATTAGTGCGTGTATGGCCTGCATAAGGCATTGTTCACACTATACAAGGATCAATCGGATCGGTCAGTGAGGTGCTGGAGCAAGCTTAGCTGGAATTCCTGAAGTCTGTTCTCTTTATTGGCATCACTGTTTGCTCTTGGGTTACTTTGGGGCATTACCTGATTCTTCTAATCCAATATCCTTTTCTGCATGTAAAACATAAAAATAAAGGGAAAACTTCATTTCTGGGCAATTTCAAGTGGAAATAAATGTTTATTTTTTTAAATCAACAGCTGTCCATATTTGCACCGGACAACAGGAGACACAGAAAGAAAATATCACTTACGATATTACAAGACTGGTACTTGTATTCACGAAACAGATGCTCGCGGGCATTGTGTAAAGAATGGACCTCATTGTGCCTTTGCCCACGGTCCTCATGACCTTAGACCTCCAGTGTATGATATAAGGTAAAAGCTTTTCTCTATATATTGTACTTCTCTCAGGTCACAAGCAAACTGTAAATACAGTTCTATTTCCCTAGTACTCTATAACAATAGAGAGAACTTCTCATACAGTCTTAAGCAAAATTGTATATTCCAGCCAAGTAGATTCATAGAACTAAATGAATAACATTTGAAACTTTAGTGTATTGCTACTCACCATGAATACTTAAACAGTTGTATGGCTTTTTAATAAAAACCATATGTTGTAAAGAAGAGGAAATTGAGACGTTTGCTATTTCAGTCAGACATTATTGTCGCACATTATTCCTTTTCTAAAATTAATGTTTTATGTGCACCATAGAAGAAAACTGCTGGTACTGTTTCATTTCTGCCTATGGGAAACACAATGTTAGAATAGGAAAGTATCCTTTATAATAGAAAAATAACAAGATTTTAGGGGCAGGGTGAATGAAGTTGGTCAGTTAACTTTCCTTTAAACAACGTTTAAAGAGACTCTTTAAGGCTAAACTAATTTTTCTTACTTTTCTTTACAAAAATTGATTATAAAGTTTCTTCATTTCCAGAAAGTAAAGACTGGTGTCTGCCCCTCTCCTTTTTTATGGTCTAAGCATGCTCAGTAAGATAGAGATCAGCTTTCCAATTCCTAACTTTGTATCCCACAATGATGAAGGGAGGTGTCTGGACTGCTTAGTGAAAGAGTTTCATGTTATGATGCATTTTTATAAAGAAAAAACATAGAAAGATAAATAATTTGAAGGAATAGTTCACTTGAAAGTGAACTGTTCCTTTTAATGTTTTGATTGAAGACTGAAGAATGTAAGGTAAGGCATAGCTCCTTAACCTCCCAATCAATTGACCAGGAACCACGGACGAAAATAGAAGAAACTTACCTTACACGCAATCCTCTGCCGCAGCACTGACAGGTCCCGACCGCTTCCTGGTTTAGATTTTAGTTTAGTGCTGCGGGGGATTGCATGTAAGGTAAATATCTTCTATCTTCATCCGTGGCTCCTGGTCAATAGCAGACAGAAGGTAAGGCATAGCTGATAGCAGACAGAAGGTAAGGCATAGCTCCTTAACCTTCTGGTCTTCAATCAATACAATAAAGGAATAGTTCACTTCCTTTACAGGAACAGTTCACAAGTAAACTGTTCCATTAAAAATCAGTTTTTGGGCTCATGAAAATGTAATTTAGCCAAAATAAAAAGAGCTTATATGAACTTTGTTAGTTTGGATTCATTGAATCGAAAAATGAAAATAGATTTTCTTTTCTTTCAAAGGGCATGTCCACCCTATACAGAAATCTATAATTACCTTCCCCACATCCCAAGACCGTAATACTGACCTCATAAATGTTCCTGAAGCCCAATGTTCAGTCCTTTATTTGCCATCTCCTTCTTCCAAGGTTTACACCTCCTCTTAAAGTTCTATGAGCTTGTTAGGAGCGTGCACATGCTCAAAGGAGGTTGGCCAGTCAGCAGAAATCAGTCACTGAGTATGATGCCACCCTAATTACAGCCATAATTGACTGCTGCTACCAGAAGAAGACAGAGTACAACAGAAGGGGGCAGCGGACACTGGAGTAAACATCTTTATTCAGGAATGTCTGTTGGGTAAGTATTGCGGTCTTGGAATTTGTAGGGGTGGGGAGGGTAAGTTTAGATGTTGTATGGGAGATGAACATGCTCTTTAAGATTAAGGCTTATATCTGTCACCCCTGCAGTGAAATGTCATATCAAGACACCCTGTCTGTATGGAGTTCCTTTTGCTTAATGTTCACAGTTAGTTATGTGGATCTCATTATGTGCACTATCCTGGCTGAGTGTAAAAGGATCAAACTGAGCTGCTAGACTGATATGATGTTTAGCTGTATAGGTCATGCGAAGTCCATGTAGAGTTCAGAAATATGTTTTAAACATCACCAATGCACAAAGAGTTTCCATTTGTAAATGTTGATTAACATATCAAGTTCAAAGTTCAGTTCTTTGATATTGTAAATACTGTCATTTAGCACAATGGGGGAACAATTGATGTTATAATAAGTGGCTGTCTAATAAAAAATAAAATATGTAATAATAGCCAGATGCCGACCGTTATTTTATGACCATGTTGTTATTTAAAGATACCAATCTTAAAGGGGAACTTGGTCAAAATTGACTTTAGGTAATTGATAGGATTGCTCCCTAGCATTTTTGCATAGTTTTGAAGATATTTAACATTTTTGTTTGTGAAATGGCAGCAGTATCACCAGGTCCCCTGCACTTCCTGCTCTGAAACTGTCAGTCAATCTGTCCTGTCTCCTCCCCCCTTTGTCTCCCTCCCACTCATGGACCCCATGGTCCTCCAGTTGCAGGCCCCCCATGGCCATTATCTTACAGCCCATATGGCCCCGCCCACTCACGGGTTTCAGGGCCCCCCCAATCCGCGGTGCCTAATCCCCGCCCACTCGCTGGTGCCGTGGGTTCTTGGACCCCCCCCCCTACAGAAAAGGACTTTAAGGACTCTGCCTAAAGGCTTTTTTCACACAGTGAAGAGAAGGCTGTAGATTCCCTTACCTCTCTTCAGGACTTCCTGTCTCCCTCACACACTGAGGGAGTCTGAGGCTGTGCTTGCCGGCGGCACTGTGCAGGAGAAGCCTTAGGAATTTCACTGTCAGCCTCCCACCCATTAACTTTCTGGTCAGTCATTTCTTTATACTTGGGCTGTGGAGCTGTAGAGAGGTGGTTGATGGTTGTTTTAAAGGTAGGAAACTGGCCTTTCGTTTAAGCTTAACTTGTTTGGAGACCACAGTTCCCCTTTAACTACGACTGTTTAGTTATGTAAAGATACTGATTCTAAATGAAAAACTGCGTTATTATTTAACAATAGCGACTGGGCTATTTCAAAACGGTCATTCTAGTGTGTTGTATAAGGATGTTGATCAATGATGGCTGAACCTTTGTTCATGCTCCTATGCAACAATTCACAATAAGGCCAGCATGTTATTCTAGTGATCCCGCTGTAAAAATAACAATACTGATCGTTAATCAGGGGCCGCTGTGTTAAATAAAGATTGGTATGTTAGGGCCCTGTGTTAAAAAGATCGGTATTGGGCCGTGGTGTTAATAAAGATCGGTATGTTAGGGCCGTGGTGTTAAATAACAATCGGTGTGTTAGGGGCGCGGTGTTAAATAAAGATCGGTATGTTAGGGCCGTGGTGTTAAGTAGCTATCGGTGTGTTAGGGCCGCGGTGTTAAATAAAGATCGGTATGTTAGGGCCGCGGTGTTAAATAACGATCGGTATGTTAGGGCTGCGGTGTTAAATAACTATCGTTGTGTTAGGGCCATGGTGTTAAATAAAGATCGGTATGTTAGGGCCGTAGTGTTAAGTAACTATCAGTGTGTTAGGGCCGCGGTGTTAAATAAAGATCGGTATGTTAGGATCGCGGTGTTAAATAACGATCGGTATGTTAGGGCCGCAGAGTTAAATAACTATCGTTGTGTTTGGGCCGCGGTGTTAAATAACAATCGCTGTGTTAGGGCTGCAGTGTTAAATAACGATCAGTGTGTTAGGGCTGCAGTGTTAAATAAAGATCGGTGTGTTATGGCTGCGGTGTTAAATAAAGACGGTGTGTTAGGGCTGCGGTGTTAAATAAGATCGGTGTGTTAGGGCTGCGGTGTTAAATAACTATCGTTGTGTTAGGGTCGCGGAGTTAATTAACTATGGTGTGTTAGGGGCCAGTGTTAATAAAGATCGGTATGTTAGGGCGCGGTGTTAAATAACGATCAGTATGTTAGGGCTGGGGTGTTAAATAACTATTGATGTGTTAGGGCTGCAGTGTTAAATAAAGATCGGTGTGTTAGGGCTGCGGTGTTAAATAAAGATCGGTGTGTTAGGGCTGCGTTGTTAAATAACAATCGCTGTGTTAGGGCTGCAGTGTTAAATAACGATCAGTGTGTTAGGGCTGCAGTGTTAAATAAAGATCGGTGTGTTAGGGCTGCGGTGTTAAATAAAGATCGGTGTGTTAGGGCTGCGGTGTTAAATAAGATCGTGTGTTAGGGCTGCGTGTTAATAACGATCGGTGTGTTAGGGCCGCTGTGTTTAAAAAGCGATTGATGTGTTAGGGCCCGCGTGTTAATAGCGATTCGATGTGTTAGGGCGTGGTGTTGAAAATGTCGTCAGTAGGTTAGGGCCACGGTGTTAAATAACAAACGCTATGTTAGTGCCGTGGTGTTGATAACGGTAATGGTACAACTGCTCTTCTGCCTCTTCAAAAGCAGCCTATGTTGAATGGTTTATTTAATGTTTCCAGTTTTTAATCTTGTAATGGTATCTCTGAACCAAGGACTGTTTGTAGGGCAATTGATATGCATTGAATGTACTGCAGCAGTTATAATTGGAAATGTTTAATCCATTTCTAATTGGGTGAATAAATATTGCAAGCCAATTTTTACATGGTGACACTTGCTGTTTACAGACTAACATGCAACATAGCTGGTCAGATTGTATGAGATCATTAAGAGATGGATGCAGACAGCTGTAATGGCTGCCGTGTAATGACAGCTGTGGGGAAAGTATATTTTCTTAAGAAAGTCTATAATTTCTAGCAGACCTGAAACATTTTGATTTGCGGTGCAGGGAAATCCAGGCACAGGAAGCCTTACAAAATGGGCAGCTTGGAAATGGCGATGGGATACCAGACCTGCAGCCAGGAGTATTAGCAAGCCAAGCATGATAGAGAAAATCCTTGGAGAGGATCCTAGGGGCAAGGTAAGTCTGCCTATAAACTGTATAATTACCTGTCTTGATGATTAATGCATTATTCTACTTGCAGATGAATACACTTGTAGTAAATCCACTTGGGCAGAACTTTAACCCTCAGGTATGTGTTGAATATGGAAATGGATGTTTTAGGTGCAGCAGTAGATGTACCAACTAATGTATCATGTTTCCTTATTCTTGAAAATTGTTTGGGGTGTAACCTCACCAGTCCAGCATACCATAACAAAATTTTGTATATCTCTGCCCTAAAGCTAGGTTACACAGTACCGATAAAAACCCCAATACCGTCGGATCTTGTTACCAGGCTTTCCGAATGAGCGCATGGCGGCCGTGGTTGTTCAGGAAAGAGGGATAATTTGCCTTGGCCGCGGTAGACTCCCTATAGGGGAGCGGCCGCGGCCAAGGGAAACACACAGTCCCGAACGTTCTCCCTATGCTGTGTGTAGCTTGATCTTGTCCTGTCCTGTGTGTACCCAGCTTTACTCGGGAATGTGGGAGTGAGAAATGTCTTCTTGTTTCTTAGATTTTGTGGCCAATGCTATTCATATAGCATAGACTGCAAGATACCTTCTGTTATAAAAGGCTTTGTTCCAAACAAAAGAAGAAAGACCTGAGGGTGACCTGGGGATTTGTCCTTGGGTAGTGACAGATGGACACAAATACTAAAAAATTCTAACATTCTGACAGGCTTTGTGTGATTGGTTCCTTCTCACAGTAGACTATTTGCAGTGTGGCCTAGACAGATTTTTGCTGGCTGGGTTGTCCAAGCAGATATAGGTTGACTCAAGCAGAACTGCAATGGCCTTTAATTGTAGGTGCAATCCTCCTAACCCTCTACCCCAAGGTTACACAATCCAATATTTGCAAATAAACGAGGAGCACACTACCATATGTGAAGATAATAGTATTTATTAAGTAAACATACAACATTTGTTGTATAGGGATCTTTGGTGTGACATAGTGATTGACAACAGATCAGAGTGAGGCTGTTGAGGCTGATATTTAACATATTCAGTAAATGAAAAATCATCAAGGTACACAAAAATCATAAACCATCATGGTAACCACAAAATTACTTTAAAATCAATTTTTGAAAAATAGCAAGATGGGATGGATCATCAGGAGCACTTACTAAATGTTAGTACTCACATGGTTGTCTTTGCTTGCTTTGTAAGTGAAAATTATCATTCTACTACACTAAAATTGTACTTTTAGATAACCCAAAGTTGTTCTAGTGAGTTAGTGACCCTTTAAAGGACATGTAAACTTGGGCAAATCATGTTTTTTACTAATCACACAGTAATTAGGATTAATACCACCAATCTTAAAGTATTCTTTCTATAAAGTAAGCCTTATTCTGTGTCACTGCATGGCTAATGATTCGACATTAAGATAAAAAAAAAAAAGCATTATCTGTTACTTTGTGCCCTGTCTGTGATGATAAACCCATCCTGAAGTTACCTGCTGTGTTACTGTCTGTGTTACTGTGTCCCAATGAACTGTACCTAAAGAAATCACACACACACACACTTCAACTCCTACAGCTAAAAGGAAATCTTACTTGATTCAAGCAGTGATACAGCTCCCACTGCTGTTTACCTTCCCATAACAAAAGCAGTTTACTTTCACTTTCACTAGATCATGAAATACACTGGGTGAATGCTATTGGCTGGGTGGGACACAGATCATCTTCACTGCACATGCTCCACACTCTATCTGTGCCTTAGTTTTGGGAGGGGCTGAACATAGAGAGGAGACATGCATACTAACTAGGAGTGAGCTGAACAGGACTGAGGAGATCCAGTGACAGGGAGCCCTGAGAGCAAAAGGGATAACGTTCCTGACAACACTAAAAATAGAAAAGGATAAGGCAAGTAATTTCCTTTTCTAACATTACTGTTAGAATATGTTAATACAGCCTCACTTTAACCTGTCAATGTCACACCACTTGTAGGTGGGGTTTATGGTATTTAAAGGATACCTGTATTGCCTCAATGCATTTTTTAAACTGCTTTCAAAAGAGTAATGGTATGCAGCCCGCCCCATATGTTTTTTTTCCTGATTTTGAGCTGCCTCTCTGCCGTCAATTAGCCATGCTGTGAAGGGGGCGTAACAATTCTGTCTGCCTGTAACTGTCACTCAAAACTAGCATGTGAGAAAACACTCCTCCACCCATCCTTGATCAGCTTGATTATGTAGGCTGTATCCTAGCAACCAAACAGTTCAAGTTTGTTTGACTGGCAGAGGAGGAAGAGAGGATGTAAAAGACTTCGTATCAGCCAGTGACAAGTGATATGTTAATCATGGCCCTGGGCGTTTAGAGGCGAGCTTTTAGCACCACTTTGCTGTGGGATATCTAAGGAAGGCAGCACGGTTGTAAATGAGAAGAGCGATTTCAGCTGCTGGAACTGTGGACATGTATGGGGAGATGTTGTTTTTTGTTTGTATTGTTGTCCTTTAAATGTGTTAATCCCCCTAAAACGTTAATAAATACTAATATATTCACACTTTGATTGCATATAATGTACTGGCTGGATTGTGCAAGCAACACAAAAATATAGTCATTTCATCACCCACTATACAATGCAGGGGGAAGTATTCTATAAGATTTTATTTTTTCTGTTCATGTCACATTTTAGAAGTACCACCTGGTGGCAGTGCTTGATAATGCATTTCTATTCCTTTATTTTGGATTTTATAATGAGAGAAGAAAGACTGGGTTTATCATTTTATTTCAAGATTTTCTTTGATGGTGTTAAAGATTTGTGTTAGGGCTGCAGTGTTAAATAAAGATCGGTGTGTTAGGGCTGCGGTGTTAAATAAAGATCGGTGTGTTAGGGCTGCGGTGTTAAATAAAGATCGGTGTGTTAGGGCTGCGGTGTTAAATAACGATCGGTGTGTTAGGGCCGCTGTGTTAAAAAGCGATTGATGTGTTAGGGCCACGGTGTTAAATAGCGATCGATGTGTTAGGGCCGTGGTGTTGAATAATGTTCAGTAGGTTAGGGCCACGGTGTTAAATAACAAACGCTATGTTAGTGCTGTGGTGTTGAATAACGGTAATGGTACAACTGCTTCTTCCTGCCTCTTCAAAAAGCAGCCTATGTTGAATGGTTTATTTAAATGTTTCCAGTTTTTAATACTTGTAATGGTATCTCTGAACCAAGGACTGTTTAGTAGGGCAATTGATATGCATTGAATGTACTGCAGCAGTTATAATTGGAAATGTTTAATCCATTTCTAATATGGGTGAATAAATATTGCAAGCCAATTTTTACATGGTGACACTTGCTGTTTACAGACTAACATGCAACATAGCTGGTCAGAATTGTATGAGATCATTAAGAGATGGATGCAGACAGCTGTAATGGCTGCCGTGTAATGACAGCTGTGGGGAAAGTATATTTTCTTAAGAGAAGTCTATAATTTCTAGCAGACCTGAAACATTTTGATTTGCGGTGCAGGGAAATCCAGGCACAGGAAGCCTTACAAAATGGGCAGCTTGGAAATGGCGATGGGATACCAGACCTGCAGCCAGGAGTATTAGCAAGCCAAGCTATGATAGAGAAAATCCTTGGAGAGGATCCTAGGTGGCAAGGTAAGTCTGCCTATAAACTGTATAATTACCTGTCTTGATGATTAATGCATTATTCTACTTGCAGATGAATACACTTGTAGTAAAATCCACTTTGGGCAGAACTTTAACCCTCAGGTATGTGTTGAATATGGAAATGGATGTTTTAGGTGCAGCAGTAGATGTACCAACTAATGTATCATGTTTCCTTATTCTTGAAAATTGTTATGGGGTGTAATCTCACCAGTCCAGCATACCATAACAAAATTTTGTATATCTCTGCCCTAAAGCTAGGTACACAGTACCGATAAAACCCCAATACCGTCGGATCTGTGTACCAGGCTTTCCAGAATGAGCGCACGGCGGCCGAATGGTTGTTCAGGAAAGAGGGATAATTTGCCTTGGCCGCGGTAGACTCCCTATAGGTGAGCGGCCGCGGCCAAGGGAAACACACAGTCCCGAACGTTCTCCCTATGCTGTGTGTAGCTTGATCTTGTCCTGTGTGTACCCAGCTTTACTCTAGGGAATGTGGGAGTGAGAAATGTCTTCTTGTTTCTTAGATTTTGTGGCCAATGCTATTCATATAGCATGAGACTGCAAGATACCTTCTGTTATAAGAAGGCTTTGTTCCAAACAAAAGAAGAAAGACCTGAGGGTGACCTGGGGATTTGTCCTTGGGTAGTGACAGATGGACAACAAATACTAAAAAAATTCTAACATTCTGACAGGCTTTGTGTGATTGGTTCCTTCTCACAGTAGACTATTTGCAGTGTGGCCTAGACAGATTTTTGCTGGCTGGGTTGTCCAAGCAGATATAGGTTGACTCAAGCAGAACTGCAATGGCCTTTAATTGGTAGGTGCAATCCTCCTAACCCTCTACCCCAAGGGTTAACACAATCCAATATTTGCAAATAAACGAGGAGCACACTACCTATATGTAAAGATAATAGTATTTATTAAGTAAACATACAACATTTGTTGTATAGGGATCTTTGGTGTGACATAGTGATTGACAACAGATAAGAGTGAGGCTGTTAAGGCTGATATTTAACATATTCAGTAAATGAAAAATCATCAAGGTACACAAAAATCATAAACCATCATGGTACACAAAATTACTTTAAAGGGTATCTTTACTTTAAAATCAATTTTTGAAAAATAGCAAGATAGGATGGATCATCAGGAGCACTTACTAAATGTTAGTACTCACATGGTTGTCTTTGCTTGCTTTGTAAGTGAAAATTATCATTCTACTACACTAAAATTGTACTTTTAGATAACCCAAAGTTGTTCTAGTGAGTATAGTGACCCTTTAAAGGACATGTAAACTTGGGCAAATCATGTTTAACTAATCACACAGTAATTAGGATTAATTACCACCAATCTTAAATCTGTTTTTTTTCTTCTTCTCTAAACCTTCCTATCCCTTTTTTTTTTTTAGCTCTGGAAGTTTTACATTTACATTAAGATAAAAAAAAAAAAAGCATTATCTGTTACTTTGTGCCCTGTCTGTGACGATAAACCCAATCCTGAAGTTACCTGCTGTCTGTGTTACTGTCTGTGTTACTGTGTCCCAATGAACTGTACCTAAAGAAATCACACACACACACCTTCAAACTCCTACAGCTAAAAGGAAATCTTACTTGATTCAAGCAGTGATACAGCTCCCACTGCTGTTTACCTTCCCATAACAAAGCAGTTTTACTTTCACTTTCACTAGATCATGAAATCACTGGGTGAATGCTATTGGCTGGGTGGGACACAGATCATCTTCACTGCACATGCTCCACACTCTATCTGTGCCTTAGTTTTGGGAGGGGCTGGATACATAGAGAGGAGACATGCATACTAACTAGGAGTGAGCTGAACAGGACATGAGGAGATCTAATGACAGGGAGCACTGAGAGCAAAAAGGGATAACGTTCCTGACAACACTAAAAATATAGAAAAGGATAAAGGCAAGTAATTTCCTTTTCTAACATTACTGTTAGAATATGTTAAATATCAGCCTCACTTTAACCTGTCAATGTCACACCACTTGTAGGTGGGGTTTATGGGTATTTAAAGGATAACTGTATTGCCTCAATGCATTTTTTTAAAACTGCTTTCAAAAGAGTAATGGTATGCAGCCCGCCCCATATGTTTTTTTCCTGATTTTGAGCTTCTCTCTGCCGTCAATTAGCCATGCTGTGAAGGGGGCGTAACAATTCTGTCTGCCTGTAACTGTCACTCAAAACTAGCATGTGAGAAAACACTCCTCCACCCATCCTTGATCAGCTTGATTATGTAGGCTGTATCCTAGCAACCAAACAGTTCAAGTTTGTTTGACTGGCAGAGGAGGAAGAGAGGATGTAAAAGACTTCGTATCAGCCAGTGACAAGTGATATGTTAATCATGGCCCTGGGCCGTTTAGGAGGCGAGCTTTTAGCACCACTTTGCTGTGGGATATCTAAGGGAAGGCAGCACGGTTGTAAATGAGAGCAAGCGATTTCAGCTGCTGGAACTGTGGACATGTAATGGGGGAGATGTTGTTTTTTTGTTGTATTGTTGTCCTTTAAATGTGTTAATCCCCCTAAAACGTTAATAAATACTAATATATTCACACTTTGATTGCATATAATGTACTGGTGGATTGTGAAGCACACAAAAATATAGTCAATCATCACCCACTATACAATGCAGGGGGAAGTATTCTATAAGATTTATATTTTTTCTGTTCATGTCACATTTTAGAAGTACCACCTGGTGGCAGTGCTTGATAATGCAGTTCTAGTATCCTTTATTTTGGATTTTATAATGAGAGAAGAAAGGACTGGTTTATCATTTTATTTCAAGATTTTCTTTGATGGTGGTAAAGATTTTAACATATTATAAATTTCAATCCCCCCCCCCCCCTCCCACAGATACCAATTTTGTTTTAGCCAGCTACAAAACCGAGCAGTGTACTAAACCACCAAGACTGTGCCGTCAGGGCTACGCCTGCCCACATTATCACAATAGCCGGGATAGAAGACGTAATCCACGAAAATTTAAATACAGGTACATTTAAACATGTCAAAGATATTTTTAAGGAGAACTAAAGCTTAAATATAAATAATCCTGAGTGAATTCTATAATTTCTATCTAACTGATCTCTGAATGAGACCATTTTAGAGGAATCATCGCTTTAAAATTATGCAGGTATCTATCATTTACAACAGGGGCTCTCAACCCATGGAGCAATAAGGGATATGTTAAAGGAATAGTTCACTAGAAAAAATCAATGCATTCCTTTAATGCATTGATTGAAGAATGGGAGGTTAAGGAGCTATTCCTTAACTTCCGTTCTTCAATCAATGCCTGTGGAGCCAGGAACGAAGATTGAAGAAACTTACCTTTCATACGATCCTCAGCTGTATCAATACATTAAAGGAATAGTTCACTTTTTCAGTGAACTCATCCTTTAACAGCACCGTTATAATGGTCAAGCTGTCCACTAAGTTCCACCCATTCCTGCCTTAACACCACCAATTCAACCTCACCTCTGCCCACTCCCATTCCATAAATACCCATCCCAAACCCTCCCCGGGGCTTTAAAAAAGCCAGGTTGGTCTGCGTGTTGGGCACCCTGATTTACAAAGTGGGTCACAGACCCAAATACATGGTTGCACATTGACAAAAATAATTTGCCTGTCTGTGCGGACAACTACTGAGTGACCTGCCCATGCAGAAGACCAGTTGTTACTCAGAAACCTGCACAATTTCAGATTCACAGTGCTGGCATTTGCAGAAATGAGAATTATGGCTATTTGTTTATTAGGAATAATAAGACCCATTTAGGCACCTTTATATTTTAGCTTTAGTTCTTCTTTAAGGTATGAATTACATTTGAATTTTTTGTCAATGCCTATATTGTAACTTAGTCTGTTTCCTGTGATTGACAACTGTCCTTGTGTACACCTAGATTTCTGATCTTGCTGTGTAATAGCTTTGCAGAACCCGTACATTGAGAAATAGTCTGTCAATTTAGTCTAGAAAGGCACCTAGCTAGGCATTCAATTATAGAATGAAAGGTCTTCCTATTGTTAATGTTCCCTGAAGCTGAATTGATTTATACAGCTACTGAAACACATTTCTCTAAAAGGAGATAAACCACATTCCTTAACAAAATCTATTCTGTATATTTATAATATATATTATATTTTATATATATATATATATATATATATATATATATATAATTTTTTTTTTTTAAACAGCTGCTCTCTTCTGCTCAAACATCTGAAACGCTAGTGATCCCACACAGGTTTCTCTGTTATGGACTTAGAGGAAACAGTGCTGATATTTTCTTTTACCTGTCTATAATCAAAAAGACTGTAAATGACTTTCCTACAGATCAGAACAATATTTAACCTCCTCCATTGTTGAATTGATTGTCAATTTATTATATGTTTGTTGCTTTTTCCATTCCAGATCTACACCATGTCCAAGTGTTAAGCATGGGGATGAATGGGGAGAGCCCTCAAAGTGTGACAGTGGTGATAATTGTCAATACTGCCATTCCCGTACAGAGCAACAATTCCATCCTGAGGTAAGCAGCTATCTGTGAAAATGTAGTGTGTTTAATTGGCAGTATTAAGTCAATCTTTCTCTCTTTTCTTTCGTGCTCTTTTGCGCTCTTTCAGGAAGATTCAGTAATAGTTCTTATTGTTTAAAATGGTGCTAATTTTGCCCTTACCAATCAAATCTTATTTAACATTTGAAAGCTGATTGTTTTTGGCAAAATTAGCACCATTTTTACTGATAAGAACTTTTATTAAATCTCCCTCAATGTATCTCAAACTTTCCTTATACATCTCTCACCCAGAGGGTTCATTTATGTATCAAGTCTCACTTCAGTTTCATTTTCACTTTTTTGGACTTGCCTGCAAATCATTGTTGACAAAATTTGGGCTGTGATGAGAGATTTTAAGACTGATTTGTATTCTCCCATAAGATTCTCCCTAGATTTATTTTGTACTTGTTGTTTTACTCTTTTCTATGTTTTTTTTAGATTTATAAATCTACAAAATGCAATGACATGAGGCAAACTGGATACTGTCCAAGAGGGCCATTTTGTGCTTTTGCACATGTTGAAAGTAAGTAATAAAAATGTCCCACCCTGGCCAAAAAGGTTGGGCAAACATGCACCATTGTTTTTCTCATGATGGAATAAATTATGTATCCATTTTTACATCCTGTTTTCTTTTGCCCACATGGTAGCTGCGGGAATGCCTTGAGTCTTTGTTGTTGCTTCTAGTGGCACCCTTCATACCAAGTTTGCAATTTGTACAGCTCTGATTGATTAGCTTTGATTAATTGTTTACAGTAACCAGGTTATTCAATCGTATCCTCTAGGAATTCCCTCTGCAGAGGAGACCATGAATGTAATGATGCCATCAAGCTGTCATTTAAAGCAAGGACCTCCCCTGTATTCTTCTGACGGTACTTGTCTTTCCAGTGAGTGGAGCACAAATCTGAGTTGTACTAATAGCATCTTGAATCACAATGAACAAACGATAAATGTAAGTGCAGTGACCGTTGCTTATAATTTACATTTTACAAAATATGCCACCTGATGCATTTTCAGTGTATTAACAATTCTAACATTGTTGGTGAACAGACTATAGTTTAAGAAGGTTGTTTGCAGAGACTGTTTTTAATTCCTAAAAATATATATAAATTGTGTTCTAATGGAATCCCAGTAAGCTGGAGCAGCATCACTTTTATTGTAAAGCTCAGGAATATGTATTGCTCACCTGAATGCCAGAGCATAGGTGGTCTATATACAGTATGTGTTTTATCCCTACTTTATGTGCCTGTTTGTTGTATCACTTACTTTGCTTCTTTGCACATTTCTTCACTGATCATTCGAGAAAATGTATGATTAAAGGTCAAGTCCACCCCTGAAATGAAATGAATTGAAATGCTGCACAATATCCTGTTACCCTTTTTTCATCTTCCTGGTTCTTCCAGTTAGCAACAGTCAGTCATGGATATGACAGATTACATCAAAGCCAATGAGTAAATACTATTCCCCTAGCTGCCTCTTTTGAGCATTTGTTAGGAGCTCATAAAGCTTGGATTGTAGGCAGAAACCTTTTGAGAGGCAGACTAAGGGGGGGGGGGAGAGAACATTTCACTGCATAACATGTTAGGTCTACATCTGTCCACTTTTATTCTTTTTTGTTTGTTTGTTTGTTTTGCTTTTAGTTTGTGTTGTCTGTCCAAAACCTTCTAATAACACTATATTACACCCATGCAGTGTACTTTCATGGTTACTAGTTTAAAAAAACCTCATAGGCTAAAAATCTTTAGCATATTGTGCAAAACAGGAGAAGAAAAACCACTGCACCTCAGTTTAGAAATGTGAGACAGTAACAATACATTGCAAAATAGAAAAGAGGGACTGGAAAACAGTGCACAACATCATAAACCACAAGTTTGACATCCATGTGATAGATTGTTGCAATCACAGTACTGGGAGACATGACTGCATGCTCCTAGTGATGGAAAAATGACAAACACTATTCTGTATCTGTATAGCTGCTCTAAAGACTTTGCGTTTTGTTATATACACAACATAAACTGGAATGCACTAATTATTACACTTAAACATATTTTTAAGTCAATTATTATTGTCTGTTTTATTGTAATAGAAAGTTTAATTACTTCTATCCACTTTTTTTTGTTTTATGAATATAGGGACTACTTTAAGGTAGATGTGTTTTATGACGTGATTGTGTTGTATAATTGCTGCATTATTTTACAAACGTGTCGTATAATGACACAATGCATTTTGCCAACCAAGTGGTATCAGCATTGTGCAACATGATTGGTATATCATGGTGTAGTTTTAGAATAACGATACCGCATGGTATTTTACAAGCACAGGTGTGAAAATGGGTAAGGTTTTCTTCTAACTTGTTACTATCTATTAATAATGTGCAAGTCGGTTTCAACTTCCTCCAGGAGCCCTTTATGTGTCTTGATACACACTTGCTTGTTGTGTTGTGAAATGACACTAATAAAGTTTTCTCCTTGTCATTAATTCCTCTTTGCATTTTTTTTAGGATTTTCAGAGATAAACTTTTCATTCTTTTTTCCCTCCTCTAACAGGATATACTAACAACCTTTCAATGCTTATATATGGAAGTTGATCCCTTTAAAAAAGATATTCACCCACTCACTATAGGGGCTGACAACAATTTTTTTATAATATTAAACATATTAAACTGTGTCACTGTTGCTTTCCTTTGCCATAACAAAGTATGTTTGTTTGGTAATTTGTTTGTTCTGCTTGGTGGATCGGGCAACGATTCCTGAACGAACGGCCATTTCGGCTAATAAAGTGCCCATATACGGGCAGATTATCGTCCGAAAAGGCCATTCGTACACATCGTGCGTTGCAGGTCGGCACCCGTGATCACACGTGTGTATGAGCCTCTAGACTTCGTCCACACTAGATGCGTTTTATCGTATTTGCAATGACGCAGGGATGCCATATTACCATATAATTACATTAAAGTCTATGGGGAAGAGAAAAAAAAACCGCTCAAAAATACATACCGGTAAAATTGTGCAGTTGTTACACACTATGGTAATTTTTGAGTGACTTAACACAACACAGTTAGTATATGATTCATTTTGTCCAGTTCCTACCAGTGCGTTACTTTTGGTCTATTGTGTTTGTGAATTAAATAGCTATGTCTTACCTCCCATTCTTCAATTAATATAACAGGAGTCAGGAGGGAACCTTTTAAACTTCCCTGCAATCGTGCTGCTTCCTCTGACAGGTCCCCCTATACCCATACTCCCTTATACTGTACGCGCTTGCTTTAAGCAGGCCATACACAGGGCCAATTATTTGAATAATGCAGTTGAATCCATGGAAACATTTACATCATATAATTTCCCATCAACTCAATCTTCCAGTCCTATTTTCAAGATGAAATCTGCAGAAGGTCAATGGCGCAAGGTGATGTTGGTGGTGTGTTTTTTTTTTTTAAACGATCAAAAATTCACTTACGAAACAACGACCCGTGTATGGCCTGATTTACACACTGGGGCAGATTAATATAACTGCAGTTATTTACAGCAAATGTAAAACCATGGTTAATATTTACGGACTTGATAAAATGTTAGAATGTGGCCATTTTTTTAGCCATTGTTTAACAACTACATTTGGTAATTACAGGCAACATATTTTCCCATTATGTTTAAATGGGTTCAGGGTCTGGTTCAGGGAGAAAGAACTGCAGGTCTGGGTATGGGCACTTTATCGGGCGAAACGGGCGCTCGTTCGGAGAGCCACCTGGCGGATCGGGGACAAGTGGCTGTTTCGGCTGATAAAGTGCCTATACATGGGCCGATTACCTGCTGAAGCGGGCGTACGTACACATCGTGCGTCGCGGGTCGGCAACCCACGATCACACGTGTGTATGAACCTTAACTGTGATTTTTGCATGGGTATATATTGTGTTTTCAACAGCTCTAATATCCATGGAAACTTATATAGGATAGCATTGTGCATAGGAATACAAGCAGCTATGTTGTACTGTAACTCTTGTAGTGCTAGGGTAGATTTTGCAGAGATAACTAGGTAAAAAGAACAGTTAATGCTGGAGTGACTGGAAAGGCGGGGGTTTTACTAACAATCTCCCTTAGAACAAAGTAACAAACCCTGTTAGTTAAAACAGCACCTGCACTGATATCTGTGCATTAGCAGACCAGAGCAAGTGTCAGCATGGGATCAGATGACCCTGGTTCTTGTAAGTCGAAAAAGAAAATTCTTTTGACCATAAGGATCTATGGGATGTGGAAGACTATTGATGATCTACCACTTGATGAGGTTTACGTAAAACTACAGCAGGTATGTAGACCTCCAGATGATTCAAATTTAAAACGCCAATGCCTTTCAGATAGGGAATGCTGGTGGTTGTAGTTAACAAAACATAAATATCTACACCCAAATAAAGGTGAGGATTTTGATCTGGATTTATTATGGAAGGAAAAGTTAAAGGAAATGTAAACCCATATAATCAAATATTTGCAGTCTTTTCCCTCCGTTTGTATTATTCACAGGGAGGTGGGGACACTTATTCTCACCTCCCTGTGAATAATATTTTGCTCAGGGGACCGGGAACTTACCTTCGCTCCGCTCTACTCACAGCCGCTCCTTCACTGACAGCCACTTTGTCCCAACCGCGCGCCCTATCTTAAGCGCATGCGCGCCAATACAAAAGATAGGGCGTGCGATCGGGAGAGAATAGCTGTGCAGTGAAGGAGCGGCTGCGAGTGGAGCGGAGCGAAGCTAAGTTCCAGGTTCCCTGAGCAAAATATTATTCGCAGGGAGGTGACAATAAGCGTACTCACCTCCCTAAAACACACACCCTAGTGTGCAGAACAAGTGGCACTATATAAATAAAAATATACTGTTCTGCTATCTAAAATGTAGGCAAGGTATGTATAAATGTATACCGCAATTTATTAACATTCTATATGCAAGAACATGTTGGGGGATTTATCTAAAGGCATTTTCTGACATTGACCCTTTTACCGCTGCAACCATTATTTTCAGTGCGGCTGTTAACATAACACCACAGTCAGAAAATATCAATTATCAGTAATTTAGGATTTACCACCAGGGAGGTAGTCAGTATTGGGAGGTCAAGTTTTCATGGGTGGGTAGTAAGAATGAGATTTTGTGGAATGGGTGGACATGGCCTTAAAAGCAAGAATCAGAAAGTTTCAGGTACAGTAGGAAGGATCAGTATCAGTGCATAACATTTTTAGCCAATGAGGTGCTATATTTAAACAAATTGATCACTATATAAGAAAGACTTGTAGAAAATATACCCATTTGAAGTCTGCACTCAAATAATGTCAGATTATGTTTTAAAGGCCGAAATCAATCCTATATTCATTTAATATAGGATTAAATATATTACAGTTTACTTGAATAAACTCAGAATACAAGCTACAGCAAAGTTAAATTATAAGATGATACGATTCACCTAAAATATTATTAAATGTGTCTGTGTCTACCCTGAAATTTAAATGCTCCGATTGTCCCAGGGCACAGGAAACAAACTTACTTTAAAGGAAATCTTTAGGTTAAAATGCATTTTCAATTTAAAAATTGTAATTTATATGATGCAACCTTGCCTTTCTAATAGTGGCCATACACTTGGCAGATGTAGTCGATTCAATGTTTGCTCAGGCTTACGTCAAATAGACTATTTGGCAGCAACCAATCAGATGTTAGCTTTTTACTGGGTTTCTGCAGTTAGGTAACATCTGATTGGTTTCTTAAGAAAACAAATCAGATGTTTTGCACTTTTTGTTGCTCAGCCCCTATTCTAAACGGACTGTCCTAAACTGACTGCAGCAGAATTAAAAAGAAAGATATCAAAATCCTGAAGATATTTGCACATCCACTGTCTCATTACACATAAAGTAGATTTTTAGGTAAACGTTATATATAACAAATAGTAGCTGGACTTTTCTCATATCTTAGAGCTTGTATAATGTCTGGTGTAATTGTACAAGACTTCATGAAGCATTTATATAGTATTAATCAAGGGTATTAAATAGTGAGTTAGTAAGACAGACATAAATAGTGAGGTACCCCTCAAGGACCTAACACAACCCCGTATTTCTGACTATCATGGTCCTATCTAAAGTGTGGCTTATGGAACTTTTTTGACGTTTATATATAGTTTCCAGGGATAGCATCATAGGTGTGTGTATATGTGACTGTGTAGGGTTGTAGGGATTTTTTTGCATTTACCATGAAAAAACTTATTTGATGATGTTGCCATGGAAACAGAAGAATGTTATGTGTGGGGGGCATCAGTTAGTTGTGTGTTCCTATACTAGTGTGGATTTTTTGCTTTTATGACCATAAAATATTTGAAATTGTTTTTTTTTTTTTTACTATAGTTGCCCATTAAGTATTGGACCATGTAAAAGAAGTTTGGCCAGTAGGTGTTTGTGTTCCTGTGTCTGTCAGGGTTGGGGGTATGTTTTTGTGTTTATGATGGTAAACCTAACTTATTTGATGATTGTGATATGGTTGCAATATAATGGAAGAGTGGGTATAGGGAGGCGGGCATCATGGGTGTGTGTAACTGTGTGTGTGGGGCTGGAGGGTATATATTTGCGTTTATGACTGTAAAACTGAAATTTTTGATGATTGATCAAGATTTTGTTTTTTGACTATAATTACTCTTTCAAGGGCATGTCCACCCTTCCAAAAATGTTTTGATATAATATTCCCTCCCCTCCCCCCAGCCGCTATATTTTTATTATTAGAAAGTGCCCCAACTTTACTTACCTTCCCTCTTTCCTCCGCCGCACTGCCAGGCCCTCTGCTTGCGAGAAAATGCAAGCAGAGGGGCGAGACCGGCAGTCGCGTCTTGATTGGCTGAGTGGCAGCCAATCACGAACGCGCTGCTGGGTTCAGTGCGGCGGGAAAGAGGGAAGGTAAGTAATGTTTGGGGCACTTTCTAATAATAAAAATATAGCGGTTGGGGCTGGGGGGACAGGGGGAATATATAGCAAAAGGTTTTTACGCTAGGGGGAGGAATCCTAATCGGAGGGAGAGGGAGGGGGAGAAGGGCTGCAGTACGCATGCCAAACTTCTCCCGGAGGCAAACAGGAGGCAGAGTCCTGTATGGACTCTGCTATCCTCCTGGTGGGCAGTTTTGAGGGGGGACTACAGGAGAACCATATGGAGCTGGGATGTGAGGTAAGGATTTTATTACACTACATGATGGGCCATTACTGGGGGGGATTATAGTTTTGGGGGTGGACATGCCCTTTCAGTATGGCTGCCACGAAATGGAAGGGTAGTCAGTATGTGTGTATACCTGCGTCGGCTTGGGGGGGTATGTGTTTTTGTATTTATGACTATAAAACTACATTTATAAAACCTGTGGTCTTGTGCTTTTTTATTGTCACTGAACTATTCTGTGACTTCTAAAATTTTTATAATTTACCCAGGAGTATTATTATCTATATAGCCCTACTTTCCTTAATTTCTCCCTACCTGAACCTCTACTCTGATATCATTTTAAATCTTATCTGCAACTCTTTTGTCATTTGTAACAGGGACGGAAACATGTGGATCTCTCTTTTTTATTCAAAACTACAACTCCCAGCATTCCTGCCACAAGCACATTGAATATCGACCAGTATCTAAACATTATGGAGAGGCAATAAAAGTTACAAAAACAGGTACCATAACAGAGATTAGGTAAGGAGCAGTTGGAGCGGGGAATCATATATAGTTAAAAGTGTATATTACAATATCATCCCTTTCCCTACATCACAGACAGGTCTGTATATTTACTATTTATCAGTATTTGTATAAATTGTCCTAGTGCTATGATTTATATAGAATATTTCTAGAAGGTAAACTTTATACTGTATCTAGGTTGGATATGACAATTGATATATATTAATCTGTCTCACACAGCACTGGCAGCAACAGGATCCCACTCATTGATCCGGATTTAAAGGAACTGTAAACTCAGTATTTGCAGTCTGTGCCCTCCGTGTATTAGGGTGAGAACGCTTATTCTCACTCTCACCTCCCTGTGAATAATACAAACGGAGGGCACAGACTGCAAATACTGAGTTTACAGTTCCTTTAAATCCTGGATCAATGAGTGGGATCCTGTTGCTGCCCAGTGCTGTGTGAGACAGATTAATATATATCAATTATCCATATCCAACCTAGATACAGTATAAAGTTTACCTTCTAGAAATATTCTATATAAATCATAGCACTAGGACAATTTATACAAATACTGAATAAATAGTAAATATACAGACCTGTCTGTGATGTAGGGAAAGGGGATGATATTGTAATATACACTTTTAACTATATATCTGATTTCCCCAGCTCCAACTGCTCCTTACCCGTAATCATCTGTTATGGTACCTGTTTATTGTAACTTTTATTGCCTCCCATAATGTTTAGATACTGGGTCGATATTCAATGTGCTTGTGGCAGGAATGCTGGGAGTTGTAGTTTTGAATAAAAAAGAGATCCACATGTTTCCTGTCCCTGTTACAAATTGACAAAAGAGTTGCAGATAAAGATTTAAAATGATATCAGAGTAGAGGTTCATAGGTAGGGAGAAATTAAGGAAAGTAGGGCTATATACTAGATAATATACTCCCTGCTGTAAATTATAAAAATTTTAGAAGTCACAGAATAGTTCAGTGACAATATAAAAAGCACAAGACCACAGGCTTTTATAAATGTAGTTTTATAGTCATAAATACAAAAACACATACCCCCCCAAGCCGACGCAGGTATACACACATACTGACCTACCCTTCCATTTCCGTGGCAGCCATACTGAAAGGGCATGTCCACCCCCAAAACTATAATCCCCCCCAGTAATGGCCCCATCATGTAGTGTAATAAAATCCTTACCTCACAATCCCAGCTCCATATGGTTCTCCTGTAGTCCCCCCTCAAAACTGCCCACCAGGAGGATAGCAGAGTCCATACAGGACTCTGCCTCCTGTCTTGCCTCCGGGAGAAGTTTGGCATGCGTACTGCAGCCCTTCTCCCCCTCCCTCTCCCTCCGCTTAGGATTCCCTCCCCCTAGCGTAAAAACTTTGCTATAATTTCCCCCTGTCCCCCAGCCCCAACCGCTATATTTTTATTATTAGAAATGCCCCAAACATTACTTACCTTCCCTCTTCCTCCGCCGCACTGAACTCCCGCAGCCGCGTTCGATTGGCTGCCACTCAGCCAATCACAGACGCGACTGCCGGTCTCGCCCCTCTGCTTGCATTTTCTCGCAAGCAGAGGGCCTGGCAGTGCGGCGGAGGAAAAGGGAAGGTAAGTAAAGTTTGGGGCACTTTCTAATAATAAAAATATAGCGGCTGGGGGGACGGGAATATTATATCAAAACATTTTTGGAAGGGTGACCTGCCCTTGAAAGAGTAATTATAGTCAAAAAACAAAATCTTGATCAATCATCAAAAATTTCAGTTTTACAGTCATAAACGCAAATATATACCCTCCAGCCCCACACACACAGTTACACACACCCATTGATGCCCGCCTCCCTATACCCACTCTTCCATTTATATTGCAACCATATCACAATCATCAAATAAGTTAGGTTTACCATCATAAACACAAAAACATACCCCCAACCCTAGACAGACACAGGAACACAAACACCTACTGGCCAAACTTCTTTTACATGGTACCAATACTTAATGGGCAACTATAGTAAAAAAAAAAAAACAATTTTCAAAAAATATTTTATGGTCATAAAAGCAAAAAATCCACACTAGTATAGGAACACACAACTACTGATGCCCCCCACACCCATAACATTCTTCTGTTTCCATGGCAACCATCATCAAATAAGTTTTTTCATGGTTATAAATGCAAAAAAATCCCTACAACCCTACACAGTCACATATACACACACCTACTGATGCTATCCCTGGAAACTATATATAAACTGTCAAAAAAGTTCCATAAGCCACACTTTAGATAGGACCATGATAGTCAGAAATACGGGGTTGTGTTAGGTCCTTGAGGGGTACCTCACTATTTATGATCTGTCTTTACTAACTCACTATTTAATACCCTTGATTAATACTATATAAAATGCTTCATGAAGTCTTGTACAATTACACCAGACATTATACAAGCTCTAAGATATGTAGAAAAGTCCAGCTACTATTTTGTTATATATAACGTTTACCTAAAAATCTACTTTATGTGTAATGCAGACAGTGGAATGTGCAAATATCCTTCAGGATTTTGATATCTTTCTTTTTAATTCTGCTGCAGTCAGTTTAGGACAGTCCGTTTAAGAATAGGGGCTGATGCAACAAAAGGTGCAAAACATCTGATTTGTTTTCTTAAGAAACCAATCAGATGTTACCTAACTGCAGAAACCCAGTAAAAAGCTAACATCTGATTGGTTGCTGCCAAATAGTCTATTTGACGTACGCCTGAGCAAACATTGAATCGACTTACATCTGCCAAGTGTATGGCCACTATTAGAAAGGCAAGTGTTGCATCATATAAATTACAATTTTTAAATTGAAAATGCATTTTAACCTAAAGATTTCCTTTAAAGTAAGTTTGTTTCCTTGTGCCCTGGGACAATCGGAGCATTTTAAATTTCAGGGTAGACACAGACACATTTAATAATATTTTAGGTGAATCGTATCATCTATATACTTTTAACTTCTGCTGTAGCTTGTATTTCTGAGTTTATTCAAGTAAACTGTAATATATTTAATCCTATATTAAATGAATATAGGATTGATTTCGGCCTTTAAAACATAATCTGACATTATTTTGAGTGCAGACTTCAAATGGGCACTATATTTTCTACAAGTCTTTCTTATATAGTGATCAATTTGTTTAAATATAGCACCTCATTGGCTAAAAATGTTATTGCATCTGATACTGATCCTTCCTACTGTACCTGAAACTTTTCTGATTCTTGCTTTTTAAGGCCATGTCCACCCATTCCACAAAATCTCATTCTTACCTACCCACCCATGAAAACTTTGACCTCCCAATACTGACTTACCTCCCTGGTGGTAAATCCTAAATTACTGATAATTGATATTTTCTGACTGTGGTGTTATGTTAACAGCCGCACTGTAAAATAATGGTTGCAGCGGTAAAAGGGTCAATGTCAGAAAATGCCTTTAGATAAATCCCCCAACATGTTCTTGCATATAGAATGTTAATAAATTGCGGGTATACATTTATACATACCTTGCCTCACATTTTAGATAGCAGAACAGTATATTTTTATTTATATAGTGCCACTTGTTCTGCACACTAGGGTGTATGGAGATAAACTGTAAGATCTTATAGCCAAGGTTAAAACACTGCATTTTCATTAAATTTAAGTTCCTAAATCATGTATATTACTGTTATACGCTAAACCATTTCACAACATCCCCTGTAACGCCAAAAAAGATTGATTTCAGCTCACCAGTTGCTGAGTTCAGTCGGCTGAAATAAATGGGCAAAAATGTGTGTCTGTGCAGATTTTACTTTTTCAATGCAGCCTTTATTGTCTATTGTAAAAGTTAAAAAAAGTTTCACTTTTATTATACCGGATACTGCTATTTTGAATTAAAGAAGAACTATATAGTTAAAGGGCATGTCCAGCCTTAAAGAAACTTTTTATAGATATATCCAGCTACCCCTCAAACCCCTGATTTGCATAATAAAAAACTTCCAAAGATGCCTCTGAAGGGACTTACCTGACCAGTTCCCTCGCTGATCTGCCACAATACTTCCCAGGAAGCGTTTAACTGCCGCTGTTCTTGCTCGAAATGAGCTTGCAGCAGCAGGGGTTACCCAGGTGGCGAGGTACCATCAGGGACAGTTTTGGAAGTTTTCAATAATGCAAAAATGGGGGTTTGGGAGTTAGCTGGACATATTTTAAAAAGTTTTTTTTTTTAAACGGCATGTCCACCCCCAAAACTATAATCCCCCCAACTACTGGCCCCACCATGTAGTGTAGTTTAATCCTTACCTCACATCCCAGCTCCATAAGGTTCTCCTGTAGTCCCCCCCCAAAGTCCCAAAAACTGCCCACCAGGAGGATAGCAGAGTCCATATAGGACTCTGCCTCCTACCTGGCCTCCGGGAGAAGTTTGGCATGCGTACTGCAGCCCTTCTCCCCCCTCCCTCTCCCTCCCTCTCACGATTCCCTCCCCCTAGTGTGAAATCCTTCATGTATAAGTCCCCCTGGGCTCCCAGCCCCAACCGCTATATTTTTATCTTTAGAAAGCTCCCCAAACTTTACTTTTACTACCTCTCCTCTTTCCTCCGCCGAAGTGAGCTGCCGGCAGCCGCATCCGTGATTGGCTGCCGCTCAGCCAATCACAGACGTGGCTGCCGGTCCCGCCCCTCTGCTTGCATTTTCTCGCAAGCAGAGGGCCGGGAGCACGGCGGAGGAAAGAGGGGAGGTAAGTAAAGTTTGGGGGGCTTTCTAAAGATAAAAATATAGCGGTTGGGGCTGGGAGCCCAGGGGGAATCTTATATGAAAAAGTTTATTTTAGGGTGGACATACCCTTTAAAGCTGGCATGCTCCCCCAGCCCCAACCGCATTAATATAATTGTTAGAAAGTCCCCCGATTCTTACTTACCTGCCCTCTCTCCCCTGCTGCAGTGTTCAGGCCCTCTGCTTGCATGGAATTGAAAGCAGGGGGCGGGACTGGCAGCCGCGTCCGTGATTGGCTGAGAGGCAGGGAGGGCTGCACTGAGCATGCCTCAACCTTGATGAGGTTAACGAAGTCTCAGGCACAGCATGAGTCACACACTGCTCCTACACAGCAGTTTCCTGGACTTTGGAGGGGCACAGCAGGGGAACTATTTTGAGCAGGAATGTAAGGTAAGGATTGTTTTAAACTACTTGATGTGGCCAGTAAGGGGTTAAATTTTAGTTTTGGGGGTGGACATGCCCTTTAACACACCCCTTTCTTAGTTGCTGTGCACTAGTGTGTTTTAAGGTTTTATGGTCCTCATCCTTGATATAAACCTATGGTTCTTCTTTAAACCAAATATGTATGTATAATTATAATATAAATTATTTTCGCATTAAAAGGGACTAGGGTTTTCTATATTAATTAATCCATCCTTTTATTTTGTTTACTTGTTCAGCTTGTTCAGCTTTCATAATAAAACATTAATGTGGTAGTCCATTAACCAGCAGAGACGCTTGTGATTGGCTGAGGCACGATTTCAGCCAATCACAGGCACCGCTGGCGGTCCGGCCCCCTCTGCAGCTTCCGTGCACGGAAAAGGCATGGGAGCTCAGCAGAAGAACTCCAGGGGAACAAAGTCTGGTAAGTAGGTTTACCAGCAGCTTTGAAAGCTAAGAACCTCGAGGTCGAGGTTTTGGGGGGCAATAAGCCTTATACTAAAAATACTTAAAGCAAATCTGCATTGGCCATTCTACACCATGTAAAATTAGTAACCGTGCATTAATTGTTTCCAGTATCTTGCTCATACTGTGGAATAAAGGTAGATGTTTAACGCTATTTAGAAATATTCTATGGTGTTTTTTTTTAGACCAAAGCAACAGGCATATCCATTATTTGCTTTTTGTATTCATATTCTTCCTCTACAGATTTCATGCTGTAGTAGTCCAACAGTAACCTCAAGCTCAGATAGCAGTAGCTCCTTCTCGCCTGTTGGATCCGTAGGCAGGCCAAAATCATTAGCAAATGGTTTGTGTTGTGAGTCTACCACCCCAGGTGTCTCTTCACCCAGCTCTAACTATCCGAGGGCACCAGGTTTTGAAAGAGAAGATCAGGTATGTATTCGTCATCTGGGTGTTCAGATCACAATTTATTCTTCCAGATTTGGAACATGTTAATGTTTTTCTGCAGATGTCTTCATAAATCATCACATTTTCTTAATCATTAGCAATTTGTCTTTCCATTTATATTTAATGTGTATACACTTGCACTAACCATGGTTTGGAAACAGACAAACATGTCCCCGCAAAACGTATAAGCTGTGGTTATTTTTCTTTTGCTAAGAAAAGAAACAGTTGCTATTATCTAAAGTTTTCCGTTCAACATTAAAGTGGTTTTATATTACCGTAAGTGTGCTTCTGCTTTGTTGCTGTATTCATGAATGAAACCAAATTAGATTGACAAACTTTATTTTTCCATTAGTGAGAACTGGGTTTCCAGCCTGGTCCATTCCAATAATGTGTCTGTGTGATTGTTTTACTGTTTTTGCAATACATCATCAAATGAACACGTTACTGGTTTTAAATCCTTTAAAAATATTTTTTTTTTTATATAGGTTTTCACCTTACCAACAGCTCAAATTTTACATTGAAGGGCTGATTCAATAAGAGGTGTAAAAGTTTTGCCTGTGCTATAAATTTGCAGCAACCAATCAAATGTTTGCTTTTTACTGGGTTAATGCAGTTAGATATCATCTGATTGATTGCTGCACATTAATAGCACTGGCAAAATTCTGCTCATTTTATTGCATCAGCCCTTTAATTTCTTATAATATTTCTGATTCCTTTATATCTTTACGATGTAAATATAATATTTTTACATACTAAATGATCACATTAGTTAGACAATAGGTGCCATTTTTTGTTCTAGATGTATAATCTAGATACTGCTGATTAAAGTGTTGTATTACTTGCCTTTTTTAGCAGTGCATTCACTAGACCAGACGGGTCAGTCACTTCCTCGTGCTTCTCTAAAGAGTAGATTATTGGAAAGCTCTCTTTTTCTCTCTATGTAAATCACACTGCGCATACTTGAGTGATAAGGAGGGGAGTAAGGAAGTAGCTTCTGGGATTGCTTTAGTAAAACATTTTACAGACTTGAAATATTGTTGCTTAGAAAGCATCTAGAAACCAAGTGAACATTGATCAAATAAGTTTTTGACTAAAATTTAAGAAAATGTATTGTGTTTTCTCTTAATGATACCCCAAAAATGAAAGACTTTTTAACCACATTACAATTTATGAACTACTGAGATACTTATTCCAGCTGCTCCCTGTTGCTCCTTCATACTTTTTCATCTGAGCTTATCCCCTCTGCATAAGGACAGTTAAGGTTTGTACACACGTGCGATCGCGGGCCCCGATCGTGTGTAGGGCCTTTATCGGCCGAAACAGACGGTCGTTCGGGGATCTGCCAAGTCGGTCGTTCAGCGATCTCCGACCGAACGTCTGTTTCGTCCGATAAAGGCCCTACACACGGGCCGATTATCACCCGACACGAACGTTCAGACACATCGTGCGTTGCGGGTCGGGACCGGCGATTGCACGTTTGTACAAACCTTTACTCCTGCATTGTCCCTCCATATTTGTTTATGTTAATATATACTGTGCTAATTGCTGGCTTGCAGAGAAAGGGGAGAGAGTTCAGGGTCAAAAGTCACGTTCACTAAAGGAGAAAGTAATCTCAGCTTTAGAAATATTAAGTGCTGAACCTTTTTACTACACAAGGGAGAAGGCAATAGGGTTACATGGTCCTTGCTGTGGAAACGTTTACAAACAAAAAATGAAGGGGAAGTAATTAGGAAAACAACATAAACAAAGCTGAAAATTGCTTACTGTTTTCCAGTCTGCAGAATAAATAACATTTTAAAGGGAACCTTGTCTTTAAAGCAACTGTAACTTTTTTTTAAACAGCTCTGCTTTTACTGACCATTAACCCAGCAATGCTGTGTATTTGCTTGGTCCTGTTTTTAGCCATACATTTATGTTATAGTCCATTCTCTTGTTTATCCATTGCTAACTGGATAAAAATGACCTGCTATGTTTAATTTGTGTTTTAGGAATAGAAAGGTTCACAGAAGAACTCCAGACTTGTCATACATGGTTTTCATTAGACAAACTAAAAATCTTTTTTTGAAAGAAATATGCTTTCCATGTTTAGAAAAAGATTAGATTAGTAAGCTTTGTGTTTATTTCCTTGTTTTGTAGGCAAAACACAAGTGCCTGCCACTGGATAGTCAAAAAATGAATGATCAAGAAAATAAACAGGTAATAAAACTATTTGCATTAGTAGTAAAATGTAACGTTTTTATTAATGGTATGTGCTAAAGTTATAAATCATTGACTGGAATACTATAAACACACTTAAATAAATAGTCCTAGCGCTGCTATTGTTCTTGTAATGCAATAAAGCTATTGTGTCTTTTAGTGCATTGCAATCCTATTTTACCTGACCTTAAAGCCATTTAAGAGCTGGTTGTATCTGTTTTTTTCTATTGCATTGCTTTTGATAGTTTCCACACACCGCAAAACCTTAAAGCCCCACTAAAGGTGGCCATACACTATAAAAGGTTAATCATTCCTAATTGCATTCTTAAACCAGCCGATACTTCGATTGACAGATGTACCATACATATTGTTCAACATTCAATTCATTTTGTGATTAATGCTGAATGTCGTCTATTGTGAGGTTACATTACATTGAATTGGAACAGAAAGCGCTACAATCATTTTACCAGTCGACTTAAAAAAACAACTTTCCAGATCGTAATTATGATCTAATGTCACATAATAGGATCGGGAAAATGTAAATTTTTTTGTCCAATCAATGGAAAAGTCTGATTGTATGTCGGATTGTACATAAAATCGGCTTAACTTGTGGTCTCCTTAACGTTCACTAGTAACTGCAACAAAATGATTTCACATGAAATGAATAAGTGTGTCACTTGGCCTTTCATATCACATGCAGATTTACTATTTATTCTCTATCAAAAGTTTGGAGTTTAATGGGGAAACTTATCATCACAAATGATGTGAATTTCTTTTAGCACACTATAAGCAACATAATGTATTTAAAGTGCATGTCTGCCCTCAACAAAACAGAATGGTCAATTTTTGTTTACCTGCCCCCAAATGATGCATTTTGCACTTTGCACTCTGCCAGAACAGAATAGAATTTATCATTAAATATCTAGTTACAAATGCATGTAATAAACTGGTAAAAATAGCAGTTAGCTTGCAGGCAGACAACTGACAAGTCACCAGTTTTTGTGGACATGCCCTTTAAAGGGGAACTATGGTCTCCATACAACTGCCCTTTATTAAAAAACACATTTATACTTTTAAAAGAACACTAAACTGTAATTTTTAACTTAATAAAATATTTTTCTATTCACAGGGAGGTGAGAAAATTTTTTCCCACCTCCCTGTGAAGAATAGAATGCCGGGAACACTACAACGCCCAGGAAGACTACAGCTTTCTTCTCATCAGTCAGACCCACTGTTCCGGTCGCTCGCCTAACTTTTGTATAGTCACACATGCTGGGAAGATAGGCGCTTGGTCGAGACAGCGCACCTGACAGCTGAGAAGAAAGCTACGCCGGTAAAGGCAAGTGTTGTCGTGTTCCCGGGCATTCTATTAGAAAGTTCATGTACTTTACAAAGCATATGAAATCTGTTTAGTGTCCCTTTAAAACAACTCCAAGATCATGCTAATAGCTGCAATCTATGCAAACGTATAGCAATATAAAGGGTGTTGTTTACAGCTACTACTGTGAGATGCGACATCACCAGCATTATTGCTCTGCCCCCTTGCCTTAAGCACGAGCATGTCCTCTTGAGAAGCTAGAGACCTCATCTCATTTTTGAAATGGCACTTGTATGGTGATCACAGTTACCCTTTTGGTACTTTAAGCTAGCCATGCACTAGAAGATATTGCAAATGATCTTTGAATCTCGAGTCACAGATCATTTGAATCATCAGTACGAAATAGTCAAATAGATTTTTATTGAGGCATTCTTTGTACTGCTCAATCCTCCCCACTGATGCCTCTTTTCCTCATAGGTCATACCCAGGATCAATCGGACAATATCCAAGTTGAAGGATTTGGTTTTTGGCAGACTAGATCTAAGAGGATTCACTGTGACAAAAAAAAACCCCATAAACATGTATGACCAGCCTCCGGTGTTGCCCCTGACACATCAAGAAGGCAACACATTCTATTTCCCAGTGTTAGTGTTGCCTTGTACAGCATATGTAGAAACCTCCATTAATGCCTAGCATATTAATATTATATTAATGTATTACCGTATATACTCGAGTATAAACCGACCCGAGTATAAACCGACCCGAGTAAAACCTATTTTACCCAAAAACAGAATAAAAACGATTGACTCGAGTATAAACCGAGGGTAGAAAATATGAACACTAATGTTCAATATATGTGACCATAAAAATAGCAGAATGCAGTAACCAACTTTTCCATGGCACTCCAATGTTTGTAACTACAACTCCCAGCATACTTTGGTTGCTGGGAGTTGTAGTTTCTAAACATCTGGAGTGGCAAAGTCATTTGGCCCACATAATAAACAATGCAGTTTCACAACATTATAAAATGCCTTTACTCAGTGCCCTAACTTACCCCAACCCCCCACCCACCCCCCTCACTGTACAGTCTTACGGTATTACCGGTACCCACCCATAAACCAACCATACATAAGAATTTCATTACTGTAGGCTGACAGGCTCTGCTGTTTTCTATTGCATGTCCGGTGCAGTCAGGAGGCGCTGGTGGCGTAAGCAGTACGTGCGTCCTGCGTGACTTGCGTAACATACGTGCCCGACGTCCCGCAGATACTGCCTGCTCTTGACTGTTCGGATCCTGCTCTCGGGTGCATTGCCGAAAGCTCTGCGATCGGTAGGCTGTTCTTCCTATGCGTATGACCCGAGTATAAACCGAGGCCAGGTTTTTAAGGTATTTTTAAAACCTAAAAAACCCGGTTTATACTCGAGTATGTACAGTATATGTCATATATATATTTTAATAAGCCTTTATCCAGGCTTTATTCTCCTCCCCCCCCCCCCATTTTTGTTCAAGCACAGTATAATATCCTGTTTCCAGTCATTCTATACACTTTGACACATATTCAAAATCATATAACTATATATAAACACTTGTTTAGATACTCGGAATGTAGAGTTGGGTTTAGAACATGGTTGTACAATAATAAGGCATGTGTTACCATATTTGTTGATTTTTTTTTGTGTTTTGTGGCTGTATTTGTAAACATATCATATATTCCAACACCAACTAGACAAGCATGTAACATACACTGTTTTATGTACCCAGTAAATCCACATAAACCCTTTTATAATGACACTTTCTATGGCATGTTTA
Organism: Hymenochirus boettgeri; assembly: GCA_019447015.1. Classification (NCBI taxonomy): domain Eukaryota; kingdom Metazoa; phylum Chordata; class Amphibia; order Anura; family Pipidae; genus Hymenochirus; species Hymenochirus boettgeri. Next base: position 43,750,025 of record CM033477.1, on the reverse strand, counting down.
CTGTTGTTTGAAAATCTTGGGGTTCTCTATGTTCTAATAAGTTTATGCTTTGCATTTATTTTGTTACTGAAAGTGTCGTAAAGATTTGTGAGTTGGAACTTCCAATGACAACACAAGTGCTGCATCCACTAAATTAACATGGCCAATCTAAATGGACAGATAACTGACAAGTCACTAGTTTTTTGTTTTATGGGTGAACATTCCCTTTAATAATAGCATTAGGACTGAGTCTGTATTTGTTTGTGAATTGTGTATGTGTCACAAAGAGTGAGGTATTCAATAAATGGTAACTGGTCTTCTTGCCTGAGGCTAGATGAGATATAGGAAGAGGTGGGTCATAAAACTTCAAAATCTGTTTAGCTTTTTCGGAGGAGGGATTATAAATAAAACTTTAATTTAATTTAACTTTTCATCCTTTAGTTGCAATTTATTTCTATAAAATATGGATGCATTAGCCAATCAATGTTCTAATTTTGGGGGTGTCTGGAGTTTAGCAAACCAGAACCAATTGGTGTATCCTGTTTCATTATCATTGTGTCCCATCTCTACAGTCTATTCAGAATATGAGAACAGCTGTATAGACTGCTGTATATTTTTCCATTCTTTGCAGAAAACATGTTTCTGAGAAGATCTGATGTTTTTGTATGAACATTTATCAACAGAAATCAAAGTAGAATATCATTGATTTTAATACATGATTACCATGCTGGGTTGGTGGCCTTCCCGTGTGGGTTTTGAGGATCCATAGCCAATTAAGTTTCCTCCCTTTTTCAGCACTAGTCCTTGTATACCATGTGACCTGACAAGATTAAGCTGATATCAAACCATCTGTCTTCTGTAACTAAGGCCACTGCAATCAATATGTTTATTTCCAACAAAATTGCATCATTTAAAAATAATGTGTGACAGGAGAGATGTGACCACACATATCTGTTAACCCTTAAGTTCTCACAGGAGCTCTCATTATTGAACTTCCAACTCACTTATGCTGCACTATGAGTTCTGACTTTCCAACTAGAAACCTAGATATTCATTGGTAATATAGTAATACATCCGGGTTTATTTATATGAATAAATATACAATAGATTACCGTACATAAAATGTTTTTGTTAAATAGAATTTAGAAGGGTTTATAGTGCAGAGATTGCATGCCATTAAATGTTTGGTATAGGGAGGTATATACAGTATTAGGGGTGTCAGAGTTCTATGTCTAGCTATGTGAATGTAGTTTTTTTTTTGGGGGGGGGGGAGTTGTGATTAATTTAAATATGTTGCTTTGAAAATTAGTATTAACATGTCAAACCATGGATTTTTTTTTAATGGTATTTTAGCCACCTTTATTTTGTATGCCTAAAATATATATCTTTGCTTATTTCATATTTATTTATTTCTTAAACAGAGCCATCTCAGTGTTTTTTTCAGTGGTTAACCCACTGGCTTCCAGTATAACCTCCAGTATAACTTCTAGTCTGGCATCCAGTATTGGCTCAGATAGCTCATCCCCTACTGCGCTTTCCAGTGTTAATGCCAAAGCACTCCCATTCTATCCTGCTAGTAATACAGTTGAATCAGTAATAGGTAAGCTTATATGTTTTGTCTCTAATTAACATATATAGTATGGCAATTTTTATACTCTACCCATATGTCTCTAATGTTGCCTACGTAGTAAGGATTAATGTTGTATCCAAATGAGAAAACTGAATATAGTTTAACAACATAGGTAAATATATTTGATTTATAGTTTGTGCATTGTGTCTTTCACGGCTTCATTTCAGTTCATATTTTTTTTCCCACAAGTAAAGTGCAATGCTTAACTTATCATGCTCACACATTCCAGGTAGCCTTATTTATTGGTTTGGGCCTGAAAAGTACTTAACCTAAAGAGGGTTCTCACATTCTATGCCTCTCTGTCTCGCATTCTATGCTCCTTACGTTCTTGGCCCCTCGCATTCTGTGCCCCTTGCTCAGAGCACCCATGTGCTAGAAAATGGTGATGGATTCTACCATTGCACTTTGGAACAGTAGGCATGGAAAACAAAGATGATGCGGGCTGCTGGTTTTTCAATGATTACTCTTTCTTACACTGCAATGCAAGGCATGTAGGGACAGGTTAGAAGGCTTAAGCTTTTATACTTCTGGTCCTTTAGTGCAATACAGAAACCTAGTTATCTTTAAAAAGTTGCATACTTAGTGCACGGGAATATGTATACAAGGTGTAGATTATGTTATGCGCACATCTCAGCAGGCCTGTGCACACAATTGAAAGTGCTGGGAAATAAGCACTGCAGTGTGTGATGCACAAAATGTTTTATTCTGTATAATACACCGAAAATATATATCCGTACACACAGCCAATAAACATAGTGGGAACATAGCCGGGTTGTTCTCTAGCCTGGCTCTCAATGCTAGCAGGAAAAGGAGCAGCTCAAGCACCTGCAGAAAAAAATGTATATCTTAGTTGTAAATTTAAGTTCTACATTTTTAGGAATCTTCCACTGCAAATGAAATCTATAGGAACCCATTTATAAAATGAATTTCCTTTTCTATTGTACCTGTCTGTCTGCTCTGGTTGGAAATCTAATTTCCCAGGCAAGGCATCTTAATTGTATAAAGATAAATGTTAATATATATACAGAAAGCTGCATATATTTGCATACTTCTGTTTCCTTTATTCTCAGATTTTCGGTAGTTTAAACATTGCAGATTAAAAAGGACACTTTAAAATACACACCACAGACCTTGTTTCTATTGCAATATGTCTTCACTAACCAAATGTCCAAATGATAATTTCGGCATTGCATACACAAATGATTTTGCGTACAGTAGATGACTGGTTTCCTCACACTCTCCTTTGTACATTTGTGCATACGCTGTTTTGAAATACCATTTACAGGGCAGTGGGCAGAAGCCACAAGGCTGCTTCATCAGCTAGTGAATTTAATGGGTATATATCAACGTGTGCGACCACAAAGTGTGAGAAATGTACGCAAAGGGTTTGCAAACATTGGTGTGTTGTGCTTTGCATTGTATTTTCATGTTCATGTGGTTAACAAGATTTTCTGCAGCAAATAGCACATCGCTTTATGTTAGTTCTTAGATAATTGTATGGAAGTGTTTTCACCATCTACTAGATAATGGCATGTAAATGCTGGAATACATTCAATTGACATAAACAAATTTTAACAAGAGCAAATATACATAAATAGATTTCTAAACAAAAGTATGCAGTGTTTTGCTACATTTGGTTATTTACGTATAACTAACTGTATGAGTGTTATACCTATCAGCCATCATGTGAACAAAATTACAGTGGAGTAACTACCACCCCCGTGGGGGGCCTGAACAGTAGTAGAGCCCACCACAAGCCCACTATTTCTGGTGGCTGGAGAGATTGTGGGCTTGTGGCGGCTGATCCTGCGTATGTTTCCTTCATATGCGCGATCAGCTGTTTAAAAACGTCTGATCGTGGATGGAGGCTGGGCCCCTGACCCCCTCCTCCCATCTCGCGGGGGGCCTGGGCCCTTGCAGGTACGCCCCTGCAAAACATGATAACATTTTTCAACGCATCCAGATGAAACCATGAATTTCATGGCATAGAAAATAGTATAGAATAAATGACGCAGTTATTGTCTAAAACTTTAATACACTGCTTGCGGGTTTTAGACAGGCAAAAAACCCTAAAACTTTGCAACTGCCCCAACTAACATCTAATCCTCCCGCAACCCAATCATACATTCCAGCAAATCACTTTCCAAAACTTATCGGCTGGTGATACATATCCCTGTTTGTTTATCTGCTTTGACCCCCTATTATAGTAACATGCCAGCAGCTGTTTTGTTTGAAGAGTTTGCATTTTGGTGCGTGCAAGAGGATAAGGTGACAGACTTAAACTGACTGAAAAAGGGAGCAGTGTAAAAAGAATCCTGTCCCTGCAACATAATAATAAAAATTGCTCTAACTGGGCTAATGGTATTTCTGTGTTAGAGCTGCTTAGGGAATCTTTCCCTACTGAGTGTGAGTGTAGGTTAAAGCGTAACAAGTGCCTTCCAATGCAATACAGATCACATGATCAGGGAGCTGCCGTGATTAGCTGGTTTGGTTAGGAGGATCCTGTTTAATGTGTGAGCAGGGCAGGGGACTGCAGGCAGTGAGTCAGCACTTACACAGCAGGTAGGCTATGCTGTTTCTTTGCTCCTGTTACTTTGTATTGGGAAAGTTTGCACTGTTATTTCCTATAGTAAGGGGGGATTTCTTTTACTTCAGGCATGCATATAGCAGAGGTGTGTAGTTTTTTTATTTAAGTGATGATAAAAAGAGGACTGTCTATTGCAAGAGGAGCAGAATGTGACTGGAATACCTTGTGTGTTACTATACAGTAAGCAGTGTACAGTGCAGACAAATATGATGCCGTATTTACAGATAAAATCTATGCTTTGGATATGGTATGTGTTAGCTTGTTTGTGATTATTAATGTTAATAATCCCTGACAGCTCAGTTAGTGAAATCCATACAATCAACTGCTCGGTTAGTGGATCTAGAATCCCTTCTTTCTCATTTTTGTAATGAATTGGCAACTGTAAATGTAAAAATCATGTGGTTGCATTTTAAGATGTCTATGAGTCTAATGGTGCAGGGATGATCGGATATTGATCACACTTGACACATGGGCACAAAGACATTTTAAGTAATGTCTTTTTTTAGTAGGGTTACATCCTTTAGGCTTAATTCTGCATGTATGATATTTGTTGTGATTTTGTAATTAGCAGCAATCCCATGTTTTATATCTAAGCTGAAACTATATTAAGTATGAAGAGTGGGAAGTTGCCACTTGTGTAAGTTACATACAAACCAAACACGGACCTATTGATTTTAGCTTAATACATATCATGCCTTTTGCATGAACAAAGACTCAACAGGTGGTAGCAGGTTTTGAATACTGGCAGTGCTGTTTAAAGGCACACAGTCATGAAAATATATACTACCAACAAGAAAGTAATATGATCATTAGTTCCCCTTTAAATGTATGAATCGTTTATTTTATTTAGTAGTATTATGCTAAGATTTTATTTACATGCTTTTAAAACTATTTGAATAGAATTAGGAAAATATTGACATTTTTAATGCTTATTCTTGGTATTTATTAGTGTTTAAAGGGCATGTCCATCCTCAAAACAAAAATGTCACCCCATACTGGCCCCACTGTGTAGTGTTAAAAAAATCTGTACCTTGTATCTCTGCTCCAAATGGTTCTCCTGCAGAGCTTGTTCCAAATTCCAGAAAGGAGCTGTCTTGCTGTTTGAAAAGTTTTTGCAAACTCCTTTCCCTCTGAGAGGACAGTGGCATGTGCAGGGGGCCCTCCCTCCATCCCTCGGGGGGGGGGGTACTAGGGTCCCCTACAATATGTTTATGTTTAAAGTTTATTTTTTGGGTGGACATACCCTTTAAAATATTACTATGAATATTTAGTAAACTATTGTGCTTTTCTTACTCCATAGAATTGCTGTACTACAATTAGAGTAGAAATATACTGCTGGTGATTGGTTCTGGACAAGGCTACCTTTAAAGACTTCTTCCTTGCAAACATTACAACTAATTAACATTAATCTTAACTCTGCTAGATTGACTCAGCTGTGAATGCCTGGCCTGTTATATGAATGGTCGGCAGTGTCACAATATTCAGCTACTACTGTTTTGATGTTTAATCCATTCTGAATCAACTTCACCATTTTCCATTAATTTTGATATATACAAAAAACATTCAGGCTGGCAAGCCAGCTTCTGAAAACCTATATACCCTGGCATCTGTTTGCTGAGTTGCAGCAAGAAGGAAAATTATAGTTCAACAGCATCTATAGTGCCATCTGCCTCTGATCCTATTTATTACTTGCAATCCCGTAAGCATGTTAAATAGTGACATTAACATTAATGTGCATGACTTTCAGATTTGCCAGCATAGAATAAAATAGCTTGGAGCAATGTCATAACATTTTATGATCAAATTATCCAATAAGGTTTACAGGATCACTAATCCAAATGTGAAATGAAATTATAATGGCAGTAACCTAAATCCCTATCGGGCGTGGCAGGCTGAATTGGGTTGTTACTGGGGACCTTTTTTTTGCATTCTTACAATTTGTTGAATCTTGTCCAGATGTATTGGGTACATAGGAAAAGCCATAGGAAAATCTTTGTACAGTGGGGAAAGAAAATAAAATGGGTGTTAATAACTATTCAAGGGCAATTAAAACCATTATGCTGCTCAAAAGGGTAAAAAGTGGGAATTTGTGTTTTTCATTGTCATCCTTGAAATATTACCCATTTAGCAAACTAGTATTCATTTGTAATGTTTGTCGTATCCAGATCACACATCTTAATTTTATATATATATATATAGATAAAAAGTATATTGACTTGATGATTTGTTTGACAGGTTCAGCTCTAGACCTACATTTTAGCAATATTAAAGTTGCATCTCTAGATAAAGAATTGGATGACACAGATAATAGTGACCTTGGGCTATCAAGTAAGATGGTTTTGTTCCTGTATATTAATGTATTACTGCTGATGAACTAACAAACCTATTACTCACACTTTTCTGTTTACTGAATGGAAAATAAATTAACTAAACAGCAAGTCATAGTAGCTAACTTGTGTTAAAAATTATTTTGAGTTCTCATCATTAATGCTATATATGCACCTCTGTCTTGTCAATATCCATTTATTTGTGTATCTTTAAAAAGCAACCTGGTCCTAAACACAAAGGTGACTGTGTGTACTTAACATGCCTTATATGGATATATTTGGGTGGGGATGTTGCAGCCCACTTAGTAAACTGCATATATTCCAAGACAAAGGAAAGTTGAGGGCTCTCTTGCTCTCTCCCTTACACTGACATACACATTTGTAACACACATACCTATATACTAATAATACTTAATACTTATAAATGCAGATGAAGTCCCAAGTATTAAAGGGCATGTCTACCCCAAAAACTAAAATTTAACCCACTAATGGCCCCACTGTATAGTGCTAAAAATGTTTTCCTTACTCCTCTGCTCCAAATGGTTCTCCTGCAGTGCTTGTTCAAAGTCCTAGAATGTGAAGAGTAGGAGCTGTCTGTGTGTCACCCGGATGCCTGCTTTTTCCTTGTCCTTATTAAGGCATGCGCAGGGGAGCGCCCTCCCACTGAATCCCTCCATGCTGCAGTGTCTAATCTTAAAAATAAAACTTTTTCCATAGTGTAGGGACCCCTATCCTAACCCTAACGGACATATTTTTATTGTAAAAAAAACTTCCTTTGCAGAAGCAATATTACAGGCAGAGGCAGCAGGAATAAAGGCAGGCAAATAAGATTCTGGGAACTTTTTTCACAATATAAATATGGCAGAATTCTAGTGTGGTAGCAGGCTGTTCTAGATAAGGTTAGAGAGGTTTATCTAGTGGTGTCATTAGGAGGTATTTTTATAGGGGATTATAACATATCAAGTAAGGATGTAAGACTTAAACAGAATGCATTTAGATCATTTTATCAGCCTGAAGAGGTCAACAGCCCATAAAACAAGGATTCTCTCTGGTATTAGCCTTGTGTAACTATTATCAGGGACACAGCGTTCTTAACTGCTGTTAGACTGTCTCATAATCAGCAGAGACAGTCTTTTTCATTCATTTTAATTGTTTTTTTTTAATCTAGCTATTTCCTATCAGAATGCTGTATACTGGCCTGTAAATAAGTGGTTTTATCAAGTTTTTGTTCTGTTTGTAAAAACTAAAAAACAAATGTTTGAACAGATATATTTCCCTACTTCTTACTTATGATAGCCAAACTCCTTGGATTGCAGTGCTGTCAGCTCTCTGTGCACCCCCCTGGTCTTCCAACCTCCTTTCCTAACATGTTCATGTGAGCACCCATGTTAAAGATTGGAGAAGTGCCAGGGGGAACTGACAGTGGGTGAGACTCAATTTGCAATTTCTTTTTCAAATTCAAACAAAGCGTCCCTTTTTTGTTTTTTATATTAGTTTATTGTATTCTTATATTTCCCTCTCTGTATGTTTATACCTGTAGGTCAAAGGTTATTGGGAAGTTCAGCTCCTGTCAATATTCCAGGCTCTCTTGCCCGTTCATCCTCTCTCCATTCATCATCGTCTCTCTCAACCTCTCCTCTTAGTTCCCTTTCTCAATCACTTTCCCAGTCCTACCTGGCATCCAGTATGGCCCCACGTCAACAACAGGCTCAGCCTCTGAAATCTGAGCACAGTGTCTTGGGAACTTCCACCTCTTCGCACAATTCATTAGGTGTGTGTATATGGCTTTAATTCCACCCTCATCTTTCACTAGATGTATTTGTGATTTATTCTGAGACAATGGAAAGTATGTGCAGTAGAGCAACCTCCACTGATTCATGAAAAGGAATGGTACTGCTAAATAAGAATATGGGGACATTACTTGGTAATTCATAGTTTTTACAAAAGTTTGAAAATATTAATGGAAAAATTCAGGCAAATAAAATTTCTTTCATCTAATATTTGCATTGCCAAATTTGGTTTTATTTAGGGGTTCTCAGGGAACCCCTACTTAAAAAAGATTCTATAAAATACACAATTCATCCAAATGTAATTCATAGATCAATAAATATTTCTAACAAATCAAATTGTCTCCGAATTTATCCTAAGGGTTAATGTGTACAGCTCCTGAAACCTACAGAACCTCTAGCACCTGTCAGGAAACACCCCTTGGGTTCATTGGGATACTGATTAATGAAACCTGAGTTCCTCTGTATTCCCCTATGGGAGGGAGCTAGGGTTGAATTGCCTGGTTGTGCTTCTATTCATATCCTTAAATGGTATTGTTTTGTTTGGTTTTTTTTCTAGTAAATGTATTTTGTCCCTAAAGTCTTGATTCTCCTTTCAGGTTTAAATGGAGTTACAGGCAGTATATGGGATTTTGTTAGTGGAAGTTTCTCTCCTAGTCCCTCGCCGGTTTTTAGCACGGCTACAACTCCTTCTGCCAATACAAGTTCCAATGGGAATGAGCTGGTGCGTGTCAGGAAGGAACTAGATGATGCCAAAAGGAAAATAAAGAGGTGGGAAGACTCTTGGCAACAAGTAAAGCAGGTAAAGGGTTATGTTTGATTTTAATTGTGATGTAAATGCATTGCAGACAATTTGAGGAATGCATAGAACCACTTGTCTGGTCTTGCAGTTTTACACAAATGGCCTCAAATTGCAGCTTATGGGTTAAACTTCAACATTGTGGATTTTAAGAGATTAAGTTATGTATTTTTGTAGCTATGAGGCAAAACTGCAAAAAATGCCACCATAAACATCCTTATAGTGTTATTTTATTAAAATACATTACAGACAGTTATATTGGTATAATTGTTTCTAGCACTATAAATGTTACTCTGATGTAAAGTAGCAAGGACTTATTTATAATATCCTGGAAAGGTCACTTCACTTATATAGGTAATTGCCAGTTAAACATTAAAATCCTTTTTTCTTCACTTTGATCCGTCTTATCTTCTTCCACCTTGAGATTAACGACTGCTTGACTCTGTAAGATGGCGCATTGGGCCTCCTGCATATAGCATCCAGAGTAATCTATAGGGAAATCTTAAAATGAATCTCAAGATACAATTAACCCATTACACTGCACTGGTCTCTAATAACACTGTGAAAATATATATTGAAAACTGTTTATTTAAAGGGCCAATTAAAAATAGTTCATGACTGTATGTTGCATCCTAGAAGTTTGATTTACTAAAAAAAACTGCATGGTTCTCCATTACAAATCTAAACTATAGACTATTGTGATTTTCCTCAGGCTTGTGACGCATGGCAAAAAGAATCACAAGAAGCTAAAGAACGTGCAAAAGCAGCAGATGCTGACCGCCATCTGGCCCTTAGGCAGAAGGATGAGGTTGAAGAAAAGCTAAAGAAGCTCCAAAAAGAGTATGATGCCGTGTGTGTGTCTCCACAGTTTTCCCTCATGAAAAAGTATGGAGATATAGAAAAGCTTCCTTTACCAAAGTTACACTCTTTGAAAACCCAGCTATGTTCTGACTTGGAAACAGTTGATGAGGCAAGTACTGTATATCCCTAGTAATCTAGTCATATCCTAGCAGCACTTTCTCTTTCCTTGTTCCCAACTCATAATCTTAAAAGGCATCTGTACTGGGGGAAAAAAAATTAAATTGCCTATTACTGAAAACTATTTATTTGTTGATCTGCTCCCTATATCTTTAGTTAAAGGGCATGTCCACCCCCAAAACTATAATCCCATCATGTAGTGTAGTTTAATCCTTACCTCACATCCCAGCTCCATAAGGTACTCCTGTAGCCCCCCCCCCCCCCAAGTCCCAAAAACTGCCCACCAGGAGGCTAGCAGAGTCCATATAGGACTCTGCCTCCTACCTGGCCTCCGGGAGAAGTTTGGCATGCATACTGCAGCCCTTCTCCCCCTTCCTCTCCCTCCCTCTCCGGATTCCCTCCCCCTAGCATAAATCCCTTTTAATATAGTATTCCCCCTGTTCCTCCAGCCCCAACCGCTTCATTTTTATCTTTAGAAAGTGCCCAGAACATTACTTACCTCCCCTCTTTCCTCCGCTGCACTGAATGACCGGCAGCCGCGTCCGTGATTGGCTGCCGCTTAGCCAATCACAGACGCGACTGCCGGTCCCGCCCCTCTGCTTGCATTTTCTCGCAAGCAGAGGGCCCGCAGCGCGGCGGATGAAAGAGGGGAGGTAAGTAAAGTTTGGGGCACTTTCTAAAAATAAAAATGAAGCGGTTGGGGCTGGGGGACCAGGGGGAGTACTATATCAAAAATTAAAGGACATACCCTTTAACCAGTCTGAACCATCTTAAAGTTCAGCTGTTAATCAACTGCCCTATTATCATAAACTCTTCTGCTGTGTGCACATTTGCTATAAATGGAATGGTGGCAGATGTGTGAATTACATGATGGGAATTTCCCTCTTCCAATGCTGCCTCATAGTGATTACTGAGCATGCTTGCCCTAAAACATGTTGATATATCATAGTTTGTCCTATGAATTCATTACTGTATGCCTGCTATGCTTCTGGATGCCTCATGGAAACTGACCAATTTAGAAACCTGTACTGAGCCTGGGCATGCTCAGAAGAGGCAGATAGGGGATTAACATTCAGTCATTGGCTGTGATCTCAACTGTCAAATCCATAACTGACAGTTCCTAACCAGGAAGCAGAAATAGGGGCAACAGGACATTGTGCAGGATTTCAGGTTAGATTTATATATTTCAGATTTCAAACTATTACCGTTTAGGTTTTGGGGGGTGATTTACCTGTATGTAAGTTTTCACTTTGGGGCTGGACTTGCCCTTTAAAGCTTAAAATAAGGCAATGTAATTTTTTTCATTATAGGTGCCCTTTAATCCACCCATACCTGTCAAAAAAAGTTTTTGAATTTACTTTGCAATTTTTTTCTACAGGATCAGGTCATAAAGAGCCCCCATACTGTTACATCACAGTTAAATCAAAGAATGGTATGGGCTCACAAAACTCTAAGGGGACTTATGATTCATATTCATTTGTAACATTACATCAAGTTAACATTTTTCTCCTTTGGGGGAAATAAAACTAAATCCATAGTAGCAGGTTATCTTTATTATTAGTGTATTTTTTTCTGAATCTTGAGATGTGTGTACAAAATATTAGAATGTTTGTCAACTCCATGCATAAAAACTGGTGTAATTTTAACTGTAAATTTAAATTGGCACCACATAGGTAATGATATAACCCCTTTTTAATACAAATATATTACATTTCAAATGAAGCTTTGCAGTAAACAACAATCTTATTTTGCAAAGTTACATTTTTAGAAGGTGTAGTTGCTTACAATTTCCAGTGGAGTCAACCAGATCTACTGGCAGTCTCTACCCCAGATGTAGATCAAGGGGCCAATCTGGCATGCAGAAGAAAAGGGTCCTTCCCTGCTCCATCAGAAACTTAGCATAAAGACTTTCAGCAATGTGGGGTAAAGACTGTTGCGTGTGCCATTAAGTCTTTAGAGTGGGCTGCTTTTTCTGTGGAATGCTGCACTTTTGTGTCTTTTTAATTCATTTGTATTTAGTTTACCTTAGTAATGCTGTCATTTCTTTACAGTTGATATTTCAGCTTCATTCCAAGAAATGTGTTGTTTGCCAAGAACAAGAAAGAAGTATAGTCCTGCAGCCTTGCCAACATTACGTGCTATGTGAACAGTGTGCATCAAGCAAACCAGAATGTCCTTACTGTAAGACCAAAAGAATCAAATGGTGAAAAACCATATAACCCATTTAACAGCCCACAGACTGGACAGTTTCATTTAATCAAACCCTTGAATTATCTGTTTTAGTATTTGATATATAAAATGGAAATAATAAGTGAAAAAAATATTCTTTTTATAAGTGATAGACTGATCTCGACCCTCACCGAGCACCAAGACATTCTGAAAAAAAAATTCTATTTGGTTCCCTAGGGAATTTAAAATGATTCCATTTTTATTACTTCTTGCATGACTTTGGTCCTTCAGTTTATTGAAGGATAATACCATGGAGCAAGGGTCCAGACTCAAACCTGTCAGGCAATATTGTATTAACTTGACCAAGATCAGTTAGATTTTCTGAACCCAGGTTGTTTGAAAACCTGAAATGTATTTGTAGTGATTTTCATATACCAGTCTACAAGAATCTTTCATAAACCAAAAATAAGGATGTTAAGGAGCTTCATACTGTTAAACTAAAAGTTAACCAGCTTTTTTGTTTCTAAACATTGTTGAACTGTTATCCCCTCCCTGGTTAGCCATCTGCGGTAATAGAATTTTCAATGGAGGGTAAAGGCTTACACAGTTTTAGGTTCAAATAGGCCCAAATTTAAGCACTTAAGTATGATGACTGTGTAGTATTTATATAACCTACAAGCCATGTTGCATTAGAATGCTTTAACAAAAAACAAAAAAAAATACACAATCATTTTTGATAGAACAATCTGTGAATAAGTTAGCATTTCAAAATGTGTTCCAATTATAATCATGTCGTAAGAGGTCCAACATTGTGTCATTCAATAGAATGGTACATTCTCTCATGCTATATAAGATTTCAGAGTCAATATTGTTGCTGTGTCCTGTTGCACCGTTGTTAAATGTACTTTAAGTGAGCTTGGAATCAGTCTAACACTATTTCCTACTAGGTTATTTTGAAGAAGTTTAATTCTTGTAAAAGCACTTTGTTAACCAGGGATTCTGTTTAGAGGTTGTTTAAAATTGCTTTAAGCTGCTTTGTAGACTTTTTTTTTTTTTTTTTAATATGCGATAATATTGAGCTTTTTGTGTACTGTGAACAGAAATATTTCTTGTCAGATTATTACTGTTAAAAAAAACTTTTAGTGTAGTAAATTGTTAGGTTTCATATGCTGAATTTAGTACTTTATTAAATGAACAATATATAGTAGTTGGAAATTTAGCCTAGGATTTTTACAGTTTTCAAGTGCAAACTAATAGTATTTATAATTATAACCAGCAAATAGGTTGATTTATGATGAGAAGGCACATATTTACAGAAAGCTAAGAATGATTTAGAAAATCTTTGAAGGAACCATTTTTTTTTTTTATTTTTTTTTTAAATCGTTTTAATTTTGTTATACAAAAATGTTCCACATTTATGGCAATGCATTAATGATGTATTTTTTTGTGTACTTTAATATTTTTCATAATTACTTTGTATGAACCCTAACCTCATTATATCATGCATTTATAAGCTTTTTATTTTTTTTGGATATGTGAATTGAGGTCACATGGCCCTTTTTTTCAAGTGCCTACGCCTTACTGCAGCTAAACTTAAATATTCAACAAATTGACTTCAGTCAAATTTTTGTTTTCAAGATTTACTACAATGTACAGTATATTCTGGGCATGCTTGAATAATTGGAAATATCTGAGGTGACTTTGCTTTAGAAGATTTTAATAACTATTTTAAAAACAAAATTGGATATTAATGTAAAAATCCATGCAAAAATTAGAAATGTTGTAATTTTTAATTAGGCAGTGGTGCTCTTAGATGTTTTTTTCCATATTTACGTCTTTGCATTGCTTTTCGCAAATCCTTTCTGCTAATGGCTGGTTATGAAATAAATTGAACTTTTGCAACCAGAGGATACTCTGGAGCCTAAATGATAACAGCCTTCAAGAAAGGAATACTATAATTAGTATAAACATTTAGTATATACGCTTAGGAGAATGCACTTCAGGAGACTATAAATAATACTGTAATTAAACACTGTACCTAGTTACAATTTATATTCAAGCTGTTTTATGTGTAGAATAGCTAAAGCAGCCTATGTTCATTTTCTGTTTATTAAAAGGTGACCCACTTAGAGAAATGTAAATGACCAACTACTGTTTTACATTATGTATGCAGTTCTTCTATTGCATTTCAAAAAGTTCAAGTGAATTTATAGATTAACCAAGCAAATTACCATATTCATTTAGCCTTTAGCTAGTGTTTGCTAAACTGTAATACCACCTTTTAATTTCCTAGTATAAAATGTATTTGGGTCCACAAATATAATTAAATATATATAGCTATATATATCTTAGTATTTTAGCTCACATTAAGTATCTATGCATTTTTCCATTTTTAGTTCCAATGGATTTCAAGAAAAAAATATTACCCATATTTACTTGTAAAAGAGTATTGGATATTTAAATAGCTGTGTTCGCACAAAGCAATCCTTCTCTGCATAGTTGCCTTTATATTTATAAATGGGTGCAGCCATGTTTACCTCCTCTGTGATAATTAGACACCAATGAAGGCTAATCCCTTAGGCTGGGTACACACCATACAATATTTTCGTCCAACCAACCGATATTACTGTGTATTGGTTGGTTAAACGAAAATATTGTATGGTGTTGGTGACAACAACCGCAACTGATGGTGGTCACCCGTTCATCCGGGACAAATGTTGTTCCATGTGTTCCCAGCCTTATTTAAATAGATAGCACTGATAATTATTAAAGACTGCATCTTTAGGGCAACTCCCATGCTAATATGCAAAGAAGTCTTTTTGTGAACACAATGTTTCCATGGTTCATATGTTAAATCGAACATACAAAAACTTCTTATATAAATAATGTACATTTCCCTTTAATTATTTTAAAGGGAATGTCCACTCCCACTTTTAAAATCTATATTTATGTCCCTCTCCCCCAAACCCTTAGATATACTTTAAAGGGCATGTCACCCCCAAAACTATAATTTAACCCACTACTCTGTAGTGTTATAAAATCCTTACCTTACATCCCAGCTCCAAATGGCTGCCCTGCTATTCCCCTCAAAAGTCCCAAAAACTGGCCACCAGGAGTCTGGTAGAGTCCATATAGGACTCTGCCTCCTTCTCTCCTCCGGGAGAATTTTGCCATGCGCACTGCAGCCCTCCCCCTAGCATTAAACCCCTTTAGTATACTGTAGGGATTCCTCCCCCAACCCCAAACACTATATTACTTTTTACAGAAACTCCCCCTGAACTCTACTTACCTTACCTCTCTCCTCCGTGTTCTCCACTGCCGGCAGCCGCTTTAGTTATTGGCTGCCTCTCAGCCAATCAGGGACGCGGCTGCCGGTCCGGCCCCCTGCTTGCAGTTTCATGCAAGCAGAGGGCCGGGACAGTACACCGGAGGAAAGAGGTAAGGTAAGTAATGATCGGCGGAGTTTCTGTAAAAACTAATATAGCGGTTGGGGCTGGGGGAGGAAGCCCTACAGTATATCAAAATCAGGGGTGGACATGCCCTTTAAAGTAGAATTACATCATTTGCTAAAAATATCAGTGGACTTTTTATGTGCTGTTTTTGTTTTTAAAGGAATAGTTCACTTGAAAAGTGAACTATTGCTTAAATTTATAGATTAATGACTGGGAGGTTAAGTAGCTATGACTTACCTCCCGTTCTTCAATCAATATCTCAGGAGCCAGGGAAGAAGATAGCAGAAACTTGCCTTTCGTGCAATCCTCCGCAGCAGAACTGGCAGGTCTCAACCACTTCCTGGTTCTAATCAACTATAGCTCGCATGCGAGATAATGTGCGCTGTAGTTGATTAGAACCAGGAAGTGGTTATGAATTTTCAGCGCTGCTGTGGTGGATTGCGCGAATGGTAAGTTTCTGCTATCTTTGTCCCTGGCTCCTGAGATATTAATTGAATAACAGAAGGTAAGGCATAGTTCCTTAACCTCCCAGTCTTCAATCTATACATTAAAGCAATAGTTCACTTTTCAAGTGAACTATTCCTTTAATTTGTTGTAGTCTTTTGCCAAAGACTTTATTGATCTGCATTTTGTTTGGCTAAACAGATGTTTAAAGTGACTTGCTATTTTTTTTTTTTAACTGTGACCAAAATAGAATTTCTTTTAATTTTTTTTTAACATTGTAGAAAGAAGCCGCTGGTTTTTAAGGGATAGAGGACATCAGTCTTGGAATGTAGGATAGCATTTTTCTGTAGCTGTCAAGTTTTTACAAAGTATCTTATTGACGTACTGTTTGTTTTACATGGTTTTTTTTTTTCTTCTATTTAAAAATGTTTGTAAATGAAAGTAGCTTAGATTGAAAAGTGGCCATAAGAATTGATGCTTTGTTCTTATTTCGGTGTTTGGATGTACTTTTTTTGTGGTGTAGTCACAACTTTCTGAAAGGTCTTTTATTACGTATTTCTATATGCGTTCCAATATGCAGTTGGGAATTACCAGTAAGGGGAGTAATGGTGCTTTTCTTTGGTCTTTTTTTTGTTTGTTTGTTTGTTTTTTGCACCAACTTGAAATATTCTTAATTGGACTATTTAAATCCAAACTAGTTTATTATTTTAGAAATGTTTTAATGGTGGGAAGAGAAGAATGCAATCCAGGCAAAATAAACTGCAAAATATGTAGACTGGGGTTTTGTAGTTATTGAGCTTAAAGGACAACTACACTGTAAATATGTACTTTTTAAAAATGAAAAATACCTGGGGGCAGGGAGGTATTACTGATTATCCCTGTCTCCCAATATTGTTTTGTTGAGAAGCTACAGAATATCTGTTGTATTCTTTAAAGATCAACTGGACTTTAAGTTTAGTTCTTGAAGACGTTTCGCTAGTCATCCGACTGGCTTTCTCAATTCAGAATGACTTGTACAAGAATCTGTTGACAATTATGTACCCTGGAAGATTCTTGTACAAATCATTCTGAATTGAGAAAGCCAGTCGGATGACTAGCGAAACGTCTTCAAGAACTAAACTTCAAGTCCAGTTGATCTAATTGAATACAACAGATATACCATGACCTGGATGAATGAGAACCTTCACAAGCAAGCTATAGAATGTACAGTTTACAAGTGCCAGATTTGTGCCCTGGGCAAACATATATTAAAAATAGTGCTGAAGGCAGTAGGAAGTCTGTCACTTGCAATTTTCTTCATGCTGGTGCTCCTCAAGAAAACAAATCTGGTAGGTAGGAATTGTCATTCCTACCTCCCTGTCTTAGTTACTTTTCATTTTAACTTTTTTTTTTTAAGAAAAAAATGTATATGCACTTATAGTTCTCCTTTAAACCAATTATTGAAAATATTTATACAACTTTCCTGTGTATGGTACATCTGAAATTTGAATCCCAATTTACAGACTAAAAAGTAGTAATATTTGATTAGCATATGTTTAAAGATTATTAAATATCTATTTCCAATAGATAAAAGTATATTATACAGTTGTGCTGAATTGTGCACAAATTCATTGTTACCATGATCCACCAGTAACCACTCTCTGTGCAGAAATTTAAAGATCCAGAAAAAATTCCGCTTCTTCAGGACACCAATGTCACTTCTAGTAGCTCTGCTGCATACCGTTGATGTCAGGGCATGCATCTTTGCTTCATTTCCTTACTAAATTAGTGAAAGTGTATGCTTTGACCATCAATAGTGAGGATAAGCAAAGAATAAGTAATGTCAGCATCTAGAAGTACCTTAGATCATCTTTATTGCTCGTGGATTGGGGTAAAAGGAAGTCAAAAGCCTTTTGTATTTTGGGCACAGTTCCCCCCCCCCCTTTAGTTTCTTTATCTATATAAACATTTTCTTTTATAGAGCATATTGTATCCCACAAATACAGCCCATACATTATGCATCTTGCCACCTGGTGTTCCCATAACATTCCAACAACTGGGACGATCAATTTGTGATCGATTTTCAGAGATAGGAATGTTATGTAGTTTTGCAGGCCTACTTTCATATTAGGGTAGGTTCAATGTCAAATCAAACTAATGTGGAGTGTGTGAGAAACTTTTTGTTGAAAGCAGCCACTTGGAGGGTAGTAGTATAAAGAGGATTCAAGGGACTATCAACCTATTTCGCTTATTGAATCAACTTTTAGAGCCATGTTAGATACACTTTGTGTGGCACACATTGGATCATGTTCCAGATGCTTTCATGTCTAATAATTGCAGCCGTGGCCTGTATCAAGTGGTGATGGCCTAATTCTCTACATTTTCTGACTTTCACTTACATTTAGCTGCACTGTGGCCATTGTTTTCTGTGAAATACTGAGTGAAAAACGCTGAACATGTCCAAAAAAACACCACATTCTTTGACATTTGCCTTTTTCATGCTAACCAAAATATTAAGCAGCTAGGCCTTCACAGGAATTTCATACATGGCTCTAAGAATAAGGGAATTTTAATTGTATTAGTGTGGATGTGCATAATCTTATTTACTTACCGTAATTACAAAATGTGTTTTCTTTAACTTAAAGTAAAAATAGTCTGCTATTGTATGGGTAAAGGAACTTCAAAGAGATTCCAAATGTTTTTTGATTGCATTAATTATATTTTATTTATTATTAGTTATTAAAGAATAAACACATTAATTCAGATAAGATTTAGGAGCAATTTTTCCTACCTCTCATTCTGCTTTATTTTAAAAGTAAATAGCTTTCGAAGTTTAGACAGTGTTTGCAGCTTTCAGACTCCCTGGCTAAGTTCAAAAGAAAATATTGTTACAAATATTGATAAGGTAAGCCATTTTTCTGCCGGACTCCTGAAACAATATTTGTAACAATTCTTTTTTCAGACACAGCCAGGGAGAATGAAATCTGCAAAACTTATAAAGTTAATTACTAAACCAGAACAGAAGGTAGGGACATTTGCCACTACGTGGAGTGTGGGTGAGTTGTGAGTTTAGGGTATAGTTGAAATGCATACGGTAGGTTTCTTCCTCGTGGCAATAATGCTGAAGTCCTTTTGTAAAGAGTGCATGCCTGAGTAGAACTCCGGATCCCACTAATGCCAATTTGCCTAATTCTAGGCAAAGGATGCCACATGCCTGGGTGGACTGGTCATCTGCAGAAGGTTAACATTCTACATTTGTTATAACGTGCCATATTTAGCACTCTGGCATATATGAATTTTCATGCTGTTATATGGATTTTACTACCAATACAGTCATACTGTTGGGCAATTCTTTGCAGTATAAAGTCATTTGTTTATGTAGTAAACCACCATATTAAACACTTGCATGGATTGTTATTCTGTCATTAAGTTGCCGTATTTATACAATTCTTAAATGCAGCATTAATGAAAGAAAATAGAGACAGTAAATTGAGACTGAAAATGAAAGAAGAAATAAAGAGTTAAATGTTTCCCCCTTTTCTTTTGATGTACCCAGGTTGAGGACCTAAAACACTAAAAAGTCTGCACACCTAGAAGTAGTCAATTCAGCTAGGATTAATATCTGAAATTATAGCATTCTGGTCTGGCTCAGTCTGGAACTATGTGGAGGCGCACTTGCAATGCGTGTCTTCCTATAGATTATCCTTCAAGTCAAGTGAAGGAGCAGAATTTCAGCCTATATATCTTGGGGTATTTTATCTACTTCCAAACAGATATTTTGTGATATATGATGTTCTTTTTAAATGTAACTTAAATGACTTAGCAGTTAGCATCAATATTTCATTTTAAGGTCTTAGGATTTTATTAGGGTTTTCAACATGGATGTACTTCCTTGTTTGTCAATAGCAAGGAGTCTTGCAGTAGCCTGGACTTGTTTCAGTTGGGCAAAATGCTTTCAGGAATAGACCAAAGAATTGTACCAAAACACTTTTTTTTTTAAACAAATACTTTTTCAAGTTGGAGCAGAAACCCTGGGTTTTACTAGAACCACATCTTGGGCTCTTTCCCACTAGGCCTCCATGTGCATTTTCGTGAAACCTAAGGCCTTTCTTTTGTGTTGCAACCTTGCATGAGATCATTGCATTCTTTCTGGGAGCATGCATTTAGACAAGAGGGGGGTGCAAACAGGCCAGTTTAAATGTAGGGCTAAGCTGATGTGTAAGTGTGGGCAGCTTTATTTGTTTGTGTGGTAAACAGTGTGCTAGAACTGTGACCCCCCTCCACACACACACACTCAAAAAAAAAAAAAAAAAGAGATGTAAAACATGCACCAAATAAAAGTGGGTATGAGCCCTTAGTAGTTTTGTTTTACATTCACATAAAAGTGTTTAGAAAGTCATTGTTTGTCAGTTGTTTTATTCTGTCTTTTGATACTTGTCTCCTTCCCCAACCCCCCCACCCCTGTTGGTGTTCATCAGATTATTTAAGCTATATTGGTTACAGGGAGTGTTTTTAATTACACCCCATTAGATACTCATGATATCTAGTACAGAGATTGTTGAGGACAAAGTGAAAAGCTAGCCAAATTGTGACTCTACATTACATTGATTCAATGTTTAATCTGGTTTTACCCACAACATTTCCTGGCTCATTGATGGGATTGTTTTAAGGATCATATTATTGATCGCAAAATGATCGGGCCAACCTTTTTTTTTTCTTTTCTTGTGGGAATGTCAGGAGGTACATGGACTAATGTGCAGCACACTGTCAAACTGCTCTTCTTGGAGAGATTGTAGAACAAGCAGTGTCCTTTGTTATAACATGCATTCGAAATCCATGGAGAGCAATGTGAGTACCCCATAGGAATATCCTAAAAATGATACATTAAGCCATTGGTGTTTAAAATGCCTAAGCCATAGATTCTCAACATACTGTTTGGACACCGCTAAATTAAAATATTAAAATAACGATATATATGAGCAAATAAGGACACTTTAAGTTGTCAAAACATTTTCATGGATCTTTCAGTTCTTGCATTGATCTGATGTGCACTAAGCAAAAGGAACTTTGTAACCTTTACCATACTTAATAATAAAGGTTCTTTACCTGCTCTTAGCAGATCTTGTTAACATTTGTGTAAAAATAATGCAATAGGGGAATATAGAAGCCCACATAAATAAAATAATCTACGTTAAGTGTGCCAGTTCATTCACTTGTAAGTCTGTACTGCAAAACATAAAAATTTTAAATGTGAATGTGCCTGGTACATCTGCATTAACATACCATCAAAACGGTTTTGACTATGTTTATGTTATGCAATTATTCTAAAATGAACTATAGAAAAAAATAAAATTGGTGCACTAACTATAATGGCAACTAAAAGTATTAAATAGCTTTTTTTATGTATCAATAAAAAGCTGTTTATTTAATGTATGTGATCTAAAATGAATTTGACCAAATAAATGTGTAGCACAAAGGACATTTTTATGTGAATGATATACAATGTTGTAATAGTCTGGGGAATAATAGAATAAAATATTAGGTTTTGGTATCTCAGGGTTTTGAAAAGATTAGGGGATTTATGATTGATCACAAGCTGCATACTGTAGAATTTTTTTTCCCGATTTTCAGAAGTTTATTAAAAACATATCTTTTTGGTTACCTTGTTGACATTGAAAAATAGTCTTTATCTTAACTAGTGTTTAAATATTAAGTAATATTCTTATTGTTACAGTATATTTGTGTAACTGTGGCCAGCATAAGGCCGTAAATATTATGGAATTTACATGTATTAATTTATGGAAGCTAATTTGGTTTGCCTGTTTTAAAGAAGAATGGTATTGTGAATGGAAATCTTTTCCTGTTGCAGAAGGTATTTATAATTGCATAATCATTTACTTGTAGTGAATTGTTTAAAATTGTTAACACTTGTTTGAAAAACTTTTACACTATAGCATTTATGCAATGGTTTACAAAATTCATGGAATTATTTTTATTATCAATATGGGAATTAAAATAATTTTTGATCTTTATACTGTTCTCTTTTTTTTTTTGCCTATTGTAGCTGGGATTTCAGTGCTTATTTTCTATTACACTCTAGACCCTGATCTAGGTGTAAATATTGACATTCCACTTTAAGTGCCATATTTTCAGGGAGATGTAATAATAATTCTTAAAGGGACACTATTCCGAAAAAATGACTTTGCCTCCTCTTAATCTATAATTGTATACATGTAAGTAGCACTTATTCTGTGTTGTGTCTGTTGCTGCATGCCTTCAATCCAGCACACATTTTGTTTAGGAGCAGTATCCCCCCTCCCTCTTTTAAACACTCCCACTTCCATCCGACCTTTTTTCCCACTAACCAACTGTCAAGCCTGCACACAGCATACAGCATTCCAACTGTCAAAACTCTGTCACCATTCCAGCTACAGTAAAACTACTCACAGAAGAATAGTTTTGAGAGCAAGGAACTTGATTGACAGATGAAATATCAGAAGTTTTAGATTGGATATTGGATAATAGGGAGCAGATCAACAAAAAAAATTATACAGTGGTGGTTGGGAAGAATTAAAGTTTCCAGTTATGATCAATTTAAAATAATCTATTTTTCGGTATAGATTCCCTTTAACGTTAAAATGGTGCTTATTTTGCCTCAACCAACTTTTTGCAAGTTCTCCCTGTCACTAGATCTCCTCATGTCCTGAACTCACTCCTAGATAATATACATTTCTCCTCTCTATGTATCCACCCCCTCCCAAAATCTGAGGCACAGCTAGAGATGGAAGCATGTGCAGTGGAGATTACCTGTGCCTTTAAACAGCCAATAGCATTCACTCAGAGATTTTGTGTTATAGTGGAAGGAAACTGCCTTGCTATGGACAGGTATTATATAAGAAAAGATATCCCAAATTCTGTAAAACATTAGCAGCATGTTTGTATGTCATATTCTGCCCGTGTCATAGCCATGCCATTAGAACCTCTTGATATTCACTTTTCCCTATAATTAGAGATGCAGTTCTGTAAATGGACATGTGCTCCTTTATATTCATATTCAAAAGGCTAAAAAACATTTCCAATAACCCATTGTTTATTTTAATTGTGCAAAATCTGCCAAAGAATGTACATAATATATAGCATTTTCCATATATCTTGTACAAACTAAAGCTCAGCGCTGTTTCAGATAGTGAATCAACAGACATCATTTTTTTATCTGATGGGAGGTCCAAGTATTACAACATAAAGTCATTGGGGGTTGATACCAATATTCTAATTAATTGTTGGGTATGGCACACATCATGTATGGCAGGGGGGTTAAAACAAACCCAATATCAGGAGTGAGATCTAGGTTTTCTTCAGATATCCCACTGGGTGGACGGAAGGTGAAGCTTTGGAGTAAACCAGTGAAAAACAAGAAAAGTTCCATCTTGGCCAAGCTCTCCCCAACACAAGCTCTTCTTCCTGGAGAAGAATATGAGGGAAAACAAAGTTAGCAAAAAATAACTCCATGTGTCTTATATAAAAGTAAAAGCAGTGGGCAACCTTAATCAGTACAGCATTATACACTGGAGCATATAAAATAATGTACCACCTGCATTAAAATAAAAGGCCTCTGGAATTCCTGTGTGAAATCTAATATCCTTATAATATATGATTGGCCAAAATTAAAATAGAACACTCACCAGATGCTCCCCTGATTCTCGCTGATCATTTTCCTCTCTCTGGTCTTCCCAGAAAGAAGTGCATTAATCCTACACAGTAAGGGGTACATTAACCTTTTAATCCTACACAGTAAGGCGTATATTAACCTTTTAATTCTACACAGTAAGGGGTACATTAACCTTTTAATCCTACACAGTAAGGGGTATATTATCCTTTTAATCCTACACAGTAAGGGGTACATTAACCTTTTCCTAATTTACTAAGATGGCCAAACACATTAATGATATAGGGCAAAACTGCCTTATAACGCGAAGGTGTATGGAGCTAAAATAATTCTCCACAATGTACAGTAGACAAAACTACCATATCGTTGAGGATTGGTCTGGAGAGAGGATTTCTGCATGGCTCTTATTATTTTAAGTAGAGGGAGCTAATGCAGTGGGGATGTGTATGCTCACTTGGCCGACTTTCTCTATAAAGTACATGGGAAATCAGTTGAGTGAGTGTATGTGGCTATCATTGCAGATTGTAGCAGAAATTGTGTATGGCCAGATTGAAATCATCCACTGAATGACATACTGAAGAGCTCAATAATATAAAAAGCAACAAAAAGTCATATTTTCTGTATGTATACACTATTCAAACCAGCTAGTGAGGGTTTTGTAGCTGCCTTCACAATTTCCAAAGGTTTCTGGGAATAATAAAAATAAATTTAGCGTTCATTTTTAGTGTAAAAATGAATGGCTTTTCAAATGGGACATAAAAATATTGTAATTAGGTTCTGCTAAGTAGTGGTTAACCCACTGCAGGAACAAGGGCAGGTTAGGCAGAGTCCAGTTTTTCGGAGTCTGTCCTGGCCTTATGGTCCACTGAGTTTTCTCCCAAGCTGGATGAGCTGGATGGTCTGTGTTCTGGGCAGGGCATGATGGGGGTTGAGTTTTTCATTAGCAGGCACAAGAAGGTATGCACTGGGAGAAACAAAGTTTCTGAAGGGTGCAGACTCATGGAACCACATACCACAATGTGTTAAGTCTCAAAGATACACAAATAAAAGGACCATGGACACACCTATAGGTGAGATGTTAAACACTTTGATGATAAGGGCTTTCCCGAAACAGTGGGGCATGTAAATGTAACAAACGAGAAATTGTAATTTTAGAATTGTGATTACGATTGTTAAAAGTGTGGTTTTACAAAGTAGCTATACCGTGCATTTATAAATACAGCTCATTGTGTGTAGCTTTGTCACAATAAATTCTATATCTCCTCCTTTGGTGTGCATCTATGGTCCTTTCCTTTGTGTATCTATGCACTATAAGGCATTATAGACTTTATCAACTCCACATACTAATTCTAGTATCCACACAGCAAACCATAAGATGTTAATAAGAGAACTTTAAAGGGAATCTATACTAAAATAAATAGTTTTTAAGGTAGCATTTGAGAGTTAATGTTGTACACAAAGTCTATACCTGTAGAGAAGGGCATGAATGCATCTTGGGGGACAAATTTACCAGCAGCATTTAGGAAATGTTCTGGGTTAAACTGCTGAGGGGTTTTCCAATATTTTTTGTCGTACAAAACCGATGTAAGCATGGGTATGACTTCTGTTCCCTGTAGAATATAAAGGGTAATTATTAAGTGTAACTTTGAATGTTACTATTAAATGTGTTGTAGATTTTATAACATGTTTTATAATTTATTAAAACCTCGTAGAAACTGAAATATGGTGCAATATTGAGCGACTTGCCTGTGGAATCTGGAAGCCTCGGAAACACACATCTCTGACTGTGGCACGGGACAAATTTAGTGGTACAATATTGGTAAATCTTTGTATTTCGTGTATGACTGCATCTGTGTAGGGCATATTCCGTCTATCTTCCACTCTGGGCAACTGCCCTGGTTTGACAACTTCTTGAATTTCTCTTTGGACCCTTCCTTTAAAAGAAATAGTTGGAAGCAACTAATAAATCTGGTCTGGCATAGGAGAAATTGCAGTGTCTCATATAGGGGCCCCTTTAAAAGAGTACATTTAATTTTCTCCAATTGTATCTTCTCCTTGTGCTTGTTCGGGTTTCCTCCAGGCACTCAGGTTTCCCCCACACCTACTGCTCTTCGTGTCAGATGTGAATAGATTACATTTATCAGGTAAATACATTGCTAATTAGGAAAATAAAATACAATGCGTCAACAATGTTGTATTGGAGATTAGAAGGTGGAAGCCCACAGACACATTGGGACATATTTATAAAGGCGCGGTATCACTTTTTAGCGATATCGCGCCTTTAACAATCGTTCGTATACAACCGGTTTAACGGTAGATTTATACTCACCATAGATTACCATTGCAGTAATTTTCTACGGCATGGTATTCTATGAGGTACATGTCGTACATTATCGATAAGTTGCAGTATTGCTAAATACCGAGCGTTTATAAATATGGCCCATTGTTCCGGTAGAATCCCGAACTTGTGGCCGTTAAGTGGCATTGTTTCATTTGTGTTGATTTGATCAAGGTGGCCCACATCAGGGAGTGTATTAACAATATAATTGATAATTGATATTGCTTACTTTGAATTTCTGGATACTTCATCATCAGTAAGATACCCCAGCGTAAGGTTGTAGATGATGTTTCAGTTCCTGCTGCAAAAAGGTCCAGAGCAGAATACACCAAATTTTCATCATGGAAGCAAGTGTTTGTAATTGAAGATTCCTTGCAAGAGAAAGTTAACACAAATGATAGCACTAAGTACAAAATCTAAGCAATACATTACTTGCTATTTTATGCAATGTGTATGTCTTGTATGCTTGGGAGTTTCTGGGGCACCGTTCCCTTTGAGTGTGCACTCCGCCGAATTAAATAGGGCCAGGGTTCTGTTGCCTGAAACAATAGTGTATAATAAATAGGCCTATACTATGACAACCAAATTGGACCAAGAAAAAATTATTTTATTGGCACTAATATTATTAGTATGACCATTTTTTTTTGCTTTAAGGGTAGACATGCCTTTTAACATATAACTGGACAATAAAATAAATATACCTGTTCCTGTTTGAAAAGAAAAGCATCAATGTATCCTGTAATATTGTTTGCATTATATTCCTCTTTATGTTCTTTTATATATTTCTTTAAGAAAGTCTTGAGACACTCCATATTCCTCATCACTAGTTTGTGTGTTCCCAGAATGGATCCAAGCACTGGGTAAAAATTATACAGCTGTTGGAAAATGTTATAGCAGGTTAGTTTAATACATCTGGTGATTATACATGAAAAAGAACGAAATGGGTGAGATTTAAAACCGGGAATCAAGTCTAATGAAAAATACTAAGATTACAATGTGCGGCACATCTTATAGTAATAGTAGGAAGGAAACCTTTGCACTTGTTTCTTCACCTAAAGCCTCACATTTTACTTCTTTGTAATTGGTCAGTAAATTGTTTTAAAAGTTCAAAAATCTTTTTATCTCTCCTCTGTGTTAGGTGATGTCGTCTGCATAGAAATCTATTGTGATCCATTAGAGATGATTGAGAACTATAGAACGGTAATAAAAGGATGGCTGTTATTACAGACAATGCTAAGAGGACTGCTCTGCACAGGGGAAAAACTTGCTCAGGGCGCTGGATACCCTGCAATGTAGTTCTACACTTGTGTCAGTTGCTGTTCCCCTTGCACCACCCCTGACTCTTTACATTGGAACTAAACAAACGGGACAGATTTAAAAAAATGGTACATTGATACTGTAGAAATATAATATATTAACGGACAATGTACCATTTATATGAAATTCAAAGAAGAATAATTGTAGCTTATGATGGAACTTTGTGTGATCCAAGTATGGGGCATATTTCTAAAGTAGCGCTATTTTGGCCATTTCATTAATGCTGGACATTGCGATGGCAAGTTT
The DNA here is from genome assembly GCA_019447015.1 of Hymenochirus boettgeri. Taxonomy (NCBI): domain Eukaryota; kingdom Metazoa; phylum Chordata; class Amphibia; order Anura; family Pipidae; genus Hymenochirus; species Hymenochirus boettgeri. The sequence continues at coordinate 43,722,327 of CM033477.1, read as the reverse complement.
TATCCGCAATAAGCAGTTGCGATATGTGGCAGGAATATTGCCGCATTGTGTGCGTTTAGTTAAATATTGCAGCAAAATAGAGAAACACCAGCTTCTTATACCAGACAAGGGCTGTAACTGATAATCAGGCAACACAGCAGGGAACAATTCTGTACAGGTGGAAAGAAGACCCCCATTCAACTTTATTGTTTAATTAAAATCTAAAATTCAAAGAAAAACTGGAAATTTGATCATTGTACTGGCACCTTCCAGTGACCTATTTCCGGGCTAGAAATGTGCCCACTAATGCATTGTCGCCACCTCAGACTTGCCGATTTTTGTAGGCTTAACCGAACGCAAAAAACACTCTACAATGATTTATGAATATGATCAAGTGAATATCGACACGTATAGCGATATGCGACAAAAAACAAATCGTTGATATGCAATGGTAACGTTTTTTTCCACCAGTTATCAGCGCTTTGTAAATTGTGGTAAATCTGCTTCTGGCAAAAACAGTGGCCATACTTAAACTTTTATAGACATTCCTCTATGACTTCTTATGGAGATCACCTATACCAGGGATGTCCAACCTGTGGCCCTCCAGATGTTCCATTGCAGAAGAAACAAACGAATGCTGGTAGTTGTAGTTTTCAAACATCTGGAGGGCCGCAGGTTGGACATCCCTGACCTATACCCCTTGAATAAGATGTACCTTTTAATTCTGGATGAAAACACATATCAATTTACCAGGAGAGCAGGAGTCCCAACCAGTCGAGCATTTTCATTCAGTAACTGCAGCAGCGTACGAAACGTTGGGTCATCGTATTCAAACCTTTTCCCAAATATAATAGAGCAGATAACATTCGATACAGCACTGTTCAGTATAGTCTTGGTGTCAAAAGGTTTACCTGTAAAATAAACGGGGACCCCTTAGTGCAATGTTGATACATAAATATACTCCCCCCATACAAACAATATGTACTGCTTATTATTGATATATAATACATAAGTGTGATATTTTATAATGGGAGCTGCAGTGGTTTATATCCTTCTAAAAATCACTCAGCTATGTCACTAAGTGACTCGTTTCTTATATCTGCTCTGCTCCTCCCATTGCAGTGTTCATGCCTGGACAATGACAGTTTTTGCAGTGTTAAACTTCACTAACAGGATATGCTGGAGCTTCTTCCTGTCACTTCATAACCAATGTCTCTCTCCTCCTCCACAAAGATTTGTTTAACTGCATAGATGCTGGGCTGGGATGCTCCTTTCTAATAGGTTTAAGTTACAGAAGGTAGATTGGGGGGTTTAAATTAAAGGGCAAGTCCAGCCCCAAAATGAAAACTTACATACAGGTAAATCACCCCCCAAAACATTAAACGGTAATAGTTTGAAATCTGAAATATAAAAGTCTAACCTGAAATCCTGTCTTGTTTCCCCTGTTTCTGCTTCCTGGTTCTTCCAGTTAGTAACTGTCAGTTATAGATTTGACAGTTGACATCACAGCCAATAACTGAATGTTAATCCCCTGTCTGCCTCTTCTGAGCATGCCCAGGCTCAGTACAGACTCAGTACAGGTTTCTAAATTGCTCAGTTTCCATGAGGCATCCAGAAGCATAGCAGGCATACAGTAATGAATTCATAGGTCAAAGTATAATATATCAACATATTTTAAAGAGGCCATTCTTTGTAAAAGAAGTTCTTATGAGGGTGGAGTTGTCCTTTAAGGTGGGAATAGGGACAAAGATAGAATTTAAAAAGTGAATGGGGTGAAGGAATCAGATACTTATGTATTATAAGAAGTTTCCTGCCCTGTTCCCTGCCCTGTATAAAAGTTATATGGTCAGGGAACTCCTCGGTGGCGTAATATCCTTATATTACACTGTAAGGGTCGCATTATCCCTTATATTATTGTTAGAGAGGATCTTGAAAGAACTTGTATCTTTTAAATCAAAGACATGAAAAGGGCGCTATCAGCCAAATATATGTAAAAGTCACTCTACACAATGTAATATTGGGGTTAGCGTGGGCTTTACTCTATGTGGGGGCGGGTGCTTTACATTAATGTGCCAGGCACCCGATGCAGTATCCAAAATGTTACGTTTTATTATGTAAGGAAAAACATAAAGCCTTTTGGATGGAGCCATTAAGCTGTCACTGCTTTCCTCAAAGTTAATGTGTGTAGTATAACTATGCTTAGTTTGAAAGACACCTATAAATTGGAAGATTGCTCAGGCGGTGGCCATATGGTAGAGTGGAAAGCGACACTTAGATTTTAAATCCCTCCCCCCACCCCATCTTGCTGCACGGGGGCAATTAGGCCAGCCCTTCAGTTCTTTAGCCAGTTGAAAGTCAGCCCTCTAGTTCACCAGCCAGATATAGGAGGCAGCTTTAAAAAGTTTGGCTCAGGTGCCAAAAGACCTAAAAGCGCCCCAGAAATCTGGAAATGGATTTATAAAAAGATCCCCAAACAACTGAACATTTATCATTTCACTGTCTGGAAGATCAACCACAAGTGGAGGAGGTTTTGAAAAACTCAAAAAAAGGCAAAATGTGAGTTGCTAAAAGAAGAATCTAAAAACATCCAGACCTACAGATAGCTCTTGCGAATACTGTTGTGGAAGTACATGAGTTTACTAGGCTGAGCAACTTTAACAGTCCTAGAATTTTCCTAGGAACAACTGGTCAAAGTCTAGAACTGTTGAAATAATCAGAAATATACCAAGAGCTGTAATGGCTGTATCCCGAACACCTAGATGCAGCATAGTCCAATGTCCACCCTAAAGCTGTACACGGGCAGACTTTCTTCTGATCAGATTTACAATTAAAGCCTGGTACACACCATGCAATATTTTGGCCCAATCGACCGATATCGGTCGATTGAGCCGAAATAATTGCATGGCCTTGCGAATGTGAACGACAGTTGCGAATGTGAAAGACAGTTCGTTGTGGATGAACGCACAATGTCCGAAAATCCTACATGGACTGCACGCTCGGTCACACCAAACTTTCGGCCACATCCACTAGTGCTGTGACTAATAGTGGTTCCTCCTGGCCTACTGGTCGGAAAAGACAATAGGTCGATCAGGAGGAAACATTCCATGGTATGTACCATGTTTAAGGACAACAATTGGAAATCTGATTGGAAGAACAGCTCGAAGTTTGAGGCCTCAATCTTTCTGATGATTTCAACTTGAAACATGCGGAGAGATTGGGACAGCGATCAAAATGTAAAAATCGCTCCAAATACTTTAAGGGCTAGGCCCCACTAGCTTGTTTCAGATCGCATAATGGAAGCGCAGGGCATGTATGATTCTATGAGACAGGCCCCAGTATATGTGCTGCTTTGCCAAAGCACATACGATCACCATTTTTGGTGCATATCACATGGGCTCCAATAGGGCTCAGAATTGGAAAGCGCACGTGCACTGAATCGCGCCTTCTCCCGTGTGCTCCATAATCAAACATACACACTAATGGGCTTATTTAAAGGGTATGTACACTGTAAATATAACTTAATGTTATTGAGTAGCTGTGGCTTTTTAGTTTTTGTTTTTTACTGTTCTAGCATCCTCCCATACCCTACCTTTACTGCAGGAAAGTTGCTGGCTTCCTCCTTGTTTTTAGCTCTGACCCCACGAGTCTTAGCAAATCCCTTTGTTGATACAATACTGTTCTCATCTGCAGAGCACCCGCACTGACTTCAGCTGACTTGCGATACCGTGAGTTTGTAAATATGGCCCTAAGTTTCTTGCCCATATCAGCCAGTTGAGAATCCTAATAAGCGTGTGCATAGCTGGACTGGTGGTGCAAATTCTCCAGTTTTACCCTTTCCCTATATATAATATTAATTTTTTTTTTTTTTTTAAAACTTACCATTTTGTGATTTGAAATACTTAATAAGGGAGCCAAGTTCTTCCTGTATCCTGTCCTGCACTGATCTCTTGCCCATTCCAAAGTCTCTGAGTGTTGACAGTGTAAACCTTCTAATGGATTTCCAGGATTTTCCATTACTGAACACAATTCCTTTAACATAACAATAGTAGATATAAAGACAAAATTCACTAGCTACTACATTAGCACTACACTTGCACTTTAAAATATTTAGGTAGAGATTGACAGTCAATTTATCTGTCATTGTATGACACATGTACTATATATATGCACATTTTATTTTTATAAAATTGGGAAACGTTTTGTGGTCACGATTATGATGTCATTATGATGTCACCATGAGCTCATGGTGAAACCATTCTAAGCAGCTATTGCACATGTGTGAAATAAACACTGTACCTTCACAAAAAAATTGCTAGTTATTGTTTCTAGGAAATTTGCAATATATCACTGGTAGGGCTGGTACACACGGGCCGACTTCTTACCTCATTCCCAAAAAAATAGATGTTGGATTGGCAATTAAAGAGACAACGAAGAACTGAAGATATTTCTGACAGAAATTATATCTCTCACCTGGCTGCTCCAACCAAAATATCTGCCCAGGTGATCGGTCAGGCTGAATTATCAGTCAGTGTGTACCAGCACTTACTTTGAACTAGCCATTTGTGTAAACACATTCACTCCTCATGGAGACCCACTAGCAGATATTTATTTCAGAGATGGCAATCAGGGCAGACAGAACATTAGTCTTCCTGCATAACTGAACTTTATAATATAAGCAACATTTTCAAATATGCTGACGAATGCCTGGAAATGGCCCTTTGGCCATTGAACACAAACACTATACTCTTCCAGTTAATGCAACTATAAGTGTACAGAACATGGCCTGTATTTCAAGCACAGAAAAAAGGGTTATGTTGTGTGGAAGATGACAACTTAAAAAAAAGTACCTGGGACAGGGAAGTAGGATTGATTATCCTACCTCACAATATTGTTTGTTGAGGAGCTATAGCATTACAAGTGCCCTGGGCCTTCCTGTATTAAAGATAGGGCTGAAGTACTAAGGAAGATTAGCAGAAAGTTTTCTTTTTGCTGCCACTCCTCATAGAAATTATATTGGGAGGTAGAAAGTAGGAATCCTACCTTCCTTCCCCAGGTACTTTTCATTTTAACTGTTTTTGAAAACACTTTATATGCACTATAGTTCTCCTTTAAAACTTTAACTTTAGTTTAACAGGTGATTTCCTAAAGTTTCTTACTTTGTTACTTTTTTAACACATGTACATCAGCTAGAAATATGTCTCATTTCTTTACTTACCATGTCCCTTTGTCATTTTTGCAAATATTGGTATTTCCGCTCTTTCTCCAAAGTCATCTGCTTGGGTGACAAGTGCGTCCCTCACAGCCTCGTATCCTGCAAGTACAACCATCTTCTTTGGGCCAAAGTGCACAGTAAACACTTCCCCATACCTCTCAGAGAGCTGCAGACACAGACAGTCCCATTTAATTAGCAGAGAGAGAGTAGAGTATTGACCTAGATATCTTTGTTATTCCATAACATTAGCTAAAGAGACAGGGATGCACTGCATGGCCATATGGATTAATAATAAAACCGAGAATTGGCTGTTACATCAGTCTCGTAAACTTTAAATTTTTAGAGCAAAATTTGACCATGAATATAATAAGGATATTATTAACAATGGTTCCAAGGCAGGAAAATGCCACAGTATAGATAAAGCTGCATGTACCACAAACCTTAGTTCTTTTAGAATTCACCAAGACTCACCAAGATTCCTGCTGAATCACTTAATAATGATGGGGCGATACAGGGGGGTCTGTACAAAAAGATTGTTGGATCGGTCATCTAAAAATGAGTGTGCTAAGTTTGTTATAAGACATTTGATGGAAAAGACAATTGAACGTCCAAATATGTATTGTCTAATCAGTGTATGGCCAGCATAACAAATAGCTTTCTTTATTCAAGAGTGGTGAACTTCAATAGTATCCAAACTATATAAGGATCGTTAACGGGAACTTCCAGCTTTCTATCATATATTTAAAGATGATTTTTAGGGTGGACATACCCTTTAGAAGTTAATACAGTATATACTGGAAGGCACCTGATCTAATCAAGCACCCCAGATTCCACTGATAACAAACAGGTGATCTGAGCTTAAAAGTTCCAATCTACCGTATTTTGATGAAGGAAGACTCCTTTCTTCAGACTAGGTTTTAATTCACTTGGGACTGAAACTCTTTTCTCAGACACTGACAGTTTTGGCTCTTCCATTGTTTCTGATAGAAAACCAGACTTGCCAACTTCGCTATTTGCAGTAGGTATATTGTATTGTAACCTGCACTATAAACCTCTATACTGCTCAACCCTTCTTGTCCTCTACTGTATATTAAATACAATGTAATTTACATGCCATAGCAATCTTTGACTCTCAAAATTATTTTAAAAAGTACCTGGGATTATAACATTAATGTACAAAAATGGAACGATCTCTAACATTTTTTGAGGTAAATGTTACGGCATAAATCTGTTGCATTCCCTTTCCTTGGTAGTTTATAATATACACTAATCATATGTTAATCATGAGTATTCCTAACCTACCTCCATTAGAGACTGGTATGGCTTCTTCAGGTCCAATATATTTAGGTTGCCAATAAAAGGTAGAGGTGTTGGACCTGGTGGAATCTTCAGTGACGATTTTTTAAAGCCATTTACAAAATACAGAAAGCACACAATACATGTTGTAAGGTAAAGTACTAAATCTGTACTCATCCAATAGGTAAGAGTGGACATGTTCAAAAACCATATAAGCCAGGAAGCCAATAACAAGTGTGCAATTTATATATATGGGAGCTAATTCTCCCATAAACAGGTTAATCTCTTGTCATTGTAAGCAAACTATTAGGATTCGGGTCTTGGCTTATAGCAATGTCTTTGTTTTGATTATGCAAGCTTATTACTTTCAGTGATGATTAGCAATCCACATGGCAGTATAACATCTTGTACCTCCTTATAGGTAAATGATAGGCCTGTATGCTATCTGGATTATAGGGTTTATTGTATTCTGTTTGCTTTCTTCTAAGGTTTCAAGTGGATTTTGGTTTGTGGTATAAACAGAATTATTGGAATCATTTCAAATAGATAAAGGTTGTGAAAAATGTACTCACAAAATAATACAAGGTTAAATAAACCCATCTTATATACTGGCTATTTTTACAATATCCTTTTATTGTAATTAATGTTAATTATTTTAACACATGAAGATGATTCTAAAGCATAAATATTTTGCAGATAGGACATAATTTACCTGCATAAAGTAAGGGATAGACCACAATAGCGCAACTATCAACGTGGGTGGCCATATTGCTTTTTTTTGTGGATCGCTGTAAAAACAGGCAGCAACTCATGTGAAACTAAAACTTTTCACACATGTTGCCGCCTGTCAGTGTGGCCTCAGCCTTAATGTCTTTGTTAATTGGTGTGAAAGCTGCCATGTTCTGCTCAATAGAACTGAGTAGTTGAATCTAGTTAGGTATAGAATGACAACAGAATCATGCTTGCTTGGCTTATTCAGACTAATAGTTGATTCCTTCAAGTAACCAAATTGTTTTTAAGAGATGATAGACAGCATCAGGTTAGAACTAAATCTATAGCACGCTCCAGTCTTATGATATACAGTGTTTATTATAACACATAGCGTTTCCGTGTCTCACCTTTTTCAGACAATACAAACAAGAAGGTGCCACATGGACGCTGATAAGTCATGTGTTATATATGTACCGTATATACTCGAGTATAAACCGACCCGAGTATAAACCGAGGTACCCAATTTCAGCTAAAAATCCTAATAAAGTTATTGACCCGAGTATAAACCGAGGGTAGAAACTTGGCATTCAAGATGTCACCTGGACTCTTCTCCCTGTGGACTCTTCTCCTGGACTCTTCTCCCTGTGGACTCTTCTCCTGTGGACGACTCTTCTTCTTCTATCTTCCTCCATCCATCCTGGCAGGTACGGTATCAGCATTCCGGCAGCCGCGCGCCCATTCCTGTACCGCGCGCCAGCTGACGTCACTGCCCGGCGCCGGGCTTGGCCCGGCAGTGACGTCAGGCCGGCGCGCCAGTGCAGAAAAGGATCGCGCGGCTGCCGGAATGCCCAGGTAGTGGTTGACTCGATATAACTTGAAAATTTTTTCCCCGAGTTTTTCAGGCTGATTTTTCAGCCTGAAAAACTCGGTTTATACTCGAGTATATACGGTATATATATATATGTATTTTTTAAGACTGGAGTGTGCTATAGATTTTGTTCTAACCTGTATATGGATACCATTGGCTACGGTTCTATAACAGCACCCAGCAGAAAATGTACACATTGATGGAAGAGTGCAGAGAAAACCATTTTGTTTGAGTAATAGACAGTATCACAGATGAATATCATTTCGGCTGGTACTATCCTATAGAGCATCCTACTACCCTAGTTTGGGGTGACAGCTCTGCGTTTAATGAATAGTTTTTTAGTTATTTAAACAGGCATTAAGGGCTCAACTACACACAGTAATAAACAAACAAGTACTATGTTCTTACTTATATAGCTAAGTGGTCCGGGTGCAGGATTGCCCCAGACTCTCATAACGCTGCACACATTTGTGGGTAATTGAACTACAATGCTTACCCATCCATCCTGAATTCCTTTTGGCAACAGTTAGTGTGGATCCTTACTTGCCTTAGTAGTTTAGTTAGCCAATAAAATATAGCAATATTTTTGTGTTGGTTTTTCTGGTGGATTTTCTTTTCCACATTTAGTATAGTATAGTATAGTATAGTATTTGAGGTTGAATAAAGACATACGTCCATCCATTTCAACCTACACAGCAATACCCAAATTTCCTGCCTAACTGTTGATCCAGAGGAAGGCAAAAAAAACCCACCAGAATTATAAAGGGGGGAAATTTTGCCCTTTTCCTAGATCAACTCTACTTTATTTATCAATTACAGTAGCCTACAACATTCCTTGCTTTCAGAAATTTATCCAGCTTTTTTTTAAAACAATCCAATGAACCTGTCGTCACAATGTCCACTGGAAGACCGTTCCATAGCTTTACCATTCTCACAGTGAAAAAACCCTTTCTGAACTTAAAGACTTAATTTATTTTCTTCAAGTCTTAAGGGATGTCCGTGTGTCCTCCGACATGTTCTATTGGTGGACATTGCCCCAGATAGTTTATTGTATGGCCCGTTAATGTATTTATACACCGTAATCATATCCCCACATAAGCGTTTTTTCTCTTGTGTACTTAATTGTAACTTATCCAATCTGTGTTCAAGCTCCTCCATTCTCTTTATTAATTTAGTTGTCCTTCTCTGAACGCTTTCCATTTTCAAGATGTTCTTTTTATATACAGGATTCCAAAATTGCACTGCATATTCCAAATGAGGACTTACCAATGCTTTTCACCATGCGCATGCAATTTTGTCATTGGGCCCTTGTATAACAGTAACATAGTAACATAGTAACATAGTAATTAAGGTTGAATAAAGACATTCGTCCATCAAGTCCAACCTATTCCCTTTTTTTTTTTTTTTTTTTTTTTTTAACCCTACCTAACAGTTGATCCAGAGGAACGCAAAAAAACCCAGCTAAAAAAAGGGGGGAAAAAATTCCTTCCTGACTCCAAACGGCAATCGGAAAGTATTCCTGGATCAACCAGATCTATATGCATTAATACCAGTAATTCTCAATATTTTTTAGTTTTAGAAACTTATCCAGGCCTTTATTCAATGAACTTGCCATTACCACCTCTGCTGGAAGACAGTTCCACAGTTTCACCGTTCTCACTGTAAAGAAACCTCTCCTAACTTGAAGATGAAACTTTATGTATTTAGAGGGAATATGATAATAATGAGCCAGTTTTTCCCTTAGTCAGATGAATTATATCACATGAAATTTTGTGCTGCCCATTGCACTATTTTCCAAAAGACCAATGACGCAAATGATCCAGACAGCCAGCACTGTGTTCAACCCAGTGCACTAAGCCTAAAGGTGCCCCTACAACTTTAGGATTAGAAAATAAATAGGCCGGGTCATAAGCATTGCTTTTAATGTGGAGATGGACATGTCCGCTAATAATTTGTGGTACCAGAATAAACCTGAGCTCAACTAAACTGATATACCGTAAATATATTTCAATAGAAGACCAAAAACCTGCATTACACATAATAGTGTAAAATGGAGCATTTGGCATTTCAAGTACCAAAAAGAGTTAAAAGCAACAAATAAACCCTATCATGTTCAACTAGCAAAATATCCATGTAGCTCCTTTGTTTGAAATCTAGTCCACCTGCAAGAGATTTTCTAACACCAGTTAAATACGGTTAACCCTTCCCCGACCCATACTCAAGTAGACATTACCTACCACACCATAGTGCGGAAGTAACCCAATCTACTATTATTTTTTAAAAGTAAGACATCAGGACTCCACAGGAACTTCAGGGTTTTCCCTTAATTATTTAAAATGAAGTTTGCTCTAGTCCTTAAAGGGACAGTTCAGTGGAAATTGTCAATATTTGTTAAATTGTTAGTTTGTGTAATGCCTTCTTCGTTATTCTACATATTCTCACCCATTTTGAAAAATCAGTTGATTTCATACCCTTTGCTGTTCCTAGCTGTTGACATTAGTAAACTGACATTTCCGGTTCTAATGGTCCTTCTTCTTCCCAGGATGCACCACTTCCTTGGAATGTTCCTAATAGTAATTTCTACTGATTGGCTGTTGGATGGATCAAACATGCTCAGATCTCTATTGAGCAACTGAATCAACCCAGGCGCTGGGTCAAGGGCAGGACCATAATGGCCTCTATTAGGGGTCCTGCAAATAGGAAGTCAGTATTTCAGTTGCATTTATTTATACACAGACACAATGCTGAATGTTATGTGAGTCCAGGAATTGTTAAAAGAGCCCCTCCCCCTAGGATACCTTTTTTTATTCCTGTTGTGTGTAGGTCGCTCCCCCTGGACCCTGGACTATTCTGCCGGTGACCTTCTATCCCTCACCGATGCCTCGCCCCTCCGACTGGCGCGGGCGAGAGGTTCCGACCCCCTCAGTTTTGTCGGGGCTTATCGCGGCTGGATTTTGAGTTAGGCGGTCGCGTGATTTAAAGCACTTGGCGTCCTTCTCCCTGCACACTAGTACAGCCGGTTTCTCTATGTGGAAGGGGAATCTCGCTGATGTGCTCTGCTCCCTCTGGCCTTGTTTTTTCAGTCTGTTGGTATATCTCCTTCTGCTCTGCTAAATTCGTTGGATAGAACTTGACACTATTTATTTTGTTACAGGGTCTGATGTCTTCCAAGAAAAGACCCAGATCTGGGTCCAGGGGATGAGCTTGGATTTTTATGGTCATGGGAGAGTTTGAATTTCATCCTTCCAGTTGGCTTAGGATGATTTCATTATTCAAGATGTATTTTTATTTTTTCATTTTTTGTTATTCAGAAAATCCCTTGAGGATTTGTCTAGTAACCACAAAAGTCTGTAATGCACTATATGCATTAATCCCACCCTTCCTGGGAAGAAATGATGTGCCGATTTTATAGACAACTTGTACCCTCCTCCTCAAAGAGCTCAAGATTTTGTCCAACCAGAGCCATGACCATCTGTATCTAATAGAGATTGTGGATTAGATGATCATACTGGATCTGGAGAAGCAGAAGGCGATTATTATCCATTTTAATCTGCTATGGATACAGAGATTGTAGATCAATTAATATACTTAATGAGGAAAACATTATGTAATGATTCCTCTGATAAACCTCCAGAACAAGATAAAATTGTTCCAGGAAGATGTTGATTAACGTTTAAAATTTCCAGTGCATGAGAAGGTTTCTCGTATATTCTCAGTAGAATGGCATGTTCCAGGGCTCATGTCCCCCTCCTTTTTAAAGATGTATCCATTTGCTGAAGAGGATTTTAACTGTAGCAGTTACTGGATTAGCTAGAGCGAACAGATACTGGATTCAAGACATCGATCAGGCTCTGGCACACAAGGTCCCGAGAAACTAAATCAGAGACATGCTGTATAATGTATCCCTTGCTAACAAATTCTTTGCGCTGGCCTCCCCAGAAATCGTTAAATTCCTAGCAAAAATGATGTGTTTATCTGTGGCAGCTTGGCTGCGACAGTAGGAGAGTATCTTTTTGGACCATCTCTGAAACATATTATAGCACAAAATGTAGACAACAAGAAGATTCATCTTCCTCATTCTCGAAGACAATTTAATAGAAAATCTTCATTTTCTTCCATCCTGTGATAGGCTATCTTTTCAGTAAAGCAAACAATATAGACCAGGAAAACCCTTTAACTGGAGAACTATAAAAAAAGAACAGCCTTCCTTTCGTTCCAGAGGAGTTCGTGTTGCCAGACGAAGACCGTTATAAAGGTGTCCCAGTCCACTATCCTTGTGTAGGGGGAAGGCCTTCAGCAATCAAGTGTGGGCACGAACAACGTCAGGTCAATGGGTCTTGAACACTATAGAAGAAGGATACAACATAGAATTCATGGCAAACATCGCTTTTTAAGGTCAAAACTGTCAAGGTCCAATGAAGCAGTGTGTGCACTAAAGCAAATCATTGCGGACCTGTTGAAGAAGGCATATATTCCCCCCTATTTCTGGTAAAGAAAGCCTCAGGGGAATTCCGGGCAGTTTTGGACCTAAGACATCTGAACTCATTTATAGTCACAAAAACATTCAGGATGGAAACCTTGAAAGTAACCCTCCAGCAGATATTTCCAGAAGATTAGTGTACAAGATAGATTTGGCAGACGCCTATCTTCACATACCTATACATCCAGCCCACAGAAGATTTCTAAGGTTCTGCATTTCCCAGCAACACTTGCAGTACAGAGCTCTGCCTTTTTGCCTCTCAACATCACCAAGGGTGTTTTCCAAAATCCTGGTAGTCTTAACCGCATCCATGAGGGTTCAAGACCTATCTAGACGATATCATGATAAAAGCTCAGTCCAGAGATTTGCTCTTAGCTCAGGCAGATATAGCCAAGTGTCCCTTCCGGTATCCAAAAGAAAAGAGATTATTCAGAAAATGGAAAATCTATTAAAATTTCCTACCAGCTCAGCCAAAGTAGTGACACAACTAGTAGGAAAATTAGTGTCTACAAAAGAAATGGTTCCTTGAGCAATGTTGCATCTACAACCGTTACAGATGACGCTGCTGTCCCAGTAGAATCTGAGCCAGAGTCAGAACAAGATAATTTTCTTTAAGCCATCCATCAGGGCAAAACTAAGTTGGTGGACCAACAAAAAGAATATCAAGCCCAAGTCCTTAAAGAAACAGTGTCAACGGACGCAAGTTCAAAAGGTTGGGGAGCAACTTACAAATCACAAGTAGCTCAGGGCCATTGGGATCTCTGGATGAAAACAGCATCTTCCAATGTAAGAGAGTTAATGGCAGTGAAGAAGGCTCTTCTTCATTTTCAAAAATGGATATCCGGAAAATCAATCAGAATCCTGTCAAACAATGCCTCAACAGTAGCATATCTAAACAAACAGGGAGGCGCCAGGAATCAAACTTTGTGGTTGCTTACTCAAGAAATCCTTCTCTGGTCAGAGAAGAGACTACAAAACTTATCAGCAGTCCATATTCCAGGGAAACTCAATGTTCAAGTGGATTTTCTGAGTCGCAAGCAGTTGCTACCTTGGGAATAGGAGCTAGATCAGAAAGTCTTTCAAGAGATATGTATCAAATGGGGGACTCCACAGATAGACCTGATGGCCTCGAACATCAACATGAAGCTCCCATTAGTTTGTTCCTGTTATCTATCGACAAAAGCTGTGGCAACAGATGCTTTCTCCATTCAATGGGATTTCAATATGGCCTATGTGTTCCCACCATTTCCTCTAATTCCCAGAATCCTGGCAAAGATCTGGTCAGAGCAAGTAAAGGCAATCCTAATGCTGCCCCACTGGCCCAAGCAGGGGTGCCCCTACCATGAAGCAAACTGAAACATTTGCTCAGGGCACGCCCCTGCAGAACACTTAAAAGGCGGCAGTTAAAAAAAAAATCCTCCTTCCTGCAATATTGCATTTCAGCACCAATACACCAATCAGTTTTTAGTCAGCCTTCCAGTCCACCAGTCAGTGTTAGTCAGCCCACCACATCCACGCCTATGTTCCCTGATGAAGCCACACCCAGTTATCGTGCCGCCACCTGTCTGCTGATAGGCGGCATTAAAAGTTGTTTCAGGTGTCAAAAACCCTAGGAACACCCCTGGGCCCAAGAGACCATGGTTCTCAATAGTAAAGAACTTAAAGGGCATGTCCACCCTTATTATCAACTTTTGACATATAATAGAATAACTTCCCCCAGCCCCAACACATATAAAATAAATTTAAGAAAGTGCCCCGATGTTTTCTTACCTTCCCTCTCTCCTCCAACGCCAGGCCTTCTGCTTGCAAGACACTGAAAGCAGGGGGCGGGACTGGCAGCCGCATCTGTGATTGGCTGAGAGGCAGCCAATCACGGACGCGGCTTCTCAGAATTCCGGGGGAGAGAGGGAAGGTAAGTAGAGTTCGGGGGTATTTCTTAAAATTATTTTTTAGCGGTTGGGGCTGGGGGAAGTTATTCTATTATATGGGCAAGGGGTTTTATGGTAGGGATCGCAAAACGGGAGGGAGGGGGAGAGAGCGGGAGAAGGGCTGCAGTACACATGCCAAACTTCTCTCGGAGGCCAGATAAGAGGCAGTGTCCTATACGGACTCTGCTATTCTCCTGGTGGGCAGTTTTTGGGACTTTGGGGGGGGGGGGGGGGGAACTACAGGAGAACCTTATGGAGCTGGGATGTGAGGTAAGGATTTTACTACACTACATGGTGGGGCCATAGTGGGGGGATTATAGTTTTGGGGGTGGACATGCCCTTTAACCCAGGGGAACTTGGCAACCCATGGTTGCCCACTGCCGTGCTTCAGCAAAGGAAAAGAAAATGACGGTAAGTACGATGACAATTTTCATTTATATATCTCGGAGTGCGCCCCTCACTGTATATTTATTAGAGATTTACCATTCAATTGAGGGAGGAACACTAAGCAGAGTCTGCACACTGTTCGACAAGACTGCATTAGACCATTTTACATTGTTTGCTCTACACAATAAGCCATGACCCTACAATTCACCCAATTCTATTCTATCAGTCCAACACGTGCCTCTGATCAGAAACAATGAGCAGCGACCCCTGTCGGCCATACTGATTATGACTCGCGTTAAAGAATTCTGCTCACTGACACTCCCCCTTCCACCCCTCAGCGTGTAGCAAGGAAAGTTCAAGGAACAGAGGTCGTGATATGATCGTTTCGGATAGCGGAACTGCTTCCCAAAGTCCGGGACTGTCCTGGGAAATCCGGAACTTTTTGCAACTTAGGACCTGCACCAGATAACGTTAAATCCCGTCTCTCCCCCCGAGACTCTCTTGATAACAACCAATCACAGTCAAGCGGCCAACTCCAGCCACTCACTGCACTTACACAGGAGCGACCGCCCCTTTCATACCGGCAGCCAATTAGTGTTCTCTTTGAGCTAGGGGGCGGGTGTCCCGTAATGCACCGCCCACCATAGTTGTTGAGGGCAGGAAGTGAATGTTTAAGGGAGTACTAGTGTAACCTGGACAGTGCCTGTCGCATTGAGACGATTGTGAGCCAAGAGGGAACGAATTCGTTCCGGGTAATAAAATATCTGGAATTAAAAATGTCCACGGCCATGAACTTCGGATCCAAGACGTTTAAACCTCGACCTCCAGACAAGGGCTCCTTTCCCTTGGATCACTTTGGTAAGACGAGATGGTGATTCCCTGTGACACACACCGATCAGCTGGTCTTTTTAAATGCCTGATCGCGCGTACCTAAACTGAGATAAAACAGCTGATCGCGCGCGTACCTTTACTGAGATAAAACAGCTGATCGCGGTATCTAGCAGGCAGATGTAGAGTAACAACACTGCTTGTGACTGCACAAATGAGACTTGCACAAATGGATAGCAGCGTAGTAAGGCTTGGATGCAGTCACTGCTGTAAAAACTGATTGTATATTCGGCCCATCACTGTCTTTTTGATTATGGCCCCTTGTGTGATTGAGTTTGACACCCCTACAGTAGGAATGTAGAGGATTCATTGTTTCCACACTGAGCATTGTCTGTTTCTTGCAGGTGAATGTAAATCATTCAAAGAAAAGTTCATGAAATGTCTAAGGGAAAACAGCTTTCAAAGTGGTCTGTGTAGAGAGGAATCCAAGGAGTATTTGGAATGCAGAATGGAAAGGTGAGCATGCTACATATACAAGTGGGATTTGTAACACCAAGTGTGATATACAACAGACAAAGCTACCCTCAGATGGAAGGGCACCTTCTTGCAGGTCTATTTCACAAAGGCTTTATAAAGTTTTATCACACGCACTTCTTTTTTATCTGCAATTTAGCTTCCATTTAGACCTGGTTAGATTTCTAGTGTTGGACAAATGTTTGTGTATGCTTTGCAATTCATCCAAATAACCTTTACTGGACAAGACATCATTTTGACATCTGACAGTTGTGTAAGAAATGTCTTTTTTGTTTGTTTGTTTGTTTGTTTCCTGCAGAAGTCAGATCCAGCTGTGAATTTCATTCATGGTGTGTAAAGTAATGCCAAATGACACAAATATGTTTTGCAAACAAAGTTCAAAAGGCTTTAATTAGCAAATAAACCCATATTTTATACAAAAATAGTTAATATTTACTTTCCGTCATGACATCTGCAGTTCTCTCTGGCAAGCTGAATATCCACTTCTGAGTCAAATCTTGACTGATGGTGAACAATTCTTGTTAGTGCAAGGAGTAAATCGTGATTTGGAGTGCTTCAGCTTGTTCACCTGATATTTGAGAACCTTCTTTGAAGGTAACCTTTACTAACACGAGAAGACAATGATTTCAAGCACATCTGACTCTTTTAAAAAAAAAAAAAAAATTTGCCCATAAAATTTCATCTGAATGATAATGATTTTAGTAGTACTTGTTTACACATTCAGCTGATGTGTTTTCCCCCAGAATTTTTTTTACTGCCAGGTGGCATGAAAAAGTAGCCAAGAACGGGGGAATTTGGTGGTGGGGAAAGTTATATGTGCACTAATTTAACTAGTTAATTATTATTAATTATAAAGCTTTTAAAGTTTGACATGCCCTTTTAATTCTTGCAGTATAACTACATTGAAACCAACACCACCTGCTTTGTATTCTAATGGAAATACTGACCAGCCTTACATTGTGCTTATTATATAGGTCAGGGATGTCTAACTTTTGTCCCACTTGATGTTTGAAAACTACAACTCTCAGCATTCTTTGATGGCAGAATTCAGGGAGTTGTAGTTTTAAAATATATATCCGGCTGGATATATATGATATAGGTGTTTGGCTTTGATGGGGGGCATGATTAACCCCTCCCCACAACTGCAACAATTGCTGCTCCATAGCGAAGACTGGAAACAGGGGACATTAACAGCACTGATCACTTCCAAAGGTTTGGGGTTAGCAGTGAGCCAAACATAGGAACAGCCGAGTCACACACTTACTTAGATCCTTCCATGCACCCAGTAGCACAACATGGCAAAACAAGCAGGTCTGGTCTGTTTGTTATGACTGTCTAAGCCTATCTTATTGCACAATAATGTTTTGATTTTACCCATCTGGAGTTATGCTGTGAAGATGTCATGTGTTTGTAGAGCCTTCTTTCAATATATTTACATGTAGTCTTGGGACGAGTCCGGATTATCCTTTGAAGTGCACTCCCCATTGGCAGATATCACAGTCGGTGATAAGCCCCGGGATCTGGCGTGGTTTGTGTTTCCTGTCTTTCAATAGGAACAACCGAGTAACACACTTACTTAGATCCTTCTGTGCACCCAATAGCACAACATGGCAACACAATCACATAAAGAGCTAGCAGCAGGTTTGCTATGCCACCCTTTTACGGCCTTGGGAATCTTTTGAGAGTTAGTTAACGTGTGCTTACATTATTTAGTAAATCAAAACCGTGTTCCCTCCAGAATCTTTACTTTCTAGTAAAGTTAACTTTGTATGCTAATAAAATGCTTTGCAATTAATTAATTTGTATCTTATTACCACAATGGGCACCACAAAAACTGAAGCCACAGATTTGCAAAAAATACTGTTAGGCCACGGCTGTATATTGGCAAAGCAGGATCTGAACAATTCAGTAAGAGGGAGGATATTATTATTATTATTGATTTATATAGTGCCAACATGTTCCGTGGCGCTTTACAATTACATAGTCATACATTACATACAGGGTAATACGTGTTATTCAAAGTCATACATAATACATACACAGGTAATACATAATATAAATTATAACAGAGTGAGGAGTTTCTTACAGCAGGATATTTAACATATATACAGTGCTGTGGAAATACACAACGGGTAAACGAAACCATTGTGGATGCTGTAAATGCTATGTGGTGTATGTATAAATATCGTAATAGGTAATCTTCAGACATTTTCTTTTGCAGGCAGCTAATGGCAAAGGAGCCACTACAAAAACTTGGATTTAAAGATCTGGTTAATGAACAAAAATCTGAAGAACAGAACATGTAGAAGCCAAGAATCATTTGATGGACATTTTATTTCCGCAGCTTTGATGGAAAATATATGATGATTTAAAGGGCATGTCCACCCTTAAAGGGTATCTCCACCAGGATTTTAACTTTCTTTTTTCCAGTTTAACTGAAGAACAGGAGGTAAATGCGCTGTCTTACCTCCTGTCCTTCAGTAAAGCTTACAGGAGAAACTTACCCACGGATTGCTCCAGCGCTGCTGACAGCCTCCGACTACACTGACATTCCCCAACAGATCCACAGTCCTTTGCACAGTGAAGCCGGTGCTGGAGCGATCCGCGGGTAAGTTTCTCCTGCTCTCCTGTAAGTTTTACTGAAGGATAGGGGGTAAGACATAGCGCATTTACCTCCTGTTCTTCAGTTAAACTGGAAAAAAGAAAGTTAAAATCCTGGTGGCGATACCCTTTAAAACAAAACACTGGTGACTTGTCAGTTATCTGCCTGCAACCCTAACTGCTACTTTCCCCAGTTTATTACATGCAATTGTAGCCAGATGTTTAATGAGAAGTTCTATTCCGTTCTGGCAAAGGTATCTGCCTCCTCCCTCTGCTCAATGAGCTTTTTATATGTAGAGGCAGAAGGGAAACTGACTGCATGGCATAAAGATTCAGCTTACTCTGCCAGATTGGAGGCAATAATTATACTTTATCTGGATATAATGCATCTAATAATGTGCTTAATATATCGGTGGGGGGAAGGTAACTGACATGTGACCATTTGTTTTGTTTTAAGCCTGGACGTGCTGTTTAAGAATTATTTAAGCACTTTTCATAGTGCATGTAAAAGGAATGACTCCTGTGTAGATGAGCAGCACATGTAAATATATTTGTGCATTTGCACTCAACCACAACCTCCCAGCTGATAGGTTTTTCTGCCTGTAAGATGCTGTTAAATATGCGCAATACAATGGATTGAATTTGTAATACTGACGGCCTGTCCGCTTTTCTTCAGATTTCTTGAATACAATTGTTTTGTAAAGTATTTTAGTATTTTTTTTTTAAAAATCTATTCTAATGCCTTATGCACTAGAATTCTCTGTCAGACTATTTAATTTATAGTAAAACTAATATTTTTGCAGGCTGTATTTCTTGACATTTTTGTTTAGCAGCTCCAACCGTATGTACTACACTACTGTGCCCCCTACAAATTACAGGTGTATTATACAAACACAGAGAAGATGCCTACTTTTTGTCTACTTAAATGAAGGTCTTTTGATGAATGAGAGTAAATTATTTCTGTGAGTAAATTCTATTTTGCTTGACAAATAAATTCTAATAGACAGTTCTTCAGATGTTTATTTATCTTACAAAACTAAGAAACTTCACTTAATCACTTAAATGATGAATTACAAAAATGAATTGTTTGTGATAGCAAGCTTCCAATGCCCAACGGTTTGGTTCTTAAATAAACTTCAAATTCTCAAGGAAGTGATATAAACATCATCTATAATGTGTAATACTTGTATGTATATGTAAGTTATTATGGTGAAAGTGTTCTATTTGGCATGTAGTAAGCCTGTTTTACCACAAGATGGCCATGGTGTCATAAGTTACAGGATTTGCCTTGGCAGTCACACAAAAGTGTTTTTGCCAAAGTCTCAGTCTGTTTTTGTGTTTAATGATTTACTTTGTTTAAAGATTATGGCGCAGAGTGATCAGATGCATATTAATGTATTGCAGAGAGCTTTATTAGCATACACATTGAAATTTATTACAAAAACCCATTTTCATTGTATTTTAGCCCTGGCATAAAATGACTGCTAACTTAAAGGAACAGTTCACTGGGAGTGAACTTTTCCTTTATTGCATTAAAGTGCAACGGTGGTTTCCAAATAAGTTAGGGTTAAATGAAACCCTGCAGTATTTCCTTTAAAATGAGCCGACAATCACATTTCTGGCTGCAGCCTGTGAGAAATGTATAGTATGTATATGTTTGTATAGCGCCACTAGGGGACGCAACGCTGTACAATATAGAATACAAAAAGTCATACAAGGGGGACGTAAATTAATACATAAATATATAAAGAAGTATGAGCATCACTAAATATACAAGTGCTTAAAAAATGTAACATGAGGAAAGAGGTCCCTGCCCCTTAGATCTTACAATCTTCTTAGGTGAGTAACATACAGATACATAGGAAAGAGTGGAAGTGCTATAGTAATAACTGGTGCAGTATTAACAGTCCTGTGCTGTGCTGTGCTCAGAAAGATAACTTGGCAGGTTAGATTTAAACTTATTTATTGAGGTTTCTTGACGTAGAGAGAGGGGAATTAAAGGAGAACTAAACTTCAGTTTTTCAGATCCTAATGTGAAAGTTTTTCTCCCCAGAACACCTACACGTTGAAAGATTCTTCTCTAGTTATTTGCATTTAGTAGATATGAGTAATAGATTCTGTAACAAAGGAGGCTTCCATCTTGTTGCCAGTACAACTCATAGCCCATGTTGGCTTCAAAGAGCCACGCCCCCTGACCCCAGCATTCACTGTCTCTATGTGCAGAGTTTCTAGCATCTCTTTCTAGTGAAAGATAAAGCCTCTAAATGTACCTGGAATCACAGCTGATTTGCTGGTGGCGCACCATGTAAATGCTGTGTGTTTAGAAACAATCAGACCAAGAAGTCACAAGTTCAAATCCCCTAGCTTACTTATGAAACAATATAACACGGTCTACTGCCTGAGTTTAGTGCTTTTTTTGTTTGTTTGTTTCCATGTTTCTAGAAAAATATGAAGTTTCTACATATGTACAATCTTTATATATAGCAGCTCTGTTATTTATTTACCAACCAGTGTGAATTGCTGACAGTCTTCCATTAGCAATACAAAACAGTGTACTGATTTTACTGACATTTACTTCTATTGAGTTCACCTGTGGAGTGCTCTGCTAAAGTGCTGGGTTAGGAAAAAAATCAGACTATTGGGACACAGGTTCAATTCCCTATGTTCCCTTTTTTTGTTTTTATTATGTGTCTAGCAAAAGATAAAGACTCTACATGTACTAGTCCATTAATTATTAGCCCTTGTGGCCTAGTGCCTAGTGGTTCTTTTTTGTATGTAAAGCATAGGAATTTATCATTGTTAGGGACAGGAGCATTTCTAATGTGTTTACACAAAAACTGCACTGGTATCTGTGTTCTGTGTCAGAGGGAGGGAACTCTGAGCTGTAACATGATTGGCTGTCAGCTTCCAGGAAGCAAGACTGCAGTTTCCTGTGAAGTGTCCGGCAGACACTTAGATGGGTGTTCCCAGATAAGGTGAATTATGGGAGCTGACCCTTAGTACACACAGGTTACTTTCATAAATCACCCAGCATCCACAGCAAAGGGAGACATGAGACACAGCTTGTTGTTCGTTTGTGAATGTGCTCTCTCTATTGGGACAATGTTGTCTTGGGACTTTAGTTCTCCTTTAAATTCCAGAGGATGGGAGCCAAAAGAGAAAAAGGTTTAAGGCGAGAGGATGCAGTGTGAATGGGGGTGGTTGTGTGTCTATATAAGATTGTTCTGTGATGAGCGGAGGGTACGGGTAGGGACATATGGGGACACAAGAGAAGAAATATAAGAAGGAGCAGAAGAACGAAGGGATTTAAATGTTAAGAGAAGGATTTTGTAGATAGTGCAACCAGGTAGATGTGCAGCAGAGAGATTTAATATTCCGATTATTAGAGAGCAAGACAATGCGTGCGGCAGGGTTAAGTATGGATTGAAGAGGGGAAAGATGGGAAGCAGGAAGACCAGAAAGCAGAAGGTTACAATAATCCAGATGTGATAGGATGAGAGCATGGATAAGCATAGCAGTAGTTGGAATAGAAAGGAATCTACAGATCTTCGCAATTTTTTGAAGAAAACAGGTTTTAGCAACATAGTTAATGTGATTGGAAAGGGAGAGAGAGAGAAGTCAATATTAACCCCTAAGCAACGTGCCGACTGAATAAGGTAAATGGGGGTGTTGTCCACAGAAATGGATAATGGTGGGATAGGACTAGGTTTGGGCGGGAAAATTATTAGTTCTGTTTTAATCAGGTTTAGTTTGAGGCATTGGTGCGCCATCCATGAGGGGACAGCAGGGAGACAGTCAGATATATGTGATTGGGTGTCAGGACTAAGCGTGGGGGTGGAAAAATATATTTGCGTATCATCGGCATACAGATGGTAGTTAAAACCAAATGAGCTGATGACTTCTCCCAGGGAAATGGTATAGAGGGAGAACAGCAGGGGTCCAAAAAAATCGGAGAAGATGTTTTATTATCATATTAGACAGCGTAGGTTCTGTTCGAGAGGTAGGTTTGTAGCCAGGATGCGCTTCATTCCAGATGCCTAAGGAGTGAGGAATTTGCATTAGGAGGGAATGATCTACTGGGTCGAAAGCAGAGGAGAGGTCGAGAAGGATGAGAATAGAAAAGTGAACTTTGGCTGTGGCAGCCTGAATGTCATTCACAACTTTGCACAGGGCTGTCTCCGTGGAGTGCCCAGGACGAAACCCTGATTGCAAGGGGTTCAATAAGTTATGAAAATTAAGATAATTAGCGATACGGGAAAAGACAAAACGTTCCAGTAGCTTGGAGGCTATCGGTAGAAGAGAGACCGGGCCTTAGTTAGCAAGACAATTAGGGTCAAGGGAGGCATTTTTGATTATGGGTTTTACGTGGGCGTGTTTAAAGCAGGAAGGGAAAATACCAGATGAAGGAGGTGTTGAATGTGTGGGTTAGTATAGGGTGACTGCCTGATTACAGTGCTTCAGTAGGAAAGAGGGCATGGGATCGAGGGGACATGTAGTGAGGGGACATGACCGAAGCAGAGACAAGAACTCTGACTGGGTCACAGGACTAAAAGATTCAAGAGCAGTAGAAGGGGGTGTGGGTAAAAGAATCTGAGAGCTATGGTGAGGGTTAGGAATCTGCGTAAGGATGGACTCTATTTTATGTATGAAGTAGTCAGCAAATCTTGGGGGGAGTGTGGAGAGAGAGGGGAGTCAGAGGGTGAGAACCAGAGAAGGGAGTTAAAGATAGATTATTTAACTATTTTTGTTTAGCTCCCGAAAGTGCGGTGTTGAGGCATTGTAGCAAAAACTTGCAAGGGAATCAGTAGCATCAGTCAGGACAGAGTTCTAGGAGTTAAGAAGCAAGTCAGGGTCAAAGTGGCACATAAGGGTAGAGAGACGAGAGGAGAAGCCAGCACCGTATATTACGGACATAGTAAAAGTAATAAGATGAAAGCAGGTAGGGGTTACTTTCAAAAGATGAGACAGAGGTTTTTAGTGAAGACAAGATCCAAGAAGTGACCATCTTTATGCGTACCGGTAGTTGTCCCCTGATGAAGATCAAAAGAGGATGTTAAAGAAATGAGCGGGCCAGGATAGCACAGAGTTGTCAATGTGACAGTTGAAGTCACCCAGGATAAGAACAGGTCCGTCAGTAGAGAGGAAGAAGGCATAGTGGGTGAATGTTCAAGTTTCCTGCTTACAGGTTGGGGAAAGTATGCTCAGTTAAGACTTAATGTGGAGGAAAACAGGAAAACCCTGGGGGGGCGGAAATGATAGTTGAGAAGGGGAGACTATGTGAGCCTACTCACATATTTATCTGTGCTTGCTTTGTTATTAAATTATTAATGTTTAGTGAGTGCTACTAATACCCCCTCACTGTCTCCTTGTAGTGTCTTCGACACTTATAAGTTCTGCACAGCCTCACCATGGACCCTGCTCTGCTTATACATCTCTCCCCTCCCCCTCCTTTATTTTTTTTTTGCTGAATCTTTTCAATGTTGCAGAAAGTGTGCTGGCAGGCAGCTAAAGATCCTAGTAAGAGGTCAGGGATAGGTTACATATTATAATTTCTGCTCCTGGAGTGACAGGTCTTTCCCTGGAAATGCTGTGATTTCAAATGATGATTTCTCAGAATCTACAGCTACAGATTTAAAATCCGAAAAGTGTTTTGGCACCTTAGGATCTTGAGGCATCTAAAATTGTTTTTTTTATAGTAAAGATAAATAAAAAAAATAAATTAAAGGATTTTATTATTGTTATAACATCAGCACAGATGAAGGTGCGAGTACAGCTGAAATTATTCTAATTGCAATAAAAGAGAGAAAGGTGTGTCTTATAGCGTTAGTATTGGTTACATCCAGTGAAATGCATTTAGTTACAGTTATGAGCATCAAAATGGCCTCACATGCAAGGAAATTGATGCTAAGAATATTGCACTATTAGGCAATCATCAAGACATTCTACATGAATTGAATTGCGGTGAAGAAGACTGTATGAACTGTGAGGTGAAAATGTTGCGCAAAGGCCTTGTGTCAAAAAGGGCAACAAAAAAAAGCGACTTTCCAAGAAAAAAGGACAGACTAAAATTCTGCAGTACAAAGATTGGACAGCAGAAGATTGGTACTGGTTCTCTGATGAATCTTCCTTTTGATTGTTTGGTACATCTGGAATAAATCAAGTGTCCCAAGAAGAAAATATGAATACGACCATGAATCCTGTGTCACACCAACAGTAAAGCATCCAAAGACTCCATGTGTGGAGTTGCTTCTCCAAGGCAGGGAACCTACTATTTTGCCCATTAATAAAAACATCAAAACCTCCAAAAGTAACTTCTCCCAACGATCCTACCACTATTTCTTTTTTGTGTATTTTCATGCATGATGGAGCAACTTGACAAAAGTGATAAGAAGTGTCTTTAAGAGATTATAATATTTATATTTTTGAACCTGTGGCCAGGTATCTCCCCAGATCGTAATACCATTAAAAACCTGTGGTCTGTTCTCAAAGTGGGTGGAAAAGCTAAAGCCCCCAAATTGTCAAGAACTTCAAGCAATAAAAAATGGATCACCATAATGTAGAACTATCACAGGAGCGGATATTGCATAGTCTATGACAAAGAGTCAACACTGAAAATATTGATTTGCATAAATCAATATGCCTACCCGGGCATGGTTGCCCTCAGAACTTAGAGTGCAAGTTATCTGTGCTAAGGCCATGCTAGCTGGGAAACCATAGAGTTAAAGGGGAAGTTGAGTGCAAATACATATGCTTTTCAGAAAGCATATGCCAATTCAGCATTTTGTCTGTGTATAAATAAATGCAACCAAAATACTGACTTCATGTTTGCAGGACCCCTATTAGAGAGCGTTATGGTTTTGCCATTGACCCGGCACCTGGGTTGATTCAGTTGCTCAGTAGAGATCTGAGCATCTTTGACCCATCCAACAGCCAATCAGTAGAAATTACTGTTAGGAACATTCCAAGGATGTGGTGCATCCTGGGAAGAAGAAGGACCGTTAGAATCTGAAATGTCAGCTAACTAATGTCAACAGCAGGGAACAGCAAAGGGTATGATATCAACTGATTTTTCAAAATGGAAGAGATTATGTAGAATAACTAAGAAGGCATTACACAAACTAACAATTTAACAAATATTGATAATTTCCACTGAACTGTACCTTTAAGGTAAGGAACATCGTTTAACATATTGCAACACCCTGAAAGTTCTATTTGATCCTTGAATTCTTCCGAATGTCATTTACAGTCAGGAAATCATTTTTTGCTTTCGAGGATGCTGGGTAGTTGCCTTATTTTTATGCAAAGAAATTGTGAGGTAAAGCCCCCCAGAACCCACTGTTAGCACTAACACATTTGAGGCCTTGATATGTTTGCACTGTACATTGACAAAAAATTACCACTCAGTACAAATATAGCCACTTATCTAAGTACCAAATAGACATCAAATAAATAGAGCAACTAAAATACATATGACTCTACATTCTACACTGTGGTAAATACTAAAAACACTGGTTAAAGTACTCTTTTTCAAGATAAGGTGAGTAAATGCAGTTAAATTGTAGCAACAGCACCTCCAAATCGGTATGTAAATGTAGTTACACCAGCAAGTAGCTTTACAACATGATTCTAGGAAAGTGCACACCCCATTAACAGGTTATAAGTCATCCTACTCCCATCATCCAACAAACAGCAGGTATAAAGCCAGGACTAGGGCCAGGCTAGGTACTCTCCGGCTGAAATTTTGACCCAACCAACTGGAATTTTGTTGGGCCATGGTGATTTTTAGCATGGTCGACCAGTTGAAAGCATGAAACAGTTGGCCAGGCAAATAATCTGCTTGTGTGTACCTAGCCTTAATCGACCAGAGACAGTCACACATTATTATTATACAAACAATTGCAACACTCACTTCAGGACAGGGATCTCATTCCTAATGTGTCAAGGCATAATTTATATGTATATACTTGTTCTTAACCTATGTATGAAATTGTATTTATTTTTTAATTTATTTGTATAATTGCTTGCACTTATCCACTTGTTTTATAATAAAAGTCTACTAACTAACTATGTATGTGTAAATAATAGATTTATGATGAATAGTTGAAAAACGTAACTGAAAAGTAGTCCTCCCTCATAGGGAGGTTGAGAATGAAAGTTTGACAAGATAGGATATATCATGTATATGTGGCTTTAAATGTGGGAGGGATCTTATGGGATGACATCTGCTATAAAAAATAGGAGGGTATGTGTAAGATAATTTAATCGCCTGAGGAAGCCTGTACTGGAGAAACGTGTAGCGATATTGTGTTATTACATTTGTACTATCAAGTTGTTGATGGAGACCTACACCTTTGTACATTAACACTGCTGATCCATAAAGTTGAAAGCAGGCCATGTCATCAGTGCGGGACCAGTGTAGGAAGCGTGGACGCCGAGATACAACACCGACTCCGGGAGGACAGGGTGGGACACCAGTGTGAGTAAAACCGCTCCTGAAGTGTACGGAGGGTTTGAAAAGGAGTCAGCAGAGTCATGCAAGGGTTCGGAAAGTTCCACAGGGCACACCACTATGTTCCACGCTAAAGACGACCATCTGACAGTCCTGCAGTTTTCCATCTACCATATAAGGAGCCGGTTATATGAAATAACATCTACACAAAAGGGGGGCTGTGGGAGCACTCCTGTGGCAAAATTACTTTATAACAAATAGTGGAAGTGCTACTGATCTGACCAAAACATTAGAACAAACAAGATAAGAAATGATCAATGCACATTCCTGGGCCCCATATATCATAATATCTATGCTAGTTGCATTTTCTTGGGAAGGTTGTCTCCCTGACCTTGCATCGGATGAGTATTACTGGCTATCACTTCCCCCCCCGCCTACTGGCTTTTAACAAGGAGGGAAGAGGCCTTTCATCCAATGCTTAGTATTCAAGGCATAAGACCTCCAATTAAAGGGACATGTTGGGGGTGCTACTACCACATGGAAGCTTGGTCAATCTTCCTGCAGAGAAACTCTGCTACAATATATACACAAAAGGGTCATTTTTCTGGGATGACACTCCCTGCTTGGCCCACTCTTGACTCTCACTGACTATGCACACCCCTGTCCTGGCAGCTAAATGGTTAACACTACACCATTCACTCCAGCAACTAACTGGTTAATTAGCATCAGTCCTTCACAAGCAGTCACAGAGTTAATTAGCATTTACACTGCACACTCCATTCAAACACATATAAACTTATCAGAGGCTGAGTTCTTTTAGAGCATCAAAGACAAAACGTATTAAATTTTAGATTTAATATTCCAAAAGGTGGACAGTGCATATAATACAAAAATAAAAGTAAATGGTGTTACAATAAAATAACATACAATAGGTACAACAGTTATATAAATTAAAAAGGATAAAAATATTCACAGACCCTACTCACTAGAAGAAGTCCTGTGTCCCGGGGCAGGATGAAACATTGGGTCCATACACACGTTTTAGCATGTCCCCAAAGTATGAACAAAATTATAGGGGATACAATGATTTTTAAACCATTTGATTAACCACTCCCATCTCCTGGTATGCATGAGGTGGGAGTGTCTAGGAATGTCCAGATTTACGACTAGCCAAAAGCACTCATTTCCCCTCAGTTAGGCAGATTCCATATAAATGTAGATATGTACATTGTATTGGGATATTGACCCCATATTCCTCTCCTGTATTAATTATCAATTCCTCCAATACCAAACATGACCTGTGTGTTATTCATATTTCCCAAGATATTAATAACTCGCCTTGGCAAGGGAATAAGGGCTCCATGTTGGGTATCATTTTAATGCGCATACTTTTACATTCACAACTATAATATTGGTTTCTGTCTTACACATTCCAATACCGAAATACATTTATTTTACATGTATGGCTGTCCTTAAAATGACCTCTTAGTCCCCACCAGACCCCTAGCTGAAGAGAATTCCAGATACACGCTTCGGCCCACATTGTCTGGAAAAGGAGACCTGGTTCCATGCTTCACTAATCGTAATATAAACAATAGGACTGTTCCAGGGTGGAATGGTATTTTTATTGGTCCTAAGAACTAATACCAATAGTTAACCCATTCTTGCCAAGTCACTACACACTTTACTGACAATCGTAAAACCATGGCCATACATTTACAGCTGCTGTCTTACATGTACAAATTTACGTGTGGACAATAACATGCGGTAGTAAAATCGTACAATTACAACCACAATGCTAACTTGATAAAGGCTCGGTGTAAGAATAATATATCCTACACTGGTCCAACCATTATTTGATGCCTAGTCTTAGAACACTGAAAAAGCCTCACAGCTGCGGGAGACAGAATTCACACACACACAGGGCATGTACTGAAAACCATCTCAGTTTATTTAGGTCATACATTGGCATATATGAAACAAAGGAAAAACCTTGCATGACGAAAAGGGGCTTTACCAGACTTTATATCTGCAAATAATATAATAAAACATGTCTTGGAATGCGAGAATAGAGACAAGTTGACATAGGAGGCAGAAGACCTTGAGATAACGTATTATCTATGGCCATGAGAAACAGCTTGGGCTAGGTACAGCTTGGTACATTTTGAGAAAAACAGACTAAGTAATATGTGCACAAAATGGAGTCGAAAACAAAATGGCTGCTATTAGGCTAAGTGATTATACAGAATATATAAAAACCTAACAGTTCCACCCTTTTATCCCAAAGGGATAACTAAACGGAAATTATATGTAATTTATAGCAACATTATCAGTGGAAATATCATTCATAGCGATTACATCAGTATACATTGCAGCGTGAGCAATAGTTTTACGATTAGTAGGAAACTTGCAAACAGATGCGAATATAGAAATACATCCTGGGGCACATTGAATACAGCAGCAACAGAGAATCAGAACACATATGATTATTATAATTGTACCAAAAATATTGCGAAGCTGACCCCAGGAGGGAAGCCACCAAAAAAGCATGTTCCAGAAAGAAAATTTACCATCATCTACCTTGATGTGATTACTAAGTTGTTGCAAAGTACTGATCTGATATTTAATAGTGAGGGTATGATCAGAAAGGTTAAAGCAGCACATACCTTCAACACTTTCACATCCTTGACTATGCAACAAAAGTAGATAATCGATAGCAGCACGATTCTGGAGAACAGCATGTTCCAGAGTATTATAGTCGGTTAGCATATTGGTAAGGATAGAGCTAGTTATATTTATTTCTTTAGCTACTACACATGCAAGATAAAGCAATTGTCTACCAGTATATATTGCTAGACCTGGAACGCCTACGATACTAGCACCTAAAGCAACAACTTCAGTTTCAGATAGGGGATGTACATTAGACTTACAATCCTCTGGCATAGTTATAAGATCCCTGCGATTGCGTTTACCTGCAGAGAGGAAAGAAGAAGATTGCAAATGTGTGCTTGGTACCATCACCATACTTAATCTACTGATAGCACAAGGACCTCAAGAAATGTTAGCAGGTAAATAAGTGTAGCTAACATTCCCACAGGCCATAACCCATCCCTCTGAAAAAACAATGTGTACATAATTTGATGTCGTTTGATAGGTGAGATTACACTTCATGTTATTATTCACAGAAACACATTGTGTAGCAGCAGGACAAGTAAAAATAAAACAAACTTCAGCATCAGTAACATTTTGAGTCTGAATCATAACTATATCTACAGTTCATTCACGGGGGGTCTGTTGAGGTATTCTGGAAAATTTAAGCGGGGTTACATCATCTTCTCGGATAATTGGGATCCAATATCTTATAGTACTGATCAGTCAGATAGTATTGGAGACATATTGGAACTGAAACTGGAATAGCGACTAAACAAGTACTTATAATGTCCTGAAAACTTTTACATTTCCTAAACAAAAGTCAGTTATACTTAGGAGCTTCTTTAAAATATACTCCCAAATGTTATCTGGGGGCAATGGAACACGGGGTTCATTATAATAAATTCAAAATAGAAAAACCACAGAATAAGATGAAAAATGAACAGGTCAGGAAAATATATTTCATCTGGAGTTTGCAATTTATCACTGGTTTGGAATCTGGGCTCATCTTAATCCTCCTCCTTGAGGGTGGGTTTGTTGTCATCTCTGAAGTCATCTCGGTGGTCATCTCATTCTCCAATCAACAGATTCGGTGCGCGCTTTACTCTGGAAGCCTGTATCCACGATGGATTGCCTTCAACCAAGATAGCTGTGCGAGTCATAACGCCTTCATCAAGACCACATCACCTGATTTAAACAGGTGCATCGGAGCACTAGAAAATAAAGAAAAAAAACAAAGAAACATCACCACAGATGCCATTCAATCTTTCAATCAGTTTTACCACATAAGCTTCCTGGATAAATTCCAGGTCACCTGTAATTAATGTCCCTGTCTTAACTGCCCAAAGCGTAGGGAATGGTTTACCCATTAAAATTTCGAAAGGAGACAACTTGGATGTAGAATTGGGGCCATAAGAATCTCTGCTAATACAGCTGGTAAATAAATATCCCATTTACTGAAAGAACCTGCAGTAGCCTTCCTAAACTTCTCTTTTATTGTGCGGTTCATTCGTTCAACAACATCTGAACTCTGGGGATATGAAACTTCTATTCAATGAACATCAATTACACAATGTCTTGTATTAGCTTAGAAGTAAAGGCTGGTCCTTTATCTGAATCTATCCTAACAGGACAACCTCATTTAGGAATAATTCCCTTACACAAAATTTTAGCAACAGTTTTCACATCTTCTTTTTACTAAGTATATACATTTGGGCAATAAACCTTGTGGCTAAGATTTTTTATGAGCCATATTATTACTATAACTATCCCCTCTTTAATAAAGACCCAAAGGTCTAAAAACAATACTTGAGAGAAAAAAAAAAATCTTTGAAAAAAAATGAATCGGGAGAAAACAAAAACTCAAACCGAAATAATAACATTCTCATGGAAAAGTATGAACGCAGGAAAGAAACAAAAGAAACGGAGAAAAGAATAGCAACTTATACACATATATGAGATAACATCCCTTAAACAACATGAAAAGAACTCACAATCATTCCATTTAAACAACTAAAACATAAGGAAGATAATAATCCACAAATTAAATTAATGTAAAGTCAGCTCACCATTCTCATTTATAAACTATCTACTGCCAAATTCTACCAAAACCAATTACATTAAAATCATACCTGGAAACAATGTACTAACAGCTTAAACCTTAAACAAAACACAAGTACGGGTCAAAGAAAAGATTAAGCTAAATAAACAAAACACGGTAACGAACTAAATTCCAAACAGAATCTGGGAATTGAAGATCTATATACATTATACACAAACACAACCATAACAGCTCTAATTGGTAGAGAATCAAATCGGACTGGGTAGAGATTTACACCTATATTTAAATATTAATTGCTTGGGTATTAATTTAACCTAATCTTAATACAGTAAATAAAAGGAATATACTATGGGTAAGACCTGAATATATTTAACTTCTAAGACCATGATAGATTTAAAATAACCTCATACTCTGTGAGACATCGGATAGTTCATATTCTATTCTTTAGCATTTATAAACATGATTAGATGTTAATTAAACATTCTCCGTGTCCAATATAATAAAGTTGGGGCCTCAAAAGCCATTGTACAAGCTGCAGAGATGCATTCTCTGAACAGTGATTGCCAATGACTTAGAGAGAAAAAAAAAAAAAAAAGAAACATCACCACAGATGCCATTCAATCTTTCAATCAGTTTTACCACATAAGCTTCCTGGATAAATTCCAGGTCACCTGTAATTAATGTCCCTGTCTTAACTGCCCAAAGCGTAGGGAATAAAAACCTAACACTCGGCATTGCTAAATTTACAACTAAATTTACAACTATGGCCCAAAGTGTTAGACGCATGGCACATCTCTATCCATAGACTTGTCTTACCTGTAATCATCTGCAACTTGTGCAATGGCTGTTGAGGCCCCAACTCTATTTTATTGGGCACGAGGAATGTTTAATTAACATCCAATCATGTTTTATAATGCTAAAGATAAATATGACTATCCGATGTTCTCACAGAGTATGAGGTTATTTTAAATCCATCATGGTCTTAGAAGTTAAATATATTCAGGTCTTACCCATAGTATATTCTTTATTTACTGTATTAAGTTACAGGTTAAATTAATCCCCAAGTAATTAATATTTAAATATAGGTGTAATCTCTCCCCAGTCCGATTGATTCTCTACTCACCAATTAGAGCTGGTATGGTTGTGTTTGTGTATAGTGTATAAAGAGCTTCAATTCCCAGATTCTGTTTGGAATTTAGTCTGTTACCGTGTTTTGTTTATTTAGTTTAATCTTTTCTTTAACCCGTGCTTGTGTTTTGTTTAAGGTTTAAGCTGTTAGTACATTGTTTCCAGGTATGATTTTAATGTAGTTAGTTTTGGCAGTAGAAAGTTTATAAATGAGAATGGTGAGCTGACTTTACATTAATTTAATTTGTGATATTATCTTCCTTATGTTTTAGTTGTTTGAATGAGATGATTGTGAGTTCTTTCATGTTGTTTAAGGGATGTTATCTCATATATGTGTATAAGTTGCTATTCTTTTCTCCGTTTCTTTCGTTTCTTTCCTGCGTTCATACTTTTCCGAAAATGTTATTTTTCGGTTTATTTTTTGTTTTCTCCCGATTCATTTTTTTTAAAGATTTTTTTTTTTCTTCAAGTATGTTTTTAGACCTTTGGTCTTTATTAAAGAGGGGATAGTTATAGTAAATATGGCTCATACAAATCTTAGCCACAAGGTTTATTGCCCAAATGTATATATTTAGTAAAGAAGATGTGAAAACTGTTGCTAAAATTTTGTGTAAGGAAATTATTCCTAAATGAGGTTGTCCTGTTAGGATAGATTCAGATAAAGGACCAGCCTTTACTTCTAAGCTAATACAAGACATTGTGTATTGATGTTCATTGAATAGAAGTTTCATATCCCCAGAGTTCAGATGTTGTTGAACGAATGAACCGCACAATAAAAGAAAGATTAGGAAGGCTCTGCAGGTTCTTTCAGTAAATGGGATATTTATTTACCAGCTGTATTAGCAGAGATTCTTATGGCCCCAATTCTACCTACAGTTGTCTCCTTTCGAAATTTTAATGGGTAAACCATTCCCTACGCTTTGGGCAGTTAAGACAGGGACATTAATTACAGGTGACCTGGATTTATCCAGGAAGCTTATGTGGTAAAACTGATTGAAAGATTGAATGGCATCTGTGGTGATGTTTCTTTGTTTTTTTCTTTATTTTCTAGTGCTCCGAGCACCTTTAAATCAGGTGATGTGTTCTTGATGAAGGCGTTATGACTCGCACAGCTATCTTGGTTGAAGGCAATCCATCGTGGATACATGCTTCCAGAGTAAAGCGCACACGAATCTGTTGATTGGAGAAATGTAGAGACCCCAGATGACTTCAGACCGCAGATGACTTCAGGACACAGATGACTCAGAGACAACACACCCCCTCAAGGAGGGGATTAAGATGAGCCCAGATTCCAAACCAGTGATAAATTGCAAACTCCAGATGAATATATTTCCTGACCTGTTTCATTTTTCATCTTATTCTGTGGTTTTTCTATTTTGAATTTATTATAATGAACCCCGTGTTCCATTGCCCCAGATAACATTTGGGAGTATATTTTAAGAAGCCCTAAGTATAACTACTTTGTTTAGGAAATGTAAAAGTGTTCAGGACATTATAAGTACTTGTTTAGTCGCTATTCCAGTTTCAGTTCCAATATGTCTCCAATACTATCTGACTGATCAGACTATAAGATATTGGATCCCAATTATCCGAGAAGATGATGTAACCCCGCTTAAATTTTCCAGAACAACTCAACAAACCCGTGAAGAACTGTAGATATAGTTATGATTGGACTCAAAATGTTACTGTTGCTGAAGTTGTGTTTTATTTTACTTGTCCTGCTATGTAAAATGTGTTTCTGTGAACAATGACATGAAGTGAAATGTCACCGACCAAATGATATCAGATCAGTAATTTGCAACAACCTACCAATCACATCAAAGTAGATGAATATGTTTTCTCTGAATACTATTTCCAAGCAGGGAGTGTCATCCCAGAAAAATGACCCTTTTGTGTATATATTGTAGCAGAGTTTCTCTGCAGGAAGATTGACCAAGCTTCCATGTGGTAGTAGCACCCCCAACATGTCCCTTTAATTGGAGGTCTTTGCTTGAATACTAAGCATTGGATGAAAGGCCTCTTCCCTCCTTGTTAAAAGCCGTAGGTGGGGGGGGAAGTGATAGCCAGTAATACTCATCCGATGCAAGGTCGGGAGACAACCTTCCCAAGAAATGCAACTAGCATAGAATATTTGATATATGGGGCCCAGGAATGTGCATTGATCATTTCTTATCTTGTTTGTCTAATGTTTTGGTCAGATCAGTAGCACTTCCACTATTTGTTATAAAGTAATTTTGCAAAGGAGTGCTCCCACAGCCCCCCTTTTGTGTAGATGTTATTTCATATAACCGGCTCCTTATATGGTAGATGGAAAACTGCAGGACTGTCAGATGGTCGTCTTTAGCGTGGAACATAGTGGTGTGCCTGTGGAACTTTCCGAACCCTTGCATGACTCTGCTGACTCCTTTTCAAACCCTCCGTACACTTCAGGAGCGGTTTTACTCACACTGGTGTCCCACCCGTCCTCCCGGAGTCGGTGTTGTATCTCGGCGTCCACGCTTCCTACACTGGTCCCGCACTGATGACATGGCCTGCTTTCAACTTATGGATCAGCAGTTGTTAATGTACAAAGGTGTAGGTCTCCATCAACAACTTGATAGTACAAATGTAATAACCCAATATCGCTACACGTTTCTCCAGTACAGGCTTCCTCAGGCGATTAAATTATCTTACACATACCCTCCTATTTTTTATAGCAGATGTCATCCCATAAGATCCCTCCCACATTTAAAGCCACATATACATGATATATCCTATCTTGTCAAACTTTCATTCTCAACCTCCCTATGAGGGAGGACTACTTTTCAGTTACGTTTTTCAACTATTCATCATAAAATCTATTATTTACACATACATAGTTGATTAGTAGACTTTTATTATAAAACAAGTGGATAGTGCAAGCAATTATACAAATAAATTAAAAATAAATACAATTTCATACATAGGTTAAGAACAAGTATATACAATAAATTATGCCTTGACACATTAGAAGAGATCCTGTTCCTGATCTCATTCAATCAATCTCATGTTGCAATTGTTTGTATAATAATAATGTGTGACTGTCTTCTGGTCGATTAAGGCTAGGTACACCAAGCAGATTATTTGCCTGCCAACTGTTTCTTTCAACTGGTCGACCATGCTAAAAATCACCATGGCCCAACAAAATTCCAGTTGGTTGGGTCAAAATTTCAGCCGGGAGTACCTAGCCTGGCCCTAGTCCTGGCTTTATACCTGCTGTTTGTTGGATGATGGGAGTAGGATGACTTATAACCTGTTAATGGGGTTGTGCACTTTCCTAGAATCATGTGGTAAAGCTACTTGCTGGTGTAACTACATTTACATACCGATTTGGAGGTGCTGTTTGCTACAATTTAACTGCATTTACTCACCTTATTGAAAAAGAGTACTTTAACCTTGTTTTTTTTTTTTTTCCACAGGTTGAGTGGTCATTTTTCTTTTATTTTTATTTATTTTTTTTTTTTTCTTTATGGTTTGTGGTGGCTTTTTTGTCTGTTTTTTTTATGTCGTGCAAACATATCAAGGCCTCTTGTTTGTTGTTCTGGGGGCTTTAACCTATTTCTTTCTTGCATACTACAGCTCCCCCTCGAAAGCAAAAAATGATTTCCTGACTGTAAATGACATTCGGAAGAATTCAAGGATCAAATAGAACTTTCAGGGTGTTGCAATATGTTAAACGATGTTCCTTACCTTAAAGGTACAGTTCAGTGGAAATTATCAAATTTGTTAAATGTTAGTTTGTGTAATGCCTTTTAGTTATTCTACATAATCTCTTCCATTTTGAAAAATCAGTTGATATCATACCCTTTGCTGTTCCCTGCTGTTGACATTAGTTACTACATTTCAGATTCTAACGGTCCTTCTTCTTCCCAGGATGCACACACATCCTTGGAATGTTCCTAACAGTAATTTCTACTGATTGGCTGTTGGATGGGTCAAAGATGCTCAGATCTCTACGAGCAACTGAATCAACCCAGGTGCGGGTCAATGGCAAAACCATAACGCTCTCTAATAGGGGTCCTGCAAACATGAAGTCAGTATTTTGTTGCATTATATTTATACACAACAAAATGCTGAATTGGCATATGCTTTCTGAAAAGAATATGTATTTGCACTCAACTCCCCTTTACCTATGGTTTCCAGCTAGCATGGCCTTAGCACAGATAACTTGCACTCTAAGTTCTGAGGGCAACCATGCCCGGGTAGGCATATTGATTTACTGCAAATCATTTTCAGTGTTGACTCTTTGTCATAGACTATGCAATATCCGCTCCTGTGATAGTTCTACATTATGGTGATCCATTTTTTATTGCTTGAAGTTCTTGACAATTTGGGGGCTTTGCTTTTCCACCCACTTTGAGAACAGACCACAAGGTTTTTATGGTATTACAGATCTGGGGAGATACCTGGCCACAGGTTCAAAAATATAAATATTATAATCTCTTAAAAGCCACTTCTTATCACTTTTGTCAAGTTGCTCCATCACTGCAGAAATACACAAAAAAAGAAATGTGGTAGGATCGTTGGGGAAGTTTACTTTGGGGTTTTGATGTTTTTTTGGGCAAATAGTAGGTTCCCTGCCTTGGAGAAGCAACTCCACACATGGAGTCTTTGATGCTTTAACTGTTGGTGTGACACAGGATTCATGGTCGTATTCATATTTTCTTCTGGGACACTTGATTTATTCCAGATGTACCAAACAATCAAAAGGAAGATTCATCAGAGAACCAGTACCAATCTCTGCTGTCCAATCTTTGTACTGCAGAATTTTAGTCGTCCTTTTTTCTTGGAAAGTCGCCTTTTTTTTTGTGCCCTTTTGACACAAGGCCTTTGCGCAACATTTTCACCTCACAGTTCATACAGTCTTTCTTCACCGCAATTCAATTCATGTAGAATGTCTTGATGATTGCCTAATAGTGCAATATTCTTAGCATCAATTTCCTTGCATGTGAGGCCATTTTGATCATCAACCTGTAACTAAATGCATTTCACTGGATGTAACCAATACTAACGCTATAAGACACACCTTTCTCTCTTTTTATTGCAATTAGAATAATTTCAGCTGTACTCGCACCTTCATCTGTGCTGATGTTATAAACAATAATAAAATCCTTTATGTTATTTTTTTTATTTATCTTTATAAAAAAAAACAATTTTAGATGCCTCAAGATCCTAAGGTGCCAAAACACTTTTCGGATTTTAAATCTGTAGCTGTAGATTCTGAGAAATCATCATTTGAAATCACAGCATTTCCAGGGAAAGACCTGTCACCAGGAGCAGAAAATTATATATGTTAACCTATCCCTGACCTCTTACTAGGATCTTTAGCTGCCTGCAGCACACTTCTGCAACATTGAAAGATTCAGCAAAAAAAAAATAAAGGAGGGGGAGGGGAGAGATGTATAAGCAGAGCAGGGTCCATGGTGAGGCTGTGCAGAACTTATAAGTTCGAAGACACTACAAGAGACAGTGAGGGGGTATTAGTACACTCACTAACATTAATAATTTAATCAAAGCAAGCACACGATAAATATGTGAGTAGCTCACATAGTCTCCCTTCTCAACTATTCATTTCCCGCCCCCCCAGGGTTTTCCTGTTTTCCTCCACATTAAGTCTTAATGAGCAACTTTCCCTTTCCCAACCTGTAAGCAGGAAAACTTGAACATTCACCCCACTATGCTTCTTCCTCTCTACTGACGGACCTGTTCTTATCCTGGGTGACTTCAACTGTCACATGACAACTCTGTGCTATCCTGGCCCGCTCATTTCTTTAACATCCTCTTTTGATCTTCATCAGGGGACAACTACCGGTACGCATAAAGATGGTCACTTCTTGGATCTTGTCTTCACTAAAACCTCTGTCATCATCTTTGAAAGTAACCCCTACCTGCTTTCATCTTATTACTTTTACTATGTCCGTATATACGGTGCTGGCTTCTCTCTCTCGTCTCTCTACCTTATGTGCCACTTTGACCCTGACTTGCTTCTTAACTCCTAGAACTCTGTCCTGACTGATGCTACTGATTCCCTTGCAAGTTTTTGCTACAATGCCTCAACACCGCACTTTCGGAGCTAAACAAAAATAGTTTAAATAATCTATCTTTACTCCCTTCTCTGGTTCTCACCCTCTGACTCCCCTCTCTCTCCACACTCCCCCCAAGATTTGCTGACTACTTCATACATAAAATAGAGTCCATCCTTACGCAGATTCCTAACCCTCACCATAGCTCTCAGATTCTTTTACCCACACCCCTTCTACTGCTCCTTGAATCTTTTAGTCCTGTTACCAGTCAGAGTTTTGTCTCTGCTTCGGTCATTCCCCTCACTACAGTCCCCTCGATCCCATGCCCTCTTTCCTACTGAAGCACTGTAATCAGGCAGTCACCCTATAC
Organism: Hymenochirus boettgeri; assembly: GCA_019447015.1. Classification (NCBI taxonomy): domain Eukaryota; kingdom Metazoa; phylum Chordata; class Amphibia; order Anura; family Pipidae; genus Hymenochirus; species Hymenochirus boettgeri. The sequence goes on along the minus strand of CM033477.1, from coordinate 43,682,804 downwards.
TACCCACACATTCAACACACTCCTTCATCTGGTATTTTCCCTTCCTGCTTTAAACACGCCCACGTAAAACCCATAATCAAAAATGCCTCCCTTGACCCTAATTGTCTGCTAACTAAGAGCCCGGTCTCTCTTACTACCGATAGCCCCAGCTACTGGAACGTTTTGTCTTTTCCCGTATCGCTAATTATCTTAATTTTCATAACTTATTGAACCCCTTGCAATCAGGGTTCGTCCTGGGCACTCCACGGAGACAGCCCTGTGCAAAGTTGTGAATGACATTCAGGCCTGCCACAGCCAAAGTTCACTTTTCTATTCTCATCCTTCTCGACCTCTCCTCTGCTTTCGACCCAGTAGATCATTCCCTCCTAATGCAAATATCCCTTCACTCCTTAGGCATCTGGAATGAAGCGCATCCTGGCTACAAAACCTACCTCTCGAACAGAACCTACGCTGTCTAATATGATAATAAAACATCTTCTCCTTGATTTTTTGGACCCACGCTGTTCTGTCTCCCTCTATACCATTTCCCTGGGAGAAGTCATCAGCTCATTTGGTTTTAACTACCATCTTATGCCGATGATACGCAAATATATTTTTCCACCCCCACGCTTAGTCCTGACACCCAATCACATATACTGACTGTCTCCCTGCTGTCCCCTCATGGATGGGCGCACCAATGCCTCAAACTAAACTTGATAAACAGAACTAAATAATTTTCCCGCCCAAAACCTAGTCCTATCCACCATTATCCATTTCTGTGGACAACACCCACACCATTTACCTTATTCAGTCGGCACGTTGCTTAGGGGTTAATATTGACTTCTCTCTCTCTCCCTTTCCAATCACATTAACTATGTTGCTAAAACCTGTTTTCTCTTCAAAAATTGCGAAGATCTGTAGATTCCTTTCTATTCCAACTACTGCTATGCTTATCCATGCTCTCATCCTATCACATCTGGATTATTGTAACCTTCATGCTTTCTGTCTGGTCTTCTGCTTCCTCCCATCTTTCCCCTCTTCATCCATACTTAACCCTGCCGCACGCATTGTCTTGCTCTCTAATACGGAATATTAAAATCTCTCTGCTGCACATCTAACCTGTTGCACTATCACAAAATCCTTCTCTTAACAATTTAAATCCTTCGTTCTTCTGCTCCTTCTTATATTTCTTCTCATTGTGTCCCCATATGTCCCTACCACCTTAACCCTCGCCTCATCACCAGAACATCTTATAAAATACACACAACCACCCCCATTCACACTGCATCCTCTCGCCTTAACCTTTTTCTCTTTTGGCTCCCATCCTCTGGAATTTAAAGGAGACTAAAGTCCCCAGACAACATGTCCCAATAGAGAGAGCACATTCACAAACGAACAACAGCTGTGTCTCATGTCTCCCTTTGCTGTGGATGCTGGGTGATTTAGAAAGTAACCTGTGTGTACTAAGGGTCAGCTCCCATAATTCACCTTATCTGGAACACCCCCATATAAGTGTCTGCCGGACACTTCACGGAAACTGCAGAGTCTTGCTTCCTGGAAGCTGACAGCCAATCATGTTACAGCTCAGAGTTCCTCCCTCTGACACAGAAACACAGATACCAGTGGCGTTTTGGTGTAAACATTAGAAAATGCTCCTGTCCCAACAATGATAAATTCCTATGCTTACATAAAAAAAGAACCACTAGGCACTAGGCCAACAAGGGCTAAAATTAATGGACTAGTACATGTAGAGTATTTTATCTTTTTGCTAGACACAATAATAAAACAAAAAAGGGAACAATAGGGAATTGAACCTGTGTCCCAATAGTCTGATTTTTTTCCTAACCCAGCACTTTACAGAGCACTCCCACGGTGAACTCAATAGAAGTAAATGTCAGTAAAATCAGTACACTGTTTTGTTTGCTACTGGAACACTGTCAGCATTCACACTGGTTGGTAATAAATAACAGAGCTGCTTATATAAAGATTGACATATGTAGAAACTTCATATTTTTCTAGAAACATGGAACACAACAAACAAAAAAAGCACTAACTCAGGCAGTAGACCTGTGTTATATTGTTTCATAATTAAGCTAGTGGGATTTGAACCTTGTGACTTCTTGGTCTGATTGTTGTCTAAACCACAGCATTTACATGTGCGCCACCAGCAAATCAGCTGTGATTCCAGTTACATTTAGAGTTTATCTTTCACTAGAAAGAGATGCTAGAAACTCTGCACATAGAGACAGTGAATGCTGGGTCAGGGGGCGTGGCTCTTTGAAGCCACATGGCTATGAGTTTGTACTGGCAACAAGATGGAAGCCTCCTTTGTTACAGAATCTATTACTCATATCTACTAAATGCAAATACCTAGAGAAGAATCTTTCAACGTGTAGGTGTTCTGGGGAGAAAAACTTTCACATTAGGATCTGAAACTGAAGTTTGTTCTCCTCCTTTAATTCCCCTCTCTCTAACGTCAGAAACCTCAATAATAAGTTTAAATCTAACCTGCCAAGTTATCTTCTGAGCACAAACAGCACAGCACGACTGTTAATACTGCACAGTTTATTACTATAGCACTTCCACTCTTTCCTATGTATCTTGTATGTTACTCACCTAAGAAGATTGTAAATCTAAGGGCAGGGCCTCTTTCCTCATGTTACATTTTTTAAGCCTTGTATATTTAGTGATGCTCATACTTCTTTATATATTTATGTATTAATTTACGTCCCCCTTGTATGACTTTTTGTGATTCTAATTGTACAGCGTTGCGTCCCCTAGTGGCGCTAATACAACATAACATACATACATTTCTCACAGGCGCAGCCAGAAATGTGATTGTCGGCTCATTTTACAGGAATACTGCAGGGTTTCATTAACCCTAACTATTTTGGGAAACCACCGTTGCACTTAATGCAATAAAGGAAAGTTCACTCCCATGAACTGTTCCTTAAGTTGCAGTCTTTTATGCAGGGCTAAAATTACAATGAAAATGGGTTTTTGTAATAATTTCAATGTGTATGCTAATAAAGCTCTCTGCAATACATTAATATGCATCTGATCACTCTGCGCATAATCTTTAAACAAGTAAATCATTAAACACAAAACACGACTGAGACTTTGGCAAAAACACTTTTGTGTACTGCCAAGGCAATCCTGTAACTTATGACACCATGGCCATCTTGTGGTAAAACGGCTTACTACATGCCAAATAGAACACTTTCAACCATAAACTTACATATACATACAAGTATTACACATTATGATGATGTTTATATCACTTCCTTGAGAATTTGAAAGTTTATTATTAAGACCAAACCGTTGGGCATTGAAGCTTGCTATCCCAAACAATTCATTTTTGTAATCATCATTTAGTGATTAAGTGAAGTTTCTTAGTTTTGTAAGATAAATAAACATCTGAGAACTGTGTATTAGAATTTATTTGCAAGCAAAATAGAATTTAACTCACAGAAATAATTTACTCTCATTCCTCAAAGACCTTCATTTAAGTAACAAAAAGTAGGCATCTTCTCTGTGTTTTGTATAATACATCCTGTATTTGTAGGGGGGCACGGTAGTGTAAGTAGCATACGGTTGGAGCTGCTAAACAAAAATGTCAAGAATACAGCCATGCAAAAATTTAGTTTACTATAAATTAAATAGTCTGACAGAGAATTCTAGTGCTAAGGCATTAGAATAGATTTTTAAAAAAAAATACTAAAATACTTTACAAACAATTGTATTCAAGAAATCTGAAGAAAGCGGACAGCCGTCATATTACAAATTCAATCCATTGTATTGCGCATATTTAAAACAGCATCTTCAAGGCAAAAAACCTATCCTGGGAGGTTGTGGTGAGTGCAAATGCCACAAATATTTTACATGTTGCTGCTCATCTACCAGGAGTCATTCCTTTTACATGCACTATAAAAGTGCTTAATAATTCTTAAACAGCACGTCCAGGCTTAAAACAAACAAATGGTCACATTGTCATTTACCTTCCCCCCACGATATTAAGCACATTATTAGATGCATTATATTCCAGTATAAGTAATAATTATTGCCTCCAATCTGGCAGAGTAAGCTGATCTTATGCCATGCAGCAGTTTCCTTCTGCCTCTACATATAAAAAGCTCATTGAGCAGAGGGAGGAGGCAGATACCTTTGCCAAACGAATAGACTTCTCATTAAACATATGCTACATTGCATTTTATAAACTGGGGAAAGTAGCAGTTAGGTTGCAGGCAGATAACTGACAATGCTCACCAGTGTTTTTTGTTTTAAAGGGTATCGCCACCAGGATTTTACTTTCTTTTTCCAGTTTAACTGAGAACAGGGGTAATGCGCTATGTCTTACCCCCTATCCTTCAGTAAACTTACAGGATAGCAGGAGAAACTTACCCGCGATCGCTCCAGCACCGTCTTCACTGTCAAAGGACTGTGGATCTTTGGAATGTCAGTGTAGTCGGAGGCTGTCAGCAGCGCTGGAGCAATCCGTGGGTAAGTTTCCTGTAAGCTTTACTGAAGGACAGGAGTAAGACAGCGCATTACCTCCTTTTCTTCAGTTAACTGGAAAAAAGAAAGTTAATCCTGTGTGGAGATACCTTTAAGGGTGGACATGCCCTTTAAATCATCATATTTTCCATCAAAGCTGCGGAAATAAAATGTTCCATCAAATGATTCTTGGCTTTCTACAATGTTCTGTTCTTCATATTTTTGTTCCATTAACCAGATCTTTAATCCAAGTTTTGTAGTGGCTCCTTTGCCATTGCCTGCCTGCAAAAGAAAATGTCTGAAGAACAATTTTTACCGATTACGATATTTATAATACATACACCACATAGCATTACAGCATCCACAATGGTTTCGTTCCCCCGTTGTGTATTTCCACAGCACTGTATATAGTTAAATTCCTGCTGTAAGAAACTCCTCACGTCTGTTGATAAATTTTATATTATGTCTTACCTGTGTAATGTATTATGTTTATGACTTTGAATAACCCGTATTACCCGTGTTGAATGTATGCTATGTAATTGTAAAGCGCCACGGAACATGTTTGGCACTATATAAATCAATAATAATATAATATCCTCCCTCTTACTGAATGTCAGATCCTGCTTTGCCAATTAACAGCCGTGCCTAACAGTATTTTTTGCAAATCTGTGGCTTCATTTTTTTGTGGTGCCCATTGTGGTATAGATACAAATTAATTAATTGTCAAGCATTTTTTATTAGCATACAAAGTTAACTTTACTAGAAGTAAAAGATTCTGGAGGGACACGGTTTTGATTACTAAATAATGTAAGCACCCGTTAACTAACCTCAAAAGATTCCCAGGCCGTAAAAGGGTGGCATAGCAAACTGCTGCTAGCTCTATGTGATTGTGTTTGCATGTTGTGCGTATTGGTGCACAGAAGGATCTAAGAAGTTGTGTTACTCGTTGTTTCCTATGAAAGACAGAACACAAACCGACGCCAGATCCCGGGGCTTATCACCGACTTGATATCTGCCAATGGGAGTGCCACTTCAAAGGATAATCCGGACTCTTCCCAAGACTACATGTAAATATTTGAAAGAAGGCTCTACAACACACATGACATCTTCACACATAACTCCAGATGGGTAAAATCAAACATTATGTTGCAATCAAGATAGGCTGGACAGTCTAACAACAGACCACCAGACCTGCTTGTTTTGCATGTTGTGCTACTGGGTGCATGGAAGGATCTAAGTAAGTGTGTGACTCGGCTGTTCTATGTTTGGCTCACTGCTTAACCAAAAAACCCTTTGGAGTGATCAGTGCTTTTGAATGTCCCCTGTTTCCAGTCTTCGCTATGGAGCAGCATTGTTGCAGTTGTGGGGAGGGGTTCATCATCCCCCCACAAAGCCAAACACCTATATCATATATATCCAGCCGGATATATATTTTAAAACTACAACTCCCTGATTCTGCCATCAAAGAATCTGAGAGTTGTAGTTTTCAAACATCAAGTGGACAAAAGTTAGACATCCCTGACCTATATAATAGCACATGTAAGGCGTTCAGTATTTCCCTTAGAATACAAAGCAGGTGTGTTGGGTTTCAATTAGTTTTATAACTGCAAATTAAAAGGGCATGTCAAACTTTAAAAAGCTTTATAATTAATAATAATTAACTAGTTTAAATTTGTGCACATATAACTTTCCCCACCACCAAATTCCCCCGTTCTGGCTACTTTTTCATGCCACCTGGCAAGTAAAAAAATTCTGGGGGAAAACACTCCTGAATGTGTAAACAAGTACTATAAAATCATTCATTCAGATGAAATTTTATGGGCAAATTTTTTTTTTTTTTTTAAAGAGTCAGATGTGCTTGAAATCATTGTCTTCTCTTGTTTAGTAAGTGTACCTTCAAGAAGGTTCTCTCAAATGATCAGGTGAACAAGCTGAAGCACTCCAAATCACGATTACTCCTTGCACTAACAGAATTGTTCACCACAGTCAGATTTGCTCAGAAGTGGATATTCGCTTGCCCAGAAGACTGCAGATGTCATGACGGAAAGTAAATATTAACTATTTTTGTATAAAATTGGTTTTATATTTGCTATTAAAGCCTTTTGAACTTTGTTTGCAAAACATATTTGTGTCATTTGGCATTACTTTACACACCATGAATGAAATTCACAGCTGGATCTGACTTCTGCAGGAAACAAACAAACACAAACAAAAAGACATTTCTTACACAACTGTCAATTGTCAAAATGATGTTCTGTCCAGTAAAGTGTATTGGATGATTGCAAGTACACAAACAGTTTTCCAACACTAGAAATCTAACCAGGTCTAAATGGAAGCTAAATTGCAGATAAAAGAAGTGCGTGTGATAAAACTTTATAAAGCCTTGTGAAATAGACCTGCAAGAAGGTTGCCCTTCCATCTGAGGGTTAGCTTTGTCTGTTGTATATCACACTTGGTGTTGCAAATCCCATTGTATCTGTAGCCATGCTCACCTTTCCATTCTGCATTCCAAATACTCCTTGTATCCTCTCTACACAGACCACTTGAAAGCTGTTTTCCCTTAGACATTTCATGAACTTTTCTTTGAATGATTTACATTCACTGCAAGAAACAGACAATGCCTCAGTGTGGAACAATGAATCCTCTACATTCCTACTGTAGGGGTGTCAAAACTCAATCACACAAGGGGCCATATCAAAAGACAGTGATGGGCCGATATACAATCATTTTTTACAGCAGTGACTGCATCCAAGCCTTACTACGCTTCTATCCATTTGTGCAGTCTCATTTGTGCAGTCCCAAGCGGTGTTTTACTCTATACATCTGCCTGCTAGATACCGCATCATCTGTTTTATCTCAGTAAAGGTACGCGCGCGATCAGCTGTTTTATCTAAGTTTAGGTACGCGCGATCAGGCATTTAAAAGACCAGCTGATCGGTGTGGGTGTCACAGGGAATCACCATCTCGTCTTACCACAGTGATCCAAGGGAAAGGAGCCCTTGTTGGAGTTCGAGGTTTAAACGTCTTGGATCCGAAGTTCATGGCCGTGGGACATTTTTAATTCCAGATATTTTATTACCCGAACGAATTCGTTCCCTCTTGGCTCCAATCGTCTCAATGCGACAGGCACTGTCCAGGTTACCCTAGTACTCTCTCTCTCTCACACATTCACTTCCTGCCCTCAACACTATGGTGGGCGTGGCATACTGGACACCCGCCCCTAGCTCAAGGAACACTAATTGGCTGCCGTATGAAGGGCGGTCGCCTCCTGGTACGTGCAGTATGGCTGGAGTTTGGCCGCTTGACTGTGATTGGTTGTTATCAGAGAGTCGCGGGGGGAGAGACGGATTTAACGTTATCTGGTGCAGGTCCTAAGTTGCAAAAAGTTCCGGATTTCCAGACAGTCCGGACTTTGGAAGCAGTTCCGCTATCCGAAACGATCAATATCACGACCGCTGTCCTTGAACTTTCCTTGGCTACACGCTGAGGGGTGGAAGGGGGAGTGTCAGTGAGCAAATTCTTTACGCGAGTCATAATCAGTTGAGTGGCCGACAGGGGTCGCTGCTCATTTTTTCTGATCAAGGCACGTGTTGGTCTGATAGAATAGAATTGGGGGAATTGTAGGGTCATGGCTTATTGTGTAGAGCAAACAATGTAAATGGTCTAATACAGTCTTGATCGAACAGTGTGCAGACTCTGCTTAGTGTTCCTCCTCCCTCAATTGAATGGTAAATCTCTAATAAATATACATTGAGGGGCGCACTCCGAGATATATAAATGAAATTGTCATCGTACTTACGCATTTCTTTTCCTTGTGCTGACCCGCATGTGGGCACCCATGGTTGCCAAGTTCCCCTGGGTTAAAGGGCTGTCCCCCCCCCAAAACTATAATCCCCCCCTATGGCCCCACATGTAGTGTGATACATCCTTACCTCCATCCCACTCCATAAGGTTTTCTCCTGTAGTTCCCCCCTTCCCTCCCCCCACCCCCCTTCCCTTCCCCCCCCCCCCCCCCCCCCCCTCCCTTTGTTCCCTCCCCCCTCCCCCCCCCCCCCCCCCTTCCCCGTTCCCCCCCCCCCCTCCCCCTTCCCCCCGTTCCCCCCCCCCACTTCCCCCCTTCTTTCCCCCCTTCCCTAGTTCCCTTCCCCGTTCCCCCCCCCCCCTCCCACACATCCCCCCTTCCCCCGCCTTGCCCCCCCCCTGCCCCCCTCCCCCAGTTTCCCCTCCCCCCTTTCCCCATTCCCCCCCCCCCCCTCCTCCCCCCCAGTTCCCCTTCCCCTTCCCCCTTCCCTTCCCCATTTCCCGTCCCCCCCCCCTTCCCTTCCCCCCCCTCCCCCTCCCCCCCCCCCCACACCCCCCCCCCCCCCTTCCCTTCCCAAGTTTCCCTCCCGTTCCCCCCGCTCCCTCCCCCCGTTCCCCCCCCTGTTCCCCCCCCCGTTTCCCCCCCCTTCCCTTCCCCCCCCCAAAAAAACCCCCCCCATTTCCCTCCCCTTTCCCTTCCCTCCCCCCCCCTTTTCCTCCCTCCCCCTTCCCCTTCCCGTTTCCCTCCCTCCCCCTTCCCCCTTCCGTTACCTTCCCTTCCCACCCCCCTCCCCCCCCCCCCACCCCCCGTTCCCCCCAGTGTCCCCCCCCCCCTTCCCTTCCCCCCCCCCATTCCCTCCCCCCCCCCTTCCCCCCCCCCCCCCTTCCCCCCCCCCCCTCCCCCCCCCGTTCCCCCCCCCCCCCCCCCTCCCCCCCCCCCCCCCTCCCCTTCCCCCCCTCCCCCCCCCTCCCTTCCCCCCTCCCCCCCCCCCCCCCCCCCTTCCCTTCCCCCCTCCCCCCCCCCCCTCCCCCGCCGCCCCCCCCCCCCTCCCGTCCCTTCCCCCACCCCACTACCCCCCTGCCCCCATCCTCCTCCCCCCTCCCTCCCTTCCCACCCCCTTCCCTTCCCCCCCCAGTTTCGCCCCCCACCTTCCCCCCGCCCCACCCCCCCCCCCCCCCCACCCACCCGTTCCCCATTCCCACCCCGCTATCCCCCCCCCCACCCCCCCCCCCCTCTCCCCCTCCCCCCCCCACCCCGTTCCCCCCGCTCTTCCCGCCCCCCCCCCCCTCCGGTCCCTCCCCCCTTCCCCCACTTCCCCTCCCCCCCTCACCGTTTCCACTTCCCCCATTCCCCTCCCCTTCCCCCCCCCCCCGCACTTCCCCTTCCGCCCCCCCCGCCTCCCCCCCCCCCCCCCTCCCCCCCCAACCCCGGACACCCGTTACCTTCCCCCTCCTCACCCTTCCCCCCCCTTCCAACCCCCCCAGCGCCCCCCTTTCCCCTCCCCTCCTCCCCCACAACCCCCCCCCCCCCCCCCCCGCCCTATTCCCCCTTCCCCCCCCCCCTCCCCCCGCTCCCCCTCCACGCACTTCCCCCCATCTCCTTCCCCCCCCCCGGGCCCCTTCCCCCCAACTTCCCCCTTCCCCCCTCCCACTAGTTCCCCCCTTTCCCCCTACTTTCCCCCCCCCCTCGCCCTTCCGGCCCGACCGCCCACCCCCGGACCCCCGCCTCCCCCCGCCCCTCCCCCCTCCGCCTTCACCACCCCACCCCCCCCCCCGACCAGTTCCCCACCCCCGCCCTCACCCCCCCTCCCCTATTCCACTTCCCTCCCCGCTCCCCCCCCTCACCCCGCGTTCCGCCGCACTCCCATACCGTTCCCCCCCCCCCCCCCCACACCACCACCCCCCCCCCACCCCCAAGTAGTTCCCCCCTCCCCCACCCCCCCCGCTTCCCCACACCCCTCCCCTCCACCACCCCCACCCCAGTTCCCCCCCCCGCCCATTCCCACCCCACCCCAGCTCCACCTCCCTTTCCCCCCCCCCCCCCCTTCCCCCCCGCCTCGCACCCCACCCACCTTTCGCACTCCCTTGGACCGTGCTTCCCCCAACCCTTCCCTCCTGCCCCACCCCCCCTGCCCTCCCCCCATCGCCCCCCCCCCTCCGCTTCCTCCCCTCCGCCCCTCGCGCAAATTCTTTCCACAAACTTTACCCACTCCGTATGATAGCCGTTAGTCCGTATAGGACTACATTGGCCTCTTATCTGGCTCTCCGAGAGAAGTTGGGTCATGTGTTAGCTGGCAAGCGCTGCTCCCACCTGTCTCTCGTCCCGCCTCCCATCCCGTTTGGGGGCGATGCCTCTCAGCCATTAAACCATCCTTTCCATATAATAGAATACTTCCCGCTGAGCCCCACCCGCTAAAAATAATTTAAGAAAACCCCCGAATCTACTTACCTTCCCTCTCTTCCCAGAATTCTGAGAAGCCACTTCCGTGATTGCTGCCATCTCAGCCCTATCACAGATGCGGCTGGCGCTAGTCCGCGCCCCTTCTTCAAGTGTCTGGCAAGCAGAAGGCCTGAGCGTTTGGTAGATATTAAGGTAAAAAACATCGGCACTTTCTTAAATTTATTTTATATGTGTTGGGGCTGGGGCAGTTTTCTATTCTATGTCAAAAGTTGTATAATAAGGTGGGGATCCTCCCTTTACGAAGTTCTTTGCCTATTTAGAACCATAGGTCTGCTTGGCCCAGGGGTGTTCCTAGGGTTTTGACACCTGAACAACTTTTACTGCCGCCTATCAGCAGACAGGTGGCGGCACGATGTCACTGGTGTGGCCTTCATCAGGGAACCTAGGCGTGTAGTGTGGGACTGACTACACTGACTTGTGGACTGGTTAGGCTGACTAAAAGCGATTTGTGTATATGGTGCTGAAATGCATGATTGTCAAGGAAGGAGGATTTTTGTTTTTTAACTGCCGCTTTTAAAGTGTTCTGCAGGGGCGTGCTCCTGATCAAGATGTTTCTATTGGGGGGGGGGGCGTCATGGTTAGGGCACCCTGCTTGGGGCCTAGTGGGGGCAAGGATTAGGATTGCTTTAGCTTGCTGCTGACCAGATCTTTGCCTAGGATTCTGGGAATTAGAGTAATGGTGGGAAAAGCACGATAGCCATATTGAAATCCGCAATTGAATGGAAGAACGCATCTGTTGCTCACAGCTTTTTGTGCGATGGGATAACAGGAACAACTAATGGGATCTTCTATGTTGATGTTCGGAGTGCCATCATGTCTTTCTGTGGAGTCCCCCATTTGATCATCTCTCTTGAAGTACTTTCTGATTTCTAGGCTGTCCTATTTCCACGGTGGCACTGCTTGCGACTCAGAAATCCACTTGAAGCATTGATTTTCCTGGAATTATGGACTGCTGATAAGTTTTTGTATTCTCTTCTTCTCTGACCAGAGAAGGATTTCTTGAGTAAGCAGACGCAAAATTTAGATTCCTGGCGCCTTCCTGTTTGTTTAGGATCTGCTACTGTTGAGGCCATGTTGACATGGGGGGACAGGATCTGATTGGATTTTCGGATACTTCCATTTGAAATTAAGAGAGCTTCTTCACTGCCATTACTCTTCTTACAATTGGAAGATGCGTTTTCATCCTAGAGATCCGCGTAATGGTCTCCTGAGCTACTTGTGATTTGTAAGTTGCTCCCAAAACCTTTTGAACTTGCGGTCCGTTGACAACTGTTCTAGACTTGGCTTGAAATATCTTTTTGTTGGTCCACCAGACTGAAGTTTTGCCCTGATGATGGCTTAAAAGAAATTATCCTTGTTCCTGGACTCTGGGCTCAGATGCTAACTGTACTAGTGGTCAGTCAGCGTGCATCTGTAAGGTTGTAGATTGCAATACATGCTCCAAGACATTTCTTTGTATGACACTAATTTTCCTTGAGCGTGTGTCAGCTACCTTATGGCATGAGCTGGTAGGAATTTTAATAGATTTTCCATTTGCTTGACATAATCTCCTTCTTGCTTTGGGATACCGGAGAGGTGTACAACTTGGCTATATCTGGCCCTGAATCTAAGAGCAAATCTCTGGACTGAAGCTTTTTTATCATGTATATCGTCTAGATATTATGGTCTTGCAACCTCATGGATCGGTTAGGACTACCGGATTTTGGAAAATCAAAGACGCCTGGTGATGTTGAGAAGGCTAAAGAGGGTCAGAGCTTCTGTACTGGCAGAGTGTTGCTGGGATATGCAGAACCTTTGAGAAATCTTCTCGATGGGGCTGGATGTTAGGTATGTGATAGATAGGCGTGCTATGCCAACTCTACCTTGTAGGCAGCTTAATGCTTCTGGAATATCTGCTGGAGGGTTACTTTCAACGGTTTCCACGCTGATGTTTTTGTGACTATTAAATGAGTCAGATGTCTTAGGGTCGCAAACTGCCGCGGAATTCCGTGCTGAGGCTTTCTACGACCATAAATAGGGCGGTAATATATCCTTCTTGCAACATGGTGCGCAATGATTTGCTTTAGTGCAACACACTGGGCTGTTCTTGGACATTACAGTTTTGACTTAAAAGCTATGTTTGCCATGAATTCTATGTTGTATCGCTTCTTCCTTATAGTGTTGCAAGAAGAAGAACCCTTGACTGACGTTTTGTTCGTGCCGCTACTACTTGATTTGCTGAAGGCCTTCCCCCTTACACAAGAATCTGACCTGGGACATAGTCAACTTTATAACGGTTCTATCGTCTGGCACCACGGAAGCGTTAACCCTGGAACAGAAAGGAAGGCGTTTCTTTTTTTATAGTTCTCCAGTTAAAGGTTTTCTGGTCTATATTGTTTGGCTTACTGAAAGATAGCCTATCACAGGATGGGAAGAAAAGAAGAGTTTCTATTAAAAAATTGTCTTCGAGATGAGGAAATGATCTTCTTGTTGTCTGACATTTTGTGCTATAATATGTTTCTAGAGATGGTTCCAAAAGATACATCTCAGCTAACTGTCGCAGCCAAGCTGCCCATTCTAAACCCCTGCATTTTTTAGCTAGGAATTAATCGATTCTGGGGAGGCCAGCGGCAAAGAATTTTGTTAGGTGCAAGGGATACATTATAGGCAGCATGTCTCTGATTTAGTTTTGCGTCGGGGACTTGTGTGGCGCCATGAGCCTGCTCGATGTCTTGAATCCAGTATCTGTTCGCATCTAGCTTAATCCAGTACTGCTTACAGTATAAATTCCTCATTCAGCTAAATGATACATCTTTCAATAAGAGGAGGGGGACATGAGACCCTGGAACATGCATTTCCTTACTGTGAATATCCGAGAAGCCTTCTCATTCATCACGGAAATTTTACTAAACGTTAATCAACATCTTCCTTAACAATTTTATCTTGTTTGGCCGGTTTACCATAGTCATCATTACATAATGTTTTCCCTCATTAAGTATATTAATTGATCTAGCATAATCTTCGGTTATGCCATAGGGGCAGTAATTAAAATGGATAATTAATCGCCTTCTGCTTCTTCGCAATCCAGTATATCGATCTAATCCACAATCTCTATTAGACTAGCAGATGGTCATGGCTCTGGTTGGACAAAATTTGAGGCTGCTTTGAGGAGGTAGGGTATCAAGTGTCTATAAATCGGCACATCATTTCTTCCCAGGAAGGGTGGGATTAATGCATTGAGTGCATTACAGAACTTTTTGTGGTACTGAGCTAGACAAATCCCTGCAAAGGGATTTTCTGAATACCAAAAATGAAAAATAAAATACATCTTGAATAAATGAAATCATCCTAAGCAACTGGAGGATGAAATTCAAACTCATCCGCTGACGCTAAAATTGCGCTAAGGCTCATCCCTCTGGACCCGATCTGGTCTTTTCTTGGTAAGACATCAGAGACCCTAATAACAAATAATAGTGTCATAGTTCTATCGTCACGCAATTTAGGGGGCAAGTCAGAAGGAGGATATACGCAACGACTGTGAAAAAACAAGGCTAAGGGAGTGCTAGAGCACATCATGCGAGATCCCCTTCCACATAGAGAACCGGCTCGTACAGTGTGCAGGTGAGAGGACGCCTATCAAGTTGCTTTAAAAATCACGCGACTCGGGCCTAACTCAAAATCAGCCGGGGTGCGATCATTCCCTCGGACAAACTGAGGGGGTCGGAACCATCTCGCGTCGCGCCAGTCAGGAAGGTCGAGGCACTTCGGAGGGATAAGAGGTCACCGGCAGAATAGTCGATGGCAGGGTCCCGGGGAGCGACCTTACACACAACAGGAGCTATAAAAAAGTATTCCTTAGGGGGAGGGGCTTCTTTTAAAAGCCAATTCGCTGGGACTCACATAACATTCAGGGCGATTGGTCGTGTGTATAAATAAATGGCCACTGAAATACTGACTTCCTATTTGCAGACCCCTAATAGAGGTCCTATGGTCCTGTCCCTTTGACCCAGCGCCTGGGAGTGATCTCATTGCTCAATAGAGGATCTGAGTGCATGTTGATCGCATGCTAACTAGGCTTCGCGATTCTAGTAGAATTACTATTAGGAACATTCAAGGAAGTGGGCATCCTGGGAAGTAAGAAGCCATTAGACCGGAAATGTCGTTAAGTCTATGTCAACATCTAGGAACTTAGCAAAGTGGTGATGAACTCAACTGATTTTTCAAAATGGGTGAGGAATATGGGTAACAATAAACGAAGTCAAGTGATTACAGCAATACTAACATTTAAAACAAATATGTTGACAATTTCCACGTCAACTGAGACTGCTCCTCTTCAAGGAGCTGAGAGTCAAACTTATTTTAATATATTAATGGAAAACCCTGAAGTTCCTGTGGAGTCGCTGATGTCTTGACTTTTAAAATTATAGTAGATTGGGTTTACTTTCCGCCATTTTCTATGGTGTGGTAGGTAACTTCTACTTTAGTCTGGTCGGGGAAGGGTTAACCGTATTTAACGGGGGGGGGGGGGGGGGGGTGGTAAGAAAATCTCTTGGCATAGGAGGTGGACACTTAGATTCAATAGAAGGAGCTGAGCATGGATATTTGCTAGTTGAACATGATAGGTTTATTTGTTGGCTTTAACGTAAGGCTCTTTTTGGGTACGTGAAGGCCAAATGTCTCAATTTACCTACTTATGTGTTAATCAGGTTTTGTCCTTCTATTGAAATATATTTTGGCGTATATTCAGTTAGTTGAGCTCGGAGGTTTATTCTGTCCGCACAAATTATTTGCGGACGATGTCCCTCTCTGCAATTAAAGCAATGCTTATGAGCCCGCGGCCTATTTTATTGTTCTAATCCTAAGTTGTATGGGCAACCTTTAGGGCTTAGTGCACACAGTTGACCTACAGTGCTGCTGTCTGGATCCTATTGCGTCATGTTCTTCTTTGAAAATAGTGGCATGGGCATGCACAAAAATTTCATGTGATATAATCATCTGACTAAGGGTTAAAAACTTGGCTCGATTATTAATCATATTCCCTCTAAATACATAAAGTTTCATCTTGCAAGGTTAGCAAGTTTCTTCTCACAGTGGAGAACGGTAAAATGTGGAACTGGTCGCACAGCAAGTGGTAATGGCAAGTCCATTGAATAATTTAAAGGCCGACATAAAGTAGTAAAAACTAAACAATATTGAGAATTACTGTATTAATGGCATATAGATCTGGTTTGTATCGCAGGTAGATACTTTCCGATTGTCGTTTGGAGTCAGGAAGGAATTTTTTGCCCCCTTTTTTTTAGCTGGTTTTTTTGTCGTTCCTCTGGATCTAATCTGTTAGGTAGGGTTAAAAAAACAAAAAAAAAGGGAATAGGTTGGACTGATGGACGAATGTCTTTATTCAGCTGAATTACTATGTTCCTATTTAGTCTTATGTTACTGTTATACAAGGGCCGCATATGACAAATTGCATGCGCTATGGTGGAAAAGCATTGGTAAGTTCCCTCATTTGGAATATGCAGGCTATTGAATCCTGTATATATAAAAGGAAAGAACATGCTTGCAATGGAAAGCGTTCAGGAGAAGGACAACTAAATTATAAAGCATAATGGAGGAGTCTTGAACATTACTATGATGGATAAGTTTGACCATTAAGATACACAAGAAAAAACGTCTTATGTGGGATTAAAAGATTACGGTGTATAAATACATTAACGGGTCCTCTACATAAACTATCTGGGCCATATTTCTCCCCCATAGGATTCGCGAACATGTCGGGTAGGCACGATACGACATCCCTTAAGACTTGAAGAAAATAAATTAGTCTTAAGTTCTAGTAGAAGGGTTTTTTCGAGCTGTGAGAATGGTAAAGCTATTGGGGAACGTCTCATCAGTGGATCATTGTGACGACAGGGTTCATTGGATTGTTTTTAAAAAAAGCTGATAAATTTCTGAAGCAAGGAATAGTTGTAGCTTACTGTAATTGGATAAATAAAGTAGGTTGATCTATTGAACGGGCAAAATTTCCGGCCTCTCTTATATTTCTGGTGGGTTTTTTGCCTCCTCTGGATCAACGTTAGGCAGGAATTGGGTATTGCTGTGTAGGTTGAAATTGGTATGGTACGTATGTCTTTATCAACCTCAGAATACTTACTATAACTATACTATACATGAAATTGGAAAAGAAAATCCACCAATGAAAAACAACACAAAATATGCTATATTTTTGGCTAACTAACTTACTAGGCAGTAAGGATCCCACATCGTATACTGTACAAATTTCATGTCTTAAAAATTTAGTATCTGCCTTTTTTCTATTTCTCCTCTCAAAATTTTCCTTTGTTACTGACCATTTACTATGGGAATTGTTACCTTTTTACTACAAAAAACACAAGTATTAGGCACACAACATTAAAATCGATCTTTACTCCATGATAAACATTAAAACACATCAACATCTGCAGAGTTATTCAGCATGGGAGGACAAGGAAGGTGCCTGATGCGGTACATGACATCAGGTCACTTCATCATAGGCTGACAACCCTTGTCTACATGGTAATATATAAAGATGGGATAGATACACCCAACATTATAGAGTGCAACTGGTGACCAATTAAATATAGTAGACATACAAATAGAAGCTAGTGCACATCCAGATCAAATTGCTTCCATGTTTATTCCCTTCATAATTAGTCTCATAAAAGGCAAGTAGTGATAGAGTAGGACCACAGCTGAAAAGCAAACCCTGAAACGGTAACTGGACTTAAAATAATGGATGTGCACTAGGCTTCCACTTATCTCCCATACCTTACATAGAGAAAATGAAGGAGGGGGATATAGATACAAAAGTGATGTAAACAATTTAAAAGCAAACAATATATCATTGAAAAATCCATTGTGGTATCAAATACATATCAAAGCAATAGGATGAAACAAATTCATCCATGCTGTATTGAGTGTCCTTTGAATTCCCATAGATCCTGCAATCCACAGATTTGGTGGTGGAATGTGGTGTCTGGTTTAAGTTATCCTTGAGTAAAACGAGGGAGAGCTCCGGGTGTGGGTGGGAGTCAGGGAGAGCAGAGACGCAGCATTATCCATGCAGCACCTAGGGCCCAGTAATCGTCAGGTGTGCCTCACCCAGTACTACAGCCATACAATACAAGAACCAGGGGCCCACAAATGTCAGCCCTTCCCTGTGCCCAATTTGATCTTAATCCATCTTTGCATGAAAATTTTAAGACATGTCTGTTTAACCAGACGCACGATTCCCATTGGTCAATTTTTTCCTTCAAAAATCCCATCAATTAGGTTATGTTCATTGTAGACTATGCAAGTAAAATACCACCCCACATTTACAGAAATATATCATAAATTAGACAGTTTAAGTGCAGTTTTACAATAGGTTAACTATAGGAAAGCCAAAAAAATGCATTTTTATTAATAAATATAGTAATGGTTCCCTATATACGTATGTTCAAAATTGGCTAACAGAGAAGCAGAATAATTTAGCAAAGGATTCAGTACATGTTGACCTGCCGTGCACTGCTAATAAGTGTCGTAACTAGGTTCCTCCCCAGCAAAACAATGCCACTCTGCGGCATTGTCTCAATGTGGCTCATAGTGAGATGGCTCTGGTATTGGCCTTTACTGACAACTGACAAGTGGCAATCAGAAATATTCCTGGATCAATTTACTTGTATCAAAACCTTTAACCTGCAATCGATATAGGCAAGGTAGGTAATGGGCAACTTGCTGTGATACAAAAAGTCTATTATTGAAACTTCGTGTGAATAAAAAAACACCAAACCCCCTACCAGTGTTCACTGCTTGACACATTTCGGGGGAAAAACCCCACTTCATCAGAAGAAAAGGCTGTTTACAGAAACTCATCCAGCTTTCTTTTGAAAATATCCAATGAACCTGCCATCCCCACCATCTAATGGAAGACAGTTCCATAGCTTTACCGTTCTCACAGTGAAAAACCCTTTTAAACTTGAAGACTAAACTTATGTCCGTGTGTCCTCTGACATGCTCTACTGGTGAACAATGCCCTAGATAGTAAATTGTATGGCCGTTAATCTATTTACCGTATAATACTCGAGTATAAGTCGAGATTTTTAGGCTTAAAAAAAAGCCCCTAAAAACCTACCTCGACTTATACTCGGGTCACTAACCTTTAATACAGCAGCCGAACGCTTCCTTCCTCTTCCGATACACTGGAGCAGGGGGATGATGTCACTACTTGGCGCCGCTGTCACTACTTGGCGGCCAATTCAATACACTTTGCACGTGGACCGCACCGAGCCCAAGAATCCATGATATTTGTATGACCGGGACCGGGACCCATAGTAGAGTGGGATTGCTGTAGTGGACCTTAATCTCAGTTACTCCTTCAGAATCGGGGACTGCCAGCACTGCATGGGGGGCGGTAACGTAGCCACAAGAGCGTCCAGCTTTGTGGGGTTGTTGTTGGGACACATATTTTTGACAACTCATACTTGTACTTTATTTAGTGGCATACACTCTGAACTGGATGCAGAAGAGAGGAAATGGGTGGCTGCAGTTTGAAGGTCTTGAAAGAAGCAGCAGACTATAGATGGCAGACTATAATGGATGGAGCAACATTGGAAGGTCATTGTGCAGAGGGATTCCTGAAGTATATAAAGGCAAGTCCTGTCCTCCACTGGGGGAGGAGGTGCAGTGAGTGCTTGCACTGGAGTTGTTTGGAAACTACAAACTCCAGCAAGTAAAGCATGCTGAAAGTTGTAGTTTCCAAACACTCTCAGTGGCAAGGAGGGGGGTGTGGGATTCCACTTAAAGGGCAACTAATGCCCTAAAACAACAGATTCAGGAGGATATCTATATTGAAAAGATTGCCTTCTGATTCTGTATTGTTTGAGGCTTCAGTTGCCCTTTAATGGACAGCAGAATTCCCATACAGTAGTAGCCACAACTGGCTTTGGCCATAACTGTATGGGACTACTGTATGGGAATTCAGCTGTCCATTTAAAGGGCAACTAATACAAAACAATACAGAATCAGAAGGCAGTAGGTGGTCATATTTATACCCTCAACTTATACTCGAGTCAATCATGTTTTATGATTTTTCAGGTAAAAATAGGTACCTCGACTTATACTCGAGTATATACGGTATACACCGTAATCATATCCCCATGCCAGCGCCTTTTCTCCAGCATACATAATTGTAACTTATCCAATCTGTCTTCATATTCAAGCTCCCCCAATCCCTTTATTATTTTAGTTGCCCTTTCTCTGAACCCTTGCCATTCCAAGATGTCCTTCTTGTACACAGAATTCCAAAACTGCATTGCATATTCCAAATGAGTCTAAATTCCTACTTACTTTCTCATAGAAGCAAAGCAAGTTCGTTTGACAAGGTATTCTCCTAAATCCATGTTGCTTCCTACTTATAAAATCAGTCCTCGAAAACATAATCTAGAATATGTTCCGTATCAAACTTTCCAGAAACTTCCACCACTTAAGTTAAACTTACATGCCTGTAATTACCTGGCTGTGAATGAAAACCCATTTGAATATTGGAATTCCACCAGTGTGTCCATTCCAGAGGACACACTCCAGACATGAGGAAATCAACAAAAATAAGAAACAATGGATGGCTAAAAATGAACTTAGCTCCCTAAGGACCAAGGGATGTATTTTATCTTCGACCATGACCGTAGATTATATTGTATACTATCGCCATAGAATACAATATTCGGTATTTACTACCGTTGGTATTCTATGAACGAACTTTCAATGTAAATGTGCGATTGCCGCCATTCGTTTACAGTAGCTGTCATTCATTAACAATAACCCACAGTATCGCAAACTTGCAAGACATGGGTTTTTAAATATGGCCTTTACTTTCACCTAAGGTTCAAAAGTGATGGGGAGGATTTTGCTACATTCCATGCATTCTCTGAACAGTGATTGCCAATGACTTAGAGAGAGAAAAAAAAAAATAAGTGACTAGTTTCAAGGTGTCTCTGTGATATTGTCATAAAACTGCCACCATGATTTTACAATGTTCTCTTACAATACAAATGAAAAGATTTATCATAATTCACAAAGCTCAGAGCAGGGGCAGAGGTAAATGTTATAACAATTATTTAAACATTCTTTGTCATTTGCAGGGTCCATAGAATGATGTTTGGACAGTCTTTAATGGTGCATTTTGAAGCATTTGGTCCCAGTGGGAGTTGGCTGGGATTCATTGTTGGTAAAAGTTCATGAAGCCGACCAATTCAGCTTTATTACAGGGTGTTTGAAATGTCTTTATCTCTGGCGGGGCTGACCAGATATTCACCCTTAGATATTATACAACCAAGATATTGAACTGAGTCTTTGCAATATTGTATTTTCTGGAAGCTTTTGATGCAAGACAATTGAGGAGAGAGAAACCTTTTTACATACCTCCATGCTCTGGATACACAATAATCACATTAACATATTTGACAATTAACATATTTCAATAATCCTAGAACCATGTGGCTGAACCCATTATTATTTTAACACTTCACAGAGAGCCATAGAGTCTGTCACTGGCACGTCCACCAAATTTTTTTTTTTTTTTTTTTTTTTTTTTTTTTTTTTTTTTTTTTTTTTGACCAGCCGACATGCAGAAAAAAGGCATATCTCAAAATCAACAACTGTATTACATTGGGTATCGGCAGAAATGCTAATAAGGGCTTAAATATCCAAAACTATAGGAACTATCTGTATTATGAGCTATAATAGGGGTATAAAATAGGAAGATAGTCTTTATAATTACTCATTGCTTTACAAAGGTACAAACCATTAGCAGAATACTATTAATTATATCCTGTTAAAAAGCGGGTTAGGGGCATTAAAAAAAAATAATCCGTACATCAACTTTTACTTCCAACAAGTTATGCCACTAAAGAAAATTAAGATACACAATTTACTTACTAAATCCGGTATTGTCAAATTAATGGGGTAATCTGGTAATAATTCAAAGGAAAAATAAGACAATAACAATTGGCCATCATCCCTATTAGTAACAAATATTTTATATTCTTAGTCTCTGCAAGTACCCCAATAAATCTCTACAAAAAACTTGCAATCAGCTGAGGGACCATTATTATAAGGAAGCTTTTGATAGAGAACCACATAGTCCCTGTATCATCAAAAAAAATTAAACAGCTTACCTCGTATATGAAGAACACAAATAGGATTACACATTCTGTCCATGAGCTGTACCACAGCGAGGGAATCACTTGTGGGAAAATCCATCACAACTGCCATCATAGGGGATATCTATCTGTGACTGTATTTTCACATCCTACTTAGCTATATAGATATAACGGGTCTCACCAATGATCTAATTTATTACAAATAAACATTTGCTATTATGAAGCTGATTCCTCCTTAACACCAACAGAAACTCTACCAGATCCTTGCCCTTCACTTTCTAAATCTTCACTTTCTCAAAAAAAAAACCTCTATAATATAAGAAAAAAACTTCCGTAGACATTCCTACCTCCATTCGCAATTATAAAAATCCCATTTACAACTAGTTAGACATGAAAGGAGAGGAGGAGGGGGAAGCGGGTTTAGGAATGTAAGAAGATAAGAATTAGACACAGAATAGAAAACATCGAGTCCAAACATTCTAAGTGAAACCAGCATTAACCAAATTTAAACTTTACTTATTAATATAATCAGATGTATAATAAAATTCACTAAGAGAGCTCACAATAAGAATATACATCTTTTACCAACCCAATATATTATCAAACCATGTATTTCTATAAATTGTACCACCAATACGGATCACCTAATCCTCTTGAGTTTCCAGGAAAATTCTTCGGAATATCAGTATTTTCCCACACATTGGAAACCTGTAAACTTAGAATTAAAACACTTTAATATACTTTAAATGACTTATCATGTTTGGGTCAGACACCATTACTGTGAAACTCTCCATCCTGTAAGCAAGAAGGTTAACAATAAGCGCAGTGAATACAATTAGGGAAACAAATCACACTGAAGCAAAGAGAGGAGAGAGAAAAAAAACTTATACTCTAATAAATCAGACACTTACATATAAGCATGCAAGACAGACAAGACAAATAGTAGGGTTTCTCAATGTTCCGTATAATGCTAGCTAGCAAAGAAACACAACTCAGAAGTTCGAACTTCAAATGAACCGGACCACACTGTCCGTTCTATAAATGGTTAAGCTTAACTCTTAAGTCCCCGTCCCTAACTCCCGTGTTTTACACTTCACTTCACGCTGAAGAAACTCTTATTTAAAGAGAAAACATTAACTCTCTATGTGCAGGTCGCCGCCTGCGGGAGTATTATCTCGTAGTCCAACTACGAGTTGCGAGTCCAACCCGCAAATAGGGATCCTATCAATCAAGGGGAAAATATATCTCTTGTACGGCTCCCAGTTACCTCTTCCAAAGAGAAACTAAAAAAATGCAGATCGCCACCTGCGGGAGTCTACCTTAACTCTTTAACTCTCTAGAACACCCAGCACCAAGTTTTTACATTCCACTCAGGGAATAAAACTCTTTCAGAATTTAACACTCCACCCACGAAGCAACTTCCTTAAGAGAACTCGATCACAGGTCCCAGCCTGCGGGTATTCTACTTACAGACACTCTACTTACAGACCTATCTGTAAGACGTGGGGTATGCGTCCGCCCTTCCAGACCCACGTTTTAAAATCTATCCCAATGTGCTGATACAAGTTACAGAACAAGCAAGACAGAACTTAAAATTAATAAGTTCAATACTCACTATCCTGTAGGTTGTATCCCCACTTACTGACACCAAATTGTAAGAATAATATATCCTACACTGGTCCAACCATTACTTGATGCCTAGTCCTAGAACATTGAAAAAGCCTCACAGCTGCGGAAGATAGAATTGAGACACACACATGGCATGTACTGAAAACTATCTCAGTTTATTTAGTTCATACATTGGCATATATGAAACAAAGGAAAAACTTTGCATGACGAAAAGGGGCTTTACCAGACTCTATGTCTGCAAATAATATAATAAAACATGTCTTGGAATGCGAGAATAGAGACAAGTTGACATAGGAGGCAGAAGACCTTGAGATAACGTATTATCTATGGCCATGAGAAACAGCTTGGGCTAGGTACAGCTTGGTACATTTTGAGAAAAACAGACTAAGCAAAATGGGCACAAAATGGAGTCGAAAAACAAAATGGCTGCTATTAGGCTAAGTGATTATACAGAATATATAAAAACCTAACATCTACAGCAATAAAAGCCAATGCAATTTGCAACCGATCTATAAATGTGCACTGTTTAATTTATACAACTTTGTTCATCCCCCCTTGACCTACCCCCCCTTGACTTAAGGTGTTCCATGGTTTAATTACATTTTCTGTTCCTTTCTGTTTTACAAATGACATTATTAGTTTCTACATACTGTATGTCAATGTAATATTTCATTCTCACTGAACGTGTTTGTATATAAATCTCCTGTTTCACTGTACTCTGTACCTTTCCACTGGATTCTTAATTCTTTAACCTCTCTACAAAAATGAATGCCTGCTATACATAGGTTGATTATTTCACTGCGGATGCTGTGGCCCTGCCCACTTGTGGGTGCCATGGCCCCACCCACGCATGGGTACTATGGGTCACTCAGACCCCCCCAACTGTGAGAACTCTGCCTGGAAAGGCTGTTTTCACATAGTGGGAGTTTTCTGCCCCGGGAGGAACTCAGGCATGCGCAAAGGAGCCCTTTTCCCTCTGACCCTCTGGATCCCTGCATGTTAAAGTTTTAGTTGTAAGTATAACTTCCCCCCTCCCAAACCTAACCACATGTGTGTTTGTAAAAAAAAAAGTCAGAAGAAACTTACATACCAGACCAGGATCCCTCACTAAATCAATAGCCGGCAACCATGTCTATGATTGCCTGACTCTCAGCTAATCAGAAACGCGGCTGCTGGCCAAGCCCTTAATACAACTCCATTCCCAGAAGTTGCATTGGAGGCTAAAGCCCAAGGGAACCCGGTCTGGTAAGTAAGTTTCTTCTGACTTTTTTTTTTACGAACATACAATGCGGTTAGGGTTGGGAGGGGGGAAGCTACACTACTAAAGTTTTTATTTTAGGATGGACATACCCTTTAAATAGGTGATGGAGCAAGCATTACGATTAATATCATACACAGGGTTCTCATTTTCTCCAACATACTTTTAAATTCCTTTTCCTGTAATGTAAGAATTTATTTTCTAAATAAATATTTCTGTGAAGCAATGATGTAATGGGTGAAAATAGGGGCAGTAGAATTACATGGTGATTATCAAAAGACAATCACTGGTTTAGAAACATACAATAGAAGGACAGTGGGAGCACTCCTTATGCTGGGTACATACAGTACTAATAAGATGACAGATGGGAGTACACACAGTCACGATTGTTCTCTCTATATAATGTATAGGGAGAACGTTTGTGAGAGCCATTCACCCTACGATCGCAGGCGACTCCCTATAATTTTGTACAGGGAGTCCTCTGTGAATGAAGAATTTTTTTTGTTCAAAATGATCATTCCCAATGCCAACGTGTTGTCGTCAGAAACTATAATTTCAGACGTGAGTGATATAAAGTTATTACTGTCTGTACCATCGGGAGTGGCCCTATATTGCTAATATGTGTGCCCAGCTTAAAGGGTAACTGTGGTCTCAAATTCTTCCAAACTAGTTATAATTATATAAAAAGCCTTTCATCACACCTTCAAAATAAAACCTAAATCACATCTCTAGATAAAATTTGTGAGAAGTTATTGCTGGAAAGGTTCAGCAATGTAACTTCCTGGTTGAACTCTTCCTGTTTTTAGCCATGTGACCAGCTTGTAGTCATGTGACCAGCCTGTCTGCATTAATAGGCTCCCCTTCTCAACTGTCAATTTTTTCTTCAGGTACTTCCTGACTGACTTCCCCAGCAATAAGTCCTAACTGAGCATGCTTCTCTCCCGGGGGAAAAGGGCCGGCAGAGGTCAGGTGATGTCACTCAACCTGCTGGAAGCAGGAAGTTTGAAAATTCACCTCAATGTAATTTCTCACAGGCTCCAGCCAGTGATGTGATTGTTGGCTCGGTGTAAAGGATATACTGCAGGTTTTCATTTAACCCTAACTTGTTTTGAGACCACAGTTGCCCTTTAAGGCCAACTTACAATTCAATTCTGATCTGGTCAATAATCCATACAAACAAACAAAGATAATAAAAATTCCTAGGCCCCATATAATATATTACCTTTGCACATTATAAACAAAGGGGTTTTAGAATACATTACTGCATGCATGCCTCAGTTAAATTCATGCAGGAAGCGATTGGGATCAGTTACTTCAGCAGGCAGTGGATCGCGAGTAAGGAAAATTACCTTTCTTCGTTCCTGGCTCATGTGAAATTGATTGAAGAATGGAAGGTAAGGCATAGCTCCCATTTACCTCCCAATCTTCAATTAATGCATTAAAGGAATAGTTCACTTTTTCAGGGAACAATTCCTATAATTACTTTGCTTTTTCTTACAAGTATTTCTCAAACCTTTTGCATTTCTTAGACTTGTGCATTGAATTAGTGCATTGAATTAGTGCATTAAATTAGTGTAGCAGTTTTCACTGCGTCTGCATTGATTATCTTTTCTTTGTATGAATTGTTGCCATTACTGAGATCAGTAGCATTGAATTTAATTTGTTTTCTTAATATTTAGCAGCACAAGTAACATTGTTAACAGTATCAATTTGTCAAACCTTAAGTTCTGTATTGACATTGTCTCTGATTATATGATTCATTCTTACAATAAGCATTAACTGGTGACCATTTCTATATCTTATTGTTTTATACATTGTAAAGTAGATTTTTTGATTTTCCAGGGCATCCTTTATGTAGGTAAACAATTTTAAGATAACCAAGGTCTTCATTAATAAGTCTTTACTTCCACAGAATTTAATTGTATTTTAGCCTAAAGGCTCGTACACACGTGCGATTGCGGGTCCAGCGGTCGTTCATTTGGGGATCGTTGAATGACAGACTTGGCGGATCTCCGAACGAACGACCATTTTGGACGATAAATCACCTACACACAGGCCAATTATCAGCCGAAACGTTCGGGACCCGCGATCGCACGTGTGGGGGAGCCTTAAGGTGTACTCCCACAGTCCTCCTATTGTATGCATTTAGTAAGAAGATTGGTCAATTGTATTAGGATGCCCAATGTGGCCCTTTAATTGGAGGTTTATATATATAGATGTATGTATAGAAGGTCTCTTCCAAAACTATAAAGACCAGTGGGGGTGGAGTGAAAACCTGCAACACTAATCGAATACAAAGTATGAAAAAATGACAAAGGTTTGAGCAGGCAGATGTAGATAGATTGTCAAATTGGGCTGCTAAGTGGCAGATAAGATTCAATGTTGATAAATGTAAGGTGATACATTTTGGACTTAAAATTCATTGTGCTGCTTATACTATAAAAAGGTTTGTGTTAAGGTTTGTACACACGTCCGATCGTGGGTCCAAACCCACGACGCACGTTGTGTAGGAACGTTCGTTTCGGCCGATAAAGGGCCCATACACAGCCTGATTATTGGCCGAAACAAATGTTCGTACATAACGTGCGTCGTCAGTCAGGACTCGCGATCGCATGTGTGTACGAAGCTTTAAAGGGGAACTGTGGTGTCCAAACAAGTCAAAGTGAATCTCTGTTAGAAAAGGATATTGAAGTTTTTGTGGATAACAAACTTAAATGTAGCAAGCAGTGCCAGGTGGCCACAGCTAGAGCCAGCAAGATATTGTCTTGTATAAAGAGAGGTATCGGAAGGCCTCATTTAGAATATGAGGTGTAGATTTGGAATCCTGTGTATAAAAAGTATATCCTGGAAATGGAAAGGGTTCAGAGAAGGGCAATTGATGAATAAGGGGACTGGGGGAGCTTGAATATGAAGACAGATGGCATAAGTTATAATTATGCAAACTAGAGAAAAAGTGCTTTTTACTGTGCATAAACACATTTATGGGCCATGCAATAAACCATCTGGGGCATTGTTCACTAATAGATCATGTCAGAGGACACCTGGGTGTCCCTTAAGGCTGGGTACACAGGAATGGATCTGCCGGGACAAATGTCCATCGGTTGCGGCAAATTCGGGCGCGGCCGAAAGTGCGAATGATCGGTCGTGCGGTCCCATAGGGAACTGCACGATCGATCAGATTTTACCGACATGTCCGATCGTTTGTTTGTCCAATCCTGACGAATGAACAATCGAGGTCGGTTGCTGCCGGCCCCACTTTCGACCGAAAGTGCCATGAATCGGTCGGTTGGCCAAAATATCTGCTGGTGTGTACCCAGTCTAAGACTGGAAGTAAAGAAGTTTAGTCTTAAGTTTGGAGGGGGGTTTTCATTGGGAGAACCGTAAAACTATGGAACTGTATTCTATTGGCCCTGGTGATAGTAGGTAATTAGATGGTAAACTGGATAAGTTTCTAAAAATAAAGTTGCATGTTACTGGTATTGATACATAAAGTTTAGAGTATATTTATCTGATTGATTTTATTTTATTTATATGAATCACTGGTTTAGGCCTGGAGAGAATATCAAGATCGGTTATACACCTGGGCAATTGCGCCCCCAATCCCCAAACTGGCCAAAGAACGGCTGCTGCTAGCCCACCAGGGCTGGGTCAGCTTCTTATCTCCATTGGCATTTTCAGGGGCAGCAAATCTGGCAGCAAAGATGAAACCTTTAGAAAAACATTCAAAGTTTCATGTTAGATTAAACCATTGATTTTTTTTTAAATTTATTTTTGTGTAAACATGTCAGCACTGTACAGAATATTTTAATAAGCCACATCAATTGTAAGGTTATTTTTCTTCCTGCAGACATTGGTGAAGGACATAAAGAGGAAGGAAGTAAAAGGGTTTGAGTAAAGTAACCAATGCTCCGTCATCATTTCTTAGTGTTAACGTGTATGGAATCTATAGATTAGATCTATCAACACTAACTATGCAGAGGTGGAAATTTAAAGTGGCCAAAGTAATGAATAGTAAATGGTAGTATAACCTAATAGGCAGTGTATCAGGTAATGTTTAAATATCTGACACATTCCCCTATTTATATATGACATATTATCACATAATCTATAAATGTACAAAAATCCTATTGTATGTAATTATGTTAATTGTCACTGTATTAAAGGACATGTCCACCCATAAAACAATCACTTGTCAGTTAAGGTTTGATAGTGGATAGTGTTCGTTGGTAAAGGTGTTACATGACATACGGAATATGACGAAATTTTACACATGTGCATTTCATTGAATCTTACATCACAGTCTACCGATAGTCTGCCGACTATGTTCAAACATATGACAATTGGCAGAACGAATCGATCGTGAAAAAAAGCCGAGAATAGTCGTGGATCGTTGGTCTTAGAAGCTCGTTGCTTCATTTTTGCATGAATATTGCACGATGGTTCGTTCGTCGGGGCAAATAGTGCAGAAATTATCTGACGTATGAAAGAAGTTTTACTTTCTTCACATTGCAACCAATATATTCAGTACATTTTTAGTGTTACTAACCAGATATTTAAGAATAATTATTGTTTTCTCTGGCTACTCCCTTCATGTAGTCAATCAAGGCTAAAATCACAGCCAATGGCAAGTGACCCTTTTTTGTTTTATGGGTAAACGTTCCATTTAAGCTGACTATACAGATATAGAGAGATCATGACACAAAATGCACACACATGCTAATACAAGATTTAATTGTTAAGACACTAGACCTAAAGAGACTGTTCACCCCACCCTCTCACCCAAAGGAAATGGCACTGGTAGCAGCCATCAGTGATTGTCAGTGACATTAACATCAGGGCTGTAAATGACAGCTGCTACCAGGAAGTCAAGAGGAAGGGAGGGGAATGCTTGAAAATCATGTATCGTGAAGCAGTTTTTTAGTGGTTCTGCAGGTAAGAATTAATTTGAGTGTTGGGCTGAACATGCCTCTTAGTAACCTGTCAAATTCAAACAGGCTGCTTCATTCTGTTTTAATCTATTGAGAGGTGAATTTCAGAAGACCCTTTGTGTCATTTAGTGCCAGAGCACCATACACATTAGATATTCATTGGATAGTTCTTATAGGTGGCAAGGGGCAATGAAAATACCTCCGATATAGGGTTAGATTCTATGTCCCTGGAAAGGCTTGATTGATCTTGCTGTCATTTTAACTCTTCTAAATTAAAACTAAGGAAAAAATGTATAGGGGCTAATACAATGGGAATTATTATTAAAGGATTCAATTAGATCAACTGGACTTGAAGTTTAGTTCTTCAAGATGTTTCGCTAGTCATCCGACTGGCTTTCTCAATTCAGAATGATTGGACAAGAATCTGTGGCAATTATATACCCTGGAAAATCCCAATTAGCATATCACAGCCAAGTGTTAAGGATGTGATTGCATAGTGGCTAACAGGTGTTATAGGAACGCCCAGGATAAGGTGTCAAAACAGCATTGTACATGGCAGACAGTTGGTGTCGAACCCCCCCTCTATTTAGGCTTGGTTTCTTTATTTTCACATAAATGGCCTCCTTAACACCTCTCTTGAACCAATCACGTTCCTTTGCCAATATTTTAACATTACAATCTTCAAAGGTATGTCCTTTATTCTTAAGATGCAGGTACACGGCTGAGTCCTGCACTGCACTTTGTATATGATGTCGCTTTTCTTGTGTTTTGGTATTGGGTCTTTTGGATGTACCAATTGCTGCCTCAGTGTGGATACAGTGCTTTTTGAAAATTCTTCTTAATTTCTCGGAGACCCCTGCTACATATGGGATGACCATGTTCTTTCTCCTGTCTTGCTTTTCCCCTTCACTGTTGGTATACGTGTTCTTTTCTTTCCTTGTACTTCTTTTGACAAAGGCCCAGTCTGGATATCCACAAGTTTTAAGGGCTCCTCTGAGATGTTTTATTTCTTTAGGCTTCGCCTCTGTGCTAGTGGGGATGTTCTCAGCTCTGTGTTGCAGGGCTCTGATGACACCCAGCTTGTGATCTAAAAGGTGGGGGGAGTCAAACATCAAATACTGATCTGTGTGGTTTGGTTTTCTGTAAACTTCTACTTCCAGTTTACCATTCTCCCTGACTTCTACCAAGCAGTCCAAGAAAGCCAGTTTGTTGTTTTGTACCTCTTCCCTTGTAAATTTGATGTTTTGGTCTACCGCATTAATGTGTTCTGTGAAAGCTTGTACTTCCTTCTGGTGGATTTTAACCCAGGTGTCATCCACGTATCTGAACCAGTGGCTGGGTGCTATGCCCTTAAAGGTATTAAGTGCCTGTTTTTCTACCTTCTCCATGTAAAGGTTGGCCACAATGGGTGAAACTGGAGATCCCATAGTACATCCATGTTTTTGCTTATAGAACTTATCCCTGTATTTGAAATAGGTGGTATTCAGGCACAAGTTCAGTAAGGAACACACCTATTCTGGGTTGAGATCAGTTCTGCTGGTAAGAGTGCAGTCTTGGCCTAGCCGTTTTCTCACCATGATAACAGCCTCCTTGGTGGGTATACAGGTGAAGAGAGATGTCACATCATAGGACACCATAGTTTCTTCTGCCCCGAGTACTATATCATCAATCTTGCTTAAAGAATAGGGTCGCTCAAAAAGTGAGGAATGGGAGGTAAAGGAGCTATGTCTTCCTGTTCGTCAATTAATCTAACAAAAGACAGGATCGAAACCTTTAAACTTACATGTTATTACGCTTCTCCTCTGACAGCTCCCGACTGAATCTGCACTATGCTATAGCCCACAATTTTCGTTCCTGGCTCCTGTTTAATTAAAGGACGGAAGGTAAGACATAGATATTCTTCTTATGGTGTGATCTATTATCGCTTCTAAGGGAAGCATAGAGTTAAAATGCATCTATACTGATTTTTTTGTTTTTGTTTACATTTCGCATTACTGGGAACTATGATTCTTCCCAACAATCCCTGTACCATTTTTTGATCTCTCCTCTATTTCTTTAGATATTTATTTAATGCATTTTACATTTCATCTGTCACTCAAGTGCCTTTTATTACAATAAACATTTCTGCTGTTTGCAGTTTGCTGTAACGAATAGTATAATTTGTAAATTGCATGATGTGAAATTCCTTCTTCCATTGTTGCCTCATAGTGTTTACTGAGCATGCTTGCCCTCATATAAAATCTGGTCAGATAGAAAGAGGTGTCGGATAAGATAGAGAGGGGGGATACTAAGCTTGAACAAAACAAGTAATGTATTGAGGATACGGGGCAACATACGCACCGCAGAATAAAGGTTGCATACTTTTATTTATAGTCTAAGATAAGGCAAAACCATTTTTAAGTATTGTTGCCCTTTAAAATTATGAATGGGTTTCCCATAAGAAAAAGCAGGTGGGTACCACTTTTTTTTTAGAAAAATAGAAGATGCCAATACAATTCTGTACAGTGTCTGTTTAGTTCTGTGTGAGTGAAACAGTAACAGTATTCATATCTACACATAATATGGTATAAGATTTCAGTTAAAGGGCAACTGTGGTCTCCAAACAAGTTAGGGTTAAATGAAAGCCTGCAGTGTTTCCTTTATAATGAGCTAACAATCACATCTATGGCTTCAGCCTGTGAGAAATGATATTGGGGTGAATGTTCCTGCTTCCAGTAGGTTGAGTGACATCACTGTACCTCTGCCTGCCCCTCTGCCCCAGGGGAGAAGCATGGCCAGTAAAGACTTAATGCTGAGGAAATCAGAAAATGACTGGGGGGAAAAATTGACAGTTGAGAAGAGGAGCCTATTAATGCAGGCAGAGGCTGGTCACATGGCTGAAAACAGGAAGTGTTCAAGCAGGAAGTAATATTGCTGAACCTTTCCAGCAATAACTTCTCACAAATTTTATTTAGAGATGTGATTTAGGTTTTATTTTGAAGGTAAGATGGAAGGTTTTTATATAATTCTGAAGAATTGGAGACCACAGTTACCCTTTAAGTATTAAAGTGAATGACCATAAATAGAAGGATTTTGTGACATTACATTTTGAGAACTACACTTTTAGGGGAAATTATGCAAAGAGAATGGTAACTGACTCGATTATGTACCAGCCACAACATTTTTCTATCTTCTGTCGCCAAGCAGATTGCCACCATTTCGAGTTCAATTACTTTAAGTGCTTTTCTTGTTCTACTTAGGGCAAATCTATTTTCTACTTTTATATACAGTGAGGGTGGGGGAAGATGTTTTCACAGTTCCAGATGTACAATGGCACACCGCTGTTGGCTCCTTGGCCAGACAAATATGGTAGGTGCAATTCTCTCAGCCCCCTACCTCCAGGGCTTCAACATCCAAGCAAGGAAAAAAGTAGAGGAGCACACTACTATGGTGAATGCTTCTTTTATTGGTGCAAAAACAACATACAACGTTTCGGGACTCCAGGCCCCTTCCTTAGGTATAACTGGCAGTGAGTGCTACACCCATATAAGGGTATATATATAGGTGTAGCA
The DNA here is from genome assembly GCA_019447015.1 of Hymenochirus boettgeri. NCBI lineage: Eukaryota > Metazoa > Chordata > Amphibia > Anura > Pipidae > Hymenochirus > Hymenochirus boettgeri. The sequence continues at coordinate 43,649,550 of CM033477.1, read as the reverse complement.
CTCACTGCCAGTTATACCTGAGGAAGGGGCCTGGAGTCCCGAAACGTATGTTTGTTTTTGCACCAATAAAAGAAGCATTCACCATAGTAGTGTGCTCCTCTACTTTTTTCCTTGCCTGGGGGAAGATGTTTACATGTCAGTAGAAAGGTGTGGAAATATACACGGAAAACTGTAGTTTATCTTTATTCAGACATTTTTTTTTTTCTATATTTCATACTTGGCTGCTTTTAAAAGAGAACAACCCCCCCCCCCCCAAAAAAAAACCCCAGAATTTTAATGTTGGAGATAATAAAGCAGCAATTTAAGCAACTTAAGCCTCAGGTATGTGTTTATTTCCCAGCATTCCATTTTCACAGTGTGGTCACTGACTAATATGTTCTCTGTGCATGTCCAGTCTTAAGCTACTGCAGGAACTTTTTACAGCAGTCTCTAGCCAATGCTCTTACTGTCCAGATTAGGAAGGGAGCACATGACTGAGGTCAGGAGGCATCGTAATTCCCAATTCCCATAACAGAAGGAGTAGGTTATAGTAGATACCCCCTACTGTAAATTATATAATGGATCATGCACCCCAACTGTAAATTATATGATGGATAATGTATCCCCTACTGTAAATTATATAATGGATCATGCACCCCTACTGTAAATTATATAATGGATCATGTACCCCCTACTGTAAATTATGTATATATAATGGATCATGTACCCCTACTTTAAATAATATAATGGATAAAGTACCCCCTACTGTAAATATTATAATGGATAAAGTACCCCCTACTGTAAATTATATATTGGAAAATGTACCCCCTACTGTACATTATAAAACGGATAATGTACCCCCATACATATTCTCATCCCGCAGCCTTGTGCATTTATATAGTCACGGAACTCTTTAGGGTCTTTAAAGGACAACTCCACCCTCATAAGAACATCTTTTAGAAAGAACGGCCTCTTTAAAATATGTTGATATATCATACTTTTTCCTATGAATTCATTACTGTATGCCTGCAAAGCTTCTGGATGCTTCATGGAAACTGAGCAATTTAGAAACCTGTACTGAGCAGGTACTGAGCCTGGGCATGCTCAGAAGAGGCAGATAGGGGATTAACATTCAGTCATTGGCTGTGAAGTCAACTGTCAAATCCATAACTGACAGGTGCTAACTGGAAGAACCTGGAAGCAGAAACAGGGGAAAGAGGACATTGTGCAGGATTTCAGGTTAGACTTCTATATTTCACATTTCAAACTTTTCAAAGAAGAAAGAAGACGTTCTGGAGACGGACTCTCAGGTAGGTTCGGGTCGCAGGAGTTTGGGGTGGTCTCGCAGGTGTGACCACCCCAAAATCCGGGAGACTTCCGCGACTCCAGGGAGGGGTGGGATGCCTGCTAATGTACAGGATATTTGTGGTTATGCTGTATTATGCCTAGTACTGTGTAGATTTAGGTCAGTTTATAGTTTCATCTATGACCTCGTTGCAATACCCCCAGTAAACAGCAGAGAGCAATGGCGAGCAGTTGGTTTTCTTGTAATATTTTAAGAAATGCGGAACCAGATCAGTGCCCGGGGTGGCTGGAGGAGAGTCCCGTTCACTGTGAATGGGGAGATAGGAGGAGTCCCGGCAGGTCCGACAGCTTCACACACTGTTACCACCTGCAGTAATGAGCACAAGGTGAATCCCTCTGGGTCTGTCTGTCATTACCTGGGGCTGTGACAGGACGGGAGGACGGACACCAGGAGCTGCTGCTAATCACTATGGCTGAAGAAAGGAACAGGAGATCCCTGCTGGAACTGGCACAGAGACCAGGGAACACAGAGTGTGCGGACTGCGGGTCACGTGGTAAGTACATTGGCCTTTGTCCCTTTAATTGAATGAATGTAACTATATCACTTCTACCTGGGCAGCAGGACATGCCTGGCACAGGGGGCAACTGACCTGGCAGTGTAGATGAGCCCCTGGCAGGGAAAGGCAAATTACAACACAGGGGTGATCAGTGTCCACCTGCTGTAATGAGACTTCCACCAGGCTCAGAGAAGCAGCTACACTCAATAGGGCAGTTATTCTTTGTTACTTCAGGGCAGGAGAAATATGAATATGGGAAAGGGATTTCTACCTTAAATACAGTCCTAGAGATATTAAATCATCTGTCTAACAAATCAACTGTATACTATCTATCTATCTATCTATCATCTATATAACTATAATCTATCTATCTGTCTATCTATCCATCATCTATCTATGTAACTATCTATCTATATATCTATCTATCTATCTATCTATCTATCTATCTATCAACTATATAATATCTATATATTATCATCACTATCTATATATACCTATTATCTCTCCTCTCTCTCTTTCCCTCTCCATTTCTCCTCTCTCTATCTATCTAATCCACTATATAATATATCTGTTATCTATCATCTATCTATCTATCTATCTATCTATCAACTATATAATATCTATATATTATCTATCATCTATCTATATACCTATTATCTCTCTCTCTCTCCTCTCTCTCTCTCTTTCCCTCTCCATTTCTTCTCCCTCTCTATCATCTAATCCACTATTAATATATCTGTTATCTATCATCTATCTATCTATCTATCTATCTATCTATCTATCTATCAACTATATAATATCTATATATTATCTATCATCTATCTATATACCTATTATCTCTCTCTCTCTCTCTCTCTCTCTCTTTCCCTCTCCATTTCTCCCTCTCTATCTACTAATCCACTATAAATATATCTGTTATCTATCATCTATCTATCTATCTATCTATCTTCTATCTATCTGATCAACTATCTACCTTCCTGGCTCCAACTGGCAATCGGAAAGAATCCCTGTCCCAACCAAACTACAGTATATGTATATTAATACCAGTATTCTCAATATATATAGTATCCCTGTACCAACCAGAACTACAGTATATGTATTAATACCAGCAATTCTCATTATTTTAGTATCCCTGTACCAACCAGAACTACAGGATATGTATTAATACCAGTATTTCTCAATATTTTTTAGTTTTAGAAACTTATCTAGCCCACTTTTAAAACTATTCAATGACTTGCCATTACCACATCTGCTGGAAAACAGTTCCACAGTTTCACTGTTCTCACTGTAAGAAACCTTCCTAACCTGAATTTATTTTCTTCCATCTTAAAGGATGTCCCACGTGTCCTCTGATATGACCTATTAGTGAACAATGCACCAGAGAGTTTATTGTATGACCATTAATATATCTGTGTATTCAATTAGATCAACTGGACTTGAAATGTAGTTCTTGAAGACGTTTCGCTAGTCATCCGACTGGCTTTCTCAATTCAGAATGACTTGTACAAGAATCTGTGGCAATTATGTACCCTGGGAAATCCCAATTAGCAGGGTACTAATTGCCACAGATTCTTGTACAAGTCATTCTGATTGAGAAAGCCAGTCGGATGACTAGCGAAACTCTTCAGAACTACATTTCAAGTCCAGTTGATCTAATTGAATACAACAGATATACCATGACCTGGATGAATGAGAACCTTCACAAGCATTGACCCATTATATATTTGTATAAAGTGATCGTATCCGCACGCAAACTCGTTTTCTAATGTAAACTGCCATAACTTGTATAACCTGTCTGCAAAGTCAAGCCCCTCCATTCCCCTTATTAATTTAGTTTCCCTTCTCTGAACTGCTTCCATTTCCAAGATGTCCCTTTGGTATATGGGATTCCAAAACTGCACCGCATTTCCAAATGAGGCTTTACCAGTACCTTGTAAGAGGGTATAAATGTTTTTTTTCTTTAATCTATTCCCCTCTTTATACAAGACAATATCTTGCTAGCTCTAGCTGTTGCTGCCTGGCATCTATCTATATATATCTTTCTATTACCTCTATCTATCTATCTATCTATCATCCATCCATCCATCTAACTATCTCCTATAATTAAAATTGTTATTAACGTTAAATGTTTTAATCTAACATCATTGTTCAGTTTATATAACTATCCATCCAATGCTGTGTTTTCTGCTTCAGAAAATCTTCTTCACTGAACGAATATTCATGGTTTTAAGGACGCACATACAAGGATATTAGACTTTCAGTAACTATTTGTGTTAGCCACATTTCACAATCATATTTTCCTGTTAATAAACAAACGACGCCTTTCGTTTTACTACCGTACAAATGTTTCTCTGAAATGTTCCTGTTAATTAGTGATAACTGTGTATATCTATCTATAATCTATCTATCTCTCTATCGTATCTCTCTATCTCTATCTATCTATCTATCTATCTCTCTATCTATCTCTCTATCTACTACTATCTATCTATCTATCTATCTATCTATATCTATCTATCTATCTATCTATCTTCTATCTATCTATCTATCTACTATCTATCTATCTACTCTCTACGCTATCTATCTATCTATCTATCTATCTATCTCTATCTATCTATCTACTATCTATCTCTCTCCTCATCTATCATCTATCTATATCATCTATCATCTATCACTATCTATCATCTATCTCTCTCTTATTAGCTCTATCTATCATCTATCTCCTTACTCTCATCTATCATCTATATATATATATCGATCTACAGTATATATTCCTTGCTACTTTGCTCTATAGTTACTGATAACATTAATTCATGTGTCTGTGATTTTTTATTGCTGTGATCCAGGAAATTGCTAATCTCATTTTATGGCTGAGGCCACACTGCAACGCACAGGAATCATGCCACACATGGCGAGCGTTATCGCAAGCGGTTTGTGTGCGATTCTTGTGCGTTTTGTCTTGCCGATTTTGCCGTTTACTGTTATGGAAATGCATGTGTTTAACGCACCAAAACAAAATGGTGAATGCATGCGTTACCAAAACACGAATGAACGCGCAATTGCATGCTCAACGGAAATTTTAGAAAAGCAACAAAAAGCTAGTTTTAGATTCATAGGGGCCGATTTACCCAGACTCGCTGGGAAAATATATGGAGTTAAAGTCGCGCTAACCAGTTCGCTACCAGCTAGCGCAACTTAAAATCCATATTAGCGTTGGATGCACGGGTTACGCAAAATCACCTGTGCATCCTATGCTCGCGATTCAAATCGCATTTTAGCGCAGGATTTTAAACCCCAGCAATGCTGCATTTTGTGAATCTGAAAGAAGCATTTAACCAGGCGATAGCAGCTCTGGGTGAATGAGCCTGATACTGTTTAATGAACTAGGTTTGTGGGTGTTTTCTGCTATTTAAGTGGCAAGGTTCAAAATCACCCCAGAAAAAGATTATCCTGAATACACAGCAGATTATATTTCGGTTTTAGTTGCAGTAAATCTGCAAGTATGTCTTAGATTCAAACTACTGACGCTATTTTCCATACTAAGATTGATAGTGTCCATACCACTTACTAATAGTGTCCGTACTACGAATGATAGTGTCCATATCACTTACTAATAGTGTCCATAGTACAGACTGTAGTGTCCTTAATACAGACTGATAGTCTCAGTACTACAGACTGATAGGGTCCTGTACTACGACTGAGAGTGTCGGAACTACATACTGATAGTGTCCGAACAACAGACTGATAGTGTCCGTACAACAACTGATAGTGTCCGTACAACAGACTGATAGTGTCCGTACACAGACGGATAGTGTCCGTACAACAGACTGATATTGTCCGTACAACAGACTGATAGTGTCCGTACTACAGAATGATAGTGTCCGTACTACAGAATGATAGTGTCCTACTACAGATGATATGTCCTACAACAGACTGATAATGTCCGTACACAGACTGATAGTGTCCGTACTACAGAATGGTAGTGTCCGTACACAGACATAGTATCCGTACTACAGACTAATAGTATCCGTACTAACAGACTGATAGGTTCCGTACTACAGACTAATAGTGTCCGTCTATAGACTGATAGTTTCCAAACTACCAAATGATTGTTTCTGTACTATAGGCTGCTAGTTTCCAGACTACCAAATGAAGTTTTCTGTACTATAGACTGCTAGTTTCCAGCTACCAATTGATAGCGTCTGTACTATAGCTGATCGTTCCAGACTACCAATTGATAGTGTCCGTACTATAGACTGATGTTTCCAGACTACAAATTGATAGTGTCCTACTACAGACTGATTGTTTCCAGACTACCAATTGATAGTGTCCTACTAAGGAATTATAGTTTCCAGACTACCAATGATAGTATCCTACTATAGACTGATAGTTTCCAGACTACCAATTGATAGTGTCCGTACTATAGACTGATTGTTTCCAGACTACCAATTGATAGTGTCCGTTACTATAGACTGATAGTTTCCAGACTACCAATTGATAGTGTCCGTACTATAGACGTATTTTTTCCAGACTACCAATTGATAGTGTCCGTACTACAGAATTTAGTTTCCAGACTACCAATTGATAGGTCCATACTATAACTGATAGTTTCCAGACTACCAATTGATAGCGTCTGTACTATAGACGATAGTTTCTAGACTACATTGATAGTGTCCGTACTATAGACATTGTTTCAACTACCAATTGATAGTGTCCGTACTATAGACTGATTGTTTCCAGACTACCAATGACAGCGTCCGTACTATAGTGATGTTTCCAGACTACCAATTGATAGCGTCTGTACTATAGCCTGATAGTTTCCAGACTACCAATTGATAGTTTCCGTACTACAGAATTATTGTTTCCAGACTACCAATTGATTGTGTCCGTACTAAAGAATTATAGTTTCCAGACTACCAATTGATAGTGTCCGTACTACAGACTGATTATTTCCAGACTACCAATTGATAGTGTCCGTACTATAGACTGATAGTTTCCAGACTACCAATTGATAGCATCTGTACCATAGACTGATAGTTTCCAGACTACCAATTGATAGTTTCCGTACTACAGAATTATTGTTTCCAGACTACCAATTGATAGTGTCCGTACTAAAGAATTATAGTTTCCAGACTACCAATTGATAGTGTCCGTACTACAGACTGATCGTTTCCAGACTACCAATTGATAGTGTCCGTACTACAGACTGATTGTTTCCAGACTACCAATTGATAGTGTCCGTACTATAGACTGATTGTTTCCAGACTACCAATTGATAGTGTCCGTACTGTAGACTGATAGTTTCCAGACTACCAATTGATAGTTTCCGTACTACAGAATTATTGTTTCCAGACTACCAATATGTGTGTCCGTACTACAGACTGATTGTTTCCAGACTACAATTGATAGTGTCCGTACTATATACTGTTGTTTCCAGACTACCAATTGATAGTGTCCGTACTACAGACTGATTGTTTCCAGACTACCAATTGATAGTGTCCGTACTACAGACTGATTGTTTCCAGACTACCAATTGAAGTGTCCGTACTATATACTGATTTTCCAGCTACCAATTGATAGTGTCCGTACTATAGACTGTTGTTTTCCAGACTACCAATTGATAGTGTCCGTACTATAGACTGATAGTTTCCAGACTACCAATTGATAGCATCTGTACCATAGACTGATAGTTTCCAGACTACCAATTGATAGCGTCCTTACTATAGACTGATAGTTTCCAGACTACCAATTGATAGTGTCCGTACTACAGAATTATAGTTTCCAGACTACCAATTGACAGTGTCCATACTATAGACTGCTAGTTTCCAGACTACCAATTGATAGGGTCCGTACTATAGACTGATTGTTTCCAGACTACCAATTGATAGTGTCCGTACTATAGACTGATAGTTTCCAGACTACCAATTGATAGCATCTGTACCATAGACTGATAGTTTCCAGACTACCAATTGATACGTCCTTACTATAGACTGATAGTTTCCAGACTACCAATTGATATGTGTCCGTACTACAGAATTAGTTTTCCAGACTACCAATTGACAGTGTCCATACTATAGACTGCTAGTTCCAGACTACCAATTGATAGCATCTGACCATAGACTGATAGTTTCCAGACTACCAATTGATAGCATCTGTACCATGACTGATGTTTCCAGACTACCAACTTGATAGCGTCCTTACTATAGACTGATAGTTTCCAGACTACCAATTGATAGCGTCCGTACTACAGAATTATAGTTTCCAGACTACCAATTGATACGCATCTGTACCATAGACTGATAGTTTCCAGACTACCAATTGATAGCATCTTTACTATAGACTGATTGTTTCCAGACTAATTCACAGTTCTCAAGAAAGTACACCCCAGCACTCCTTTTTGGCACGGCCTCCAATTAAGGTGCAATCCTCCCGCCCTCCACCTTAAGGGCCACAGCAATACGGCAAATGCAAGAAAGTTGGAGGAGCACACTATTTCATTTCCAGTGTTTATTCAAGCAAAAAACATACAACGTTTCGGGGGATGTGACTTCCCCTTCCTCAGCTATAACCGTGTGCACACCCCTTCCACCTTATATACCCTTTTCCCCACCCACTTGCGATGGACTACCAATTGACAGTGTCCATACTATAGACTGATAGTTTCCAGACTACCAATTGATAGCGTCTGTACTATAGACTGATTGTTTCCAGCCTACCAATTTAGTTGTCTGCACTATAGACCGTTGTTTTCCAGATTCCCATTTGATAGTGTCCATACTGTAGACTGATAGTTATCAGACTACCAATTGATAGTGTCCGTACTACAGACTGATTGTTTCCAGACTACCAATTGATAGTGTCCGTACTGTAGACTGATAGTTTCCAGACTACCAATTGATATGTGTCCGTACTATAGCTGATTGTTTCCAGACTACCAATTGACAGCGTCCGTACTATAGACTGATTGTTTCCAGACTACCAATAAGCGTCTGTACTATGCCTGATAGTTTCCAGACTACCAAATGATAGTTTCCGTACTACGAATTATTGTTTCCAGACTACCAATTGATTGTGTCCGTACTAAAGAATATAGTTTCCAGACTACCAATTGATAGTGTCCGTACTACAACTGATTATTCCAGACTACCAATTGATAGTGTCCGTACTATAGACTGATAGTTTCCAGACTACCAATTGATAGTGTCCGTACTACAGACTGATTGTTTCCAGACACCAATTGATAGTGTCCGTACTACAGAATTTTGTTTCCAGACACCAATTGATAGTGTCCTACTACAGAATTATTGTTTCCAGACTACAATGATAGTGTCCGTACTATAGACTGATTGTTCCAGACTACCAATTGATAGTTTCCGTACTACAGAATTATTGTTTCCAGACTACCAATTGATAGTGTCCGTACTATAGACTGATTGTTTCCAGACTACCAATTGATAGTGTCCGTACTACAGACTGATTGTTTCCAGACTACCAATTGATAGTGTCCGTACTATAGACTGAAGTTTCCAGACTACCAATTGATAGTGTCCGTACTACAGACTGATTGTTTCCAGACTACCAATTGATAGTGTCCGTACTATAGACTGATTGTTTCCAGACTACCAATTGATAGTGTCCGTCTACAGACTGATTGTTTCCAGACTACCAGATAGTTTCCGTACTCAGAATTATTGTTTCCAGACTACCAATTGATAGTGTCCGTACTAAGAATTATAGTTTCCAGACTACCAATTGATAGTGTCCGTACATAAAGATTATAGTTTCCAGACTACCAATTGATAGTGTCCGTACTACAGACTGATAGTTTCCAGACTACCAATTGATAGTGTCCGTACTACAGACTGATTGTTTCCAGACTACCAATTGATAGTGTCCGTACATAGACTGATTGTTTCCAGACTACCAATTGATAGTTTCCTACTACAGAATTATTGTTTCCAGACTACAATTGATAGTGTCCGTACTACAGACTGATTGTTTCCAGACTACCAATTGATAGTGTCCGTCCTACAGACTGATTGTTTCCAGACTACCAATTGATAGTGTCCGTACTACAGACTGATGTTTCCAGACTACCAATTGATAGTGTCCGTACTATATACTGATGGTTTCCAGACTACCAATTGATAGTGTCCGTACTATATACTGATTGTTTCCAGACTACCAATGATAGTGTCCGTTACTATATACTGATTGTTTCCAGACTACCAATTGATAGTGTCCGTACTACAGACTGATTGTTTCCAGACTACCAATTGATAGTGTCCGTACTATAGACTGATTGTTTCCAGACTACCAATTGATAGTTTCCGTACTACAGAATTATTGTTTCCAGACTACCAATTGATAGTGTCCGTACTACAGACTGATTGTTTCCAGACTACCAATTGATAGTGTCCGTACTACAGACTGATTGTTTCCAGACTACCAATTGATAGTGTCCGTACTACAGACTGATTGTTTCCAGACTACCAATTGATAGTGTCCGTACTATATACTGATTGTTTCCAGACTACCAATTGATAGTTTCCGTACTACAGAATTATTGTTTCCAGACTACCAATTGATAGTGTCCGTACTATAGACTGATAGTTTCCAGACTACCAATTGATAGTGTCCGTACTATATACTGATTGTTTCCAGACTACCAATTGATAGTGTCCGTACTTTAGATGTAGTTTCCAGACTACCATTGATAGCTCTGTACCATAGACTGATAGTTCAGACTACCAATTGATAGCGTCCTTACTATAACTGATAGTTTCCAGACTACCAATTATAGTGTCCGTACTAGAGAATTATAGTTTCCAGACTACCAATTGATAGCGTCCTACTACAGAATTATAGTTTCCAGACTACCTATTGACAGTGTCCATACTATAGACTGATTGTTTCCAGACTACCAATTGATAGCGTCCTACTACAGAATTATAGTTTCCAGACTACCAATTGATAGCATCTGTACCATACTATAGTTTCCAGACTACCAATTGATAGCATCTGTACTATAGGCTGATGTTTCCAGACTAATTCACAGTTCTCAAGAAAGTACACCCCACTCCTTTTTGGCACGGCCTCCAATTAATAGGTGCAATCCTCCCAGCCCTCCACCTTAAGGGCCACAGCAATACGGCAAATGCAAGAAAGTTGGAGGAGCACACTATTTGATTTCCAGTGTTTATTCAAGCAAAAAACATACAACGTTCGGGGGATGTGACTTCCCCTTCTCACGGTATAACCGTGTGCACACCCCTTCCACCTTATATACCCTTAGTCCCACCCACTTGCGATGGACTACCAATTGACAGTGTCCAACTATAGACTGATAGTTTCCACTACCAATTGATAGCATCTTTACTTAACTGATAGTTTCCAGACTACCAATGATAGTGTCTGTCTATAGACTGATTGTTTCCAGACTACCAATTGATAGTGTCCGTACTTAGACTGATAGTTTCCAGACTACCAATTGATAGTGTCCGTACTATAGACTGATAGTTTCCAAACTACCAATTGATATTGTCCATACTATAGACTGATTGTTTCCAGACTACCAATTGATAGTGTGATGACTATTAGAACATGTTGTAGAACATTGCAACTGACATCCCATTTGACAGTGTTGGCAGTCCAGAAAAAATTTACCTATTTACCCAAAGGCATGTGAATCACCTCTTCTCAGGTTGTGTGTGAGCTTTCTATTGGTGAAGTTCTCCAGCCTTAATTAACCAACTGTCTTAAGAAAAGATTTATATATACACTAAACAAATTGGCTGCCGATGTTAACTGAAGAGAAAGAGTTTTGCAAGAAAACCCTGCCTTACAGAAACAATCCACAATGCACATTGTACACACCTGTGCCATTCATACACTGCACACTAGCAATGTATTTACTTAATGCCTCCCAGGGTATACCATTCTTATTGAATTAGGGCCCTATTCAATAAGAAGTCGACCTGATCCTTGTTCTTAATCTGCAGATTGGTGGCTGGACCCCTCTCCCTTCCCCAACGCACCACGACCAGCTCTTTTTAACAGCTAATCTTGCACTTGTAGTAAGATATGAGCGATCAGCTGTTTAAAAGACCAGTAGCGAACCGCCAGAAAACAGCTGATTGCACGTATCTTTACTGCATCAACTGGGCCCTCTTAGTCCTCGGGTCCCCCGCCTTCTGTAGTAGACCAGTAAGGCCAAATAGTCTATAAAATAAAAATAATTAACTGGTTTCCATTATAGTGTTGAAATCTGTTCTTTTAAATTTTCCTGGAGTGTGTGACAAAGCAGAAAATGAAGGTGTAAACTGAATTATTCCTCCTGTACCACAGTTTTCGGGGTTGGAGGAAGTCAGGAAGGAATTTCCCCCCCTCCTTTTCAGCTGTTTTTCCCCATCCTTCCTCTGGATTAACTGTTAAGTTGGGTTAAAAGGAGTGCTAAAGTTTGGACTAGATGGAAGTATGTCTTTACTTAACCTCATTTACTATATTTCTATGTTGACACTCATTTGTCCTTAGCATCTTTCCTTAAGTGATGGGATCAAAAGTTTGATGATATTTTCATCCTAAAATTTTCATTAGTCTCCCAAATAACATTTTACATTTACTGGGTACTCACCATCCAGATCTTTGAAATCTTTAAAGGGAACTGTTGCCTCCAAATAGTTGAGTTTAAATGAAGGGCGTTTCCTACCTTTAAAACGAGCCATCAACCACCTCTCTACGTGTTCCACACCCAAGATATACAGAAATGGCTGACCAGAAAGTTAATGGGTGGGAGCTGACATGTGACATTCCTAAGGCTTCTCCTGCAAAGTGCCGCCGCAAACACGCCTCAGACTCCCTCAGTGTGTGAGGGAGACAGGAAGTCCCTCCTCCTCTCTGTTGTGTGAAGTCCTGACAGAGAAGGTAAGGGAATCTACAGCCCTTCTCTTTCACTGTGTGAGAAACAGCCTTTTCAGGCAGAGTTCTCACTCGTTTTCACTCTGCCTGAAAAGACTGTTTCCACAGAGTTTTTCGGGGGGGGGGGGTGGGGGTGTTTGTCAGAGTGGCCAACAGCACCCGCGAGTGGGCAGGGCCATGGCATCCGTGAGTGGGTGGGGCCATGGCACCCGCAAGTGTTCAGGGCCACTGGGCTGTAAGGAATGGGTCAAAGGGGGCCTGCAACTGGAGGGACCATGGGTCCATGAGTGGGAGGGACCAGGGGGCTGCAAGGGGAGGGACACACGGGCAGATTGACTGACAGGTTCAGAGCAGGAAGTACAGGGGACCTGGTGATGCTGCTGCCATATCACACACAAAATTGTAAATATCTTCAAAACTTGTAAAATAACAATGAGAATAAATTGCAAAATTTTAGGAGCACATTCCTATCAATTACCTAAAGTCATTTTTGGATCACAGTTCCCCTTTAAGACTCTGTCATTTTTTCAAAGATACCCCTACACAACGTGCCAAGCGTTCTCCCTTGTAAAGCACGTCTCCCTCAGTCCTCCAACTCTCTATATTTTAGTAAAGGGAGACACCACGGCCAAGAGATAGTTCTGTATGATGTATGTACCCACCTTAAAATATGTGAGATGAATACGACATCCATTAGTCACAGCTATTGCTTACTTATTACCCTACCTAACAGAGATTCAGAGAATGGCAAAAAAACAGCTGGAAAGGGATAATAAAACCCTCTCTGACAGGATTAACGAGGACTACAGTATACTATCTAATTAAGGTCATGTCACCCCCAGAAAAATACAAAAATTTTTGCGTTAAAGAGAACACCCCCAAAACCCATGTTTCGTTTTACTTACAGTTAGAAATCTGCCCCCTACTGAGTAAATAGCCTTACATTCCCACGATCCATAGCCACTTAGTCAAACCCCTCTGAGGCTGCTGCACGTGCCCTTTAAGAGCACAGCAGCATTATCAGAGGCTCATTCGCTAATGGTCGCCAGCCATTGCTGTGACTTCATGTTCCTGCCTTACCAGGAAGTAACTGGAAACTGACCGGGGTTTGTAAGGATGGATCATGGGATTTACATCTGTGGACAGCTTTGCCAACTGTAAGTAACACAAACCTGGGTTTTGGGGGGGTGTTCTCTTGAATGCTATTTTTGTAGGGGTAGACATCCCTTTAATACCAGTAATTCTCAATATTTCTTGTTTACTACTTTATTGAGGCCACTTTTAAATTATTCAATGGACTTGCTATACCACATCTGCTGAACAGTTCCACAATTTTACCGTTCTCACTGTGAGAAAAACTTTGTAAGCAAAGATGAAACTCATTTTTTTCTAATCTTAAAGGGCATGTCCCACCCTTTTTAACAAACTTCTAGCCTCTAATAATATACCCTCCCCAGCCCACCGCCATAAAAATAATTTAAGAAAGTGACCAGATCTTTACTTACCTTCCCTCTCTCCTCCGACGCCCGGCCTTCTGCTTGCAAGACACTGCAAGCAATGCCGGTGGAGAGAGGGAAGGTAAGTAGAGTTCTGCACTTCTTAAAAATTCTTTTTTTGCGGGAGGGAGAGGGAGGGAGGGGGAGAAGGGCTTGCAGTACGCTGCCAACTTCTCCCGGGGCCAGGTGAGGCAGAGTCTTATATGGACTCTGCTATCCTCTGGTGGCAGTTTTTGGGACTTTGGGGGGGACTACAGGAGAACCTTATGGAGCTGGGATGTGAGTAAGATTTTACGACACTAGTGGGGGGAATATAACAAACAATTTTTTACTTGGCTAGAAAACCAAAACCCAGACCCGCATGGTCTAAAGTTCAAAATTTGGCTTCAACATACTTACCAGCCCTCATTCCCTCTTCTGCCTTCAGCTTGCTTCCGTGCCTTTTTTGTTTTTATGTAGACTTCTCCCCCTACTTACTCTTAGGAACACTTCACGTGGTACTTATTCTAATGGACACTGGCAAGTTTCTTTGTAAAGGCACCAAGGTTCCTTTAGGCTGAGTCTCTGCAGCACATACAAACAAATAGCTTTATTGCTGATATGGTGTTGTCACCAGTTATAATGGATGACATTTGTGTTGCTCTCTAACGGGCGAACTGCTTAATTTCATGCGCGGATCAACACGAGAATTTTTTTCTCGCTGAACTTTAACCCTCTCACATACTTATTTGTTGTTTTTTTACTCTCTGATGCCATATGTAAGGAATGAGGCTATTGCACCAGTCATTCATCACCATAATTGACATTTACCGGTGGATGTATACAGAGGCGGAGAGGTTATTCTTGCCTAGAGGACACAAAGAGCTGATGAGTGCAGCACTTTTGCTGAATGCAGCAAGTTGCCCTTCGTCAGGCACAGGTATATATATATTATATATATATTATATTCCTATGAAATCTAGGCAGTGCAGAGTGCAGTCAACTGCAGGCTAGGTTTGCTTGGATCGTTTAAATTCTGATTCCTACCTGTAGCGACTAAACCCATTTACACTAATACTATGTGTGATATGAAAGTATACAGATATAGCGCAGCACATGTAAGAAAGTCATTGCTTGTTTTAGGTCTATGTGTGTTATTCCTTTTGCCAGTATATTGTGTAAATCTGTATGTCAACAAAATCTTTGTCAAGTGCTTGACTTGAGCCATAAGTAAATAACGTCATGAATCTGCAGAGCTGGGCATTTCCTGTAAAATACCTTTAGTTACTGTCTGCTGGTTTGAGGGTCTTTATTTCTGTTTTGCTTTGAATTAATAATGAAAAACCAGCTCAGTATTGCTAGATAAACTATGTGTGTGTTTGTATTATATATATAATATATAACAAATGGGTGGTGAGCACTATTATACTTTCTAGTTTGCACACTGACAAATTGTGTGTGAGTGATATAGTGCTTTGTCACATATACAGAGATTATTACAGGGTGAAATGCTGTACTGGCACAAAATGATTTTCTCTCAGTAGACGAGACATGCAGTGATGGTGGATTTAGCAAAATGCAGGTTTCAACTTACTGTTCTGTAGAAATATCTCCCTGGTACTTTCTAAATGTACTCACCAGACATTTTAGAGGTCTGTCTTCAAAGGGGAACTAAAGTCTCCAGACAACATGGTCCCATAGACAAAGTAAATTAACAACATACAACAACCCATCAACCACACTAGGCGGAGCAGATACTACATGTAGAATCTTTTCTTTTACTAGGAACATAATGGAAACAAAAAATAAATAAATAAATAAAAGTAAGACTGGGGATTTGAACGTAACTTTGTGGCCTGTTGGTTTCTATACAAGTGCTTTAACAGTGAGCTACTCAGCACCACAGCTTTTTTTTAAAAAATGTATGTAAAATTAGCTTACTATTGTATTGCCCCAGGAAGGCTGTATACAAGTTACCATACACTGGCTGGTAAATAAACTGCGGGACTGCAAGCAGCCTTCAAAGAATTCTCATAGTTTGGTGTGGAGCTCTGTATAGAAAATACTATGTACATAGAGTGACTCCTGGTTCAGGGGGCGTGTTCTTTGAAGCCTACATGGGCTGTGAGTTGTACTGGTAACACATAGAAGCCTTCTTATTTACAAAATCTATTACTACATTTACTAATGCAACTTACTAAGACGAATCTTTCATATGTAAAGGTGTTCTGGGGAGAAAAAGTCGATAGTGAACTCATTGGATCCTTTTCAGACAGAGAATTAGAATTTACCCAGACAATGTGCTGGGTACTGTCAGTGGAGTCCCCCCAACAGGTGTAACTACCAAGAAGCAATGTGCAACCACAGGGGGGGCCCTATCTTATTTTTTACTATAACAGATACAGCCTCCCAGAAAACACTGTAGATGAAGCGGGGCATAGGGGCCCCATCATAGTTTGGCTGGGGACCAGCGATTCCTAGTTTATGCTATGCCTCATTATTTTTATGTAAATAGTATCAGTGTTTCCACAAATGGGTCAGTGTGTGTGTATGTGTGTGTGCGCGCTCATATGGTCATTCCAGATTTCTAGAAATCTATTAACATTATTTATGATTTGCGTTTCTAAATTCATTTTGTTTCTGCCCACGGAGAGATTCGTTCCCTGATAGCAATTACAAGGTCCCCATGATAGAGAATAGCTTTGAATCTTAGAGAAGTCTTAACCACACCCTTTTTTCTATTTCATCACTTATATGTACACAGGCCCCTGACACTCCATGGTTTTCTCTCCTACAGAGCACTGCATGTGGGAGCTGAATGTCTTAATGCTAGCAGCATAATCAAAGTGAGGTCAACTGCTACTTGGTAGCAAAGGTCAGGCCAGCGCAATTTATAGACATAGGGATTTATTATAAATAACAGGACCTTTTGGATTGTTTGGCTGTAGCATACTTAAAGCCTAGCAGGGCAAAACAGGATTTAAAGATATTTTGTGCGTGCGCCTGCCAAGTGTTTAAAATAAACAATGTACAAGGTCTTCCACTACTGATATCAATGGAACATTACATAATTGATCCCTAAGGGACCCAACTGTACTGCTACATAGCAGTGGATTGAAAGTTTAGGTATTTTAGTAGACGTTTCGCTAGTCATCTAACTGGCTGTATCAATTCTGAATGACTGTACAGAATCTGTTGCAAAATACCCTGTAATGTGTTCCAATCAAGTCGTTGTACATCAAGGGGTTAGGGACCTTTAGAATGCAAGGTGTTGATGTTGTATTGAGCTAGGCTGGGTACACATGGGCAGATTTTTGGCCCAAATGACTGATACTTCTAGTATCAGTCGATTGGGCCAAAAAAATCTGTGCCGCTTTTTATCACCCCCCAATGTGACCAATGCCAGGTTGCCCGTTCGTCCAAGTTCGGGTGTTTGGAAATTCATAATTTCCCATAGAAACCGCACGATCGGTGCGCAAACTGTTGGCCGGGGCCACTATTGCCACGAGTGATAGTCATTCGTCCACGCTTAGCGTTTCTTGTAGCGAACGCTCGGTCAGGACAAACTATCCCTTCGTCTGTGCCAGCCTAAAGGGTGTTTAACAATTCTGACCAGGGTAAGGCATCAAAACAGCATTCCAGGGTATTTATTGCCAACAGATTTCTGTACAAGTATTCTGAATTGAGAAAGCCAGCCAAAAGAACTAAACTTCAAGTCCAGTTGATTTACAGTGATGGCAAAAGTATTCGGCCCCCTTGAGTTTCCACATTTTGTCACATTACTGCCCAAACATGAATCAAATCCGGCCTTGGGACCCTCTCTGGATGAAAACCGCATCTTCCAATTTAATAGAGTTTAATGCAGTGAAGAAGGCTCTCGTCAATTTTCAAAAATGGATATCCGGAAACATCAGAATCCTTTGTTCAACCAATGCCCTCAACATTAGCATATCTAACAAACCGGGAGCGCCAGGAATCAACCTTTGTGGTTGCTTACTCCAAATCCTTCTCTGTCAGCGAAGAGACTATAAAAACTTATCAGCAGTCCATATTCCAGGGAAACTCAATGTTCAAGTGGATTTTGTCTGATCGCAAGCATTGCTCCTTGGGAATAGGAGCTAATAGAAAGTCTTTCAAGAGATATGTATCAAATGGGGGACTCCACAGATCTCCTGATGGCCTCGACCATCAAACATGAAGCTTCCCTTAGTTGTTCCTTTTAATCTCTCGACAAAAGCTGTGGGCCACCGAGTGCTTTCTCCATTCAATGGATTTCAATATGGCCTATGTGTTTCCCACCATTTCCCTCTAATTCCCAGAATCCTGGCAAAGATCTGTCAAGCAAAGTAAAGGCACTCCTATACTGCCCCCCAATGTCCCAAGCATGGGTTTTCCCCTACCATGACCAACTGAAACATTGCTCATGCACCGCCCCTGCAGAACCTTAAAAGGCGCAGTTTAAAAAAACAAATCCTCTCCGTTCCTGCAATATTGCATTTCACAGCACCAATTACAACCATCCGTTTTTATCATCCTTCCAGTCCACCAGTCAGTGTTATCAGCCCACCACATCCACGCCGATGGTCCCTATGAAGCCACACCCGTTACTCGTGCCGCCACCTTCTGCTGAGAAGGCGGCAGTAAAAGTTGTTTCAGTGTCAACCCCTATGAACACCCTGGGCCCAGAGACCATGGTTCTCAATATAAAGAACTTAAAGGGCATGCCACCCTTATTATCAACTTTTGACACATATAATAGACATAACTTCCCCCAGCCCCAACCACATATAAAATAATTTTAAGAAAGTGCCCCTGATGTTTTCTTACCTTCTCTCTCCTCCCCGCCAGGCCTTTCCGGCTTGCAAGAACCCGAAACAGCAGGGGGCGGGACTGGCAGACCCCGCATCTGTGATTGCTGGAGAGGCAGCCATCACTGACGTGGCTTCTCAGATTCCGGGGGAGAGAGGGAAGGTAAGTAAGTTCGGTGTATTTCTTAAAATTATTTTTTAGCGGTTGGGGCTGGGGGATTTATTCTATTATGGGCAAGGTGGTTTTATGGTAGGATCGCAAAACGGGAGGGAGGGGGAGATAGAGCGGGAGAATGGCTGCAGTACACATGCCAAACTTCCTCTCGGAGGCCATCTAAAGGCATGTCCTATCCAGGGGACTCTGCTATTCTCCTTGTGGGCATTTTTTGGGACTTTTGGGAGGGTGGGGGGGGACTACGGAGAACCTTGGAGCTTGGATGGTGAGGTAAGGATTTTTCCTACCACATGTGGGGGCCATAGTGGTGGATTATAGTTTGGGGGTGGACTGCCCTTTAAACCCAGGGAACTTGGCAACCCTGGTTGCCCCTTGCCGTGCTTCGCAAGGAAAGAAAATTACGGTAAGTACGATGACATTTTCTTTATATATCTCGGAGTGCGCCCCCTCCTGTATATTTATTATTATAGATTTACCATTCAATTGAGGGAGGAACACTAACAGATTCTGCACACGTTCGACAAGACTGCATTAACCATTTACATTGTTTGCTCTACAACAATAAGCATGACCCTACAATTCACCCAATTCTATTTTCTACAGATCAACACTTGCCTCTGATCAGAAAACTGAAGCAGCGAACCCCTGTCGGCCTAGAACTGATTATGACTCGCGTTAAAAGAATTCCTGCTCACGACACTCCCCCTTCCACTCCCTCAGCGTGTAGCAATAATTTCAAGGAACAGAGGTCGTGATATATCGTGTTCGGATAGCGGAACTGCCTTCCCAAAGTCCGGGCCTTTCCTGGGAAATCCGCACTTTTGCAACTTAGGACCTGCACACCAGATAACGTTTAAATCCCGTCCTCTTCTCCCCCCGAGACTCTCTGATAAACAACCAATCACTCAAGCCGGCCCACGCCAGCACTCACTGCACTTCACAGGAGCGGACCGGCCCTTTCACATACCGGCAGCCGCAGCCAATTAGTGTTCTCTTTGAGCTAGGGGGCGGGGTCCGTAATGCACCGCCACCTAGTTGGTTGAGGGCGGAATGAATGTTTAAGGACGTACTAGTGTAACCTTGACAGTGGCCGTCGCCATTTGAGACATGTGATCCAAGATGAACGAATCGTTCCCGGTAATAAAATAGCTGGAATTAAAATGTCCACGGCCATGACTTCGGATCCAAACGTTTAAACTCGCCCTCCAGACAAGGCTTCCTTTCCCCTTGGATCACTTGGTAAGACGAGGATGGTGCTTCCCTTGACACACACCTGATCAGATGGTCTTTTTATTCCTGAATCGCGCGTACCTAAACTGAGATTAAAAACATCTGATTCGCGCGCGTACCTTTTACTGAGATACAACAGCTGATCGCTGTATCTAGCAGGCAGATTTAAGTAACAACACGGCTTGTACTGCACAAATGAGACTTGCACAAATGGATAGCAGCGTAGGAAAGGCCCTTGGATTCAGTCACTGCTGTAAAACTGATTGTATATTCTGCCCATCACTGTCTTTTTGATTATGAGCCCCTTGTGTGATTGAGTTTGACACCCCTACATTAGGAATGTAGAGGATCATTGTTTCCACACTGTAGCATTGTCTGTTTCTTTCAGTTGTGAATGTAATCATTCAAGAAAAGTTCCTGACATTCTAAGGAAAACACTTTAAAGTGGTCTGTGTAGAGAGGAATCCAAGAGTATTTTGTAATGCAGAATGGAAAGGTGAGCATGCTACATATACAAGTGGGATTTGTAACACCAAGTGTGATATACAACAGACAATCACCCTCAGATGGAAGGGCACTTCTGCAGGTCTATTTTCACAAAGGCTTTAGAAGTTGTTATCACCCGCACTTTCTTTTTTTATCTGCAATTTAGCTTCCCATTTAAGACCTGGTTAGATTTCTAGTGTTGGACAAATGTTTGTGTATTCTTTGCATATCATCAAATAACCTTTACTGACATACATCATTTTGACATCTGCAGTTGTGTAAAGAAATGTTCTTTTTTGTTTGTTTGTTTGGTTTGTTTTCCTGCAGAAGTCAGATCCCGCTGTACATAATTCATTCATGGTGTGTAAGTAATGCCAACTGACACAAATATGTTTTTCAAACAAAGTTCAAAGGCTTTATTAGCAATAAACCCATATTTTATACAAAAAATTAGTGATATTACTTTCCCCTCATGACATCTGCAGTTCTCTCTGGCAAGCTGAATATCCACCTTTCTGATCGTCCAAATATTGACTGATGGTTAACAATTCTTGTTAGTGAAGGAGTAAATCGTGGCATTTTGGAGTGCTTCAGTCTTGTTTCACCTCTGATATTTGAGAACCTTCTTTGAAGGTACCTTACAACACAGAATACAAGAATTTCAAGCACTCTGACTCTTTTAAAAAAAAAAAAAAAAATTTGCCCCTAAATTTCATTCTGAATGATATGATTTTAGTAGTAACTGTTTACACATTCAGCGATGGTGTTTTCCCTTCCCCCAGAATTTTTTTTACTGCCAGGTGGCTGAAAGTAGCCAAGAACGGGGGGAATTTGTTTGTGGGGAAAGTTATATGTGCACTACTTAACTAGTTAATTATTATTAATTATAAAAAGCTTTTTAAAAGTTCGTGCATGCCCTTTTTAAAATTCTCTGCAGTATAACTACATTGAAACCAACACCACCTGCTTTGTATCTAATGGAACTACTGACCACCTTACATTGTGCTTATTATATAGGTCATGTCTAACTTTTGTCCCACTTGATTTTGCACACTACAACTCTCAGCATTCTTTGAATTGCAGAATCAGGGAGTTGTAGTTTTAAAATATATATCCGGCTGGATATATATGAATTAGTTGTTTGGGCTTTTGATGGGCGCATATTAACCCCTCCCACAACTGCAACATTGTGCTGCTCCATAGGAAGACTGGAAACAGGGGACATTAACAGCACTGTCACTTCCAAAGGTTTGGGGTTAGCAGTGAGCAAACATAGGAACCAGCCGAGTCAACACACTTACTTATATCCTTCCATGCACCCAGTAGCAACAACATGGCAAACCAAGCAGTCTGGTCTGTTTGTTTATGATGTCTAAGCCTATCTTTCTTGCACAATACATGTTTTTGATTTTTCCCCATCTGGAGTTATTCTGTGAGATGTCATGTGTTGTAGAGCTTCTTTCACTTATTTACATGTGTCCTTTGGACGAGTCCGTATTATCCTTTGAAGTGCACTCGCCCATGCGATCTCACAGTTCGGTGATAGGCCCCCGGGATCTGGCTTGGTTTGTGTTTCCCTGTCTTTCATAGGAACAACCGAGTAACACCCTTTATTAATCCCTTCTGTGCACCCAATAGCACAACATGGCCACAACAATCACATAAAGAGCTAGCAGCAGGTTTGCTATGCCACCCGTTTAGCGGCCGTGGGAATCTTTTGAGAGTTATTAACGTGTGCTTAGCATTCTTTAGTACATCACAACCGTGTCCTCCAGAATCTTTACTTTCTAGTACAGTTAACTTTGTATGCTCATAAAATGCTTTGCATTAATTAAGTTGTATCTTAATACCACAATGGGGCACCACCAAAACTGAAGCCACAATTTGCAAAAAATCTGTTAGGACCACGGCTGTATATGGCAAAGCAGGATCTTTAACAATTCAGTAAGAGGGAGTATTATTATTATATTATTGATTATATATAGTGCAAACATGGTTTCCTTGGGTCGCTTTTAAAATTAAAAACAATTACAATAGTCTACTTAATCCAGGGTAATACTTGTTATTCAAAGTCATACTTAATACAATAACAGGAATACATAATAATAAATTATAACAGAGTGAGGAGTTTCTTACAGCAGGATACTTTAACTATATCACAGTGCCTGTGGAAATACACACGTGTAAACGAAACCATTGTGTATCTTAATGCTATGGGTGTATGTATAATATCGTATAGGTACTCTTCAGACATTTTTTTTGCAGGCAGCTACTGGCAAAGGAGCCCACGACCAAAACTTTGGATTTAAAATCTGTTAATGAACAAAAAGCTGAAGACCATAACATGTAGAAGCCAAGAATCATTTGATGGACATTTTAATTTCCCGCAGCCGTTGATGGAAATATATGAGATTTAACGGGCATGGTCCCCCGTAAAGGGTATCCTCCAGCCAGGATTTTAACTTTCTTTGTTTCCATTTTAACGGAAGAACAGGAGGTAATGCGCTGGTCTTACCTCCTGTCCTTCATCAAGCTTACAGGAGAAACTTACCCACGGATGCTCAGCTAGTGCTGACAGCCTCCGACTACACTGACATTCCCGCAACATTCCACGTCCTTTGCACGTGAAGCCGCGTGCTTGAGCGATCCGCGTATTTTCTCCTGCTCTCCTGTAAGTTTTGACTGAAGAGAGTGGGTAAGACTAGCGCATTTACCTCCTGTTCTTCAGTAACCGGAAAAAATAACTTTAAAATACCCCGGTGGCGATACCTTTAAACAAACACTGGTGACTTGTCAGTTATCGCCTGCAACCCTACCTGCTACTTCCCCATTTATACATTGCAATTGTAGCCAGATGTTAATGAGAAGTTCTATTTATTCGTTCTGGCAAAGGTATCTGCCTTCCTCCCTCTGCTCCAATGAGCTTTTTATATGTAGATGCAGAAGGGAAAACTGACTGCATGGCATAAAGATTCAGCTTACTCTGTCCAGATTGGAGGCAATCATTATACTTTATATTCTGGAATAATTCACTCTACAATGTGCTTAATATATCGTTGGGGGGGAGTAAACTGACATTGGACCATTGTTTTTGTTTTTAGCCTGGACGTTCCTGTTTAAGAATTATTTTTAAGCACTTTTCATAGTGCATGTAAAAGAATGACTCCTGTTAGTATGAGCAGGCACATGTAAATATATTGTGCATTTGCACTCAACCACACCTCCCAGCTGATTAGGTTTTTGCTGCCTGTAAATGCTTTAAATATGCCGTCAATACACATTGATAATTTGTAATACTGACGGCCTGTCCGCTTTCTTCAGATTTCTTGAATAACAATTGTTTTGTAAGTATTTAGTATTTTTTTTTTAAAAATCTATCTAATGCCTTATGCCAACTAGAATTCCTCCTGTCAGACTATTTAATTTATAGTAAAACTAATATTTTTGCAGGCTGTATTTCTTGACCCCATTTTTTGTTTAGGTCACTCCAACCGTATCGTACTACACTACCGTGCCCCCTACAAATTACAGGTGTATTATACAAACACAGAGAGATGCCTACTTTTTTGTCTACTTAAATGAAGTCTTTTGATGATGAGAAGTAAAATTAATTTCTGTGAGTAAATTCTATTTTGCTTGACAACTAAAATTCTAATAGACATTTCTTCAGGATGTTTATTTCATCTTACAAAACTAGAAACTTCAACTTAATCCTTAAATGATGAATTACAAAAAGGAATTGTTTGTGTATGCAAGCTTCCAATGCCCAACGGTTTTGGTTTTTCTTAATAAACTTTCAATTCTCAGGAAGTGATATAGACAACATCTCTAATGGTAATACTTGTAATGTATATGGTTAAGTTATTAATGGTGAAAGTGTCTATTTGGCATGTATTAAGCCTGTTTTTACACCACAAAGATGGCCATGTGTCATAAGTTACAGGATTTGCCTTTCATCACAACACAAAAGTGTTTTTTGCCAAGTCTCAGTCTGGTTTTTGTGTTTAATGCTTTACTTTGTTTAAAGATTTTGCGCAGAGTGATCAGATGCATAATTAATTATTGGCGAGAGCTTTATTCTACACAATTGAAATTTCTTACAAAAAACCCTTTCTTGTATTTTAGCCCTGGCATAAAATGATGCTAACCTTAAAAGAACATTCACTGGGATTGAATTTTCCCTTTATTGCATTAAAGTGCAACGGTGGTGTTCCAACTAAGTTAGGGTATATGAAACCTGCAGTATTTTTCCTTTAAAATGAAGCCGCAATCACATTTCGGGCCTCAGCCTTGTGAGACTGTATAGTAACTGTTAGTTGTATAGCGCATTAGGGGACGCAACCGCTGTACAATATAAGAATACAAAAAGTCCATACATGGGGGACGTAATTATCATAATATATAAAGACGTATGAGCATCACTAAATAGACAAGTGCTTAAAAAATGTAACCTGAGGAAAGAGGTCCCTGCCCCTTAGATCTTACAATCTTCTAGGTGAGTAACATACAGATACATAGGAAGAGTGGAAGTGCTATAGTAATAACTACGGTGGCCGTATTAACAGTCTGTTCTGTGCTGTGCTCAGAAAGATACTTGGCAAGGTTAGATTTTAACTTATTTATTGAGGTTTCTTGACTAAGAGAGGGAATTAAATGGAGAACTAAACTTCAGTTTGTTCATGCTCTAATTTGAAGGTTTTCTCCCCAGAAACACACCTACACGTTGAACGATTCTTCTCTAGGTTATTTGCATGTATAGATAATGAGTAATAGATTCTGTAACAAAGGGATGCTTCCATCTTGTTTGCCAGTACAACTCCTAGCCCAGGTTTGGCTTCAAAGAGCCACGCCCCCTGACCCCAGCAATTCACTGTCTCTATTTGCAGAGTTCTACATCCTCTTCTAGGAAAGATAAAGCCTCTAATGTACCTGGAATCACAGCTTATTTGCTGGTGGCGCACCATGTAATGCGTGTTGTTTGGGAAACAATCAGACCAAGAAGCCACAAATTCAAATCCCCTAGCTTACTTAATGAAACAATATACACGGCTCTACTGCCTGAGTGTAGTGCTTTTTGTTTGTTTGTTTCCATTTTTTTCTAGAAAAAGATTACGTTTTCACATATGTACAACTTTTCTATAGCAGCTCTGTTTATTTATTTACCACCAGTGTGAATTGCTGACAGTCTTTTTTCCATAGCAATACAAAACATGTACGATTTTACTGACATTACTTCTATTGAGTTTTCACCGTGGGTGCTCTGCTAAAGTGCTGGGTTAAGGAAAAATCAGGACTATTGGGACACGGTTCCATTCCCTATGTTCCCTTTTTTGTTTTATTATGTGTCTAGCACAAGATAAAGACTCTACATGTACTAGTCCATTATTATTAGCCCTTGTGGCCTAGTGCCATATGGTTCTTTTTTGTATGTAAAGCATAGGAATTTATCAATTGTTAGGGACGGAGCAGTCTATGTGTTTACACAAACGCACTGGTATCTTGTTTTGTCCGAGGGAGGGAACTCTGAGCTGTACCATGTTTGCTGTCAGCTCCAGGAACAAGACTGCAGTTTTCTGTGAAGTGTCCGGCAATACACTTAGATGGGTGTTTCCCAGATAAGGTGAATTAATGGAGCTGACCTTAGTACCCACAGGTTACGTTGTTCATAAATCACCCACAGCCACGCAAGGGAGACATGAGACACAGCTTTTTGTTCCGTTTGTGAAATGTGCTCTCCGTCTATTGGGACAAATGTTGGCTTGGGACTTTAGTTCTCCTAAATTCCAGAGGATGGGAGCCAAAGGAAAAAAGGTTTAAGGCGAGAGATGCAGTGTGAATGGGAGGTGGTTTTGTGTCTATATAAGATTGTTCTTGATGAGTCGGAGGGTAACGGGTAGGGACATATGGGGACACAGAGAAGAAAATATAAGAAGGAGCAGAAGAAGCGAATGGATTGGAAATGTTAGAGAAAGGATTTTGTAGATAGTGCAACCAGGTAGATGGCAGGGGCAAGATATTTACATATTCCGATTATTAGAGAGCAAGACAATGCTTGCGGCAAGGGTTAGTATGGATTGAAGAGGGGCAAGATGAAGCAGGAAGACCAGAAAGCAGAAGGTCAATATCCAGAATTTATCGGATGAGAGCATGGATAAGCATCGCATTAGTTGGAATAGAAGGAATCTACAGATCTTCGCATTTTTTGTAAAGAAAACAGGTTTTAGCAACATAGTTAAATGTGATTGGAAGGGAGGAAGAGAAGTCAATATTACCCCTAGCAACGTTCCCCGACTGAATAAGGTAAATGGGGGTGTTGTCCACAGAAATGGATTAATGTGGTATAGACTAGGTTTTGGGCGGGAAAATTATTAGTTTCTGTTTTCAATCAGGTTTAGTTTTGAGGCGATGGTGCGCCACTCCATGAGGGGACGCAGGGTAGACAGTCGATATTAATGTGATTGGGGTGTCAGGGACTAGCGTGGTGGTGGAAAAATATATTTTGCGTATCCATCGTCATACACGCCATACGATGTAGTTAAAACAAACAAATGAGCTGATGACTTCTTCCCAGGGAAATGGTATAGAGGGAGAAAGCAGGGTCCAAAAAACATCGGATGAAGATGTTTTATTACATATTAGACAAGCATAACCAAGGTAGGTTCTGGTTCTGCTGGTCAGGGTAGGTTTGTACCAGATGCGCTTCATTTTGTCCAGATGGCCGATTTCCTAGGAGTGAGTGAATTGCTATCGAGGGGCAATGATCTACTGGGTCGAAAGCAGAGAGAGTGTCGAGCAATGTGATGACTGAATAGAGAAAGTGAACTTTGGCTGTGGGCAAAAATCCTGAATGTGCTCACATTCACACATACCGACTTTTCAAACAGAAGAAACAGGGCTGGTCTGTCCGGGAGTGCCCGAGGGTGATACGAAACCCCTGATTGCAAGGGGTTCAATAAGGTTATTAAATTAGATAATTAGCGATACGGAAAAGACAAAACGTTCCAGTAGTAGCTGGAGGCTTGGAGTCGTAGAAGAGAGACCGGGCCTTAAGTTACAAAAAATTAGGGTCAAGGGAGGCCCTTTTTGATTATATATGGTTTTTTAACTTACGTGGGCGTGTTACAGCAGGAAGGGAAAATACCAATGAAGGATGTGTTGATGTTTGGGTTAGTATAATCAGGGTGACCTGGGCCTGATTAAGTGCTTTCAGTAAGGAAGAGGGCATGGGAAACGAGGACATGTAGTGGAGGGGGACATGAACCGAATGCAGAAGACCTCGACTAAGCTCTGACTTGGGTCACAGGACTAAAAAGATCAGAGCAGTAGGGGGTGTGGTAAAAGAATCTGAAGCTATGGTGAGGGTAGTAATCTGCGTAAGTGATGGACTCTATTTTATGTATGAAGTAGTCGCAAATCTTGGGGGGAGTTGGTAGAGAGAGGGGAGCAAGGGTGAGAACCAGGAAGGTAGTTAAAGATAGATTTTTAACTATTTTTGTTAGCTCCCGAAAGTGCGGTGTTGAGGCATTGTAGCAAAAACTTGCAAGGGAATCAGTACATCATCCAGGACAGAGTTCTAAGAGTTAAGAAGCAAGTCAGGGTCAAAGTGGCACATAAGGGTAGAGAGACGAAGGAGAAGCCAGCACCGTATATTACGGACTAGTAAAAGGTAATAAGATGACACAGGTAGGGGTTACTTTCAAAGATGAGACAGAGTTTTTTAGTGAGAAAGATCCAAGAGTGACGCATCTTTATTGCGTACCGGTAGTTGTCCCCTGATGAAGATCAAAAGAGGATGTTAAAGAAATGAGCGGGCCCAGGATAGCACAAGAGTTGTCAATGTGACAGTTTAAGTCACCCAGGATAAGAACGGTCCGTCAGTAGAGAGGAAAGCATAGTGGGTGAATGTTCACAGTTTCACGCTTACAGGTTGGGAAAGTATGCTCAGTTAGACTTAATGTGGAGGAAAACAGGAAAACCCTGGGGGGGGCGGAAATGATAGTTAGAAGGGGACTAATTGAGCCTACCCCTATTTATCTGTGCTTGCTTTGTTATTAAATTATTAATGTTTAGTGAGTGCTACTAATACCCCCTCACTGTCTCCTTGTAGTGTCTTCGACACTTATAAGTCTGCACAGCCTCACCAATGGACCCTGCTCTGCTTATACATCTCTCCCTCCCTCCCCCTCCTTTATTTTTTTTTTGCTGAATCTTTTCAATG
The DNA here is from genome assembly GCA_019447015.1 of Hymenochirus boettgeri. Classification (NCBI taxonomy): domain Eukaryota; kingdom Metazoa; phylum Chordata; class Amphibia; order Anura; family Pipidae; genus Hymenochirus; species Hymenochirus boettgeri. The sequence continues at coordinate 43,620,403 of CM033477.1, read as the reverse complement.
TTGCAGAAAGTGTGCTGGCAGGCAGCTAAATCCTAGTAAGAGGTCGGGATAGGTTACATATTATAATTTCTGCTCCTTGGAGTGACAGGTCTTTCCCTGGAAATGCTGTGATTTCAAATGATGATTTCTCAAATCTACAGCTCGATTTAAATCCGAAAAGTGTTTTGGCACCTTAGGATCTTGAGGCATCTAAAATTGTTTTTTTTAGTAAGATAAATAAAAAAAATAATAAAGGTTTTATTATTGTTAATAACATCAGCACAGTAAGTGTGCGAGTACAACGCTGAAATTATTCTAATTGACATAAAAGAGAGAAAGGTGTGTCTTTATAGCGTTGTATTGGTTACATCCAGTGAATGCATTTAGTTACAGTTATGAGCATCAAAATGGCCTCACATGCAAGGAAATTGATGCTAAGAATTATTGCACTATTAGGCAATCATCAGACATTCTACATGAATTGAATTGCGGTGAAAAGACTGTATGACACTGTGAGGTGAAATGTTGCGCAAGGCCTTGTGTCAAAAAGGGCAACAAAAAAAAGCGACTTTCCAAGAAAAAAGGACAGACTAAATTCTGCAGTACAAAGATTGGAACACAAAGATTGGTACTGGGTTCTCTGATGAATCTTTCCTTTTGATGTTTGTACTCTGGAATAAATCAAGTGTCCCAATAAGAAAAATATGAATACGACCATGAATCCGTGTCACACCAACAGTAAAGCATCAAAGACTCCATGTGTGGAGTTGCTTCTCCAAGGCAGGGAACCTACTACTTTTTGCCCATTAATAAAAACATCAAACCTCCAAAAGTAACTTCTCTCCAACGATCCTACCACTATTTTCTTTTTTGTGTATTTTCATGCATGATGGAGCAACTTGACAAAAGTGGATAAGAAGTGTCTTTAAGAGATTATAATATTTATATTTTTTGAACCTGTGGCCAGGTATCTCCCCAGATCGTATAACCATTAAAAACCTGTGGTCTGTTTCTCAAAGTGGGTGGAAAAGCTAAAGCCCCCAATTGTCAGACTTCAAGCAATAAAAAATGGATCAACCATAATGTAGAACTATCACAGGAGCGGATATTGCATAGGTCTATGAACAAGAGTCAACACTGAAATATTTGATTTGCATAAATCAATATGACCTACCCGGGCATGTTGCCCTCAGAACTTGAAGAGTGCAAGTTTCTGTGCTAAGGCCATGCTAGCTGGGAAACCATAGAGTTAAAGGGGAAGTTGAGATGCAAATACATATGCTTTTCAGAAAGCATATGCCAATTCAGCATTTTGTCTGTGTATAAATAAATGCAACCAAATACTGACTTCATGTTTGCAGGACCCCTATTAGAGAGCGTTATGGTTTTGCCATTGACCCGGCACCTTGGGTTGATTCAGTTGCTCAGTAGAGATCTGAGCCATCTTTGAACCCATCCAACAGCCAATCAGTAGAAATTACTGTTAGGAACTATCCAAGATGTGGTGCATCCTGGAAAGAAAGGACCGTTAGAATCTGAAATGTCACTAACTAATGTCAACAGCAGGGAACAGCAAAGGGTATGATATCAACTGATTTTTCAAAATGGAAGAGATTATGTAGAATAACTAAGAAGGCATTTACACAAACTAACAATTTACAAATATTGATAATTTCCACTGAACTGTACCTTTAAGGGTAAGGAACAATCGTTTAACATATTGCAACAACCCTGAAAGTTCTATTTGATCCTTGAATTCTTCCGAATGTCTCATTTACAGTCAGGAAATCATTTTTTGCTTTCTAGGATGCTGGGTAGTTGCCTATTTTTATGCAAAGACAATTGTGAGGTAAAAGCCCCCCAGACCCACTGTTGCACTAACAACACTTTGAGGCCTTGATATGTTTGCACTGTACATTGACAAAAAATTACCACTCAGTACATATAGCCACTTATCTAATCCAAATAGACATCAAATAAATAGAGCAACTAAAATACATATGACTCTACATTCTACCACTGTGGTAAATACTAAAACCCTGGTTTAAAGTACTCTTTTTCAAGATAAGGTGATTAAAATGCAGTTAAATTGTAGCAACAAGCACCTCCAAATCGGTATTTAAATGTAGTTACACACGCAAGTAGCTTTACACACATGATTCTAGGAAATTGCACACCCCCCATTAACAGTTTATAAGTCATCCTACTCTCCCATCATCCAACAACAGCAGGTATAAAGCCAGAATAGGGCAGGCTAGGTACTCTCCTCCGGCTGAAATTTTAACCCAACCAACTGGGAATTTTGTGGGCCATTGGTGATTTTTAGCATGGTCGACCAGTTTGAAAGCATGAAACAGTTGGCCAGGCAAATAATCTGCTTGTGTATACCTAGCCTTAATCGACCATAGACATCACACCATTATTATTATACAAACAATTGCAACATGAGATTGATTGAATGAGATCAGGACAGGGATCTCCTTTCCTATGTGTCAAGGCATAATTTATATGTATATACTTGTTTCTTAACCTATGTATGGAAATTTTATTTATTTTTAATTTATTTGTATAATGCTTGCACTTTCCCCTTGTTTTATAATAAAGTCTACTAACTAACTATGTATGTGTAAATAATAGATTTATGATGAATATTGAAAACGTAACTGAAAAGTAGTCCCCTCCATAGGGAGGTGAGAATGAACAGTTTGACAAGATAGGATATATCATGTATTGTGGCTTTAAATGTGGGAGGGATCTTATGGGATGACATCTGCTAAAAAATAGGAGGGTATGTGTAAGATAATTTATAATCGCCTGAGGAAGCCTGTACTCTGGAGAAACGGTGTAGCGATTGTGTTATTACATTTGTACTATCAAGTTGTTGATGGAGACCTACAACCTGTGTACATTAACACTGCTGGACCATAAAGTTGAAACAGGCCATGTCATCAGTGCGGACCAGTGTTAGGAAGCGTGGACGCCGAGATACAAACACCGACTCCGGAGACAGGTGGGACACCAGTGTGAGTAAAACCGCTCCTGAGTGTACGGAGGGTTTGAAAAGGAGTCAGCAGCAGTCATGCAAGGGTTTCGAAGTTCCACAGGGCACACCACTATTTTCCCACGCTAAAGACGACCATCTGACAGTCCCTGCAGTTTTCCATCTACCATATAAGAGCCGGTTATATGAAATAACATCTACACAAAAGGGGGGCTGTGGGAGCACTCCTGTGGCAAAATTACTTTATAACAAATAGTGGAAGTGCTACTGATCTGACCAAAACATTAGAACAAACAAGATAAGAAATGATCATGCACATTCCTGGGCCCCATATTCATAATATTATGCTAGTTGCATTTTGCTTGGGAAGGTTGTCTCCCTACCTTGCATCGGATGATATTACTGGCTATCACTTCCCCCCCCACCTACTGCTTTATACAAGGAGGGAAGAGGCCTTTCATCCAATGCTTAGTATTCAAGGCATAAGACCCTCCAATTAAAGGGACATGTTGGGGTGCTACTACCCACATGGAAGCTTGGTCAATCTTCCTGCAGAGAACTCTGCTACAATATAACACAAAAGGTTTTCATTTTTCTGGGATGACACTCCCTGCTTGGAAATAGTATTCAGAAAAACATATCCATCTACTTTGATGTGATTGGTAGGTTGTTGCAATTACTGATCTGTATCATTTGGTCGTGACATTTTCACTTCATGTCATTGTTCACAGACACATTTTACATTAGCGACAAGTAAAAATAAAACAAACTTCAGCAACAGTACATTTTGATCCAAATCATAACTATATCTACAGTTCGTTCAAGCGGAAGTTTGTTGAGTTGTTTCTGGAAAATTTAAGCGGGGTTACATCATCTTCTCGGATAATTGGGATCCAATATCTTATAGTGCTGATCAGTCAGATAGTATTGGAGACATATTGGAACTGAAACTGGAATAGCGACTAAACAAGTACTTTATGTCCGAACACTTTACATTTCCTAAACAAAGTCAGTTATACTTAGGAGCTTCTTTAAAATATACTCCCAAATGTTATCTGGGGCAATGGAACACGGGGTTCATTATAATAAATTCAAAATAGAAAAACGCACAGAATAAGATGAAAAATGAACAGGTCAGAAAATATATTTCATCTGGAGTTTGCATTTTATCACTGGTTTGGAATCTGGGCTCATCTTAATCCACCTCCTTGAGGGGGTGGGTGTGTTGTGTCATCTCTGATCATCTGGGTGGTCCCTGAAGTCATCTGGGCGTGTCTGAAGTCATTCTGGGCGGTCTCTGAAAGCCATCTTGTTTCTCCAATCAACAGATTCGGGTGCTTTTTACTCTGGAAGCATGTAATCCACGATGGATTGCCTCAACCAAGATAGCTTGCGAGTCATAACGCCTTCATCAAGACCACTCACTTGATTTAAATGGGTGCGTCGGAGCATAGCAATAAAGTAAACAAAACAAAGAAACATCACCACAGATGCCATTCAATCTTTCAATCAGTTTTACCACATAAGCTCCCTGGATAAATTCCAGGTCACCTGTAATTAATGTCCCTGTCTTAACTGCCCAAAGCGTGGGAATGGTTTAAACCCCATTAAAAATTTCGAAGGGACAACTTGATGTAGAATTGGGCCATAAGAATCTCTGCTAAACAGCTGGTAAATAATATCCCATTTCCTGAAAGAACCTGCAGAAGCCTTCCGAATCTTCTCTTTTATTGTGCGGGTTCATTCGTTCAACAACATCTGAACTCTGGGATATGAAATTCCTATTCATGAACATCAATTACACATGTCTTGTATTAGCTTAGAGTAAGGCTGGTCCTTTATCTGAATCTATCCTACAGGACAACCTCATTTAGGAATAATTTCCTTACACACAAATTTTAGCAACAGTTTTCACATCTTCTTTTACTAATTATACATTTGGGCAATAACCTTGTGGCTAAGATTTGATATGAGCCATATTATTACTATAACTATCCCCTCTTTAATAAAGACCCAAAGGTCTAAACAGTACTTGAAAGAAAAAAAATCTTTTAAAATAAAAAAATGAATCGGGAGAAAACAAAAAATTAAAACCGAACAATAACATTTTCGGAAAAGTATGAACGCAGGAAAGAAACGAAAGAAACGAGAAAAGAATAGCACTTATAACCAATATATGAGATAACATTTCCTTAAACAACATGAAAAGAACTCACAATCATCTCATCTCAAACAACAAAACATAAGAAGATTAATCCCACAATTAAATTAATGTAAATTCAGCTCACCATTCTCATTTAGAAACTTTCTACTGCCAAAACCAACTACATTAAAATCATACCTGGAAACAATGTACTAACAGCTTAAACCTTAAACAAAACACAAAGCACGGGTTAAAAGAAAAGATTAAACTAACTAATAAACAAAACACGGTAACAGACTAAATTCCAAACAGAATCTGGGAATTGAAGCTCTTTATACACTATACACAAACCACCAATACCAGCTCTAATTGGTAGGAGATCAAATCGGACTGGGGAGAGATTACACCTATATTTAAATATTAATTACTTGGTATTAATTTAACCTGTAACTTAATACAGTAAATAAAAGGAATATACTATGGGTAGACCTGAATATATTTACACTTCTAAGACCATGATGGATTTAAAATAACCTCATACTCTGTGAGACAAAATCGATAGTTCATATTCTATTCTTTAGCATTTAAAAACATTTGGATGTTAATTAAACATTCTCCGTGCCCAATAAATAAGATTGGGGCCTCAACACCATTGCACAAGTTGTGCAGAGATGCATTCTCTGAACAGTTGATTGCCAATGACTTAGAGAGAGAAAAAAAAAAATAAGTGGCTAGTTTCAGGTGTCCTCTGTGATATTGTCATAAAACTGCCACATGATTTTTACAATGTTCTCTTACAATACAATGAAAAGTTTTCATAATTCCACAAAGCTCAGAGCAGGGCAGAGGTAAATGTTTATAAACAATTATTTAAACATTCTTTGTCATTTGCAGGTCCATAGAATGATGTTTGGACAGTCTTAATGGTGCATTTTGAAGCATTTTGGTCCAGTGGGAGCTGGCTGGGATTCATTGTTGTTAAAAAGTTCATGAGGCCGACCAATTCAGCTTATTACAGGTTGTTTGAAATGTCCTTTATCTCTGGCGGGGCTGACCAGATATTCACCCTTAGATATTATACACCAGATATTGAACTGAGTCTTGCAATATTGTATTTTCTGGAAGCTTTTGATGCAAGACAATTGAGGAGAAGAAACCTTTTTTTACATACCTCCATGCTCTGGATACACAATATCACATTAACATATTTGACAATTAACATATTTCAATAATCCTAGAACCATGTGGCTGAACCCATTATTATTTTAACACTTCACAGAGAGCCATAGAGTCCTGTCACTGGCCACGTCCACCAATCTCTATGTCAAACAGTGACACACAAATTGGGACTTTTCAAAAAATGAATACAAAAAAAAAACTGAGGAGCGAGCACCCAGCCGACATGCAGAAAAAAGGCATATCTCAAATCAACAACTGTATTACATTGGGTATCGGCAAAATGCTATAAGGGCTTAAATATCCAAAACTATAGGAACTATCTGATTATGAGCTATAATAGGGGTATAAATAGGAGATAGTCCTTTCGTAATTACTCATTGCTTTACAAGGTACAAACCATTAGCAGAATACTATTAATTATATCCTGTTTTAAAAAGCGGGTTAGGGGCATTAAAAAAACAATAATCCGTCACTCAACTTTTACTCTCCAACAGTTATGCCACTAAGAAAATTAAGATAACAATTTACTTACTAATCCGTATTGTCAAATTAATGGGGTAATCTGGTAATAATTCAAAGGAAAAAAAGACAATACACAATTGGCCATCATCCCTATTAGTAACAATATTTTAATATTCTTACTCTGCAAGTACCCCCCCGCCAATAATCTCTACAAAAAAACTGCAATCAGCTGAGGGACCATTATTATAAGAAGCTTTTGATAGAGAAACCACATAGTCCCTGTTCATCAAAAAAAATTAAACAGCTTACCCTCGTATATTGAAGAACACAATAGGATTACATCACATTCTGTCCATGAGCTGTAACCACAGGCGAGGGAATCACTTGTGGGAAAATCCATCACAACTGCCATCATAGGGGATATCTATCTGTGACTGTATTTTTCACATCCTACTTAGCTATATAGATTAACGGGTCTCACCAATGATCCTAATTTATTACAATAAACATGTGCTATTATGAAGCTGATTTCTCCTCCTTTAACATAACCAACAGAAACTCTACCAGATCCTTGCCCTTCACTTTTAAATTCTTCACTTTCTTTCAACCTCAAAAAAAACCTCCATAATATAATAAAAAACTTCCGTAACATTCCTACCTCCATTCGCAATTATAAAATCCCATTTACAACTAGTTAGACTGAAAGGAGAGAGGAGGGGGAAGGGGTTTAGGAATGTAAGAAGATAAAATTAGACACAGAATAGAAAACATCGAGTCCAAACATTCTAAGTGAAACCACATTAACAAATTTACCTTTACTTATTAATATAATCAGATGTAGAATAAAATTCACTAAGAGCTCACAATAGAATATACATCTTTTACCAACCCAATATATTATCAAACCATGTATTTTCTATAATTGTACCACCAATAGGATCACCTAATCCTCTTGAGTTTCCAGGAAAATTCTTTCGAATATCAGTATTTTCCCACATTGGAACCTGTAAACTTAGAATTAAAACACTTTAATATACTTTAAATGACTTATCATGTTTGGGTCAGACACCTTATCTGTGAAACTCCCCATCCTGTAAGCAAGAAGGTTACACTAAGCGCAGTGAATACAATTAGGGAAACAATCACACTGAAGCAAAGAAGGAGAGAGAAAAAAAAACAACTTATACTCTAATAAATCAACACTTACATATAAGCATTCAAGACAGACAAGACCAAATAGTAGGGTTTCTCAATGTTCCGTAAATGCTAGCTAGCAAAGAAACCAACTCAGAAGTTCGAACTTCAATGAACCGGACCACACTGTCCGTTCTATAAATGGTTAAGCTTAACTCTTAATGTCCCCGTCCCTAACTCCCGTGTTTTACACTTCACTTCACGCTGAAAGAAACTCTTATTTAAAGAGAAAACATAACTCTCTATGTGCAGGTCGCCGCCTGCGGAGTATTATCCTCGTAGTCCAACTACGAGTTTGCGAGTCCAACCCGCAAATAGGGATCCTATCATCAGGGGAAATATATCTCTTGTACGGCTCCCTTATACCTCTTCCCAAATGAAACTAAAAAAATGCAGATCGCGCGCACCTGCGAGTCTACCTAACTCTTTAGACTCTCTACATAGAACCCCAGACAGACCAAAGTTTTTAACTTATCCACTCAGGAAATAAAACTCTTTCAGAATTTAACTCCTCCACCCACAAGCAACTTCCTTAAGAGAACTCGATCACAGTCTCAGCCGGCGGGTATTCGTACTTACGCAACACTCTACTTACAGACCTATCTGTAAGCCGTGGGGTGTATGTGTCCGCCCTTCCAGACCCCACGTTTAAAATCTATCCCAATGTGCTGATATCAGATAAGTTTCAGAACAAGCAAGACAGAACTATAAAATTAATAAGTTCCATATCACTACTCACTGTAGGTTGTATCCCACTTACTGACACCAAATTGTAAGAAATAATATATCCTACACTGGTCCAAACCATTACTATGATTGTCCTAGTCCTCTAGAACATTGAAAAGCCTCACAGCTGCGGAAGATAGAAATTGACACAACATGAAGGGCACACGAACTATCTCAGTTTAAAATAGGCAATAGGGCAAAAAAAAAAAAATACTGCATGACGAAAAGGGCTTATCTCTGTAATTATATCTAGTTTACAACATTCTGGTATATGTCAAAAGAACAAGCAAAGTGAAAAAGCTTTGCTAATGACTGAAAACGTAGGAGCTTTACACGAGTAACTCTTGGCAGTCAACAAATCTACTATCGAATGTATACAAATGTCTCAATTGTAGCAATGAGAGATCACATAATAGAACATAGAGAAATGGTGACAATACTGGAGGTACGAATAACAAAACGGTGAACTTAGGTACCTGTGAATAGAACAATAGGGCAACATGAACTAACATCTATCTCTAAGTTCATCATCTATACTTCATGCAATGCAATTTGCAACACAATCGACATTAAATGTGCACTGTTAAGAAGATGTACTATAATAGAGAAACTAAACAAAAACGGTTAGGAAATGCCATATAAACACCTTCTCAGCAATAAAAGCCAAGCAATTTGCACATCTTAAATGTGCACTGTTTATTTACAACTTTGTTCATCCCCCATCTGACCTACCCCCCTTGACTAAGGTGTTCCTGGTTTATTACATTTTCTGTTTCCTTTCTGTTTTACAAATGACATTATTAGTTTCTACATACTGTATGTCATGTAATATTCATTCTCACTGAACGTGTTGTATATAAATCTCCTGTTTCACTGTACTCTGTACCTTTCCACTGGATTCTTATCCTTTAACCTCTCTACACAAAATGAATGCCTGCTATACATAGGTTGATTATTTCACTGCGGATGCTGTGGCCCTGCCCACTTGTGGTGCCATGGCCCCACCCCCGCATGGGTACTATGGGTCACCAGACCCCCCCAACTGTGAGAACTCTGCCTGGAAAGGCTGTTTTCACATGTGGGAGTTTTCTGCCCGGGAGACTCAGGCATGCGCAAAGGAGCCCTTTTCCCTCTGACCCTCTGGATCCCTGCATGTTAAAGTTTTAGTTGTAAGTATAACTTCCCCCCTCCCAAACCTAACCACATTGTGTTTGTAAAAAAAAAGTCAGAAGAAACTTACATACCAGACCAGGATCCCTCACTAAATCAATAGCCAGCAACCATGTCTATGATTGCCTGACTATCAGCTAATCAGAAACGCGGCTGCTGGCCAAGCCCTTAATACAACTCCATTCCCAGAAGTTGCATTGGAGGCTAAAGCCCAAGGGAACCCGGTCTGGTAGTAAGTTTCTTCTGACTTTTTTTTTACGAACATCAATGCGGTTAGGGTTGGGAGGGGGGAAGCTACACTACTAAAGTTTTATTTTAGGATGGACATACCCTTTAAATAGGTGATGGAGCAAGCATTACGATTAATATCATACACAGGGTTCTCATTTTCTCCAACATACTTTTAAATTCCTTTCCTGTAATGTAAGAATTTATTTTCTAATAATATTCTGTGAAGCAATGATGTAATGGGTGAAATATGGGCAGTAGAATTACATGGTGATTATCAAAAGACAATCACTGGTTTAGAAACATACAATAGAAGGACATGGGGAGCACTCCTTATGCTGGGTACATACAGTACTAATAAGATGACAGATGGGAGTTACACACGTCACGATTGTTCTCTCTATATAATGTATAGGGAGAACGTTTGTGAGAGCCATTCACCCTACGATCGCAGGCGACTCCCTATAATTTTGTACAGGAGTCCTCTGTGAATGAAGAATTTTTTTTGTTCAAAATGATCATCTCCAATGCCAACGTGTTGTCGTCAGAAACTTTAATTTCAGACGTGAGTGATATAAAGTTATTACTGTCTGTACCATCGGGAGTGGCCCTATATTGCTAATATGTGTGCCCAGCTTAAGGGTAACTGTGGTCCAAATTCTTCCAAACTAGTATAATTATATAAAAGCCTTTCATCACACCTTCAAAATAAACCACAATCACATCTCTAGATAAATGTGTGAGAAGTTATTGCTGGAAAGGTTCAGCAATGTAACTCCTGGTTGAACTCTTCCTGTTTTTAGCCATGTGACCAGCTTGTAGTCATGTGACCAGCCTGTCTGCATTAATAGGCTCCCCTTCTCAACTGTCAATTTTTTCTTCAGGTACTTCTGACTGACTTCCCCAGCATAAGTCCTAACTGAGCATGCTTCTCTCCCGGGGGAAAAGGGCCGGCAGAGGTCAGGTGATGTCACTCAACCTGCTGGAAGCAGGAATTTGAAAATTCACCTCAATGTAATTTCTCACAGCCTCCAGCCTGATGTGATTGTTGCTCAGTGTAAAGGATATACTGCAGGTTTTCATTTAACCTAACTAACTGTTTTGAGACCACAGTTGCCCTTTAAGGCCAACTTACATTCAATTCTGATCTGGTCATAATCCATACAAACAAACAAAGAATATACAAATTCCTAGGCCCCATATAATATATTACCTTTGCACATTATAAACAAAGGGGTTTTAGAATACATTACTGCATGCATCCTCAGTTAATTCATGCAGGAAGCGATTGGGATCAGTTACTTCAGCAGGCAGTGGATCCGCGAGTAAGGAAAATTACCTTTCTCGTTCCTGGCTCATGTGAAATTGATTGAAGAATGGAAGGTAAGGCATAGCTCCCATTTACCTCCCAATCTTCAATTAATGCATTAAAGGAATAGTTCACTTTTTCAGGAAACAATTCCTATAATTACTTTGCTTTTTCTACAAGTATTTCTCAAACCTTTTGCATTTCTTAGACTTGTGCATTGAATTAGTGCATTGAATTAGTGCATTGAATTAGTGTAGCAGTTTTCACCTGCGTCTGCATGATTATCTTTTCTTTGTATGAATTGTTGCCATTACTGAGATCAGTAGCATTGAATTAATTTGTTTTCTTAATATTTAGCACCCAAGTAACATTGTTAAACAATCAATTTGTCAAACCTTAAGTTCTGTATTGACATTGTCTCTGATTATATGATTCATTCTTACAATAAGCATAACTGGTGACCATTTCTATATCTTATTGTTTTATACATTGTAAAGTCGATTTTTTGATTTTCCAGGGCATCCTTTATGTAGGTAAACAATTTTAAGATAACCAAGGTCTTCATTAAATAAGTCTTTACTTCACCAGAATTTAATTGTATTTTAGCCTAAAGGCTCATACACACGTGCGATTGCGGGTCCAGCGGTCGTTCATTGGGGGATCGTTGAACGATGACTTGGCGGATCTCCGAACGAACGACCATTTGGACGATAAATCACCTACACACAGGCCAATTATCAGCCAAACGTTCGGGACCCCGCGATCGCACGTGTGGGGGAGCCTTAAGGTGTACTCCCACAGTCCTCCTATTGTATGCATTTAGTAAGAAGATTGGTCAATTGTATTAGGATGCCCAATGTGGCCCTTTAATTGGAGGTTAATATATATAGATTTGTATAGAAGGTCTCTTCCAAAACTATAAAGACAGTGGGGGTGGATTGAAAACCTGCAACACTAAATCGAATACAAAGTATGAAAAAATGACAAAGGTTTGAGCAGGCAGATGTAGATAGATTGTCAATTGGCTGCTAAGTGGCAGATAAATTCAATGTTGATAAATGAGGTGATACATTTTGGACTTAAAATTCATTGTGCTGCTTATACTATAAAAGGTTTGTGTTAAGTTTGTACACACGTCCGATCGTGGGTCCAAACCCACGCCGCACGTTTGTAGGAACGTTCGTTTCGGCCGATAAAGGGCCCATACACAGCCTGATTATTGGCCGAAACAAATGTTCGTACATAACGTGCGTCGTCAGTCAGGACTCGCGATCGCATGTGTGTACGAAGCTTTAAAGGGGAACTGTGGTGTCCAAACAAGTCAAAGGGAATCTCTGTTAGAAAAGGATATTGAAGTTTTTTGTGGATAACAAACTTAAATGTAGCAAGCAGTGCCAGGTGGCCACAGCTAGAGCCAGCAAGATATTGTCTTGTATAAGAGAGGTATCGGAAGGCCTCATTTAGAATATGAGGTGTAATTTGGAATCCTGTGTATAAAAAGTATATCCTGGAAATGGAAGGGTTCAGAGAAGGGCAATTGATGAAAAGGGACTGGGGGAGCTTGAATATAAGACAGATGGCATAAGTTATAATTATGCAAACTAGAGAAAAGTGCTTTTTACTGTGCATAAACACATTTATGGGCCATGCAATAACCATCTGGGGCATGTTCACTAATAGATCATGTCAGAGGACACCGGGGTGTCCCTTAAGGCTGGGTACACAGGAATGGATCTGCCGGGACAAATGTCCATCGGTTGCGGCAAATTCGGGCGCGGCCGAAAGTGCGAATGATCGGTCGTGCGGTCCCATAGGGAACTGCACGATCGATCAGATTTTACCGACATGTCCGATCGTTTGTTTGTCCAATCCTGACGAATGAACAATCGAGTCGGTTGCTGCCGGCCCCACTTTCGACCGAAAGTGCCATGAATCGGTCGGTGGCCAAAATATCTGCTGGTGTGTACCCAGCCTAAGACTGGAAGTAAAGAGTTTAGTCTTAAGTTTGAGGGGGGTTTTCATTGGGAGAACCGTAAAACATGGAACTGTATTCTATTGGCCCTGGTGATAGTAGTAATTAGATGGTAAACTGGATAAGTTTCTAAAAATAAGTTGCATGTTACTGGTATTGATACATAAAGTTTAGAGTATATTTATCTGATTGATTTTATTTTATTATATGAATCACTGGTTTAGGCCTGGAGAGAATATCAAGATCGGTTATACACCTGGGCAATTGCGCCCCCAATCCCCAAACTGGCCAAAGAACGGCTGCTGCTAGCCCACCAGGCTGGGTCAGCTTCTTATCTCCATTGGCATTTTCAGGGCAGCAAATCTGGCAGCAAGAATGAACCTTTAGAAAAACATTCAAGTTTCATGTTAGATTAAACCATTGATTTTTTTTTAAATTTATTTTTGTGTAAACATGTCAGCCACTGTACAGAATATTTTATAAGCCACATCAATTGTAAGTTATTTTTCTTCCTGCAGACTTGGTTAAGGACATAAAGAGGAAGGAAGTAAAAGGGTTTGAGTAAAGTAACCAATGCTCCGTCATCATTTCTTAGTGTTAACTTGTATGGAATCTACTAGATTAATCTATCAACACTAACTATGCAGAGGTGGAAATTTAAAGTGGCCAATAATGAATATTAAATGTAGTATAACCTAAGGCAGTGTATCAGGTAATGTTTAAATATCTGACACATTCCCCTATTTATATATGACATATTATCACATAATCTATAAATGTACAAAAATCCTATTGTATGTAATTATGTTAATTGTCACTGTATTAAAGGACATGTCCACCCATAAACAATCACTTGTCAGTTAGGTTTGATAGTGGTAGTGTTCGTTGGTAAAGGTTTTACATGACATACGGAATATGACGAAATTTACACATGTGCATTTCATTGAATCTTACTCACAGTCTACCGATAGTCTGCCGACTATGTTCAAACATTGACAATTGGCAGAACGAATCGATCGTGAAAAAAAGCAGAGAATAGTCGTGGATCGTTGGTCTTAGAAGCTCGTTGCTTCATTTTTGCATGAATTTTGCACGATGGTTCGTTCGTCGGGGCAAATATGCAGAAATTATCTGACGTATGAAAGAAGTTTTACTTTCTTCACATTGCAACCAATATATTCAGTACATTTTTAGTGTTACTAACCAGATATTTAGAAATAATTATTGTTTTCTCTGGCTACTCCCTTCATGTAGTCAATCAAGGCTAAAATCACAGCCAATGGCAAGTGAGCCTTTTTTGTTTTATGGGTAAACGTCCATTTAAGCTGACTAACAGATATAGAGAGATCATGACACAAAATGCACACATGCTAATACAAGATTTAATTGTTAAGACACTAGACCTAAAGAGACTGTTCACCCCACCCTCTCACCCAAGGAAATGGCACGGTAGCAGCCATCAGTGATTGTCAGTGACATTAACATCAGGGCTGTAAATGACAGCTGCTACCAGGAAGTCAAGAGGAAGGGAGGGGAATGCTTGAAAATCATGTATCGTGAAGCAGTTTTTTAGGTGGTCTGCAGGTAAGAATAATTTGAGTGTTGGGCTGAACATGCCTCTTAGTAACCTGTCAAATTCAAACAGGCTGCTCATCTGTTTTAATCTATTGAGAGGTGAATTTCAGAAGACCCTTTGTGTCATTTAGTGCCAGAGCACCATACACATTAATATCATTGGATGTTTCTTATAGGTGGCAAGGGGCAATGAAAATACCTCCGATATAGGGTTAGATTCTGTGTCCCTGGAAAGGCTTGACTGATCTTGCTGTCATTTTAACTCTTCTAAATTAAAACTAAGGAAAAATGTATAGGGGCTAATACAATGGGAATTATTATAAAGGATTCAATTAGATCAACTGGACTTGAAGTTTAGTTCTTCAAGATGTTTCGCTAGTCATCCGACTGGCTTTCTCAATTCAGAATGATTGGACAAGAATCTGTGGCAATTATACCCTGGAAAATCCCAATTAGCATATCACAGCCAAGTGTTAAGGATGTGATTGCATAGTGGCTAACAGGTGTTATAGAACGCCCAGGATAGTGTCAAACAGCATTGTACATGGCAGACAGTTGGTGTCGAACCCCCCCTCTATTTAGGCTTGGTTTCTTTATTTCACATATGGCCTCCTTAACACCTCTCTTGAACCAATCACGTTCCTTTGCCAATATTTTAACATTACAATCTTCAAAGGTATGTCCTTTATCCTTAAGATCAGGTCAACGGCTGAGTCCTGCACTACCACTTTGTATAGGATTCGCTTTTCTTGTGTTTTGGTATTGGGTCTTTTGGATGTACCAATTGCTGCCTCATGTGGATACAGTGCTTTTTGAAAATTCTTCTTAATTTCTCGGAGACCCCTGCTACATATGGGATGACCATGTTCTTTCTCCTGTCTTGCTTTTCCCCTTCACTGTTGGTATCCGTGTTCTTTTCTTTCCTTCTACTTCTTTTGACAAAGGCCCAGTCTGGATATCCACAAGTTTTAAGGGCTCCTCTGAGATTTTTTTATTTCTTTAGGCTTCGCCTCTGTGCTAGTGGGGATGTTCTCAGCTCTTGTGTGCAGGGTTCTGATGACACCCGCTTGTGATCTAAAAGGTGGGGGGAGTCAAACATCAAATACTGATCTGTGTGGTTTGGTTTTCTGTAACTTCTACTTCCAGTTTACCATTCTCCCTGACTTCTACCAAGCAGTCCAAGAAAGCCAGTTTTGTTGTTTTGTACCTCTTCCCTTGTAAATTTGATGTTTGGTCTACCGCATTAATGTGTTCGTGAAAGCTTGTACTTCCTTCTGGTGGATTTTAACCCGGGTGTCATCCCGTATCTGAACCAGTGGCTGGGTGCTATGCCTTAAAGGTATTAAGTGCCTGTTTTTCTACCTTCTCCATGTAAAGGTTGGCCACAATGGGTGAAACTGGAGATCCCATTACTCATGTTTTTTGCTTATAGAACTTATCCCTGTATTTGAAATAGGTGGTATTCAGCACAAGTTCAGTAGGAACAACCTGTTCTGGGTTGAGATCATTTCTGCTGGTAAGATGCAGTCTTGGCCTAGCCGTTTTCTCACCATGATAACAGCCTCCTTGGTGGGTATACAGGTGAAAGAGATGTCACATCATAGGACACCATAGTTTCTTCTGCCCCGAGTACTATATCATCAATCTTGCTTAAAGAATAGGGTCGCTCAAAAAGTGAGGAATGGGAGGTAAAGGAGCTATGTCTTCCTGTTCGTCAATTAATCTAACAAAAGACAGGATCGAAACCTTTAACTTACATGTATTACGCTTCTCTCTGACAGCTCCCGACTGAATCTGCACTATGCATAGCCCACAATTTTCGTCCTGGCTCCTGTTTAATTAAAGGACGGAGGAAGACTAGATATTCTTCTTATGGTGTGATCTATTATCGCTTCTAAGGGAAGCATAGAGTTAAATGCATCTATCTGATTTTTTTGTTTTTGTTTACATTTCGCATTACTGGGAACTATGATTCTTCCCAACAATCCCTGTACCATTTTTTGATCTCTCCTCTATTTCTTTAGATATTTATTTAATGCATTTTACATTTCATCTGTCACTCAAGTGCCTTTTATTACAATAACATTTCTGCTGTTTGCAGTTTGCTGTAACGAATAGTATAATTTGTAAATTGCATGATGTGAAATTCCTTCTTCCATTGTTGCCTCATAGTGTTTACTGAGCATGCTTGCCCTCATATAAAATCTGGTCAGATAGAAAGAGTGTCGGATAAGATAGAGAGGGGGATACTAAGCTTGAACAAAACAAGTAATGTATTGAGAATACGGGGCAACATACGCACCCAGAATAAAGGTTGCATACTTTTATTTATAGTCTAAGATAAGCAAAACCATTTTTAAGTATTGTTGCCCTTTAAAATTATGAATGGGTTTCCCATAAGAAAAGCAGGTGGGTACCATATTTTTTAGAAAAATAGAAGATGCCAATACAATTCTGTACAGTGTCTGTTTAGTTCTGTGTGAGTGAAACAGTAACAGTATTCATATCTACACATAATATGGTATAAGATTTCAGTTAAAGGCAACTGTGGTCTCCAAACAAGTTAGGGTTAAATGAAGCCTGCAGTGTTTCCTTTATAATGAGCTAACATCACATCTATGGCTTCACCTGTGAGAAAGATATTGGGGTGAATGTTCCTCTTCCAGTAGGTTGAGTGACATCACTGTACCTCTGCCTGCCCCTCTGCCCCAGGGGAAGCATGGCCAGTAAAGACTTAATCTGAGGAAATCAGAAAATGACGGGGGGGAAAAATTGACAGTTGAGAAGAGGAGCCTATTAATGCAGGCAGAGGCTGGTCACATGGCTGAAAACAGAGTGTTCAAGCAGGAAGTAATATTGCTGAACCTTTCCACAATAACTTCTCACAAATTTTATTTAGAGATGTGATTTAGGTTTTATTTGAAGGTAAGATGGAAGGTTTTTATATAATTCTGAAGAATTGGAGACCCATTACCCTTTAAGTATTAAAGTGAATGGCCATAAATAGAAGGATTTTGTGACATTACATTTTGAGAACTACACTTTTAGGGGAAATTATGCAAAGAGAATGGTACTGACTCGATTATGTACCAGCCACAACATTTTTCTATCTCTGTGCCCAAGCAGATGCCACCATTTCGATGTTCAATTACTTTAGTGCTTTTCTGTTCTACTTAGGGCAAATCTATTTTCTACTTTTATATACAGTGAGGTGGGGGAAGATGTTTTCACAGTTCCAGATGTACAATGCCACACCGCTGTTGGCTCCTTGGCCAGACAAATATGGTAGTTGCAATTCTCTCAGCCCCCTACTCCAGGGCTTCAACATCCAAGCAAGGAAAAAAGTAGAGAGCACACTACTATGGTGAATGCTTCTTTTATTGGTGCAAAAACAACATACAACGTTTCGGGACTCCAGGCCCCTTCCTTAGGTATAACTGGCAGTGAGTGCTACACCCATATAAGGGTATATATATAGGTGTAGCACTCACTGCCAGTTATACCTGAGAAGGGGCCTGGAGTCCCGAAACGTATGTTGTTTTTGCACCAATAAAAGAAGCATTCACCATAGTAGTGTGCTCCTCTACTTTTTTCCTTGCCTGGGGAAGATTTTTACATGTCATAGAAAGGTGTGGAAATATACACGGAAAACTGTAGTTTTTCTTTATTCAGACATTTTTTTTTTCTATATTTCATACTTGGCTGCTTTAAATAAAGAGAACAACCCCCCCCCCCAAACCCCCCCCCCCAGAATTTTAATGTTGGAGATAATAGCAGCAATTTAAGCAACTTAAGCCTCAGGTTGTTTATTTCCCAGCATTCCATTTTCACAGTGTGGTCACTGACTAATATGTTCTCTGTGCATGTCCAGTCTTAAGCTACTGAGCAGAACTTTTTACAGCAGTCTCTAGCAATGCCTCTACTGTCCAGATTAGGAAGAGCACATGACTGAGGTCAGGAGGCATCGTAATTCCCAATTCCCATAACAGAAGAGTAGGTTAAGTAGATACCCCCTACTGTATTATATAATGGATCATGCACCCCAACTGTAAATTATATGATGGATAATGTATCCCCTACTGTAATTATATAATGGATCATGCACGCCATACTGTAAATTATATAATGGATCATGTACCCCCTACTGTAAATTATGTATATATAATGGATCATGTACCCCTACTTTAAATAATATAATGGATAAGTACCCCCTACTGTAAATATTATAATGGATAAAGTACCCCCTACTGTAAATTATATATTGGAAAATGTACCCCCTACTGTACATTATAAAACGGATAATGTACCCCCATACTATTCTCATCCCGCAGCCTTGTGCATTATATAGTCACGAACTCTTTAGGTTCTTTAAAGGACAACTCCACCTCATAGAACATCTTTTAGAAAGAACGGCCTCTTTAAATATGTTTATATCATACTTTTTCCTATGATTCATTACGTTATGCCTGCAAAGCTTCTGGATGCTTCATGAAACTGAGCAATTTAGAAACCTGTACTGAGCAGGTACTGAGCCTGGGCATGCTCAGAAGAGCAGATAGGGGATTAACATTCAGTCATTGGCTGTGAAGTCAACTGTCAAATCCATAACTGACAGGTGCTAACTGAAAGAACCTGGAAGCAAAACAGGAAAAGAGGACATTGTGCAGGATTTCAGGTTAGACTTCTATATTTCACATTTCAAACTTTTCAAAGAAGAAAGAAGACGTTCTGGAACGGACTCTCAGGTAGGTTCGGGTC
Organism: Hymenochirus boettgeri; assembly: GCA_019447015.1. Taxonomy (NCBI): domain Eukaryota; kingdom Metazoa; phylum Chordata; class Amphibia; order Anura; family Pipidae; genus Hymenochirus; species Hymenochirus boettgeri. Next base: position 43,600,707 of record CM033477.1, on the reverse strand, counting down.
GCAGGAGTTTGGGGTGGTCTCGCAGGTGTGACCACCCCAAAATCCGGGAGACTTCCGCGACTCCAGGGAGGGTGGGATGCCTGCTAATGTACAGGATATTTGTGGTTAGCGTGTATTATGCCTAGTACTGTGTAGATTTAGGTCAGTTTATAGTTTCATCTATGACCTCGTTGCAATACCCCCAGTAAACAGCAGAGAGCAATGGCGAGCAGTTGGTTTTTGTAATATTTTAAGAAATGCGGAACCAGATCATTGCCCGGGGTGGCTGGAGGAGAGTCCCGTTCACTGTGAATGGGGAGATAGGAGGAGTCCCGGCAGGTCCGACGCTTCACACACTGTTCCCACCTGCATAATGAGCACAAGGTGAATCCCTCTGGGTTCGTCTGTCATTACCTGGGGCTGTGACAGGACGGAGGACGGACACCAGGAGCTGCTGCTAATCACTATGGCTGGAAGAAGGAACAGGGATCCCTGCTGGAACTGGCACAGAGACCAGGGAACACAGAGTGTGCGGACTGCGGGTCACGTGGTAAGTACATTGGCCTTTGTCCCTTTAATTGAATGAATGTAACTATATCACTTCTACCTGGGCAGCAGGACATGCCTGGCACAGGGGGCAACTGACCTGGCAGTGTAGATGAGCCCCTGGCAGGGAAAGCAAAGCAATTACAACACGGGGTGATCAGTGTCCACCTCTGTAATGAGACTCCACCGCTCAGAGAAGCAGCTACACTCAATAGGGCAGTATTCTTTGTTACTTCAGGGCAGGAGAATATGAATATGGAAAGGGATTCTCCTATAATACAGTCCTAGAGATATTAATCATCTGTCTATCTGTCTAACAAATCAACTGTATCACTTCATCTATCTATCTATCTATCTATCTATCATCTATATAACTATAATCTATCTATCGTCTATCTATCCATCATCTATCTATGTAACTATCTATCTATATATCTATCTATCTATCATCTATATCATCTCTATATATTATCTACATCTATCTATATACCTATTATCTCTCTTCCCTCCTCCATTTCTCCTCTCTATCTATCTAATCCACTATATAATATATCTGTTATCTATCATCTATCTATCTATCTATCTATCTATCTATCTATCTATCTGATCAACTATCTACCTTCCTGGCTCCAACTGGCAATCGGAAAGAATCCCTGTCCCAACCAAAACTACAGTATATGTATTATTATACCAGTAATTCTCAATATTATATAGTATCCCTGTACCAACCAGAACTACAGTATATGTATTAATACCAGCAATTCTCATTATTTTATAGTATCCCTGTACCAACCAGAACTACAGGATATGTATTAATACCAGTATTTCTCAATATTTTTTAGTTTTAGAAACTTATCTAGCCCACTTTTAAAACTATTCAATGAACTTGCCATTACCACATCTGCTGGAAAACAGTTCCACAGTTTCACTGTTCTCACTGTAAAGAAACCTTTCCTAACCTGAATTTATTTCTCCAATCTTAAAGGATGTCCACGTGTCCTCTGATTGACCTATTAGTGAACATGCACCAGAGAGTTTATTGATGACCCATTAATATATCTGTTGTATTCAATTAGATCAACTGGATTTGAAATGTAGTTCTTGAAACGTTTCGCTAGTCATCCGACTGGCTTTCTCAATTCAGAATGACTTGTACAAGAATCTGTGGCAATTATGTACCCTGGGAAATCCCAATTAGCAGGGTACATAATTGCCACAGATTCTTGTACCAAGTCATTCTGAATTGAGAAAGCCGTCGGATGACTAGCGAAACGTCTTCAAGAACTACATTTCAAGTCCAGTGATCTAATTGAATACAACAGATATACCATGACCTGGTGAATGAGAAACCCACAACATATGACCCATTAATAATTTGTATAAAGTATCGTATCCGCACGCAAACGTCGTTCTCTAATGTAAACTGCCATAACTGTATAACCTGTCTGCAAAGTCAAGCCCCTCCATTCCCTTATTAATTTAGTTTCCCTTCTCTGAACTGCTTCCATTTCCAAGATGTCCCTTTGGTATATGGGATTCCAAAACTGCACCGCATATTCCAAATGAGGCTTTACCAGTACCTTGTAAAGAGGGAGTATAATGTTTTTTTTCTTTAATCTATTCCCCTCTTTATACAAGACAATATCTTGCTAGCTCTCTGTTGCTGCCTGGCATCTATCTATATATATCTTTCTATTACCTTCTATCTATCTATCTATCATCCATCCATCCATCTAACTATCTGCCTATATAATAAATTGTTATTAACGTTAAATGTTTTAATCTAACATCATTGTTCATTTATATAACTATCCATCCAATGCTGTGTTTTCTGCTTCAGAAAATCTTCAGCTGACAAATATTCTGGTTTTAAGGACGCACATACAAGGATATTAGACTTTCAGTAACTATATTGTGTTAGCCACATTTCACAATCATATTTCCTGTTAATAAAACAAACGACGCCTTTCGTTTCTACTACCGTAAAAATGTTTCTCTGAAATGTTCCTGTTAATTAGTGATAACTGTGTAATATCTATCTCTCTATCTCTCTATCTATCTATCTATCTATCTATCTATCTATCTATCTATCTATCTATCTATCTATCTATCTATCTCTCTATCTCTCTATCTATCTATCTATCTATCTATCTATCTATCTATCTATCTATCTATCTATCTATCATCTATCTCTCTCTCTCTATCTATCGCTCTATCTATCATCTATCTCTCTCTCTATCTCTCTCTCTCATCTATCAATCTATATATATATATATCGATCTACAGTATATATATTCCTTGCTACTTTGCTCTATAGTTACTGATAACATTAGATTCATGTGTCTGTGATTTTTTATTGCTGTGATCCAGGAAATTGCTAATCTCAGTTTATGGCTGAGGCCACACTGCAACGCACAGGAATCATGCACACAATGGCGAGCGTTATCGCAAGCGGTTGTGTGCGCGATTCTTGTGCGTTTTGTGTTTGCCGATTTTGCCGTTTACTGTTATGGAAATGCATGTGTTAACGCACCAAAAATGGTGAATGCATGCGTTACCAAAACACGAATGAACGCGCAATTGCATGCTCAACGGAAATTTTAGAAAAGCAACAAAAAGCTAGTTTTAGATTCATAGGGGCCGATTTACCCAGACTCGCTGGGAAAATATATGGAGTTAAAGTCGCGCTAACCAGTTCGCTACCAGCTAGCGCAACTTAAAATCCATATTAGCGTTGGATGCACGGGTTACGCAAAAATCACCTGTGCATCCTATGCTCGCGATTCAATATCGCATTTTAGCGCAGGATTTTAACACCAGCAATTAGCTGCATTTTGTGAATCATGAAAGAAGCATTTAACCAGGGCGATAGCAGCTCTGGGTGAATGAGCCTGATACTGTTTAATGAACATAGGTTTGTGGGTGTTTTCTGCTATTTAAGTGGCAAGGTTCAAAATCACCCCAGAAAAAGATTATCCTGAATACACAGCAGATTATATTTCGGTTTTAGTTGCAGTAAATCTGCAAGTATGTCTTTAGATTCAAACTACTGACTGCTAGTTTCCATACTACAGATTGATAGTGTCCATACCACTTACTAATAGTGTCCGTACTACAGAATGATAGTGTCCATATCACTTACTAATAGTGTCCATAGTACAGACTGATAGTGTCCTTAATACAGACTGATAGTCTCAGTACTACAGACTGATAGGGTCCGTACTACAGACTGATAGTGTCTGCACTACATACTGATAGTGTCTGTACTACAGACTGAGAGTGTCTGAACTACATACTGATAGTGTCCGAACAACAGACTGATAGTGTCCGTACAACAGACTGATAGTGTCCGTACAACAGACTGATAGTGTCCGTACAACAGACTGATAGTGTCCGTACAACAGACTGATAATGTCCGTACAACAGACTGATAGTGTCCGTACTACAGAATGATAGTGTCCGTACTACAGAATGATAGTGTCCGTACTACAGAATGATAGTGTCCGTACAACAGACTGATAATGTCCGTACAACAGACTGATAGTGTCCGTACTACAGAATGGTAGTGTCCGTACTACAGACTAATAGTATCCGTACTACAGACTAATAGTATCCGTACTACAGACTGATAGGTTCCGTACTACAGACTAATAGTGTCCGTACTATAGACTGATAGTTTCCAAACTACCAAATGATTGTTTCTGTACTATAGGCTGCTAGTTTCCAGACTACCAAATGATAGTTTCTGTACTATAGACTGCTAGTTTCCAGACTACCAATTGATAGCGTCTGTACTATAGACTGATCGTTTCCAGACTACCAATTGATAGTGTCCGTACTATAGACTGATAGTTTCCAGACTACAAATTGATAGTGTCCGTACTACAGACTGATTGTTTCCAGACTACCAATTGATAGTGTCCGTACTAAAGAATTATAGTTTCCAGACTACCAATTGATAGTGTCCGTACTATAGACTGATAGTTTCCAGACTACCAATTGATAGTGTCCGTACTATAGACTGATTGTTTCCAGACTACCAATTGATAGTGTCCGTACTACAGAATTATAGTTTCCAGACTACCAATTGATAGTGTCCATACTATAGACTGATAGTTTCCAGACTACCAATTGATAGCTGTCCAATACTATAGACTGATAGTTTCCTTCCAGACTACCAATTGATAGCGTCTGTACTATAGCGATAGTTTTCTAGACTACCAATTGATATGGTCCGTACTATAGACTGATTGTTTCCAGACTACCATTGATAGTGTCCGTACTATAGACTGATTGTTTCCAGACTACCAATTGACACGTCCGTACTATAACTGTAGTTTCCAGACTACCAATAGCGTCTGTACTATAGCCTGATAGTTTCCAGACTACAATGATAGTTTCCGTACTACAGAATTATTGTTTCCAACTACAATTGATTGTGTCCGTACTAAAGAATTAGTTTTCCAGACTACCAATTGATAGTGTCCGTACTACAGACTGATTATTTCCAGACTACCATTGATAGTGTCCGTATATAACTGATAGTTTCCAGACTACCAATTGATAGCATCTGTACCATAGACTGATAGTTTCCTATACTCCAATTGATAGTTTCCGTACTACACGAAATTATTGTTCCAGACTACCAATTGATAGTTTCCGTACTAAAGAATTATGTTTCCAGACTACCAATTGTAGTGTCCGTACTACAGACTAATCGTTTCCAGACTACCAATTGATAGTGTCCGTTACAGACTGATTGTTTCCAGACTACCAATTGATAGTGTCCGTACTATAGACTGATTGTTTCCAGACTACCAATTGATAGTGTCCGTACTGTAGACTGATAGTTTCCAGACTACCAATTGATAGTTTCCGTACTACAGAATTATTGTTTCCAGACTACCAATTGATAGTGTCCGTACTACAGACTGATTTGTTTCCAGACTACCAATTGATAGTGTCCGTACATATACTGATTGTTTCCAGACTACACATTGATGTGTCCGTACTACAACTGATTGTTTCCAGACTACCAATTGATAGTGTCCGTACTACAGACTGATTGTTTCCAGACTACCAATTGATAGTGTCCGTACTATATACTGATTTTTCCGACTACCATTGATAGTGTCCGTACTATAGACTGATTGTTCCAGACTACCAATTGATAGTGTCCGTACTATAGACTGATGTTTCCAGACACCATTGATAGCATCTGTACCATGACTGATAGTTCCAGACTACCAATTGATAGCGTCCTTACTAAACTGATATTTCCAGACTACCAATTGATAGTGTCCTACTACGAGATTATATTTCCAGACTACCAATTGACAGTGTCCATACTAGAGCTGCTGTTTCCAGACTACCAGATTAGTGTCCGTACTATAGACTGATTGTTTCCAGACTACCAATTGATAGTGTCCGTACTTAGACTGATAGTTTCCAACTCCCAATTGATAGCATCTGTACCATAGACTGATAGTTTCCAGACTACCAATTGATAGCGTCCTACTATAGACTGATAGTTTCCACTACCAATTGATAGTGTCCGTACTACACGAATTATAGTTTCCAGTACTCAACCATTGACAGTGTCCATACTATAGACTGCTAGTTTCCAGACTACCAATTGATAGCATCTGTACCATGACTGATAGTTTCCAGACTACCAATTGAATGCATCTGTACCATAGACTGATAGTTTCCAGACTACCAATTGATAGCGTCCTTACTATAGACTGATAGTTTCCAGACTACCAATTGATAGCGTCCGTACTACAGAATTATAGTTTCCAGACTACCAATTGATAGCATCTGTACCATAGACTGATAGTTTCCAGACTACCAATTGATAGCATCTGTACTATAGACTGATTGTTTCCAGACTAATTCACAGTTCTCAAGAAAGTACACCCCAGCACTCCTTTTTGGCACGGCCTCCAATTAATAGGTGCAATCCTCCCAGCCCTCCACCTTAAGGGCCACAGCAATACGGCAAATGCAAGAAAGTTGGAGGAGCACACTATTTCATTTCCAGTGTTTATTCAAGCAAAAAACATACAACGTTTCGGGGGATGTGACTTCCCCTTCCTCAGCTATAACCGTGTGCACACCCCTTCCACCTTATATACCCTTAGTCCCACCCACTTGCGATGGACTACCAATTGACAGTGTCCATACTATAGACTGATAGTTTCCAGACTACCAATTGATAGCGTCTGTACTATAGACTGATTGTTTCCAGACTACCAATTGATAGTGTCTGCACTATAGACCGATTGTTTCCAGATTCCCATTTGATAGTGTCCATACTGTAGACTGATAGTTATCAGACTACCAATTGATAGTGTCCGTACTACAGACTGATTGTTTCCAGACTACCAATTGATAGTGTCCGTACTGTAGACTGATAGTTTCCAGACTACCAATTGATAGTGTCCGTACTAGAGACTGATTGTTTCCAACTACCATTGACAGCGTCCGTACTATAGACTGATTGTTTCCAGCTACCAATTGATAGCGTCTGATATAGCCTGATAGTTTCCAGACTACCAAATGATAGTTTCCGTACTACAGAATTATTGTTTCCAGACAACCAATTGATTGTGTCCGTACTAAAGAATATAGTTTCCAGACTACCAATTGATAGTGTCCGTACTACAGACTGATTATTTCCAGACTCACCAATTGATAGTGTCCGTACTATAGACTGATAGTTTCCAGACTACCAATTGATAGTGTCCGTACTACAGACTGATTGTTTCCAGACTACCAATTGATAGTGTCCGTACTACAGAATTTGTTTCCAGACTACCAATTGATAGTGTCCATACTACAGAATTATTTTTTCCAGACTAACATTGATAGTGTCCGTACTACAGACTGATTGTTTCCAGACTACCATTGATGTTTCCGTACTACAGAATTATTGTTCCAGACTCCCAATTGATATGTCCGTACTATAGACTGATTGTTTCCAGACTACCAATTGATAGTGTCCGTACTACAGACTGATTGTTTCCAGACTACCAATTGATAGTGTCCGTACTATAGACTGATAGTTTCCAACTACCAATTGATAGTGTCCGTACTACAGACTGATTGTTTCCAGACTACCAATTGATATGTCCGTACTAAGACTGATTGTTTCCAGACTACCATTGATAGTGTCCGTACTACAGACTGGTTTCCAGACACCAATTGATATTTTTCCGTACTACAGAATTATTGTTTCCAGACTACCAATTGATAGTGTCCGTACTAAAGATTATAGTTTCCAGACTACCAATTGATAGTGTCCGTACTAAAGAATTTATTTCCAGACTACCAATTGATAGTGTCCGTACTACAGACTGATAGTTTCCAGACTACCAATTGTAGTGTCCGTACTACAACTGATTGTTTCCAGACTACCAATTGATAGTGTCCGTACTATAGACTGTTGTTTCCAGACTACCAATTGATAGTTTCCGTACTCTACGAATTATTGTTTCCAGACTACCAATTGATATGTCCGTACTACAGACTGATTGTTCCAGACTACCAATTGATAGTGTCCGTACTACAGACTGATTGTTTCCAACTACAATTGATAGTGTCCGTACTACAGACTGATTGTTTTCCAGACTACCAATTGATAGTGTCCGTACTATATACTGATAGTTTCCAGACTACCAATTGATAGTGTCCGTACTATATACTGATTGTTTCCAGACTCCAATTATAGTGTCGTACTATAGACTGATTGTTTCCAGACTACAATTGATAGTGTCCGTACTACAGACTGATGTTTCCAGACTACCAATTGATAGTGTCCGTACTATAGACTGATTGTTTCCGTCAGACTAACCAATTGATGTGTCCGTACTACAGACTGCATTGTTTCCACTCTACCATTAGGAGTCCCGTACTACAGACTGATTGTTTTCCAGACTACCAATTGATAGTGTCCGTACTATATACTGATTGTTTCCAGACTACCAATTGATAGTTTCCGTACTACATATATATTGTTTCCATACTACCAATTGATAGTGTCCGTACTATAGACTGATAGTTTCCAGACTACCAATTGATAGTGTCCGTACTATACTGATTGTTTCCAGACTAACCCAATTGATATGTCCATACTTGTAGACTGATAGTTTCCAGACTACCAATTGATAGTCATCTGTAGCCAATAGACTGATAGTTTCCAGACTACCATTGATAGCGTCCTACTATAGACTGATAGTTTCCGACTACCATTGATAGTGTCCGTACTAGAGATTCTAGTTTTCCAGACTACCAATTGATAGCGTGCCCTACTACATAATTATAGTTTCCAGACTAACCTATTGACAGTGTCCATACTATAGACTGATTGTTTCCAACTACCAATTGATAGCTTCCGTAACTACAGAAATTATCAGTTTCCAAGACTACCAATTGATAGCATCTGTACCCTAGACTGAGTGTTTCCAGACTACCAATTGATAGCATCTGTACTATAGACTGATTGTTTCCAGACTAATTCCACAGTTCTCAGAAAGTAACAAAGCCCCAGCACCTCTTTTGGCACGGCCCCAATTAATAGGTGCAATCCCTCCCAGCCCTCCACCTTAAGGGCCCACAGCAATACGGCAAAAGCAAGAAAGTTGGAGGATCCACACTATTTGATTTCCATTGTTTATTCAAGCAAAAACATCAAACGTTTTCGGGGGATGTGGACTTCCCCCCCTTCCTCATGGTATAACCGTGTGCACACCCCTTCCACCTTATATACCCTTAGTCCCACCCACTGCCGATGGACCTAACCAATTGACAGTGTCCATACTATAGACTGATAGTTTCCAGACTAACCAATTGATACTCTGTACTTTAGCGATAGTTTCCAACTACCAATTGATAGTGTCTGTACTATAGACTGATGTTTTCCAACTACCAATTGATCGTGTCCGTACTATAGCTGATAGTTTCCAGCTACCAATTGAGTGTCCGTACTATAGACTGATATTTTCCAGACTACCAATTGATAGGTTCCATACTATAGACTGATTGTTTCCAGACTCCAATTGATAGTGTGATGACTATGAGAACATGTTGTAGAACATTGCAACTGACATCCCATTTGACAGTGTTGGCATCCAAAAAATTTACCTTATTTACCCAAAGGCATGTGAATCACCTCTTCTCAGGTTGTGTGTGAGCTTTCTAGTGGGTGAAGTTCTCCAGCCTTAATTAACCAACTGTCTTTAAGAAAAAAGATTTTATATATACACTACAACAAATTGGCTGCCGGATGTTAAACTGAAAGAGGAAAGTTTTGCAAGAAAACCCTGCCTTACAGAAACAATCACACATGCACATTGTACACAGGCCTGTGGCCATTCATACACTGCACACTAGCAATGTATTTACTAATCCTCCCAGGGTTATTACCATTCTTAATTGAACTTAGGGCCCTATTCAATAAGAAGTGCAACCTGATCCCTGTTCCTTAATCTGCAGATTGGTGGCTGAGACCCTCTCCCTTCCCCAACGCACCTACCGACAGCTCTTTTTAAAAACAGCTAATCTTCACTTGTATAAAGAATATGAGCATCATGCTTTTCAAAACGCATGCGACACGCCCGAGACACACACTGATTGCACGTTCCTTTACTGCATACAACCTGGGCCCTCTTAGGCCTCGGTCCCCCCCGTCTGGTAGTAGAAACCAGAAGCCAAATAGCTTTAAATTAAAATAATTAAACTGGTTTCCTCCATTATAGGTTGGAAATCTGTTCTTTAAATTTTCTGGAGTGTTGACAAAGCAGAAATAAGGTGTACACTGAATATTCCTCCTGTACGCACAGTTTTCGGGGAGTTTGGAGGAAGTCAGGAAAGGAAATTTCCCCCCCCATCCTTTCACTGTTTTTTTTCCCCATCCTTCCTCTGGATTACTGTTTAAGTTTGGGTTAAAGAGGAGGCTAAAGTTTTGGACTAATGGAAGTATGTCTTTACTTATACCCCTCAATTTACTATATTTTCTATGTTGACACTTTCATTCTTGTGCCTTAGCATCTTTCCTTAGTGATGGGATCAAAAGTGTTTGATGATATTTTCACCCATAAATTTTATTTAGGTCTTCCCAAATAACATATTTACCTTTACTGGTTACTCACCATCCAGATCTTTGAATCTTTAAAGTGTAACTGTTGCCGCTCCAAATAAGTTGATGTTACAAATGAAAGGCCAGTTTCCTACCTCAAAAACGAGCCATCAACCCACCTCTCTACGTGTTCCACAGCCCAAGATATACAGAAAGGCTGACCAGAAAGTTTATGGGTGTGGAGGCTGACATGTGACATTCCTAAGGGCCTCTCCTGCAAAGTGCCGCCGGCAACACACGCCTCAACTCCCGCAGTGTGGAGGGAGACAGGAAGTCCCTCTCCTCTCTGTTGTGTGAGGTCCTCCTGACAGAGAAGGTAATGGGAAATCTACAGCCCTTCCTCTTTCACTGTGTGAAAACCGCTTTCAGGCAGAGTTTCTCACTCGTTTTTCACTCTGGCTGACAAGACATTTTTCCACCAGTTTTCGGGGGTTGGGGGGGGGTGGGGTGTGTTTGTTCAGAGTGGCCAACAGCACCCGCGCATGTGGCATGGGCCATGGCATCCCGTGGAGTGGTGGTGCCATGGCACCCGCAAGTGTTCACGGGCCAATGGGGTGTAAGGAATGGTCAAATGTGGGCCTGCAACTGGAGGGACCATGGGTCCCATGAGTGGAGGAACGAAGGGGGCTGCAAAGGGAGAGACAACAGGGCAGATTTACTGACAGGTTTATAGCAGGAAGTACAGGGGACCGGTGATGCTGCTGCCATAATCAACACAAAATTGGTTCAAATGCTTCAAAACTTGTAAAATAAACAATGAGAATACATTGCAAAAATTCAGAGCACGCATTCCTATCATTACCTAAAGTCATTTTTGGATCACAGTTTCCCCTTTAAAACTCTGTCATTTTTTCCAAAGATACTCCTACACACAGTGCCAGCTTCTCCCTTGTAAAGGCACCGTCTCCCTCAGTCCTCCAACTCTCTATACTTTTGAGTAAAGGTAGACGACCCGGCCAAAGATATATTCTGTTAGAATGTATGTACCCACCTTAAAATAGGTATGTGGATTGAATACGACTCCATCTATCAAGCTTTATTGCTTACTTATTAACCCTACCGTAACAGTAGATTCCAGGAATGGCAAAAAAACAGCTTGGAAAGGGGATAATAAAACCCTCTCTGACAGTATTAACGAGGACTACAGTTATACTATCTATATAAAGTCCTGTCCACGCCCCCGAGAAAAAATAACAAAAATTGTGTTAGAGAACACCCCCCAACCCATGTTTCGTTTTACTTACCGTTTAGAAACTCTGCCCCAACTGAGTAAATGAGCCCTTCAATTCCCACTATCCAAGCCACTTAGTCCACACTCTGATGCTCTGCACGTGGGGGGTTCCCTTTAAGAGCACGAGCACATTACAAGGCTCATTCGCTATGGTCCGCAGCCATTGGCTGTGACGTCTGTTTCCGGCCATTCCAGAAGTAACTGGAAACTGGACCGGGGGTTTGTAAGGAGGCTCGATGGGGATTTACGGAGCTGTGGACGGACTTTGCCACTGTAAGTAACCAAAACCTGGGTTTGGGGGTGTGTTCTCTTGATGCTAATTTTGTAAGAGGGGTGGACATGCCTTTCATAACCAGTAATTCTCAATATTTTCTTGTTTTCCTACTTATGTGGCCACTTTTAAATCTATTCAATGGACTTGCTATTACACTCTGTCTGGAAGACAGTTCCAACAATTTTAAAAATACCGTTCTCTCCTGTGAGAAAAACTTTGTAAACCAAGAGAATGAAGACTTCATTTTTTCTACTCTACAGGGCATCCACCCCTTTTTTAACACTTCGAGCCTCTATAGGAATATCCCTCCCCCCAGCCCCAACCGCCATGAGGGAAAATAATTTAAGAAGTGACCAATCTTTACTTACTCCGTCTGCTCATCCTTCCGACGCCCTGGCCTTCTGCTTTGCAAGAACTGAAGTCAAATGTCCGGTGGAGGAGGGGAATGGTTAGTAGAGTGTGCTGGCACTTTGGCCGTTAAAGATTGTTCTTTTTGGGGGCGGGGAGAGGGATGGAGAGGGGAGAAGGGCTGGCGCAGTAAACGCATGCCAAACTTCTCCGGGCCGCCAGGTCAGGAGGCATGAGTCTTATATGGACTCTGCTACCCTCCTGTGGGCAGTTTGTTGGGACTTTGGGGGGGGACGTACCAGTAGAACCTTATGGAGCTGGGATGATGAGGGTAGATTTACGTACACTAGTGGGGTGGGAATATAAAAACAATTTGTTTTACTGTGTCTAGAAAACCCAAACCGCGATCCTCCGCATGTCTAAAGTTTCAAAATTTGGCTTCAACATACTGTACCATACCCTCATTCCGCTCTTCCGGCGCTTCAGCTTGCTCCGTGCGCTTTTTGGTATTCTTATGTAGACTGCTCCCCCTACTTACTCAGTTATGAGCCACTATCACGTGGTACTGTCAGTCTAAGGACACTTGCAAAGTCGTCAGTTTGTAAAGGCACCAAGGTTCCTTTAAGGCTGAGTCTCTGCACGCACTACAAACAAATAGCTTTATTCTGACATAATGGTGTTTCACCAGTATATAATGGATGACATTTTGTTGCTCTCATACGGTGCTGACTGCTTAATTTCAGTGCGCCGGATATACACGCTAGAATTTTTTTTCTCGCTGACGTTACGCCTGCTCACATATTTATGTGTTGTTGTTTTTTGTACTCTCTGATGCCAGTATGTAAGGGATGGATGGCTATTTGCCCAGTCATATCATCACCATGGAATTGTACATTTAACGTGGAGTTGATTGTATACAGAGGCGGAGAGGTTATCTTCTTTGCCTAGGACACAAAGAGTGAGGAGTGCAGCACTTTTCTGAATGTCAGAAGTTGCCCTTCGTCAGGCACGGTATATATATAATTATATATATATATTATAGTTCCTATGAAATCTGAGCAGTGCAGAGGTGCAGTCAACTGCAGTCTACGGTGTTGCTTGGATCGTTTAAATTCTGCCATTCCTACCTGTAGCGAACCAACCTCTTTACCCATACTATGTGTTATAGAGAAGTAGTAAAATAGCGTCAGCACAGTAAAAGTCGATGGCTTGTGTTGTGGTCTAATGGTTGTGTTATTCCTTGTGCCAGGATGCTGTGTAAATCTGTATGTCTAACTAAATTCTTTTGTCAATTGCTTGACTTTCAGCCATCTAGTAATAAACGTCAATGAATCTGCAGAGCTGGGCATTTCCTTTAAAATACGCCTTTAGTTACATTTTACTGTCTAGCTGGTTTGAGTGGCTTTATCTTTTTGCTTTGAATTAATAAGAAAAACCAGCTCATATTTGCTAGATAACTATGTGTGTGTTTGTATTAATCTATAAATATATAACAAATGGGTGTAGCACTATTATCGTTCTAGTTTTCACACTTACAAATTGTGGTGTGAGTGTATAGTGCTTTGGTCACATATACAGAGATTCTTACAACCAGGGTTGAATATGCTGTACTGGCACAAATGATTTTTCTCTCATAACGAGACACATCAGTGATGGTGTATTTAGCCAAATGCAGGTTCAACGTACTGTTCTGTAGAACTATCTCCTGGTACTATACTTTCTAAATGTACTACCACGACATTTTAGAGGTCTGTCTTCAAGGGGAAACTAAATCTCCAGACAACATGGTCCCACTAGAAAAAGTAAACTAACAACATACACAACCCTCAGGAACACCACAACATCAGGGGCATAGGCAGGACTGGGCTGGCGGGCACACCACTAGGGGCGAGGGGGGGAGGATAGCTTGATTACAAGTTGTTAAGTGCTTGATGGATGAGGACAACCAAGATGATACTAAACAACATAGAAGGGACAAGTGAAAAATAAATGGGGGCGTGGAGGTAAAAGACATTGTGACGAGGGCTTATAATTGGAAAAACCATAATTTGGTTTCTTAACACATCTTTCAGTGACACTCAGACCGCCACGCTTTGTTTACAAATTTGGTAAATTAGCTGACTATTGTATGCCAGAAGGCTGTTCAAGTTACCATCACTGGCTGGTAATAACTGCGGGACTGCAGCAGCCTTCAAAAGAATTCTCATAGTTTGGTGTGGGGGAGACTCTGTATAGAAAATCTATGTCATAGAGTGCTTCCTGGGGTCCGGGGCGTGTCTTTGAAGCCTCATGTGCTGTGAGTTGTACTGTAACACATAGACCTTCTTATTTACAAAATCTACTTACTTTACTCAATGCAACTTCTATAGACAATCCTGTCATGTAAGGTTTTCTGGGGAGAAAGCTCTGTGAACTCATGTGGTTCCTTTCAACAGAGAATTAAGAATTTACCCAGACCATTGCTGGGTATGTCGTGTATTCCCCCCACAGGTGTAACTACCAAGGAGCAGAATGTGCAACACAGGGGGTGCCCTATCTTATTTTTTACTATAAACATATACAGCCTCCCAGAAACACCACTGTAGAATAGCGGGGCCATAGGGGCCCCATCAATGTTTCTGGGGGACCAGCGATTTTCCAGTTTGGCTTATGCCTCATTATTTTTATGTAAATAGATCACAGTGGTTTCCCACAATGGGTCAGTGTGTGTGTATTGTGTGTGCGCGCTCATATGGTCATTCAGATTCCCTAGAAATCTATTACATTATTTATGATTTGCGTTTCTAAATTCCATTTTGGTTTCTGCCCACGGAGAGATTCCGTTCCCTTATAGCAATTACAGGTCCCCATGATAGAGAAATAAGCTTTGAAAATCTTAGAGAATAGTCCCCTTAACACCCCCTTTTTTCTATTTCAATCACTTATATGTACAAACAGGCCCTGAAACATCCCCATGGGTTTCTCCTCCTTACAGAGCACTGCTGTGTGAGCTGAATTGTCTTAATGCGATGCAGCAGAATCAAAGTGAGGTCAGACTGCTACGTGGTAGCAAAGGTCAGGCAGCGCAATTTATAGACATAGGGGATTTATGATCTAAACAGGAACCCTTTTGGATTGTTTGGCTGTAGCATACTTAAAAAGCACTTTAGCAGGGACCAAAAAAACAGGATTTAAAGATATTTTTGTGCATGCCCTGCCAAGTTCGTTAAAATAGAAACAATGTACAAGGTCCCTTCCACTACTGAATCAATGGCACATTACATAATTGATCCCCCTAGGACCCCAAAAAAAAAAACCCCCCCTGTACTGCTACCTATCAAGTGGGCTTGAAAGTTTGGTATTTAGACGTTCGATAGTCATACTAACTGGCTGTATCATTTCTAATGACTTTCACAAGAATCTGTTGGCCATAAATACCCTGAATGTTTCCAATCATCGTGTTAACATCAGGGTAGGGACCTTTAGAATGCAAGGTGTTGTTGTATTGTAGCTAAGGCTGGGTCCACATGTGTCAGATTTTTTTGCCCAATGACCGATACTTCTGATATCAGTCGCTTGGCCAAAAAAATCTGTGCCGCTTTTATCCCCCATTGACGCAATGCCAGTTGCCCGTTTTCGTCCAATTCGGAAGGTTTGGAAATTCATAATTTCCCATCGAAACCGCACGATCGGCTTGCGTCAAACTGTTGGCCGTGGCCACTATTGCCACGATGATTAGTCATTCGTCCACGCTTAGCGTTTGCTTGTAGCGAACGCTCGGCAGTCAGGACAAACTATCCCTTCGTCTGTGCCCAGCCTAAAGGGTGTTTAACCAATTCTGACCAGGTAAGGCATCAAAAACAGCATTCCAGGGTATTTATTTGCCAACAGATTCTTGTACAAGTCATTCTGAATTGAGAAAGCCGAGCAAAAAAGAACTAACTTCAAGTCCGTGATTTACGTGCTTTTGCAACAGTATTCGGCCCCCTGAAGTTTCCACATTTGTCACATTACTCGCCACAAACATGAATCCAATTTTATGGAATTCCATGTAAAGACCGAATACAAAGTGGGTGTACACGTGGAGAAGTTGAACTAAATCATACAACCTTTGTAACAAAACAAAGTGGGGTGTCGTATTATTGAGTCAATACCGTTTGTTAGAACCACCTTTTGCTGCAATTTAAAGCTTCCATTCTTTTAGGGTCATGTCCTCTCTCTACCAGCTTTTGCAAACCTAGAACTGAAATCCTTGCCCCAATTCTTCTTTGCAAAACAGCTTCAGCTCAGTCAATTTAGATGGACAAAAGCGTTTGCTGAACAGCCATTTTCAGATCTTGACACAGATTCTCGATTGGATTTTAGATCTGGACTTTGACTGGGGCCATTCAACACTGGATATGTTTTTGTTTTAAAAAACCATTCCCATTGTTGTCCTGCCTTTATGTTTTAGGTTTGTTTGTCCTGCTGGATGTGAACCGCTGCCCCAATCTCAGTCTCTGACTTCCAGAGGTTTTCTTTCTTCCAAGATTTCCCGTAATTTGGCTCCATCCATCTTCCCATCAACTCTCACCATCTTCCCTTTCCCTGCTGAAGAGAGCAAAACCCCCAGAGCATAGATTGCTGGCTGCCACACCATATTGCCAGTGTGGATGGTGCTGTGGGGTCGTGTTGTTTTTCGCCAAAAACATATGTTTTTTTGTGCATTTTGGCCAAAAAGTTCCATTTTTGGTCTCATCTGCACCAGGAGAGCACACCTTTCTTCCCATGTTTGGCTGTGTCTCATCAACACATGGGCTTGTGGCAACTGCAAACGGTACTTCTTAATGCTTTTTTGTTAACATGGGCTTTATTCTATATTCTTTCCACTCTTGCATATAGGGCACCTTTGTGCCAGTGCAACGACTAATGTTGTGTCCTTGGGACAGATTCCCCACCTGAGCTGTATAGATTTCACTATTGGCCTCTGACTTTGCATTTCTGATCAGCGCTCTCCTTGTTTGGCCCTGTTGAGTTTAGGTGGACGGCCTTGTCATTGGTAGGTTAACAGTTGTAACCATACTCCTTCCATTTTGAATGATCGCTTGAAGTGATCCTTGGGATGTTCAAGGCTTTTGAAACTTTTTGTAAGCCTAAGCCTGCTTTAAATTTCTCAATAACTTTATCCCTGACCTGTCTGGTGTTTATTTGGACTTCATGGTGTTGTGTGCTTCCCACTATTCTTTCTTAGACAACCTCTGAGGCCACAGAGCGCTGTATATGTACTGACATTAGCTTACACACGGTGCACTCTATTTAGTCATTAGCACTCATCAGGCAATGTCTATGGGCAAACTGGCTGCACTCAGACCAAAGGGGGTGAATATTTGCAGTTTGATTTGTTAAAAATGTTTGTAATCATGTATGATTTTCGTTCCACTTCTCACTTGTGACACCACTTTGTATTGGTCCTTTCATCACGTGGAATTCCAATCAAATTGATTCATGTTTGTGGCAGTAATGTGACAAAAGTGGAAACTTCAAGGGGCCGAATACGTTTGCCAACCACCTGTAACTGAATACTGCAGATATACCGGTACCATGAGCCTGGATGAATAGAACCTTCCCAGCATATTGGGAGTGACTTCATCAATCCTACTTCCTTGCCCTAGTTACTGGGTACTATTCATTTTCACTGTATTTTTAAAAAAACTTTAAAGTAGGAGGGTGGACATGGCCCTTTAAGATACATACACCTCAAATGACATTTTTTTCAATTGGTTTGTATTGTAAAAGAGCACAAATAGCCTTTGTTTTTTATCGTGCTAATGTAATTATGATAAAGTAAGCTACAAGCGTCATATTGATTTCCTCCTGTATATCATTAAATATAAGACTGACTTTGCATGTGAAGGTATAATTGCTCCCATTTTACAGATATTCACGTTTCATCACTGCTGGTGTTTAGAAACCGTCCACTGGCTTTATTCCCTTTGTTCTTTTTTGTCACCAATTTCTTCCATGAAGGCAGAGCTCGTTTTGCCCAGTGGTCTTTAATTTAAACCACCTATGGGCAAACACAGATAATAGTTTTGGCCTGATCGACTAACTGGTTTCAATATTTTGTTTTGCTTGACAAAACAATGTGTCCAGCCAATCGGGAAAATCTGATCTGTGTTACTGATCATGTTCAGTAAATTCGCACACGAACTGCAACCCAAATATCACAGATACCCGATTTTATTGTTCCACACAAACTAATACCAAGCTAACGATCCGTAGTCTGTCCAGTTGAGAAGTGTGTCAGAATTCTCCGGCCCTAAGGCCTGTGTAACACACTATAATCATTTTCGTTTTTTAAAATTCAGCCCATTGTTATCGGTGGATCAGGCAGAAAAATTGCATGTCTTTTTCTAGCGGGCTGTGACCCTGCTTCTAACCGTTTGTTTCGTCTGAATTAGCGAATGGCGTTGGAAATGTGTTCCAAAACCATGGAACACACGCCCTCCTATAAACCACACACTCGTTCATGGCAAATTGGGTTGCCCATGGCTACTTTTTCACGACTGACAGTCCTTTGTCCTGCCCGACCGGTCGGAAAGTGCCGACAGTCCTCTCTGTAGGGACATGGTTTAAAGTTGTGTACCAGGACTTTTAGCCGCTACCCTAAGCTACTGTATGAAAAACTCTGGTTTATTGTATTGAGCACAGTTCCTAAAGTGGAAAATGTTCCTATGCACAGAGTATAACAGACGCCCTGCTGCCTTATATTTCATATTTAAACCCTGGAAGGCATTTAGCATTTTGTTCGCCAATTTAATGCAAAGTTACACTGACCCCACTGTAAATATCAGTAACTAACCATTTTTTTAAATGTACTCGTATTCCTATAAACTTGGTGCTACATTTGGTAATATATGTCCATCAAACACCTTCACATGCACATTGCTGTCCTGGATGTTGGTCCCTGCCGTGTCACCCCATGACTCTACGAGAGGGAGCTTCCAGTTTTCTCAAGAGCACAGTAACTTTTTGATTCCCCACAAAGAGGGGGCAGTGCTAGCAACCCAAACCTGCCTGTTAAAGCTTGCTTTACTGAAATTTAAGATAAGGAGAGGTAGAAGCATTGCTTAGCATATAAAGGGAAACTACCGTATATTATATGCCTTATCCTAATTGGTCATGCAGAGTTGAAGGAACAGGACCAAATGTAATGTGAAGGCTTAGCTAGGTATAACTTACACGCTCTCCTGCAATCATTATCTTGTGCTGTTTCAGCACACAATGGCACGCATGTGAAGACAAGGGCGAGCTGGCATGTACACAATAAAATGGATGTCTCTTATTTACAAGATGCAGAAGTTTTCTGCACGGAAATGATCGCAGCCAGCAAAGAGAAATTGAACCTACCTCCAAAGGGGAAGGAAATAACCCCCCAAAAAGTTAAATGCGGCAGGAAGCTTACGACTGGTACAACACCATTCGAGATATTTCCGGCTGACAGACCGAATAGCTCGTTTGTCTTTATCTCGAACAGACGATCGACCCTGTTGAAAAATCCTGGGTGATCGTGCGGTTTCCCTATGGGACTGCATGATCGGTTGCACAACGTCGCTGCGACCACTATTGCCCGACAGACATTTGTCCTGGCCCTACACTCCTAGTAGTAGGCGAGTGCTCATTTGCAACAAAAACTCTGCTCTGTGTCCCCAGCCTACTATTGTGTTGGTATCTTTGAAGTAGCCTTGATTTTTTAGAGAAGAACGAAATGTTACATATGGGGATTCCCTACCTAATATGGACCAAAATCTGCATTTTGTAAATTACTGTGCTCAACACCCTTGAACCCATCTTACTTCTGCCCACTTTGCCCACCTTATGTCCCGTGACAATCCTTTGGGCTACCTACTAAAGATCGGGAGTCATGCATCCTGTATGGTTGACCATCTGTTTTTCATCAAGAGTGCCCAACCTATGCAACGAAGGGTAAAGTATACACCTTGACCTCTAAGAAAGCCTTATAAGGAGGAAACCACAACAACGAGTAAACTTAAATCCCTTTATAAGGCTCTATCTTGTGGTCAGGGAAAGAATAACTCATCACTCTTCGTTAATCAAAAGGATCACCTCCATATGACTTTTTAGACTTCTGTCAAAAAATCTAATTTGAGAAGTCTAAATATTGACTTTATACATAGATTGGATATTCAAATCCCCCGTTTTTATATAAAGTTTTATATTCCACTTACCTCTTGACCTGACGGCACATACTTGAAAACCTTCAAAAGACAGGCCAGCGGAGTTAAATGCTAGATATCTCTTCGCACTGAATTGTTAAGAGCTCATAAAGTTAGAGGCGTAAGACAAGGGAAAAGAGTTCACATTAAGATCTGACATGTCAATCACATTCTAAATCACCCTATACCCGGCTAGACATTTGGATCGATTTCTTAATTTTCGATCAGATCGCTCAAATGGCCGAAACTCCTTTTTCCCTCTGTTTTTTTTCCACTTGCAATGTTGAGCAGTTTGTCCGAAAAACAATATCATGCCAGGGGGAAAATTTCCCCAACCCCATCTTCTGTCCCAATCTCTCCACAGGTTTCATGCTGAAGCCGGAGAAAGTCGAGGAGGGGGCCCTCACTTTGAAGGGAAACTTCAGGCCTTCTGCCTATAGAAGAAGAAACCTCAAGGATTGTTCAGGCTACGTTTAGTTCAGATTCAATGAATCTGTTTGGTTTCTTTTTTTATGCAACTGTTTGTCTGGGCTGGCTATTTGCTTTACAACTATTATAAGAATAAGCCAACTTTCTGTTTCTTAAAGTTTAGTTCATGAAGACGTTTCGCTAGTCATCCGACTTGGCTTTCCCTCATCAGAATTGTACACGAATCTGTTGGTATGCCCACTGCTGCGATTTTTTCTGTGTTTTGCGCTTGCGTTTTTCGATCATGTGGAATTGCGGCAATGCCCGAAAATGCGCGTTTTCAGGTGCGATGGCGATTATGCGCTTGCGATTTGCGTTCCGCATTTTAAAAAAATCGCAATCACAATGCGTTTGTCCAATACTTAATAAAAAAACGCATTTGCAAACAAACTAATCGCACATGAAATCGCGGGATTGCAACTCTGCGTGCGATTGCGTTGCAGTGGTGCCGGTGGGCCCTTATGTCTCATTTAGAGTTCCAATTAGCATATGACAGATGTTAGGGATCTTCTGAATGCAAAGGAGTGATTGCATTGTGGCGAAGAGTGTTAACGAAACTGCCAGGTTAAGGTGTCAAACAGCATTGTCCATGGCAGACAGTTGGTGTCCGAACCCCCCAACTCCTGTTAGTCTTCGTTGTTATTTTCACATAAATGGCCTCCTTAACAACCTCTGTTTGAATCCAGTCATGTTCCTTTTGCCAAGATGTTGACAATCTTCAGGTATGTCCTTTATCCTTAAATGCAAGTTACACATGCTGAGTCTGCTGACCCCGAGGAGTCCAGCTGATCCTTAACTCTTCTCTTTGGTGCCATACCTTGGTGCGGTTGCGGTTGGTCTCCCTACCTACAATCAGAGGCATTTCTTCACTGCACTACACTGCTTATATGATGTCGCTTTCGTATTTGGGCCTTTTTGTTTACCCAATTACTGCCTCAGGCGTTTTTTTTGTTTTAAAGCAGTTTAAAATAACACGTTAAAGTTTATTTTTAAGTTAAATAGTCGCGAAAAATTTGGCATGTTTTTTTGCAATCAGCTGCACTAGTATTTGGGTACCATTTAGCGGGATATAAATTTATTGCATCTCCCCCTTGTTCTTCAAAGAATATTTAGACCGTACTCTGTGAGAATAACATCATTTAGTTATTTTCCAGACACACAGAGAACTTTACGCAGTATAGAGAGACTTCAGCAATTACTTATAAAAAGCCCATATATTTTATAAAGCACATTATAATCTACTCATCTAAAGACGCTGGAAATGGTGGATTAATATGAGATCGGCTTTCAGAAATATAGTTTATCCTCTCAGTGATGTGGGACAAGGTGTTATATCTTGAAAACACTACCACCATCTGAATAGCCAGTGATCTGTTTATTTCCCAGATTACCTAACTACCTTACGATCCCGAGAAAAGCGGAGAGTATTATTAAAAGTATTGGGGATAAACTGCAACCTAAGCAATCTTTTGTTTAAACCCCAAATTCTTTCCTGGGTCCCTTTTGTCTAACCCTCTCTTCCATCTCTTTCCACTTGACCACTAATCTGCAATGTGGCTTGCTAAGGTTTATAGTTATACTAAGAATTTGCTATTCTGAACCTTGTCTAAAGGCAGTGCCACCCAGACCTGCCTATTTTGCCAGGCAGTCTATAAAACAGATGGTTTAGTCTTAGACATTACTGATCCGCCCACACTATACCTGTGCGTCATTGGAAAGGCAAGTGTGCACGCTTAATGTGAGCAAATCCGCTTAATGTTTGCAATATTGGAGTGCAATGCTATTTGTCCAAATATTACGATTGCATGCATCCTTTAAGCAGATCTCCGCACCTAGGTGTCCAGACCATAGGCCCAATCCTAGCTTCGCTTTTAACAGGTGATCGAATTGGCATGTCACTTGCTGCGCGGTGTGGCCTAGCCCTTAAACCCTCTATACATTTGGTTAGGATTTTACCTATAAATAGCTTATTAGATTAGATTTATTGGCCAAAACATGTATAATTTGGTTCCTCCCCTTGTCTCTAAGGGAAGAGCGTGGCCCCTTGAATGGTGCAGCTCGGTGATGTATTATCTTCAATTATCATTCTAACTCTTTCTCTCCCATCCTTTTACAAGACATTTGTCCTTTACACAAGGTCTAACCACAGCCCTTTCCCTCAAATATCCTGTCTGCTTCTGACCTTGTCTCATTGTGAGCCCTCTAGCCCCTCACTGAACGCTTGATCGCTCTACAGCTTTTTTTTTTCTCACATATCTCGAGGTTTGTCATGTAGAGAGGTCTGCACTGGATAAAGTCAGCTCTCATTTTCACACAGTCCAAATGTCTAAATGTGACAAACACATTGGGAACATTAACCTTTTCATTGCCCTTAAATGAACAATCATAAACACATACACTGATCGGGCAAGAGAGAGTAAGTTTCTTGCCCTGTTATATTTAAACTAGAATATGGTTACTAACATAATCCCATACATGACATCATATGCTCCATCATTTTTTATATGGCGAACCCACTGACAGTTTACTTTTTAATTTGCAATCAGTTTTACTTTGTTTTCAGAAAAAATGGAGGTGTTGCCAGATATGAAAGTAGTTGGGACACATTAAAACACGTGCAGCAGAAGTTTATAATTTTATTTGTTTTTTGTTAATTAGGTTAAATCAAAGCCTTCCGAATCTCTTTTAAAATGACTGACATCCATCTCGGGCTGAACCTTTGGAGACATTACATTGGGGTGATGTTTCAAACTTTCCTGCTCTTCCAGTAGGATTTAGTGACATCACCTGACCTCTGCCTGCCCGCGGTCGGTCCCCGGGTAGAAGCATGCTCAGTTTAAGACTTAATGCTGGGGAAATCAGGAATTATTCCCAATGTGATAATCCTGGGTATTTTAAACCTGGACTACTTACGCTCGAGTAAGTTTTTGGTCAAGACCCTCTTATACTTCTATTATACAGTCTTAGGTGCAGATATTATACTATTATAGGCTTATTACAGGAAGCAAGAATTGAACACTTACATTGTATCTTTTTTATTAATAGCATCTGTGCAGTCCTGCTAATTACATTTTTCAATTGTGTCCCTATAAAGATGTTTGGGCAACCAGTCTGGTTTAAACATATTCCACCAGTAAAACTTTCCAAATTTAAAAAAGCCCAATGGTAGAAACAGAACATCAAAACCTCAATGGATCTTGCTATTTGGTAGACCATGGGATCATCTGGTCATATGGGTTGGGTGAAGTTGAGGTGCGTAAGAGCTGAGTTTGGCCCAATTGAGGGCATTTGGGATGAAGCCAAGCACATGGCCTATCCTTAAAAGAGAAGTATGGCCTGCAAATGTGGCCCCTAATTGGTGCTAACTTGAACTAAAAAAATAGAGCGGAACAAACAGACTTTTAAAGGGGTATGTCCACCCTCAAAGACATTTTAGTATGTTGGCAGGAAAATGCTGTAAACTCAAACCTCGCGCGATTTCAGCTCCCAAAGATGGCCCCCAAATGTACTTACCAGCCTTTGTTTTCCTCCTCTGCCTCTGCTTAACCTTCGGTGCCTTTTCCTCGAGCACAAAAGTCAAGCAGGAGGGGCTCAACTGGCATCCGCTCCTGTGATTGGCTCAGGCAATTGCAGTAGTCAGTTTCACCGGGGGTAGACATTAGCACCAATGGACCTGATCTCTGCATTCTGGCCAGCCTCCTTTGTCCTGCCATTTAAGCGAGGTACACACGTACGATTTCTGAGATTACAGACAGGATCTTCAAGATCCCTGTGCTGCCATCTTTCAAAATCTGCATACCCACAGTCCCGAGCGTTCCTCCCTATAGGGAGAACCTCGGGACTGTGGTGTTCCATCGGCCCGCGCTAGACTGCCCTTAGGAGTCTAGCGCGGCCCGTGGAAATTTTCAGGCCTTTCCCGAACAGCGTACGGCCGCCCCTATCGTTCGCGGCCGCGCGCTCGTTCGGGAAACGAACGTACACCACAGTAACGCTAAAGCCCCGATACCGTCGGATCCCACGGGATCGGGCTTTTCGTTACCTGTGTGTAAACCACCCCAGCGGTTTCTCTTAAAGAGGAGGGGCGAGGACATGAGATAAGTTCAGTTAACACTCATAATGAATTTTTTTTTATATGTTGTAAGGGTATCCCTTTCCACCACCCCAAACCGCTATGTCAGATTTCTACAAAAAGATTCAGATCTCTATCCCCTCGCTCTGCAGCACTCTGATCCGGCTCCCTGCTTACCGAAACCTTGCAGCAGGGGCTGGACCGGCAGCCGCGTCTGATTATTAGACCGAGAGCAGCCAATCACCGATGCAGCTGCGGCATTGAGAGTGGCCGCTGAAGGAGAAGGGCTGTGAGTAAGTTCTGATCTTTCTTTAGTAATCGGCAATGCGGATGGGTGTGGGCCTTTATATAGCGCCACCATCTCCCATATCGCTTTACAATTCATGTATAAATTCAACATCATGCCCTGACCCCAGGGCCAGATTTACGTACCTCCGTAGCTGTAGGCGATTTCTACCTTAAATACAGTCCTAGAGATATTAAATCATCTGTCTATCTGTCTAACAAATCAACTGTATACTATCTATCTATCTATCTATCTATCTATCTATCTATCATCTATATAACTATAATCTATCTATCTGTCTATCTATCCATCATCTATCTATGTAACTATCTATCTATATATCTATCTATCTATCAACTATATAATATCTATATATTATCTATCATCTATCTATATACCTATTATCTCTCTCTCTCTCTCTCTCTCTCTCTTTCCCTCTCCATTTCTCCCTCTCTATCTATCTAATCCACTATATAATATATCTGTTATCTATCATCTATCTATCTATCTATCTATCTATCTATCTATCTGATCAACTATCTACCTTCCTGGCTCCAACTGGCAATCGGAAAGAATCCCTGTCCCAACCAAAACTACAGTATATGTATTATTAATACCAGTAATTCTCAATATTATATAGTATCCCTGTACCAACCAGAACTACAGTATATGTATTAATACCAGCAATTCTCATTATTTTATAGTATCCCTGTACCAACCAGAACTACAGGATATGTATTAATACCAGTATTTCTCAATATTTTTTAGTTTTAGAAACTTATCTAGCCCACTTTTAAAACTATTCAATGAACTTGCCATTACCACATCTGCTGGAAAACAGTTCCACAGTTTCACTGTTCTCACTGTAAAGAAACCTTTCCTAACCTGAATTTATTTTCTTCCAATCTTAAAGGATGTCCACGTGTCCTCTGATATGACCTATTAGTGAACAATGCACCAGAGAGTTTATTGTATGACCCATTAATATATCTGTTGTATTCAATTAGATCAACTGGACTTGAAATGTAGTTCTTGAAGACGTTTCGCTAGTCATCCGACTGGCTTTCTCAATTCAGAATGACTTGTACAAGAATCTGTGGCAATTATGTACCCTGCTAATTGGGATTTCCCAGGGTACATAATTGCCACAGATTCTTGTACAAGTCATTCTGAATTGAGAAAGCCAGTCGGATGACTAGCGAAACGTCTTCAAGAACTACATTTCAAGTCCAGTTGATCTAATTGAATACAACAGATATACCATGACCTGGATGAATGAGAACCTTCACAAGCATATGACCCATTAATATATTTGTATAAAGTAATAGTATCCATCCGCCGCAAAATCGTTTCTCCTAATGTAAACTGCCATAACTTGTATAACCTGTCTGCAAAGTCAAGCCCCTCCATTCCCCTTATTAATTTAGTTTCCCTTCTCTGAACTGCTTCCATTTCCAAGATGTCCCTTTGGTATATGGGATTCCAAAACTGCACCGCATATTCCAAATGAGGCTTTACCAGTACCTTGTAAAGAGGGAGTATAATGTTTTTTTTCTTTAATCTATTCCCCTCTTTATACAAGACAATATCTTGCTAGCTCTAGCTGTTGCTGCCTGGCATCTATCTATATATATCTTTCTATTACCTCTATCTATCTATCTATCATCCATCCATCCATCTAACTATCTGCCTATAATTAATAAATTGTTATTAACGTTAAATGTTTTAATCTAACATCATTGTTCAGTTTATATAACTATCCATCCAATGCTGTGTTTCTGCTTCAGAAAATCTTCAGCTGAACAGAATATTCATGGTTTTAAGGACGCACATACAAGGATATTAGACTTTCAGTAACTATATTGTGTTAGCCACATTTCACAATCATATTTTCCTGTTAATAAAACAAACGACGCCTTTCGTTTTACTACCGTACAAATGTTTCTCTGAAATGTTCCTGTTAATTAGTGATAACTGTGTAATATCTATCTATATATATCTATCTATCTCTCTATCTATCTCTCTATCTATCTATCTATCTATCTATCTATCTCTCTATCTATCTCTCTATCTATCTATCTATCTATCTATCTATCTATCTATCTATCTATCTATCTATCTATCTATCTATCTCTCTATCTATATATCTATCTATCTATCTATCTATCTATCTCTCTATCTCTCTATCTATCTATCTATAGAGATATATATTAGATGATAGATAGATAGATAGTATAGATAGATAGATAGATACGATAGATAGATGATAGATAGATAGATAGCTAGATAGATAGATAGATAGATAGATAGATCGAATAGATAGCAGAGATAGAGAGATAGTAGATAGCAGATAGTATAGATTAGAGATAGATAGATAGATACAGCTAGATAGATAGATAGATAGAAGAGATGATAGATAGATAGCATAGATAGATAGATAGATAGATAGATAGATAGATAGAGAGTAGATAGATCGATAGATAGATAGAGATACATAGAAGAGAGAGATGATAGATAGATAGATAGATAGATAGAGAATATAGATAGTATAGATAGCAGAGATAGATAGATAGATAGATAGCAGAGATAGATAGATAGCAGAGATAGACTAGATAGCAGAGATAGATGAGATAGAAGCAGAGATAGATAGATAGATAGATAGATAGATAGATAGATAGATAGCAGAGATAGACAGATAGATAGCAGAGATAGATAGATAGATAGATAGATAGATAGATAGTGCCCGTCCATACCTTTGGAGGGACCTTTTCCCCTCAGTCCCTGTCCATACACTTTGGAGGGACCTTTTCCCCTCAGCCCCTGTCCATACACTTTGAAGGGACTTTTTTTTCCTTCAGCCCTGTCCATACACTTTGGAGGGACTTTTCCCCTCAGTCCCTGTCCATACACTTTGGGGGACCTTTCCCCTCAGCCCCTGCCCATACACTTTGAGAGACCTTTTCCCCTCAGCCCCTGTCCAACACTTTGAAAGGACTTTTTTCCCCTCAGC